>CM052800.1:75117337-75299457 GCA_028533885.1 Nasua narica | reverse complement strand
GGTATGTGCTATGGCAAATGCTGTGAAATGTGTAAGCCAGATGATTCACAGACCTGTACTCTGGGGTAAATAATACATTATATGTTAATAAAAAAATTAAAAAAAAAAAAAAAAAGGTTAGATGCAAAAAAAAAAAAAAATTAGACTCTTGGGGGTACCTGGGTGGCGTAGTCAGTTAAGCCTCTGACTCTTGTTTTCGGCTCAGGTTATGACCTCAGGGTCTTGGGATCGAACCCCCTGTCAGGCTCCTCCCTCACCTTGGAGTCTGGTGAAGACTCTCCCTCTCCTTCTGCCCCTCCCCCCACTTTCTCTCTCTCTCTCTCTCTCTCTTATAAATAAATAAATAAAATCTTTAAAAAATTAGACTTTTGATACGTATTTTGCTTAAAGCATTAATAAAAGCAATAAAATGTTAAGAATTTCAGTTATTTATCGAAAAATCATTGCTTTTCTGGGTTGTTCTGAGAGATTTATGCATGTGACCTAAGGGAGAAATATTCTCCTTCCTCTTTGGTGAAAATCTGACCACAAAATTTAGGTTATTTATGGATGTTTTAGTGGAAAAATGTAGAAGTTAAGGAGAAAGACAAGTTGTAGAGCAGAATCAAAATATATTATTTTTAGTTCAGCAATTGTTTTGCGTAGGCTCATGAGGAGAGGCTGAGATCCTCCCCTAAAGGAGTCTTAGATGTCATTGTTTCAGTTAGTTTAAGCCAAGAAGTACTAATGCCTACATGCCTAGCACTAACTTCCAAATCAGCATGACTTGCCTTTCTCCCCGTGAATAATATGGTACTGAGATTTTGACTTCATGACTTCTGTTTCACTGACAGCATAACAGGTGAAACCAGATTAAGTGTGTGGGAAACATTTTTACAGTGTTTCATTTTTAGCGGAATGTGTCAACTATCTTACTTTTATCAACCCATTTCCTGAGCTGTTAACTCCCTTTGTTTCTCCACCCACCTTCCTTCCCAACTCTTTCTAAAGTTGGGCTTGCACCAGAAATAACACATTTTACTTTTTTATTTCCCAGCGTATCAGATTCCACTTTCTATGTCAGAGTGGGGCTTGAATATTCTTAATTCAAGTTGTACGTTAGTAAGTAAAGATGAAACTAAATCACTCCTATCATTTAAACTTTTGAAAAAAAAATAGAGGAAGAGTATGTAACAAAGAGAATAATCTTAAAAGCCAGGAAGCCTGTTTATAGAAGTATTTGATACATTCTAATTACAGGCTCTATGGTCTTGGGTCTGAGTCAAAGAGGAATGTAGTGATTGTTGCCTTGCAAGTGTGTTGTGAAGAAAAAAAAGGGACAATGTGTTCTTTATAAACTAAGAAGTGTTCTATAGTGTTTTAGATTTTTGTTTTCTCCAGTGAATATGCCCATAAATCCACTATGGGGAATCTGATGCTCAGGACACAGGAGGTGGCCTCTCTTTTTTGGCAATTTGAGGGCATACAGAAACTAATCTTAGAAGACAATTCTGAAGGTTATCACTAGCTAAAATCAAAGATCCCAATACAAAGTCTCTGGCAAAAAAAAAAAAAAAAAGTAAAAAATAAGTGGTAGCTTCTAGTCTTACTTTCAAAGACCTTAATCAAAGAATTTTAAGAAAAAATATTGACATTTTATTTTCCATTTACACTATTACCAATATTAGCCCTATGAAAAGATGAGATAAAAAGTAACACTGCATAGAAAATGTAAAAGTGTAGTTTTAAAATAAAAAGTGAGGATTTTTTATTTCATCTTGCTTTTCCTATTTGGTACCTTTCAGTAAATATATTAGCCAATGTTACACTTCTGGTTTTAGATACCTGGTGAATGCTCTCTATAGAGTAGTTTTAGGCCTCCTAACTAATACACTATGTACAAAAATTTACATTTGGGAAAATATGATTTATTATTAGTCCCTTTAAGAGGTCTAACCTGATAAAAGACAACTTTGACTTCTTAACAATTTATTTTAATAATTATATTAATTATTCACATCTGTAAAAAGTGAAAAACTATACCAGAATTTTATTGTCAGCGTGCTGCTTATCTATGTCTCTCTTCCCACCCCTCGTACTGATACACTTACTGATTTGTCGCAATGGTCTATAACATCTTGGCTCATAGTAGGTAGTCAATAAATATTTGTTGAATGAATGAAAGAATCAGAGGAGTGCCCATGAGGTTTCCCATATTTTCCATTAAGGAGGACTTTTCAACTCTAAATACAGTGCATAACCTTAGTAAAGGTTTATGTTCATCAAGTCGAACCTTTATAGAGACAGGCCCTTCAATATGCAAATGCTAAAGTTCATGACTTCAAAATTCGCTTTTTTTGAACCGGTGTTTATATACATGTAGCCCTCTAGGACTCAAAAGCTAAAAAGTATAATGACAGAAAACAAGAGTTTTAATGGTAGATTTGTCTCTCATCTTTTTTATTAAAACTTCTTTGTAAGAATACTTTTTGAATTTGGAAAGTAGATATAAAATAGTGATCCATAAAGTGGGTGATAATTAGTGACTGCAGAGTGAACCTGGAGCTGGAAGTCTGACAGCTGTTGACCATTCCAGCCCGATCAGCCCAATATGGAAGCTCCTCTTGATGTTACCTGCTTACCTGCACCACCCCTTCCCCTATGCCCCCCAGCCCCCCCTTACACAGGTCATTCTTGCATTTGGGAACAACTGTGATCAGAGTCACTTAACTGTTCTTTCACTTCAGCAATAAATACTGAGTGTTCTCAGGCTTCTGTCTCCAAGGTAGAGTGTGATAAAACTTTTACCACTAGCTTCCCCTGCAGCTACCAGCGGGAGCAAAGTGCCCAAGGTCATTTTCAAATCTGTGAGACAATAGTCCTTTCCTTTTGCCAGACGACTAAGAGTCCTTTTTAAAAGGAACAGTTGTCATTTACTTTTCCACATGATGCTTGAGGTTCATTTTATGTGAAGGACTACAAACTCCTTCCAAGTTTCATTGCTTTACTTAAAGCGTTGTAATGAGACTGTTCTAGAAGAACGGGAGGGAGGGGAGGAGGAAGGGAAGGAGGGAAGGAAGGTGGGGGTAAAGGGGAGGGAGAAAAAAAGGAAAGAGAGAGAGGGGGGAACGGAGGAAGGAAAGGAGGGTGGGTGAATTAGTGGCAAGTATCTCTTGTTAAGGAACAGCAGGAAAGCTGCTCTTGGTTTTAAAAGCTGATCTGCTGGGGCGCCTGGGTGGCCCAGCCATTAAGCGGCTGCCTTCTGCTCAGGTCATGATCTCTGGGTCCTGGCATCAAGCCCCCAATAGGGCTCCCTGCTCATGGAGAAGCCTGCTTCTCCCTCTCCCAGTCCCCCTGCTTGTGTTCCCCCTCTCACTGTTAGCTGTGTCTCTCTGTTAAGTAAGTAAGTAAATAAATAAAATCTTCAACAAAACAAAATAAATAAAAGCCGATCTTCCCTGCAACCGCCACTGCACTGTATACTAGGGAAGCCTGTCAAACTTCTCTTGTTGTTGTTTTAACCTTAAACCTACCCTGTAATGTGCCATGAGGTTTTTCCAGTTGGGAGGCAGCAGGGACAGGTCGCGGAGGGGGCAGAGGCGGTCTGCTGCTCAGGGGCGCCTCTGCTGAATTATGTTCTGGACTGTCTCCAGGAATGAACACATACAAATCCTCATCATACTCGTTCACAGAATCCCCACTGCCAAGCTCTGCCGGGCTCTGCCGGGCCTCAGTGCCCAAGGCGGTGTCTTTTTCTTCCTTCGCCAGTTCACCGGCCTCAGCTCCTTCCGCACGCTGCCTGTATGTCTGCCCGCTTGCGTGATGAAATGCTGGGTTCTGTGCGGCTGTTTATGATGAAGATAGTAGATTTCATTTAAACACACCATCTGGAGGCATTTCTTATTTTCTGATTTCATACAGAAGTGGTAGTACTGCTAATAAAGTTTTATGAGCTGATACAGTTGAAAGCTGACAAGTGCATAATTTTAGTGAGTAGTCATTCTTGGGCTTTAAAAATATTTACCAAATAAACACTTAAAGCTGAATCATACCTTGCTACCTCACTATGAGACACACTCATACATAAAATAACATTCTGGTTCTCTAGAGTTATTGTCTGAGCATATTCATATATATGTCTGTATAATTGCATTTTCATTAGAAAACAGAATAACTGACCTAACCAGTAATAAGTAAGTTATGGAAAAGGTAAATACAAGGAAAAAATAAACCTGAACTTGCTTGTAAATAATGTAATAATTATCAATATTATCATAATAATGTGATCTTATTATTATTTTAACATATAATTATCACCAGATTGTATCTTAATTCTTGAAAACATTACTTGAGGGAAGTGTTAATTTTTTCTAGTGGAGAAGGCATCAAATCACCGATAGTAGGTAAATCTTTCTAAGACTCAGTTCTGTCACCTATAAAATATATCCTATTCTGAAATATAGCCAAGTAATCCAAATTCCCTCCATCTTAAGAACCAAGATTTCATCATTTGTTTTCATAGTGTACACAATAGTTATCCTCTAACCACTCAGGAAGAATTGAAAAAAGATATTACAATGTAATAACTTTAAATCTTAAAACTTGTTTAAATTACTTTATAAAAATTCTGCTTTAAATAAAGCATTCACAGAGTTTTAAAACAAGCTTGGAATCTAAATTGGAGGGAATATGTGAGTTGTTGTCATTGTCAGTGCAATAAACAAGCAGATGATTGTTGCTTTAAAGTGTTACTCAGCTAAAGTTTGGCAGAGTATGGAGAAAAAGGACTTTTTTTTAAACAATGAACCGCTACTCTGTAGAAACTTTTTAGTTATGGGAGAAAATTAGTGATGAGGAAAAATTGTGCCCACGATGGTATCCATATTTCTACGTGGAATTTTATTTTTTATTGTTTTTTCCTTTCATGTGGGAAAGAAGAAAGATATAGTTTCAATACTAGAGCTGCAGACCAAGATTCTTTAATTGGGAGCCTGAGAAGAGTAGCCAACGGAATGAGATCTCTTGCACAAATCTCATTCATCTTTCTTCCTCTAACTCCAAACGCTGAGCCTGAAATAAAGTAGTGTCTAGACATGTTGATGGAGTCAATGATGCGGTGACTGAAAAGGAATTATGGCTCAGGCTAGCAAAGGAACTTCACTATTTCCGTCTGAACAAATTGATCAACTAAGAATTACACTCATGCTATATGAAATTACTTGTAGCCGTCTTATGTTTATGGATTCAGTGTTTACATTTTATGTACACACTGTCTAAGCCACAGAGCCTCCTTGGTCCTTGTCGAAAATGTCCGAACCTTGAATCCAGCCCTGGAGAGTTGGATGTAGTGGGTCAGTGAGTTTTAGCAAGCTTCATAGCGATGGTGATACCAATGAAAATCTGCCAAATAAGGTGTGTTAGGCTTCACTCCCTAACCCATTAGGGAGCCTGAGGCCAGAGTCCGGCCACACAGAATTTCAAACACAAGACAATTCCAGGTCCTAATGATCTATGGAAATTAGGTTGTTCTCTCTATATAATTGAAATAACATTTTTCTCTTAACTTCTGAGGATTGAATGTCATGATAAATAAGTGGTCACGATCCTCAGTTTTATTATTATTAAAATGAAAATAAAATGTATAACTTTAAAAATCAGTGCATTAATCCATTGCTTAAATATATAGCATTATTTTGTGTTACGCCATTAACTCTTGAAGGTGTTTACTGATTTGCCAAAGTATGCTAGTTAGACATTGTATTTAATTGTATTTGGTTTGCAGGTCCATTTGCCTACCATTTGCCTACTGATAACAACTGTGCAGTGTTAAAGGGCAATGTGCTGGGGCCAGAGAATGCTCGATATGTGTGATATCACTGTGCTGTGAATAAACAAACAGAGTGATCAGAGATGGGACTGAAAAAGGTTATCTAAGGCTTTTTAGATGATGAGGAGGATAAGTATGATGGGAAAGTACTGGGAAATTTGAAACAGAAAAATGACTAGCTCCTTCAGGAGCATAGAGTATTAAGGCTGGCAAATGTGGAAGCTGCTTACTCTGGGTTTCTTAATAGCAGTATTGCTGACATTTTGGATCCTGTGTCCTGGGGAGTATGTCCTGTGCATCGTAGGATATTTAGTGGAATTTCTGGTGTCCACCCACTGAATGCCGGTCATAAACTTCCCTTCTCAAGTCATCATAAGGTGGCTTCTGTTCATTGACAAGGATCCTCTTGTGGGTGGGAAACAGTTCCTCATTGAGAACCACTGTGCTATTGCAATAACCCAGGGGAGAGCTGATGGCACCTGGACTAGGAGAAATCATGGCAGAGTGAGGAACACCCGAATGCTGGCTATGCTGTGAAGGTAGAATCAACAGTACTGTCTGATCGTATTGGATGTGGGCTGAGAGAGGAAGTTAAAAAGCCCAGGGAGACTCCCAGGTTTTTGGATGGAATTAAACAAGTAAAGAATCTTCCCTTACTGAGATGGGAAAGTCAGTAGGTAGTGAAGGTTTGAAAAGGTCAGGCTTTAGGATTTGGGGATTTGGAAACAGTGAGTGGGAGATGCCTATCAGGCATGCTGGTGAAGATGCTGAGCAAGCTATTGTATATCAGGGGAATCTGGAATAATGGGTAGAGTTATATACATGTGGGAAGACTGAATTAGTCTTCAGACATTAGAATAAAGAATTACCTCCTATTATAGCCGTAAGGACCTTAGAGAGAGTTGTAGTCCGAGCTTCTCATTGCCTAGCAGAGAAAGCTAAGGTCTAAAAAAGAATGTGAGACTTTTTTTTTAAAAAACTGAAAAAACAGAGTTGTCAAATAGTCAGAATATTTGCATCAACCTGACTTGTGTATTCTCTCGGGGTAGGAAAGACTGGTGTTTGATTCCTTAGCACAGAACTTACTAGAAGTAGTTAAATTAGCAAGATAATGTAGTAACATCTCTACCGTATTACAAAATGAAATAATTCAGTTAATTAAATGCCTTTCCATGCTCTCCTATGCTCTCTTCAGTCTTATTTTACCAGTTACATGTACCTTAATACTACATATATACATATATTCCTAACATCCAGGAATACTTACTAGGTGAAGATGTAAGTAATGAAGTAATATCATCTTCATAGTCATTTTCTTGCTCATCATTTCTGCTAACTTCTGGGATCTGAAAAAAATGAACGTAATTTTAATAATATCCATTAACCTTAATACATCTGCATGTACATGCACAAATGGAAAGTTAATACTTGTGGAAATAATTGTCTTAGTTTTTATTTAAGTACTTTGATTATACTACGTATCTTAGCTATTATATTTGTGCCATCTACAAGAGTTCAATGACAGAAAGTATTAAAAGTATAACTGCGGCAATAGAACATTTATAATAGACAACAAATTAACTTAAAAATTAAACTTATTAGCAACTACTTTACGATTCAAAACAATAGTCACGAAATTTAGGTGCAATAAATAAGTCTTAAATAAACTTGAACATGACTATTTCTCTTAAAGACAATGAGATTTCAGGAGCACCTGGGGGTTCAGTTGGTTAAGTGTCTGCCTTGGACTCAAGTCATGATCCCTGGGATGGAGTTCCTATCTGGCTCCCTGCTCAGTGGGGAGTCTGTCTCTCCCTCTGCCCTGCTCATGCTCTCTTTCTCAAATAAATAAATAAAATCTTAAAAACAAAACAAAACAAAAACAAACCATGAGCTTTTCTGTTTTCACATTTCTGTATCTCTTATCTGTTCAAAAGTGTTATAGTACAGTGAAAACCAGTGGAATTGTAAAATGGTTTATTTTCCATCTTTAAAAAGAAAAAAGTAACAGAGTAAGGGTATTTATGTTTGTTTTTCTGAAGTCAGTTCCACTATACTTAGAAGGAAGAATCACTGAGAAAAGACAGAAATCTGTTATCTCTGAATTGCTAGTCCTTGATTATAATGGAGATTATAAAGGAGACATGGGGTCTACAGTAGTGGAATATACTTGTGCTTGTAGATTAAGGTAAGTAATACCAGTGACAACTCTGTGCGGAAGCACCTAGAGAAAGAGATGGAGGTTGGTTGTATTAACATAAGTTACATTTTGTTACCTCGAACTGCAAGTGATTATTCAAATGATTTACGCTTTTGTTTTTGTTTGTTTTAAAGATTTTATTTATTTATTTGAGAGAGAAAGCGAGAGAGAACATGAGAGGAGAGAAGGTTAGAGGAAGAAGCAGACTCCCCGTGGAGCTGGGAGCCCGATGTGGGACTCAATCCCGGAACTCAAGGATCATGACCTGAGCCGAAGGCAGTTGCTCAACCAACTGAGCCACCCAGGCGCCCTACGCTTTTGTTTTTATTAAAGCTGAAATAATTAGTCCATTTGCTCTGCATTGGGAATGTCTCTTTAAAAATTAGAAGCATCCATACTGAAGCATTATTAAGTTTACAATAGCTTTGGTATGCAAAGGTATCTGACCTACATATTGACTTCATCAATTTGGTTGGTCACTCACTTTGGCCAATGGGACCCCAGTGGAATTTCCTTCCTTCCTTCCTTCTTTCCTCCCTTCCTCCTTTCTTTTCTTCCTTCTTCCCTTTCTTTCTCTTTTTCTTTTTCTCTTTCTTTCTCTCTCTTTCTCTTTCTTTGTTTCTTTCTTTACCTCCCTCATTTTCCTCCCTCCCTCCCTTCCTTTCTTCCTTTCTTTTTACTAAACAACATGGTCTTTGATTTCCAGTGGAATCTTGAAAATAAAAGTCTTTTTAGTATTTTTTTTAGTGAGCTTGATTCAGAAACTCATTTTATATTTAAGTCATATTTCCCCCTTGTTGGACTCAATCAAATGCTAATATGAAAAGTCGTGTAGCTTTACAAGGGAGATTGACATGTCGATTGATATTTGCATGCTTTGGTATTAAATGCATTGTTTAATACAGCCATTCTTTGTTTCCAATTAGCCTGACCTCTTTATTTCATAAGATAGATCGAGAATACATTAAAAAAATCCATAAAACTCTTACAGTCATATCAAGGAAGTTTTTTTACTAGTTGGATAACAGAGATGGTTTCAAAGATTTCAGAAATTATGTGAAGGGGAACCTGGGTGGCTCAGTGGGTTAAAGCCTCTGCCTCCAGCTCAGGTCATGATCTCAGGGTCTTGGTATTGAGGCCTGGGGATCGAGCCCCGCATTGGGCTCTCTGCTCAGCAGAGAGCCTCTTCCCCCTCTCTCTCTGCCTGCCTCTCTGCCTACTTGTGATCTCTCTCTCTGTCAAATAAATAAATAAAATCTTTAAAAAAAAAGAAATTATGTGAAAATTTCCTATATACTAGTCATAAGCCTAGACATTATAAGCTCTAAATCAGTGTAAATTAATAGAGACTATGGCAAGCGTGTGGGTGTATGTGTGTTATGTATGTGAGGTGTATGTATGTGAGGTTACAATCAAATGGAATCATTTTTGTGTCATAATTTAATATACGACATTTGTATTAATAAATAAACAAGCAAGCCCAGAAAGGTATTGAAGGAAGAAGCGTTCCAAATTTAAAAAGTAGCTAAGTTTGATAGATTTGAGCAGGTTCACAAATATTATGTAAAACTCACATTTTGTCTATCAGGCTATGCAGACTTAATTGTTTTCTCAGGAATGAGAGGATCTTTAGAAATATTTAAACTAAAAAACAAATGTTTCTTACTTGAGTTCCTTACACTTAAAATCAGATTTAGCTTCAAAAATATGTTAGATACATGACATATTAATAATTGTTGAATGAAATCAATGACGGCTCCAAACAACACGTGTGGTGGTCCTCTGACGTAAGATCACTTCAGCACTTGGCTGTGTGGTGCAGTGAGCAGAGCCCAGATGGCGAAGTCAGTCAAATCACAGCTGTATTAACTCTATTACTGATTATCTGCATGATATCAGGCAAGATACTTAACTCTAAATCTTGATATTCTATCCTGCCAAGTGTGAATAGTAATATGGATGCCATCAGTTTGCTGAGAGGGTTAAATTAGAATAATGTAAGGGAAACACATATTACCTCTACTACACAGTAAGTGCTTAATAAATGTACCCTGCACATGTTAGGTTTTCCTTCATCCTATAAAATATAGATATGCATTTAATAAGCACAGTGATCACATCGATTTGATGGGGGAGTCTTCAATAATCAATAATTATTTAACATTTCTTTTCAACTGTGTGCCTCTAGAAGTTCTGCTGATAGAAAAAGAACTGAAATATAAATTTTCTATCTGATTGAAGTGTGGCACTGTGGTTTTGTTATTAGAAATACTTAGATAATTTACAAGATAATAGAGATAAGAATGGAAAAAAGGGTAATTTTTTAACAAGTTTCTTTTTCTAAGGCTAGAGTCTGACTTCATTCAGTTGTTAAGTATTTATGCAGGCCTAATATGTGCTAACTACTCTGTTAGCAATTAGGGAAAATAAATTAAAAATAAGAGACATAATATTTCCATTCTCACAACTATCATCTTTTTATAGGGAGAAAAGACAAAATAATAAGATGATTAGAATATAATATTTTCCTTCGGTAACAAAACCAGTTCTTGGAGGTGAAATGGAGAATTAAGAAATAATCAGGTAATCAGGGCAAAATTTTATTAATTTGTTTTTTTGTGTGAGGAAATTGGATTAAAAAATTCTCTTGATACTTGCCTTGAGTCCCACTTCTCTAAATGAAAAATCCAGCTTAAATAATAAAATTTATCAGCTGAATATGCTCAATTTAATATTCCAGCCCATAGATACTCCTTGCAGCACACACTGTTTAATGAAATTAAAATCATTCATTATCAAAGATAAACTAAAAAGAGAACTTCTTGTTGACTGAGGTTTATAAAGCTCCACATGGCTTTGGAATACAGCACTGTACAAATTGATCATCATTTTCTGATTTTGAGGGAGTGAATAAAAACAATCTTCACATAGCAGTTGGTTTCCAAAATCCTGTTATGAGATTCTGAAGATATTATAATTAGCTTAACTCTTGCCCAACTTTCCTTAGTGTTGATTATAAACGATTTTGCCAGCTGTAAAGCACATGGCGGTCTGTGGAATGAGAGTAAGAAGACACATATATGTTTGAAGAGTAACAAGTTGGCCCTGGATTTTATATTTTATCCTAAATGAATATACTAAGCTGCAGAATCTAAGATAATATTCCAGTGGAAGTAATAAAGATTACATTTAGTAAATGTGAGGAATAGTGAACAATGTTTTACTAAAGCCACGAATAATATCAGAACCTCAAATATTTCTTCAAAGTTGCATAATATTATTTTAGCTCTCATTACATCTTTTAAGAGAATTTGTTTCTCCTTAGGCCTCTAGAATATGGTATAAAAGCAGAATCATATGATTTTTTTATGAAGTTCTCTTTATATAATAGGAATTGAAATCTTTAGTGTAAAAATTAAATAGGAAGTTCTCCTGTGATTGGGAAAAGAATAAAGAAGAATGAAAGAGATGAGCTGTGAGGAGGGGAAAGTGGACATTTTCTTTACTATGGACTGAAGTTTTACTAGAATAACTTGAGGATATATGTTCCATTTTTTTACAGGCTTTTGATCTTGATCTCTGCCCATGATGCAGCTCTCACAATAGCTATGAACTTCACCTTGGCACGTGACTCTGTAACCACACTTTCACTCTGTTTTGGTAGTGTTTGTTTCAAATCCACCATAGTTGTGGCTTCATCGATGAGGTACCTGCGCCTTTCCTGGACCATACACTTGGTTTGATTTCAGCCATCTCTGTCACTAAAGTGGGAATGACAAAATTTAAATTCATTCTTTTGTTAGGATTGTAGCTGTAAATGTAGAAAATAGTTATTTTCACTTAAAATGATGGAATCCCAAAATCTGAAAGGAACCTGTGGATAACTGGTTTATGCTCTTGTTCACACACTGATGTAATACTAAAACAATGTGTCACAAGAAAAATGAAGGATATAGATATTTTTCGAAGCAAAAGTTGTTTTTATATGTGGTCTATTGTCTGCACTGCCCAACCCTCCTTCCAAGTTGGCTTTTCTTGGGTTCCATACTTGTCCTTCTCTTGCCACAGAATGAATTTTCTCTAGGTGATCTTATTCACTCCATTTTCTTTAACTTATATCTATATCATGATGGTTCCTGGATATAACATTTGCTTCAAACGTTTCTGATTTTTGTATTCTAGTATGTAGTAAAGAATATTAGGATAAACAGTCATAAAGCAAAGGGGAAAGTCTGGAGAGAGAGATAATCAGAAAAATCACGAGACTGCTCTATATTGAATGTTTGTCTACCCCAAAATTCGTATGTTGAAATTCTAACTCTCGAGGTGATGGTATTAGGAGGTGGGGCCTTTGGGAAGTGATTAGGTCATTAGAAAAGGCCCTTATGAAGGGGATTAGTGATTATGCTAATTATATAAATTATGCTAATTAACAAGTCTAATGCTAATTATATTAATTAGCATTAAAAGGTAATTTACAGAGATCCCTTACACCCCTCTGCTGTTTGAGGACACAGTGAAAAACTGGCTATCTATGAATCAGGAACAGTGCCCTCACCAGACACTGAATCTGCTGGGATCATATTCTGGGAATTCCCAGTCTCAGAATGGTGAAAAGTAAGTATTATTTATAAGCATCAGTTTATGGAATTTTTGTTATGGCATCCTGAATTGACTAAGACAGAGGGTTTCAAGTAAATCCCAATATTAAATGATTCACCAGGAATGTAAAAGAAAAGTTCTGAAAACAGTTCACGGTATTTTTCAATCAAGGTCACTGGTTAACCTGGTGAGGGGAATTATAACAGAATTGGATGAATTCATACTGGATTGAAGAATCTTAAAATGGAAGTGAAGAATGGAAGGCAACATGTATCGAATTTTAAGAACCATGATATGAATAGGGCAACTGTGCTTAAAATTTCTCAAAAAATGAATCAGAGATGTCAGTGAAAATATTTTATTGCAGGCAAGGGCTGTGAAGATGAGTACACATGCACAAAACATGGTAGTAGGCAGAGTGGGATATATAAATATGAAAATTTCATCATCCCAAACCTCAAGTTTTCTACAATTGTGGAGAAGAGAAGAACTATACATAAGGCAAAATGAAACAAGCTTTTAAAATATACATATACTTGAAAGAGGCTATAAGATAGAAACATGTCATTATTTCCATCAGGTGGATGGAACAGAAAACAGTTCAGGGTAGGTGGTATTTAAGCTGAGTCTTAGAGGGTGAATATGGTTTTAATCTGCAAAAAAGAAAAAAGGGAGGAAGCAAATTCTTGGCTGATGGGCAAACATGACTGAACCAGTAGGAAGACCTGGTGAATGGTTCTTAGTTGGTTTGGTTAGGTTGCATGGAAGAATATATTTGAACGTCAAGATGTGGTGGTGCATTATGATTTTATTTTAGAAACTTTTAAAGGTTCTTGAGTTTGTAATTATTTCCCAAGAAGTGGGAAGTAGCATGTTCTTGTCTATATTTTAGAAAAATAATTCTGGTAATAGTGGGTAAAAGGGAGAGGGGGCTATTCCAATAGTCAAGGTGAAGGATATTGAGGACTAGCCAAAGAAAATATTTATTTATTTAAAAGATTTTATTTATTTATTTGAGAGAGAGAGTGAGCAAGAGAAAACACACGAGCAGGTACACAGGGAGAAGCAGGTTCCCCTGCTAAGCAGGGAGCCTGACATGGGGCTGGATCCCAGGACTCTGGGATTATGACCTGAGCTGAAGGCAGAAGTTTAACCAACTGAGCCACTCACACACCCCTGAAAGAAAATATTTAATGAAGAAAGAAGATTTAATAAATATCACGGAGATGAGATAAACAAGATTTTTTACAGTTTTGATGCCAAAGGCTGGAGGAAAAGGGTCAAATATGGTCATGTAAATTTCTGTTCAGCTCAATGCTATAATCGTAACCTCTAGAGAACTTTTGTCATTTAGAGATGAGAACATTGATTAAAAACATCTTTTCTATGAAACTGGAGGTTAGAATCTGAGGTCAAGATACAATACAGCATCTTAAATATCCTTTGCATTCTTTCATGTAACACTTGAAAAATACATTTGGAATGGGTATATGGCCATCAAATGGTGATTATTCCCATTTCTTTATGAAGTTAAGAAGTTTACCAGTTTGAAAATTAAAAAAATTAAAAAAACAGGAATCAGTTAATTGTATGGTTGTCAAATAAACTACTTTAAAAAAATATTTCATTTACTTATATGAGAGAGAGAGGGAGAGAGAGCACACGAGTGGGGTGAGGGGCAAAGGGAGAAGCAGACTCCCCACTGAGCAGGGAGCCCAACACAGGGCTTGATCCCAGGACTCTGGGATCATGACCTGAGCCAAAGGCAGCTGCTTAACCAACTGAGCTACTCAGGCACCCCTCAAATAAACTTTTAAGTCAACAAGACACTTAACTATGAAATAGACTGATAGAATTGAATTGAAGAATAAGTACAAAATCCCAATTAAGTTATAAAGATACCAAAAGAGTGCTTAGATACAAACAATTGGACAAAAAAACTTAAAATTTTTTAAAAAATTAAATTACATTTAATCAAGTCCTACTATATTTCTTTCCTAGAAATGAAAAAAAATTTTTAAAGGTTACCATGAAATTACATGGATTTATTGGGTATTAGATGCTTCTAAACAATACACTGAAAACAAAGACCAGATAGCTGTGTTCATCATTTAGAAATTATGTTAAATGGAATGGAGACAGCAGCAAGAAGGGGTTTAGTAAAAGAAGAACAGAGAGAGAAAAATGTCAGAGATAGAAGGAGGATGTAATCACACAGGTCCAAGGTCAAAGCTAAGAGAATCATTTTAAGGAATCTTTCTTGATTTCAGAATGGTATTCAGAATACAAGTAAAGTATCTTGAAGAGGAAAGAGTTTCTGGTACAGGCAAATTTACAAAAACACGCAGAACTCAGGGAAATTCTTAATATGTATCTATACATGTCATTTAGCATTTTCAAGGATGACAATTTTTACCAGCCTTGGTCAATCAGTCAATAAATATTTATTGAATGTTTGCTATGTGCATAATACTATAACACTAGGCAAGTTCCCAGGGGGTATGCAAATTATGTTCTGTATAATATATTCCCAGGATGCTGCATATTTAGCTAGGAAAATAAAAGTGAAATGCATAAAACAACTGTAGTCCCTTAAGTGTTTGGTTTAAGTCAAGAGTGCAATAGAAGATAAAAAGAATGAAATTATCCTTGGTTTGAATAATTGGAGCTGGAATTTGAAAAATGGGTAAAATTTGAGAGCCAAATCTTGAATCATTAGTCCCAGGAACTAACGCATGATTGCCGAGCTAATGGATGAATAAACAATAGATGAATTGGTGGAAGAAGAAAGAACGTGGTGTTCTTGGTAAGGAGAATTGGTGCAAGCAAAAGCTAAGTTGAGCAGAGGGCAAAGAGCAAAGCTCCTCAATCAAAAAAGCAGGTGAATTTTTGGGAGAACATGTGAATTTCGATACAAAGAGTAGAGTCAACGTTTGCTTATTGTATCCCAATTGTGGAATATTAGGAATATTTGTAGATGACAGTAATGATGATGATTGGTATTGCTATTAAACATCCCACCTATAAATACATGTAGGTTATATAAGTTAAGATGAGTCCAGAAGTATTGTCAGAAAAATCTGGATTCAAATCCCACTTTTCTATTTATTACCCACATGAGCTTCAGCAATTTCTCACTCTTGACCACTCTGGATGTAAAAATGAGTATAAATATACCTAATGTCAGAGGGTTATTGTGAATGTTAAATAAGAAAATACCAAGTAATTAGCACAGAGCTTGACACACAGAAAGCACTAAACAACCGTTATCTCTATTATCTTCATTAAGAACATTATTTTATGACAGAATGACCTTTTATGCTGCCCTATCTTTTTTCATATTACTAAGCTATGTTTATGTAAAAATTTATATTCAGTTATAAGACTGAGTAAAGATCAATTCCATTCAAGTTGGAATATAGAGAATAAAAATAAAGACCTCCAAGTCGTAGGGTATTTTTGTAGCTCACAATAAAAAAATGTTTATTTTGAAGTGTGAGGAGTTATAAGACAGTTTTAAGACAGATTGATGGTGATCAATATTGGACCAATTGAGTTAATGGAAATTAACCGGGGCTCTTGGGTAATGCTTATGTAGGCTGTACATGGATTTTCTCCCAGAGTACAGTTTCCATGGACTATGATACACAGAGCATCCTAAGAGCTGGATGTCTGCAGGGCTGTTGAGGAAAAGGGTTTCTCAAGTGATTCTACAGTGTTTAATTCCCAAATGGTTTATATTTGGTTTTACAATGTTGCTATTGCAACAAGGACTTATTTAGGCTAATATTAAACTTAAATTGCTTTCTTCCAGGATGAAATGATGTAAGGGTACACAGGTGCTAACTCAGAAGGTTATATCTTACTAGGTTCGCCAAGAGTAGGGAAGAGTAAATTGGCTATGGATGAGGCTCAAAGTACAGAGTTGAGTAGTTAAGAAGGGACTAAAGAATTTGGTTTTAATAAACCATGCACCTGTGATTACTGCATTCATTACCTTAACTCTGTTTTTCTATTCTTATAAGAAGAACAAAGGCACATACACGACAGCAGCATAAAGCATTTGCTATTCACAATTCTAAAATCTTGAAATAAGTTTTAGTTTCAAAATCATAAGTTAAAAAAAGGTAAAGTTCTGTTAAGGAAATACAAAATACCATTAGGTCAAAAGTATAAATTATTATGCTGTTTTGAATGCTCCAATAAAATCAAATTAAAAAAACATGCTTTCATTTGGAGGAAAACTAAATAGACACTAAATAATGGATGGGTTTACATGATTCCAAGTTGGCGGACTGGAGTTAGCAAAGAGGTGGTCGGTTTACATTTACGTTGATTATTACTAGAGATCGCTTTTTCTTCTTTTTTTCCCAAGGTTTAGATAATCGGGGTGAGGGTCAAAGAGAACCAATGGAAAAAACCAAGCTGAATAATAAAAGGCTGAAATTGTCATCTACACAGCTGTTGGACATTTCATTTATCTAAAAACCGGAGGAGCGAGTATTTTCTGAAATTCAAGCTAGAAACAAACAAAAAATAGCAGTTAGAGATCCAACAGTTTCCACCAAAGATTATACTCTTCAGTTGTTAGATAATAAGTATTATTTGACAAATGAAACACAAGATCCTTTAAGTTTATATTATTACTGTAAAAAATAAGTGTTTTTGACAAATTAAACTGAATGATTCTTAAAGCTCATATTGTTGCAAGTCTATTCCCAGTAGGTGTTTATATTTATATGGAATAATCCCTCACTTCCAAATACAGGCAGAAGCAGAAGAGTCGATTCTTATTGATCAGAGCACTTAAAACATGAAAGATAAACAGAGAAGGTGAATCATCAATTAATGAAGACATGGTGGGATAGTAAATAAAATTTCTATCCTCCAACTTCAATTTGAAGGCAAGTGACAATTCAGAAGAGGCTGTTCCCATGGAAAAAAGTCATTACAAATAAAAGTATATAAAAATACATATTTTATATATGTGGATTCAGTATTTTTTATGTACTGGAACACATCATAGTAATCTACATATTTCCTCTCATTTTATAATTTTATATTTAAATTGTGGAGTTTAACTAGTAACACTATCAAAATCATTCAGTAGCAAAGCAGTAAGATCAGAAATTATGAGAAATTTTCTCATAATCAGACAAACCTGGGAGACGCACGTGTTTCTTCAATGAATAATTCTCCTTATTAAAAGCCACCACTTTTACCCTATCTCAATTTATCAGATTCCATTCATATTAGTTATCAGAAAAGCTTTTTTTTTTTTAAGATTTATTTATTTATTTGGGAGAGAGAGAGACAGTGAGAGAGAGCATGAGTTGGGGAGTAGGGTTGGGCAGAAGAAGAGGGAGAAGCAGACTCCCCGCTGAGCAGGGAGTCCAGTATGGGGCTTGATCCCAGGATCCTGAAATCATGACCTGAGCTGAAGGCAGATGCTTAACAAACTGAGCCACTCAGGCGCTCCAGACCTTTACCATTCTACTTAACTTTTTAGGTACGTTGGCAGGATGTACACTTTAAGATCTTACCTAAATATGAACTTATTGAAGGAAAATTACAAAAAATGCATTTTTATGTTCCTCAAACAACAAAAATGGTAGTAGAATAAATTTGATAAGTTGATAATAGAACCTGTTGAAACTAAATTTTCAGTGCATGTAGGGTAAAATAAAATGGAAAACTTTTTTGATACAGGAAACATCATTGTTATATATTAAAGAAATATACTTCTCATCCATCCACATGTAAAATCAAAATAAGAAGAATCAATAAAACCAATAAGCTCGCTTTGGAAGAAAAACCCTATTTTCTTTAGCCCAGAAATTTGAAAGCTTTTAACTTGTAATGATGAAATACATTTTATCTTGTGGGAGTTGGTGGCACCAAGACACTCAGGGTGCTGTTGTTCATAGTCTATCATTACTGTAAAATGAGCCTCATACCACTTCATTTGGCCACTGAGAACTGCAAACCTCCTTGTTCGGAGGTGGTAGCTTAGCATTTTTAAACTTCAAGCGATTTATTTAGCAGATTCCACTTGTGAAAATAATTCCTAATCTTCACATTCACAGCCTAAGAGAAATTGGGACTACTGTAATGGAAATCAAGATGTGTCTAATATGCATTTTCATCTGGAAGTAACTCCGTGAGTGTGTAACCTTATATGAAGTTTAAATAAATTTGCCCAATGCAGTTCACCTTCGATATTACCTATGTATATCTTTTTAGAGGGATTTTTCTGGTTTTAAATGTAGACAGCTAGTTATTTCCAAATAACCAGCCATGGCAGTTGACTGCAAAATGGCTTCATAATAGGATATATGTAGTTTAAAGTAGTCTCTTTAAATTAAAAAGAAGTTCCCCTATAAATATGACCAATTCATCTTTGACAAAGCAGCAAGGGCAATACAGTGGAGCAAAGATAATCTCTTCAACAAATGGTTCTGGAACAAATGAACATCCACATGCAAACAATGAATCTAGACACAGACCTCAAACCATTCACAAAATGGATCACAGACCTAGGTGTAAGATGCAGAACTCTAAGACTCCTAGAAGATAGCGTAGGAAAAGCCCAGATGACCTTGGGTATGATGATGCCTTTTTAGATATGAGAACAAAAAAATCCATGAAAGAGATAATTACTAAGCTGGACTTCATTAAAATCAAAGACTTCTGCTCTGTAGAAGACAGCATCAAGAGAATTAGAAGATAAGCCACAAACCGAGGGAATATTTGCAAAAGATGCATCTGGATAATGGATTGTTAGCCAAAATACACAAAGAACTCTTAAAACTCAACAGTAAGAAAACAAATAAGTTTAAAAAATGAACCAAGACCTTGGCAGTTCACCAAAGAAGATATACATACAGCTGGCAAATATAAGAAAAGATGCTGCTAATCATAGCTCATCAAGGGAAATGCAAATTAAAACAATAAGATATTACTCTATAGGATGACCAAAACTCAGAACACTGACAACATCAAATGCTGGTGAGGATGTGGAGTGACAGGAACTCTCACCCATTACTTGTAGGAATGTAAAACGGTATAACTGCTTTGGAAGATAGGGTGGCAGGTTTTTACCAAATAAAGTGTATACTGTTAACATATGGCATAGCAATCTCACTTCTTGGTTATTTATCCAAAGGAGTCAAAAACCTAGGTATACCTAAAAACCTGTGCATGGACATTTGTAGCAGCTTTATTCATAATTACAAAAACTTAGAAGCAACCAAGATGTCCTGCAGTATATGAATGGATAAATAAACTGTGGTACCTCCAGATAATAGAGTATAGTGCTAAAAACAAAAAGCAAAAACTAAAAAACCCATAAATTATCAAGCTATGAAAAACATGGAAGAATCATAAATGCATATTACCACATGATAAAAGCTAATCTGAAAGGGCTACATACTATACAATTCTGACTACATGATATTCTGGAAAAGGCAAAACTATGGAGACAGTAAAAAGATCAGTGGTTCCAAGGGGTGAGAGATGAATAGGCAGAGCACAGAATATTTTTAAGACAGTGAGATATTCTGTATGCTATTATAATTTTGCATATATGTCATTATACTTTTGTCCAAACCCATAGAATATACAACACCGGAGTGAACTCGAAGGTATACTATGGACTTTGGGTGATAGTGATGTGTCAGTGTAGGTTCATCCTTGGGGCGGGGGGGAAAAAAAGTACCATTCTGGTGAGTGATATTGATGGTGGGAAAGGCTATGCATGTGTAGGGGCAAGAAATATTTGGGAAATCTATAGCTTCCTTTCAATTTTGTAAGTCTAAAAGTTCTTTTAAAAAACACAATATATAAAAACTTAAAAAGAAATTCATATGCCACTAGCTAGTAAATTTAATGTTCTTCATTTTGTCTGAAAGCATCTCTGAAACTGTTTAGGGTAAAATTCTATAGAAACCAACAATGGTATAACACAGAAATATGATTACTGAATCACTAGGTCATCTAGCTTTCTAGCATTACATATTAACATTCTGTCTAGATATTTGTGCCACTTCACATTGTTATGGATCATGAAATTAAAACAGTAAGATAAGGACTGAATTACTTTACCTGAGATTTGCATTTATTAACAGTTGAGTTATATGAATGAATAAAAAATTAAATATTATGCCCTATGTTTGAGGACATTTTGAAGTTTTACAAAGAAATGCACCTTACTAAAAAGTTGAGTTGCTCATCAAATCAAGCAGCATCCTTAGGAAAAAGTTCAATCTAAGACTGTGGACTCTGAGCCACAAACTCAGGGTTTTGGAGGGGAGGGGAGTGAGGGGATGGGCAAGCCTTGTGGTGGTTATTAAGGAGGGCACGTATTGCATGGGTGTGGTGCATAAACAATAAATCTTGCAACACTGAAAAAACAAAATTAAATTAAAAGAAGGAAAAGTTCAATCTCTAAAGAATTACAACAATAGAATCAGGAGCTTTATTTTTTTTTACTTATTTATAAACATTTATTCATAACCCAATAAATAGCAGAAAATATATTAGGAAATGGGACTATAAGGAAGCATAAATTTCTCTGAAAAAAACACTGACACCTATATACATGTTTATAATATATATGGTATGTATAATAATGTTATTACCAAAACTAGTATCTTACATAATATTACTGTGGGCCAGATACAGGTCTAAGTTCTGTACCCACATTAACTTATTTAATCCTCAGAACAATTTGTTATTGTAATCCTCATTTAATGAGTGAAAAAAAATAGGCACAGTGGGCTCAAATAACTTGTCCAAGTTTACACAGCTAATGTGTCTTATTAGAAGGCCTGAATAGTTAGGGAAAAAAGGAAATGAGCATATACAAAGAAGAATGTGTGCAGCCACCTAAGGGTACTATGAGTCAAGAGTTGTAGAGATTCACAGGAGAGATAGCTGACAAGAATTTGCAAGAAACACTCCAGTCTCAGGGTGATGGCTGGCATTTGACACATCTTTGAAAGATGAGAAAGTATTTAAAAGTAGAGACAAAGGCAGGAGCTGGACATCCTGGGCAGTCAGAGCAAAATAATCAAATCTGGGCATGGAAAAGCATGGGCTGTGTTCGGGAAACAATGGGTTGTCCAGTTTGATCAGAGGGTAGGGGCAATAGATGTGTGTCTCTGGGGTGCAGGCAAACCCTAGTTGCTCGGTGCTCCCTGACTCCCCTGTACTTCCAGCCCTGAGGTCAGGTCCCTGGGAGCCAGCGGTTCATCAATTCAGCCCGTGGAGCACAGGCTGAGAGGAGTATTGTCTTGGCTATTATCTGAGTTAGGAGGAAACGGAAGGTGCGCTCTCAGTCCCCAAAGAAGAGATGGGCAAAACAGCCGTAATGGCATTTGAAAGCACAGCAAGACATCGTAAAACCATATTGTGGCTGTATAGTTGCCAACGGAGGAGAGCTAATGGAAGCAATGGGGTCAGGGGCCAGAGAAAACAGGTGACATCCAGCGAAGACTCCAGACGTCCCTGTTCATTTTCCTCAGCTACCCCTGCTTGCAAATAAGTTAGGTATTTTTTAAGAAGCAGGAGACAGCTACGTTTTTACATTTGGCTCAGTATAAATACAAGGAAAAATCTCTCAAATGTTTCTTGTGTTCTGAGAAATAAAAAAATGGGATGAATGGACATATGTTATAATCAGAGAATCTTGCTTTAGGCCCAATTTTTTAGGAAAGGAGAAGCTGTTATAAGATGAAAATGTTACAAGTAAGAACATATGGGTTTCACAGTAATATCATTTGATAACTTAATGGACTGTGTCTCCTTGGTAGCACGGAACTAAAGTGTGTGTGGCTCTTACTCCTTGTAAACCTACCTCAAACAATATACACAATTACCTGTCACTATACTCATACCACAAATGGGATAACAGAGGCAGAGGAGTTTTTAATGACTTGTTCATGGTCACTAGATGAAGTGAGTTTCTCCTAATCAGGGTTTTATCCACCCTTCCTTTCTGACATATATGTGATATGTGGCTATATGTGATATGTGATATGTGCCTGGCACTCCCCTTCGTCTTGCTGTCAAATAATAGGGAGATGCAGATCCCATGATTTAGAAAGGTCTTCATTACAGTTCTCTGAATTTATCAAGCAATTAATGATTTTCAAAGCCGTTTCACATATATTGCCATCCTCCTCTCAGTCCTGTCACACAGGATCTTGTGTCTAGCAGATGATAAATGTAGAGATGGTAGCTTGTATATGGTTTTTGGTATTTAAAGCAGAGATTCGAATCCCAAATAACTCAGGGCTTTGGGGGCATGTGGATCCAAGTCCAGGGCCCCTTTCACTATAAGAAGGCATTGTCAAAATAATCCGTACCATGTATAGATGAAATTAAGAGACTAGTGAAAATAATAGATATTAGGAAAAGAAACCTTTTACTCAATGAAATCATGTCTGACTACAGATCAAAGTTCTATTCTACAAATGACAATGAAGGTTTAAAAATTTATGATGGTGGTAAAAATGAATTTGTAATTCATATCTTCTATCTTTGATCAGTGTATTTTCTAGAGAATGTGAATAAGAGAAAATTGTGGAGTTAATCCAACAAAATCTAGCAATCAATTAAAATCCTGTGATACAGTTCAGGATGAAAGATGGCCACTACGTCTTTAAAGTCATTAAAAGATGACTCTGAATATTTCTGATGATAGAAAAGTCTGTATTTTATTGTCTATTTACCAGCAATTGACTTTTTAAGAAAGTGTCACCCTTTCTGGAGGAGAAACATTTTTATTAGGTAGCCTTTACCTGTCTTTTGATAGATGTAATAAGAAAAGAAGTAAAAGTAAAATTCCTCACATAATAGTTACATTTGTTTAAGTTTTGTGACAAGCAGATTAAAATTAATTTTAAATTGTGGTTTCAGATTACCTCGTTTCCCTGGTCCCCATTACCACAGCAAATTTTATATCCATGCTTGCTTTCTTATTTCCTGAATCTTTAGTTAACATTTCAAGGACAGGCCAAAGCACTTGGCCTTTCAGCACTGATTTGTCTCTGGAACCCAATACCCACTTCTGTTTGACAGCCTCTGTAATCACGACCAACATTTCCAGCTCAGAGCCCATAGACAGGTGATTTGCTAAAAGAGGTGTTGGATTTGTGCTTGTTTCCTCTAATTATTTTTATTTGGCTAAATAACAGCTGTCCAGCTATGCATTTCCAGTTTATCAAATACTTAACACACGCTAATCCAGACATTAGGTATTATCTCTTAGCGACTAGATTTCTTCACCCTTAAATTAACTTGTTCTTGTTCAGACTTGACCATTAGCTCAATGTTTTCTTTTATTTTTTCTTTTCACTTTTAAAGATAAATAAACACAGACCACAGAAAGATGGGCTTTTATACAGTGAGTTGCCATTTCCAACCATAGTTTGATAAGATACTTTCTTTTGCCAAATACAATGCAGTATGAATCAGGTGACCCTTATGTTATCCTTTTATGAATCAGAGCTGCACTAGCTAAAAATGTGTGGGCCAGGTATACTAAAGATAAAAATACAGCAAGAAGGGAATTTAAATAGATCATATGTTTATAATCATATGTTCATAATCATATGACATTATCAGAAAGATCAGAAAAAAATTAAATTTAAAATTGTAACATCCTACTCAGAATCACCTAGTTAGTTACTTGTTACTGGATAAGGAAATCCATTTCAAGCCTAATGTCAACATTTTACATAATAAAACCCATGTAAGCACTGGAGATTGCTTAATCAGTTAAGTTTCTTGTTCATAATTTACCTCACCTTGGAAAGAATAATGTAGATAATTGAGTTATAGGGCATTAAGACCAAAGCTAATTTTAAGATGAGGAACAGTATCAGATAGCGTAGTGATCCTGGCCTTCGATGCACATTAAATTCACATGGGCAACTTTTATAAACTACCTATTCCCAGGCCCCACCAACTAGGACCAACTAAATTAGAATCTCTGGAAGTGACACCCAACCATTTACATTTATTAATGGGTCTGCTGAGGATTCCACTGTGCATTCAGGAGGGGAAACACATAGACAGTGATACACATAGACAGTGATTACAAGCACAGATTTGTGGTAAGATGACCTAAGATTCTAAGTGGCTTCTGGCTATCGACTGTGAACAAGTTCCTTAATTTAGTACCAGATTTCATCTGTAAATCAAGTACTTGTTTCTTTGGGTTGTTTCAAGAGTGAGATGAGCTAGTTCTTGGCATAAATTAAGTCCTATTACTATCATGCAGTGGGGGAAATTCCACTTCATGTGCAGGTGAAGTGTGACTGCATGTGTCACGTTCTGAAACTGTATTTTAGTGCCTAGACTCCAATATCTGACGGAATTCCAGATTTTCATGATCACATCACTTCCTGAATTAGGACTTCAAATTTTTCTTCAGAAGCAATGTTATGCCTTCCTGAAGCAACAGAGCAACCTGGTTAACAGCATAATTCAGGAGCCAATAGTCATGTTTGAATCTTGACTGCGCCTTCTATTAGCTTTGTGACATTGACCAAACGTTTAACTTGTCTGTCCCTCAGTTTGCTCATCTGTAAAACTGGCTACTAATAGTATCTGTTTCAGAGAGGTGTTGTGATGAGTAAATGCATTAGTAAATACAATATATAAAGCCGTTAGTGTTAATGTGTTCCAGCACATTATAAAGTACTAAAAAATGTTACCTATCATAATTATGATAATCCTAATGGTTATGGTAGTAAGTGAACTCCTTTACTGATGTTTCGAACAAAGGAGTCTACTTTCCTTGAGTGGAAAAATCTAATATTGTGTCAAATAGATCTTTCCATTTTTAGTTGTTCCCCCACACCATTTCCAATAGAATGCCACACCATATCTACTAGAATCATGTATGAAGAATCAGGTTTTCAAGGGCAAGGTTCAGATCTTTCTTATTTAACTGCCAGTTCACAGAATTATTTTTTTATAATTTATTTTTTTATTAACATATAAAGTATTATTTGCCCCAGGGTACATGTCTATGAATCATCTGGCTTACACATTTCACAGCACTCACCATAGCACATACCCTACCCAATGTCCATAACCCAGCAACCCTGTCCCTACCTCCCCCTACCCCCCAGCCACCCTCAGTTTCTTTCATGAGTTTAGGAGTCCCTTATGGTTTGTCTCCTTCCTGATCCCATCTTGTTTCATTTCCCTCCCCCACCCCCCAAAAGACCCCCCACCCTGCCTCTTCATATCAGAGAGATCATATGATAATTGTCTTTCTCTGACTGACTTACTTCGCTTAGCATAATACCCTCTAGTTCCATCCACGTCATTGCAAATGGCAAGATTTCGATTCTCTTGATGGCTGCATAGTATTCCGCTGTATATATATACCACATCTTCTTTTTTTTTTTTTTTTTATATACCACATCTTCTTTATCCATTCATCTATTGATGGACATCTAGGTTCTTTCCATAGTTTGGCTATTGCCCGTTCACAGAATTTTTAAATGTAATGATCCAAATCCATATTCACTTCTTGAAAATAGTATGAAAGATCATGTTCTATTGATGGTTTATAAGTAACATCTTTATATATACATTTATGTTATAAATATGTCTTGGTCAAATATCATATGGTTATATGTGATCACATATTGATATTTGGATTAAGGGAAAAAATTAAAGAGAGTCCATAAATTATGTTGCTATAATATGTTGCAGTTCTCATATAAAAGCTTCTTTTGGGGACTTTAATACAAATATTCTTTTTTAAATTTATTTTTAGTTTTTTTATTATGTTATGTTAGTCACCATACAATACATATTATAATACAAATATTCTTAATGACATCTTCAGAGATCTTGTGTAAAGAGATACTTGGTTTTCCCCAAATCATTTTGAAAATCACATTTTAGAATTTTATATTACTCTTTTTGTATCTTTTAACAAAATTTCATATTTTAAAAAGGTCTTATCAGAGGAATATTACGTAATTCATAAATTCACTGTTTGCTTTTTCCTTACTGTAGTTATTCGTGTTTTTCATTATAACCAAAATGTCTATGGAGGAGGCCACATTACAGTGTCAAGGATCCTATTAGATATCGCAATTAGCAGCTGATATAAGTGTTTACAACTACAGCTGTGAAGGTTCTTGTCATAAGGGATTCATTATAATGTATCTCATATCTGACAAAAGGCACACAATAATCTTTTATTGCTTTTCTTGCTTTTAGGGCTTTAATTTTTCTAAAGCCAAACAAGGTCATTTCACATCATTTTCACTTGACCCTTAATGTGACAGAAGATATAATTTATGAAATAAATACTATTATGAGCTACTGAAAACACCTTAAGGCAAAGTGGGCAACTTATTAACTATGCCTTTATGAGGCATCTTGTGGAAGGCAAATAAAATCCTTAAATCTGCCACTGCCTTTTTAATACTTCACAGCTACCATCCAAAAAAAATCCCTCTGCTGAAGCTTCTAGCAATGGCTGGTCTATGAAAGAGAAATAAAATGCAGATGAAAAAGAGGTTTTAGAGTTATAATTTCCATGGGGTTTGCAAATGCAGACATCAGGAGCTTCAACAACATTCTCTCTTTGTCATGTACCAAGTTTGTTATACGTGGAAGATAGTGCCAGTAACCTTTCTTTTAACTGATGCCTCATAGTCCAGCCTGAGAGCCAGCATCTATGTTGGTGAATTTATGGCCTTATTTTGGAGGCAGTATTTATTTATGAATGTGTGAATTCATTTATTCAACAAATAAATTGAGCATCTACTATGTGTTAGGCAGTTTTCTGGGTAATAATGATATGGTAATAAATAAAATACGATACATTTTCTGTCTCTGTGGCACTTTATTCTAGTGGAGGGAAGACAGATGAAAAACAAATAAATATATGATATGCCAGTTGATTGTAATTATTATGGAAAAAATAAAAGAATAAAAATCAGAGTGGGATTGATATTTTATATAGCTTAAATATTCATATATAGGACTATGAATATGTACATTTGAAAATGAAATATATATATATTTCATGTGTATGCATATGCATGTATATATTTCCCACCCTTTATATTTCCTACTCCACATGCTTTTCCAGAACCTTGCCATTCCCTGCTAAGAGTGGATGTTAATATTCTCTTTCCTTGAAAAGCGATAGGTCTTTGTGATTGCCTTGACTGAAGAGTAGAGCAGAAATACCTCTATATGACTTCTGAAATTGGTCATGAAAGTGATACAACTCTCTCAGGATATTCACTCCTAAAACCCAGCCACTAGGCTACCAGGTAGTCCAGGAAGTATGGAGATCTTTATCTACAGGGAGAGAAACAGAGGCTCCCAGCTCCAGCGGAGCTCTTGGCCCAGAGCTACAACTACCAGAAGTGTGAATGATCCAATTTTGACAGTGTATACTCCAACTTTATTTTCAAATGTCCCAACCAAAGTCATTTGGAGCAAAGATGAACTTCACTTAATGACCTCTGCCCAAATTGCACATTTATGAGCAAGTCAATCATCATTATGGTCTTCATCTACTGTTTTGGGGTGGTTTGTTACATTACACAACAATATATAGACAGGACAATACAGATACATGCACATGCATGCTTGATTCAGTTAAAGATCCACTGACTGTGTTCCTTCTAATTTTAAGGATTAGATGGCAAATAAGACAGCTTAGGTGACTTGAGAAGTGCTACCCACCATAGCTACTAAAAGCAAGAGCATGGCTATTTTAGTAGGGTTATATCCTTGGTTGGTTTTATTAGGTCGAATCTTGACAGAAAGTCTGGACATTTTTCCTGGAATTGCTTTGAGTGCTGTGTCCAGGTTTACCTAGTAAGGCACTGAGCCTGAGCTCTAAAGTCGTGTAATGAAGCTCTGTAAATTGGAGATGCATAACCTTGAACCAGCTATTTAAATTTTAAGAGTCTCTTTGGATGTATGTGTGTGCATGGGTGTGTGTATGTATTTATATCATAAATATATATATATTTGTATTAATATTATCTACCACATAAGGTTTCAGTTTAACAAGAGTCATAATAATTGCTAATATTTTTGAGTGCATATCATGTGGTAGGCAATGTACTATGTGCTTTTCATACGTCATCATTTTAAGTCTTAAAACCATCCAATTTCTTGGCTTACCTCCCTTTTCACAGAGGAAGAAACCAAGTTCCTAAGAGATTAAGTAATTTGTCCAACATTGAATGTTAGGTGCCACAGTGGGATTTAAAAACAATCTTCTGGAGAGCAGTCAGGTCTCTTCATCACTATGTGGTGTATCAAGTAAGATCTTCACAATAAATGTGAAGATGTGCGGAAAACAGGAGAACAAAAAGAGCAGCATAAGATTATACACAGGGAAGGAGCAGGAATGCTACAGGAAATGAATGAGAGAGAACTCTGGAAAGGCAGGACGCTGCTGACACTGTCCACATACTACCTTTTTATGATAGAAAGTAAAAAAAAAATGGTGAAGTTGGTGGACAGGCAGCCTCAAGGCCGTGTTCCTGCTCTGACGAGTAGGGCTTCAGGGAGACAGGTTGGAGAACAAAAAAGGGAATGAAAAAGGGGTTCCTTTCTTGGGTTTGGTGCCTTGTATTGATTATTCAGATGATATCGTTGAGCTTCTAAATTTTGTTTCCAGGGCTTTGTGCTGGTTTCAGCCTGTGGCACCCTGTGACTTAGTTTGACATTATGATGAATGCTGCCCAATTTTCACCAGGGTCGGGTTCTATTTTACCCTCCCAAGGTATACTTTTTAAGCCTTGCTGGACACAATTCTTCTGTTTCTGTTCTGCTCCAACCTTCCTGGAGGCTCACAATGATCATCTATAATTGACTGCCATCCGCATTCTGAACTTTAATTCTTTCCTGTTCCTATGATATCTTGAAGTCTGCTCTCTGATCCTGTACCTCCATAAAATTAAAACCCTTTAATGGAAAAAGAGGTAACAAAAGAAAAAACTTTGGGTTTTCTTAAGGGACCTCAGTACACATTGTGCAAGATCTCATTCAGATTATGTGACCTCTCATTTGTCCATGCCCGGGAATGGAAAGGTTGCCTTTATTCACAGAGACTTGGTGTTGCTTCTTCGATATTCTAGAAACCAGTCTGTGATCACACACTCCTTTGCTCCTGCGTGCCTTTGCTTTGGTGTTCTTTATGCACTTTGTACCCCACCCACTTCACTGGCTTTGTATTCCACCAACTGTTCTTTGTATTTCTGCTGTAGCATCAATTGCAGTCACTCAGTAGGACAGCTCAGATCGTTTAGGACTTAGTCCAACACTTTAGTACAATAACAACAACAAAAGCCCAGCTACACTGGCCCACAAAAACTTATTCACAAAACACAGTGCAGGTCCTTATAAACAACATCTTCAGTGACTGTTCCCTTGTGTGATGGATCCTTCAGCTCAATCAATGTGCACAGGGCAGAAATGTGAATATTGTACTTGGTGTTTCCAACTTCCTCCTTTCCTACTGAATCCATCAAACACTCCATCAGCAAATCTTGTTGATTTTATTTCCTAAATAGCTACAAAATTCATCAACTTTTTACCATCTCCATTACTTCTACATTGTTAATCCAGAGGCAACCCCATTGCTTACTTGAATTATTGCAATACATGTATCTCTTTCCTTTACTCCATTTCTCGTCTTTTTGTATACCTCTGCTTCTCTAACCCATAACTAGTTCACATTACAGCAATCTTTGCCAGATGAATATCTAAATATGTCACCTTCCTACCCTCTCACTTAAGATCCATCAAAGGTTCCTCAATAGCCCCATGATAAAGAGGAGAATTTTACATTGCGTATAAGTAGCGCCATATATCTTGGCTTGCCTTGGGTTGTCCCAATTTGCTGTGAATTACAGTCTATTTATTTATAGTATACTTATTAGTGTCATCTCTTTCACTTTTCAAAATGTACAGGTTTGGATAATACATATTATAATTACTCAATTTATAGGGTCACTCATGATTTTGACTCTCCAGACTCATCTCTTTTTATTTAAGCCTCAGATTACAGGAGTAATTTTTCTGAAAATACTATTCCTTCTTTCACTTCTGGGTCTTTGCACATTCTCTTCCCTCTGTATAAATAGCCCTTCTCACTTTTTGTCTAGGTGATTCCTATTTATACTTTAGGTGTTCCAGGAAAATTAAAAAACCTCTTCTTCTTTTCCAAAATTAAGATACTGAGTCTTCAGGTTCCTACAGCATTCCACATTCATTCTACCATAGCATGAGTTCTATATGGTAATTATTTATATATTTGTTTGTTTCATCCTGCTGGACTGTAAACTGCTTCAAGTTCCAACAAAATCATGGTCACTATTGTATCCAATTGCCTCTGTAGCCCCTAGTACATAGTAAAGTCTCAAAAAATATTTCCCAAATGACTGAATGATAAACAAATAAATGAATAGGGATGCCTGGGTGGTTCAGTTGGTTAAGTGTCTGCCTTCTTCTCAGGTCATGATCCTGGGGTCCTGGGATTGAGTCCCTCATCGGGATCCCTGCTCTGCGGGGAATCTGCTTCTCCTTCTGCCTACCACCCTCCCCTGCTTGTGCACTCTCTCTCTGACCATTACTTAGCAATTTAGAGATAGAAAGAAACGGTTATTAACCAATTAAAGATATCTACAGTAACAAAAACCCTATAGCAAACATCATAGTTAATGTTGAAATGCAATGGTACAAAAGAAGGCCTCTTGCTATCACTGCTTTTTTTTTTTTTTAAGATTTGTTTATTTATTTGAGATAGAGAAAGAGGGAGAGAGTGCATATGCATGAGCTGGGGGAGGGGTATAAGAAAAGGGAGAGGCAGAGAATCCCAAGCAGACTCTGCACTAAGTGCAGAGCCCGATGTGGGGCTCGATCCCATGACCCGTGATCATGACCTATGAGATCATAACCTGAGCTAAAATCAAGAGCCAGCTGCTTAAGTGACAGAGCCACCCAGGCACCTCTATTACTGCTTCTATTCAAGATTGTTCTGCTGATCTCAGTTAGCAAAAGAAGGCAAATAAAGAAACAAATAAACCACTGAGATTAATAGGAATGCTTGGAAAATTACTGGATAAAAAATTGATATACAAACCAACTATATGCCATCAATAAAGAATTAGAAAATGAAAAAAATTAAATATACTATTTAAATACTATCAAAATATTGAGTATTTAGGAATAAATCTAACAAAAATGTGTAGAACTTTATGGTGAAAATGATTAATCTTTACTTAAGTATATTATAAAAGACATAAATAAATGTATACATGATGATGTGTGCCATTGATTAATTACACTAGTGGCTCCATTCTTTCACTTCGTGCTGTATTGATGCACTTTGTCATTTTATTGTACAGTTTCTCTCACCATAGAGTCATGTCTATTTCAGCACCAGTTGATAGTGAGTTTAGGGATGTGATTTGTTATAGCCAATGGTGTGTGTAGTAAGTTGATTAATGGCTTCCCAATGATCTCCATGTCCTAATCCCTAGAATTTGTGAAGATGTTACCTTTTAGAAAGAAAAACACTTTGCAGATATGATTAAATCTGCCCTGAGATGGGCATATTGTCCTAGGACCTGAAATGATCACTAAGGTCCTTATAGGACAGAAGGTGATATGAAGAGGGAAGGGAAGACAGATTTGAAGATGCTACACTGCTGACTTAAAGATGGAGAAAGAAACCCTAAGCCAAGAAATGCAAGATGGAGGCAGCCTCTCAAAGCTGGAAAAGGCAAGGAAATAGATTCTTCTCTAAAGCCTATAAAAAAACCCCAGCCATGCCATAATCTTGACTTTAGCCCAGTGAAACTTATTTCAGACTTTCAACATCCAGAACTATAAGAAAATATATCTGTATCGTTTTAAACCAACAAGTTCATGGTTAAGTTGTCACATCATTTATGGGAAAATAATTTAATGTATAAGCAGATTAATACATGAAGAGGCTTGAAAAAGTACTTGTCTGCCAACATTGTGAGATCAAGTTCAAGTTGGTGAGTTAGAGAACTTTGCAAAAAATAATTTATCAGGATACGTACAAACTGGAGGTCAAGAGTTCTGATATTGAGAATGTCCCACTGAGTGTCCAAAGTGACGAATAAAGATCCAAATCACGGCATATCACATGGAATTTGAAACAACTCTGGAAGCTAGAAGACAATGGCATAATGCCTCAAAATTTCAAGGAGAAATGATTTCCAAACTAGATTTTTATATCCAGCCAAATTACTAAAGCAAGAGAGAGCTCAGAATATAGATATTTTCAGCCTTATAACTGTGAAATATTTTATGTTCCATGCACCCTTTCTCTTGAAATACAGAAGCAAATGAAACAAGGAAAGAATTCAAATGTGAGAGAGCTAATGAGTAACCAAAGGATAATGAAGTTGGGAGATACTAGCACGCCCAGAAGGCTATCAGCGTATATTGCAACAGAATGGCTCAGGAAAAGATAAAATTGATGGACATCTGATGATTTTGAATGTACTGACTTGAAATTTACATTGGTATCAGAGGGCTTGTGTGTGAATTACTGATAGTGATGCAGGATATTAAGTGAGCGAGCAAACAGCAGCAAAAAAAAGCAGGTCATACCAACTCCAGGGAGAAAAAAAGTTGAACAAGATAAGAAATGTAATAATTATATCTGAATGGCTCAGCTGTGAATGTTATTTAAATAATTGTAAGACACAAACATTGAATATAATCTAACCAAAAAGAACGTTTTGACTATATTTAGAAGATGAGGTTGGTGAAGTGGAAGGAAAGGTATGTTTGGATGGAGGTGGGCATGAGAAGAATCAATCTCATATTCTATGGCAGGAAATCAATAGATAGTAAATAAAAGTAATAATTGAGGGATAATAGTATAAAATATTTCTTTAGAAACGTGAAAGCAGATATAAAAAAGAACAGCCCAAAGAAATGAATGTACTGCCTCCCAGGCATCACAATTGCATATGGAAAGAGCAGAATAGACAACATCCATTTTTTGGTTACAAACCTTGTACATCTATTTGACTTTTCAACTGTGTCCACAGAAAACTTTAAAATAATTAAAAAAAATTTGTATCTTCTAGTTAAACTCTTACTATAAAACCAAAGTAATTTTAAAAATCAGAAGAAAGATATTGCTGAGAATCAGAAAGGCGTGATTTGCTGATGATATAATGAAAAACAAGGGGATCAGGAGATACTGGTTCTCTGCTTTGCCAACAATGAGCTGGATGGGATTTTCATCTACACGATGAGGATCAATCAGTTGGACTGATTGATCTCTAAGGCCTCACTCAGCTCTGACATGGCTCTGACATGCTGTTTCTTTGATTCCATTTTCATGCACTGTGCACAACAGTATGTAGCCCGCATCTTTTTGCCCTTTTGAAATTGACACGAAGCACTTAAAAATATAATAGATCCTACCAATTAATTAAGGGAACAATTGCTAACAGATGGAGAAACACTCACAAAGTACAAAGTATAGCAGGTGGGATAATGTACAACTTGTCCAAAAGCAAAAGGGTCCCCTTTACGAGTGACTCCCAGCTTTTACAGAAATCCCCCAGATGTTTCCTTCTGTCAGGCATAGTAGATGAACTGCAATAATCATTTCTGAAGCCCACAGCACAGTAGCCCCTAGGCTCTGTATACTCTACCCAGCAAACTGAAACCAAATAACTCAATCTTTAACTGGAATTTAACAAAATATCTATATATTATTATTACTATTATTATTATTATTTTAAAGAATTCAGGCATTTTTTTCTTTTTTAAAGATTTTATTTGTTTATTTGAGAGAGAGAGAGAGAGAGAGAGTGCATGAGAGGGGAGAAGGTCAGAAGGAGAAGCAGATTCCCCATGGAGCTGGGAGCCCGATGCGGGACTCGATCTTGGGACTCCAGGATCATGACCTGAGCTGAAGGCAGTCCCTTAACCAAGTAAGCCACCCAGGCACCCTATATATTGTTTTTTGAAAGAAATTTTCTTTCATACTTATTTATCCCCAACTTTGAATCCAAACATGAACCATAAAATATTAAAGCTGGAGGAGACCTTTGTCCAGCCTTTCCATCTCACAGATAAAGGAACTACGGTGATGAATTGTTGTGCCCAAGGTCACACACACAGTGGCGAGTAGCACGGCCAGGATTGGGGCCCAGGTCTCTGTCTCTGCAGCATTGTGTTGGTAAAGACATAACTACCTAACATCACCAGTGTGAGTTTGTTATTCAAGTACATATAAACTGGGGAAACCGAGTAAATATAAAAATGGTAGGAAAAGCTTAAGTTTAAACTACAAGTTCTTGGTTCATCTGTTAAAAAATAGAATCCAGAAGGCATGAACCAAAAGTTTTACCTCATCTCCTGGGTTGTGCCAGCTTTTTAATTTGGCAGAAATAAAGAATGTCCCCTGTAATCGAACACCTTGCCTAGGATTCTGGGCTATAATAAATTAATGAAGTGAGTTTCTCTTCTCTATTAGATTATCTGTGGCTACCATTTTTCCAATACAGAGATAATAAAACACCGTACCATAAAATGTTCTATCAGCAAGTGTTTCTTTAGTGCCAAGTAATTATTAATGCTGGGAAGGAAATATGCTGGATCAGCTTTGGCAATGCATTTAAGAACCTCAGACCCTGAAAATCTCTAGAGTCCCATGCCCAAATTCACCACACTTATTCCTTCAGCTGTCCTTCTCTCTTCCTATTGCGTTCTGTGGTAGAGAATTCTAGAATCGAAAAACTGGAAGGGTCTAGTTGGGATTTGCTAGGCTAGTAATTCAAGAGAGAATAAAGTATCTGAAAGAAACCAGGCTTTCTACTGCTGGTGAAACAAACACTAATCAGAAAGTATAGAAGACTATATAAAACTTTTCCCAATTGTTTTAGGGCTCCTGTCTGTGCTGTTTAATAGTTACTTTCACATTCTTTCAAACCTAGAACATGCAGACATGCCTATTTTTAACCACTTATTTGGGCAGGTCCTTTGCAGAATGAATGACTAGATTCACGTATAATGGATTCTATAAAACTTGTGATCTAGAAAGGTGGAAAATAATCTGTAGGCTCCACAAGAACTGACTGTGTCTCTCTGAGTGGTCCCAATGAGCCGTCTGAGGGATAAACAGGACTTCCTTAGGGGACTGTGGCCCAACACCTCCATACAGATGTTAGTGGACTGCATGGTAATCAATCTGAGACTGCTGAGATTTTAGCACGGAAAATCCTGAATCCCAGGAAACTCTTCGTTTCTGAGCAAACCAGGACAGTTGGTTCCCCCATTGTACAAAGTGCTTTTATACACTTAAATACCATTTTTTTTAGAGCTCCAAGTACTTGGGGGAGATCATAGGATTATATTTTGTCATAAAATGAAAATGCATGCTTGAATCAATAATAGGCATTTATGTCCATAACCTTTTCCTCTATATGATTTTAATCACAAACATGTTTAGTTTTTCAAAACACCTTTTATCATTCCAAAAGTATAGATGCTCATTACAAAAAGTAGAAAATACAGAGAATTATAACGAAGACAATAAGTCTATAATATTACTAACTAGGGAATACTCATCGATTATCTATTTATAGCCATCCAGACTATTTTCTTTTTCTTTTTTTCTTCCCCATATGTGCATAGCTTTTTGATGTTCAGCAGATCATGCATAGGTTTTGAACTGTGGGAAATGTATTGTCTTGTTCTTTGTAATTTTGCAATTTAAATGTTTTACCAGAAGTCAGGTGGGGAGGAGTGAGGTGCATAATGAGCTATCTTGAAAAGAGATGTGTAAAAAGAAAAACAAATTCTCAATAATGCTGCTTTGCTCTCTTCTAATACAGTTTTTACAAATTGCTACATCCATCATATTAAGTCTTCAAACACAATATAATATAAATTGTATATAAAAAGAGTGATGAGACAATGGTTATATTTTAAATTTAAAGTCATGGAATCTAAGATGTTCTTGGTTGAATGAAAAGAAATACTTATGCCCATATTTTCTATGTACTCATTTGTGATTTTGGTGAAGGGAGGATTTCCTAACAAATATCTAAATTATTTTGTAGTCCTTCTTTTTAAGTTATAGTTGGTTTGAGTTATAGTTCGTTTTAAGCTATAGTTGTTTTGAGAAAGCCCATTGCATATGGTCATCCACAATATGTGGTCATCACCAATACGTGATTACCAAAGCTTTCCTGTTTCCTTATGGTTTTTTGGCATTGTTGTTGTTTGTTTTTCCCACTGAAAGAATAAAGCAACATGGTTCTGTAAGAAAAGCATGTGATTAAGACCTGAGTTCAATTCTTCACTTGACCATCTAGTCAACATGTAATTTTTAAAAAGCCCTTAAACATCCCAAGACTCCAATTCTTCATCCATACAACTGAAGCATTTCAAAAATATGGGTTTAAAGCATTGCTTATATCCTACACACGTAGGTAAGCCAAGAAGCAGTGCCAAAAGTCCTCATTCATTTGCTTTTAGACTTCAGAGAGAATTTTGCACACTCACAGATGTTGGTGTGAATTCTATGGCAACCTATTCTCTATTCAGCCTTCAAAGACTGAGTCTGCTAAAAGGAAAGCAGTGAGCTGACTAGACACACTTACTCCAATGGGTAGTCTTTGTTCATCTTTGAAAAGCCCTACAAGGTGTCTTTTTCTTTCTTCTAGATGTACATGGAACTGTGTGGAATGCTTGGAAAGTCTCATGAAGACTTATAGTGTGACAGAATTTGTATGAATTAGGGCTCCACATGGTCACTTGTCCATGGGCCAATAAAGCTATTCCATGGGCTCAGTTTTAGAGACAAGTGTGTCAACAATGTGATACTCCTGTGTGATGTAGTAGAAGACATTTTCAGCTTTCCTCTCTGTCTCTCTTTAACCCTCAGACAATGATGTGCAAAAGTAAAAAAGCAGAAGACAAAACAACCACTACAACAGACAATTTACCAACCTAGGAAATAAGGAGTTTCATCTGAGACACTGTATGGGGGCATGCCTGCTATGCAGTCTTGGAAGTCATTACCATTTTCAACTGTGAGTGACCACAGTTGCAAAAACTGTTGAAACCACTCTCGATTTGTTTTCTCTCAAGAAGCAAATGGTAATTTTCTCACAAGTACAAACCTGAGGAAGCTGGGATAGCAAAGGATCTAGTAAGATGGGCTCTAGAGCCTGTAGACCAGGATTTGAATCCCAGCTCCCTTGCCCTCTGGTAAATTTGGCCAGTAACATGACCATCCCAAGCCTTTATTTCCTCATACACAAAATGGGGATACTATTGTTTATCTAAAGGCTGTAATAAAGATTAACAGACTAGTATATTTTAAAAAAATGCCAGGGGCGCCTGGGTGGCTCAGTGGTTTGAGCCTCTTCGGCTCAGGTCATGATCTCAGGGTCCTGGAATCGAGCCCTGCATCGGGCTCTCTGCTCAGCGGGGAGCCTGCTTCCCTCTCTCCCTCTGCCTGCTTCTCTACCTACTTGTGATCTCTCTCTCTCTGTGTCAAATAAATAAATAAATAAAATCTTAAAAAAAAAAAATCCCAGCATGGTACCCTGTACTAAGTATTCCATGTATGGAAGCCATTTAAGAAAGCACTTTTTTTTTCAATTTTATTGAACACTTACTACCGACCAAGTGTTTTTCAAAACACTTTACATGATTTACATTATCCTCACAAGAACCTTGTGAGTTAAATACCATTATCATCTCAGTTTTTCAAATGAGAAAATGGGGCGGAGGATAGAAAAATTAAACATCTTGCCCAAATTTTCTTGCATAAAGAATTTATATTTTGATGATTTTCAATATTTTGAAGTATATGGTAATCTGTGGTCTATTTTGTAAAACCCAACAGAGGTGTAACCGCACTTTGTAAGTAGTGAAGCTGGGATTCAAACGTGGGACTTTTGGATATAGATATTCTATCCTTAATCACTATGCATGCTGTTTCTGGAGATCCTGTGATTCTCCTGAAGATTTGGATGGAAAATGTATTCCATCTTTTACATGTCAAAACAGTTTGCAAATGACAGTGCTTTTTCTGGAAAGTTTGCAAATGACAATGCTTGTTCTGTGAAAATCCCATAGCAGTAAGTGTTAACATAAGCACAGTGACAATTAAGGGAAGTGTCTCAGAACTCATGGGAAAGGCTACACAATTACTAGATTTTGCAGAGTATCCACAGAATGCAGTACATTTTGAAACATTTAAGCACCTGAAGTTAGAAATTCTTCACGTGAGAAGAATTTCTAATTGTTAAATCATTCATGCTAATTCTCAGAGCCAAGAAATATTTTTTGTTTATTGTTTTGCTTGTTTTTTTTTAATGAACTGAACAAGAAAAATAATTGAATCTCTCTTTTATTCCAAGCAATGCCTCTGATGCTCTCTGATTATATGCCAAAATCCTCTAAAGTCATAGACAAACATTTTGTTTTTTCAGTAATGTGGTTATTAATTATTATAGTCAGGAGCTGAAGAGTATATGAATCTGCTTCTGGAAGCTTTCCAAAGGATGTGTAATCAGATAATCATACAGATAGAACCCCAGTAAAGTGGTAGATAGTGGTGTCATGTTTTTGAGTGCTCTGCTGGTTTTGCCATTTAAAGCAATCACTCTGTAGATAGGAATAATTTGGAAGTGGCAGGGTGGGGATGGGCTGTTCAATCAATAACCGCATTATACTAAAATTCTGATAATAATTTGGTTAACCATGTCTATTCTACCCATCTCTGCCCATATTCCCCACTCTTATTCTTCATCTTAAACTCTGAAGCCCGATTTTCAAGCCACATCCTCCTACCCTCTCTTAACTCTATTTTTAAAAAAACAGACTTTGTTTTTTATAGCAGTTCTACATTCACAGCAATATTGAGAAGGTATAAGATTTCCCATATAACTCCTTGTCCCATACATGCATAGCCTGTTCCATTATCAACATCCCTCAACAGAGTGGTATATTTGTTATAGCTGATGAACCTACTCTGACTCATCATTATCACCCAAAGTCCATAATTTACATTAAGATTCACTCTTGAGGTTGTACATTCTATAGATTTGAACAAATGCATGATAACATGTATCCACTGTTCTGTATCCTACAGAATAGTGTTGCTGCCCTACAAATCCTCTGTGCTCCACTTATTCATTCCTCCCTCCCTCCTAACCCCTGGCAACCTATTTTACTGTCTCCATAGATTTGAACATTTTGTCTTGCCTGCATTTTAATCTAATTTAAACACTGAATTCCTCAATTTCTCTTTATTTTTCATCCATTTTATTAGTATGACAATGGCTTAAATTGCATCCATCAAATGATCTGGACACCATGGTCAATCACTTTACTTGTCTTTTTCTGCACCCACAAAGCCAGATTTCCTTGTTTTTCTTTGTGCTTACTCAACCACTAAGCAATTTGGTGCCAATCTGATCATTTGCCTATCTTTGCCAATTTCAGAGGACCATGACTTTACTATTCATGGAGGTGGACCTCCAGGGATAAGTCGAGAGATGGAGCTCTTCCCAAGCAGGTTATGTTCCAGTGAAGTCAACTGGATGGGCTGGGTACCTGCTTCAGTTTCCAAAGTTGGCCTATCCACATCAAACTCAGATTGTTTGTCTCACTCAACTTGAAATCCTTGTACAGATTAGATTTGACGTCTACTTTTGAATTATCCTAGTGCTCGAGCAACCACACATACTTTTACCTCAATTTTGTTTTCCAGGTTAAATTTTTGTATCCTACCCATGGGCTCTCAGGAGCTGACCTTAGTCTACCTAGGCTTTGGATTCCTTCTCATCTTGCTTCACAGCTTGAAGTCATCTTGCCCCATGTAATCAAAATAGGATAGCCTTGCACAGATTGATTGGCACTCAAAGAAAAATTGAATAATCCTGAGATTTGGTAAAATGAATCGTGAGATGAACTAGCCTACAAAACTTAGTATTTCCAACCTCCAGTGAGTTAGAAAAAACCTTCATTGATAAAATATATGAGCGAATTCCTGATAAGTTTTATTTTTCCTGATACCAATTATTTTTTGGTTATGTCATCTGCCACAAGCAGATGCATTCTCTCCATGACCAGCTTCTTCAACTTTAAAATTGGGGAAGAACTTAAGTCAAATGGGTGCTAGGAAGATCAAGCAAGATATTAAGTATGAAAGCACCATGTAAGATAGTAAACATGAAGTGAATATCATTTGTTATTGTTTTAAAATATTTAAATCGAAACTCTTAAGTTTTAGCATTTTTTTTAGCCCTAATAATATATTAAGACATAACTCACTTAAATAGAATTATTTATAGGAGCAAGGTAGTCACTTTTTAGTTATTGTGCTCAAAATCTACTGACCGGTTTTTCTCCTTCTTAATTAGGCAGAGGGAACTCTAGGCTCAGCATCTCATGTCCCATCTGACAGTCTGTGACTCTGCTATCGGTCTCCTGCTTCTTGCCCAGGATGCTGACTGCAAGAGAGTGCTCCAGCCCATTCTGGTCCTTACTCGCACTCTTCGACATCACCCTGATAGCTGCAAAGCATGCAGCTTTTTCTCTTGTCAGGCTGCATTCTGGTTGCAGTCAGCCCAAGTGCCATTAACTGCCCATTTTTTGAGAGGTGTGAGATCTCTGCTCTGGCCTTTGTGAACCTTGGATTGAGCTCAGTCATATTCAAGTTATCCAAGTAGAGAGTCTGGATCCTTCCTCTGCACTGCCAAATGTATATTGGATTCTAAGTGATTCTGCTTTCAAGGTACTTTCTTTAAATTATTCACAAATTATAGAGTGGGTTGATATCAAGCATGTGCGGCTATAGTTGAAAAAGAAAACCAGAGGGGGAAGGGTTACTTAAGTAAATACAGGAAATTTATAATGGATTTCTATGCTGCACAGCATGCAATTTTCTTTAATTATTTTTTTGTTAATGAAATAGCTAGAAAGACATATAATTCCAGTTTTATTTTGAAAGCTTTAAGTTCTAGAATGGAGCAGAATGCAGTTTATTTTTTTTCTCTCACTCCACTGTATGGCTGCTGCTAGGGCAGAGGTTTATTTATTTATTTATTTATTTTTATATTTTAAAAATATTTTATTTATTTATTTGAGAGAGAGAGAGAGCACATACAAGCAAGGGGAATGCAGGCAGAGGAAGAAGCAGACTCCCTGCTGAGTAGGGAGTTCCCTGTGGAACTTCAATCCAGGACACAGGGATCAACCTGTAGAAGGCCAATTTGCTAAAAAAAAAAAAAAGGCCAATTTGCTATAAAACTGAGTCTTTTACTGAGAATAACTATCATTTTTTATTATTAATTTCAGCTAGCCAACATATAGTACATCATTCACTATTTAAAAATATATAGAATAGGCAGGAGAAATAATACTGGGAACCCACTAGCTTCATTGGGGGCTCTCATATTTTTGCATATCATCACTTCACATCATATTTGGGAAGAGAAGAAAGGAGGGAGAGAGGGCATGTACGATCATTTAAAAATGTTTCTTTTTTGAAAAAAATAGCAACTTCATAGTGGAGAAATCTGGCAGACATCACTTTCTTCAACTGATCAGTCATTATCAACACTAATGAGAATAAACAGCATCATGTCTCTTGATACGATACCCTGAAAAAGGCACAATGTCACTCTCTGGGATTCTTACCAAAAATAAATAACCTAAACTTAATCATGAGAAAAAACAGACAGACCTAAATGGACAGAATTTTTTTACAAAATAACAGTACTTTTCAAAAATGTCAGTCATGAAAGAAAAAGAAAAAACCGTCTGAGATTAAGAGAGCCTCAAGGGACATGACAGTTAAATATACTCTGTGATTCCAGATGGGATCCTGGCCCAGAAAAAGTATATCCGCAGCAATTGACAAGAATGGAATAAGTTCTTTAGATTAATTAATAGTATTGTATCAATAGTACTTCTCTGGTTTTGAAAACTGTAATTTTGTTATGTAAAACGTTAACATTTTGGGAAGCTGGGTGAGAATCTGGGAATTCCTTTGTCCTATTTCTGTAACATTTTATATGTCTGAAGTGATTTTAAATTGAAATCTTTTAAAAATAAAAACCTCAAATCTAAAACCACAGGTAATTCGATGTGTCCCAGATAACACAATGATAAGTGGTGCCCCATTCAAAGTTCCACCCCAAGACTTTTATTCCAAAGCTATGCTGCTGAGAACACTGGAAAATGCAATTGCACTGTGTTTGAAACTCAAATTTTTTATACTATATTGCTATGCCTGAACACTAGGTTTATCATTTTATAGAAAAGACATCCTTAGTCAGTAAGAAATGGTTACTAACCATTTATTTGAAACGACTCTTAAATTCAGCCCTATAACTTCATGTGTAGGGATATAGTCTAAATTGCCCATACTGAATTTCCACAAACAAAAACATCAGAATTGAAAATATTATTTTATTTTTTCTTCTAAATCTATACCATTTCTTTGCAATGTGGGATAAATTAGGAGGAAACCCATTCCCAATAAGTCACAGTCCCTTTGACATTCTTCTGTGATTTCCATGAAGATTGTAACCCCCAACCTTGGTAGCCACCAGAATTGACTTGTATCAGCCCTCAGGTTAGAAATAACAAGGTGATTTACGTTGCTGGGTTTTGTGTTTTTGAGCAAACAAGAACAGTGCTCTGTTTGATATCCAAATGAGTAAGAGTAAAAACTTTATTGAACAGATTTTGAATGGGTTCTAGAGTTTCCTTTTAACCTGGAATATATATTGATCTATAATCTATCGTCAAAATCTATATATTGTCCACAGATAGCTAAGCATTACTCTATTAGATGGGAAACCACTTCCCCCATCACAAGTCTTACAACGTAAAAAAGCTCTGTGGCATGCCAGCTATGCTGTGATGGAAAACTGAGCATTAAGACTCACAAGCTCAAACAGGTCAAACTGTATCACATCAGAACCATCATGTCCATCAACTACTGAAACTCAAACTCTTTTAACACCAGTTCATGTGAATGTTTACATCCCAAGAGAAGACTATTGACAAGCTCACCTAGCAGTGACTCTTCACAAACTTGTGTGTTCCAAAAATAAGACCACTGGTTGTTCCAGCAACTCCCTAATTTTCCCACACTGACCAATACCTGCCAAAGTTGTTCCCCAAACCTGCAAGAATCTTTTTCCTAAGTTATCCCTTCTGAGACAACTTCTCCACCGGTACCCATGGAGTGCAGTCTCCCTTCCTGCAGCAAATTATAAACCTAACTTTGTTGTCCACAGATGCGTTTCTGGAGGTCTCTGGCTAAGACAAATGTTATTTTAGAGAGCAATCTTAACAAACAGAATTTTATTTTATTTTTTTATTTTATTTTGTAATGTTAGGAGCCTTGTATGGTGATTTTCTCAGAACTGTTTCAATGCCTTTGGAAAAGTTAAGCACAAAGACAAGAAGAAAATGAGTACCTATATCATACAAGAAATAGAATAAAAATTCACCAGTCCAAAATACATTAAAAAAAAAACCCACTCCAGAAGTGCAAGAAATGAAGTGCAATTCTCTCTAAGCAATGGCTCTTAACCTTGGCTGCACATAGAATTATCTACGGGGCTTTTTAAAACATTGGTCTTTCAGGGACCACTTTAGACCAACTTGATTAGAATCTCTGGAAATAGGGTCCAGGAATTAAAAGTTTCCCATATGATTCAAATGTGTTGCTGGAGTTGAGGATCACTACCTAAGGTGTTCACATAACATTCTACTGTAAAACTTGTTATAGTGTTTATTAAATACCAATTCATTCAACTACCCATCTGTTTAAAACCACCTATTGTGAACTTGGCATAAAACACCATAGTTTCAAAAAAGAGAAAGAGAGTTGAACATTTAAGAAGCTGCATGACTCAGGAAAAATTTGACAGAAATACAATAAAACCTGAGCGCAAAATCTGAATTAAAAATGGCTTTTTCCTGGCACAGAGGATGTTTTGCAGAACTGGAAAGGCTGATTTTTCCAGCATATTCAGCTTCTGGATAGATGTATACAGAACAGAGACAGAGGAATCAGACACCTACCTAATAAACATATCAACTCTGGAGATAAAATAAGGTGGTAAATGTCAGGGACAGATGGCCTTTCCCTCCTCCGGAACGCTGCTGGGTTCTGCCTCCATGCTAACTTAATATATGTCCAGGGAAGGCCGGGAGCTACAAAAGTGGGGTGATAGAGATGTTGCTTTTGTAAAATGTTATGCAGTGATCTCCAGGGCCAAATAGTAATGCCTTTTGGATCAGTTCCGGTTTTGAATTTATGTATAGTGCTGTTTCCCTCCCTGAGTTTGAATAATCAAGGGCTTGAGCATTAGAAAAATGAAGTTCCAGAATGATCCAAGCTGGAATGAGTCAACAACTGAGGCAGTCCCTGGAAGGGCCTCTAAAAATTTGTCAGAATCAGTTCTTGGAGGCTGTGATGGACACACACCCTCTCTGTGCTGAGCTATAGTCAAGAGCTAGTGGAATCATGGGAAGGAAATGTTGCGGTTGAAAACTCATCAAGCTGTTATTAAAACAAACTGAAAATGCTTTGTTGGAGCACTGTATGTCCAGGAGTCTGCAAATAAGAAAGAAGAGTGAACAAAACACTCATAGCCACTCAAAACCAACAATAAACACAAAAACTGAACATTCAAGACACAGTCGTATGTATAATTATGAATAACTTCCTATCTCAGGAAACATCCCTGGATGTGAAAACATAAGATATTTCGGTGCTGATTTGGCCATTAATAGCTGTCTTAATACCTAGAAAATGTTTTAATGGCTTACATTTATAGAATACATATGTTGCGAAAACTCAAAAAGCATAAAAGTTGTGTCAAAGGATGCCATGTATTTTGTTGACTATTCTAAAATTAAACTGGTTTAAATAAGCAAACTACATAAAGTATTTCTAATGGTAATTTACCCTCAAAAGAGACAAGATAAACTGGTTTTGGTAGTAGCCTTAAATATCTAAGGAGTTAACTTAAGAAATGCTTGTTGTTCAGTCTATGTGCTCTACTTTGCAAGGCTATTCTGGGACTCAGGCTTTATCTTAATCCCTGTGTCTACCATCATCTCCACAATGGGAAGGGAATGTAAAAATCTTGCCCTAGCTCTTCGTGCTTTCTCCCACAGGCAATACGCATCACCGCTCCTCACATTTCACCAGCCAACGGAGCCTAGGGTCCATACCTGACTTCAAGAGGGCAGGCTAACAACAACAACAGCAACACAAAAAACAAGAAACAAATAAAAAACCACACTATCATATGTCCAGAAATGGAAATATTTGGAAAAGAGGTCTAATGACAACCCAAACCTGTATCATATGTAAATTAAAGGGCAATCAGGGTAGAATATAATTCCTGTTCTGTTTTTAATATTTGTAGCGAACAGAAAGGCTTCTTTGCACTTAGAAAGTTCCGATAATTACTTGGAAAATTGACAGGGACTCATCATACAAAGATCCTTCCCCCCGCCCCCATCACAATAATTCACAAGAGATAAGCTTTACTGGTATGAAATATTTTAGGAATTGTATGCTTTTAAAAATTTTAATTTTTTTAAAAGATTTTATTGATTCATCTGAGAACGACAGAGAGAGAGCACAAGCAGGGGGAGAGGCAGAGGGAGAGGAAGAAGCAGACTCTCAGCTGAGCAGGAAGACCGACCTGGGGCTCAATCCCAGGACCTGGAGATCATGACCTGAGTCAAAGGCAGACACTTAACTGAATGAGCCACCCAGGCACCCCTGTAATTGTACACTTTTAAATGAGTATGTAAGATGACATGAAAATTGAGAGTCAGTACATTGAGTGGTTAAGAGCATGGAGGCTAGGGCGCCTGGGTGGCTCGGTGGGTTGGGAATCTGCCTTCGGCTCAGGTCGTGGTCTCGGGGTCCTGGGATCGAGCCCCGCGTTGGGCTCTCTGCTCAGCAGGGAGCCTGCTTCCCCCTCTCTCTCTGCCTGCCTCTCTGCCTACTTGTGATCTCTCTCTCTCTCTCTGTCAAATAAATAAATAAAATCTTAAAAAAAAAAAAAAAAGGCATGGAGGCTGGTTTGAACCCTGACTCTGCTACTCACCAGCAGCATGACCGTGAGGAAGGAACTTATCCTCTCTGTGACTCAGTTTCCTCATTTATAAGTGGGGGCACAATATTAATGCCCTCTTCACAGGGTTTTATGAGGATTAAGTAAGTGTATGTATATACATATTTATCACTCAGTAAATATTAGTAAATGTAAATGCTTGCTACGATTCGGTGGACTGATTATTCATTTGACTGATTCCTTATAAGGACTGGATAAGTGAAGAGCTGAGAATAAATTTGGTCTGCGAAGATAAAGAGTCATACTTTCTGAGAGAGAGTGTCATTTAGACTGAACAACAGGCAGCCTGGCTCCAGCCCCACTTCTGCCCCTAACTAGTTGTGTGACCTTTAATATATCACTTAACATTTTCTTGGCATCTCCTTTCTTTTCTTTTCTTTCTAGGCTAGGTGAACTTGATTCAACTTAAAATACATTCACTAAACATCTTACAGTATATACAATGTAAAAACCTAACTGTGTAGTAGGGGAGTAACCACATTAGAAGAATGAGTAAATTAAAAGTAAGTTTTACATGAAATATAGAGCTTGAGAGTCAGAAAGAATTTTATCAGGGTGGATGTGATAGGCCCTTCAGTACAAGAGAGTACAGCAGGACAAAATCTTAATAATAACAGTAACTATCATTTATTAAATGCTCACAAAATATCAAATACATTTACTTTTATTATTTATCATCAAAAAACTCAGAGAGGTGAATTAATCATCTACATTTTAAAAATAAGGAAACTCAGGCTCAGTTTAAAAATAAGGAAACTGAATCCTGGTTTGTCTAACCCTAGAAAGCCAGTGACTTTCTTCACTGATGTTATTCCATGAGGAGGGGGAAGGGGAGAAAGTAAGGGGGAGTGTCAGAGAACAGTGAGCAATCCGGGCCATTTGGCTTATCTAGGGAGTTGGCAGGAATGTAATTTAAAAAAGCCCATACCATGTATTAAAATAATTTGTCTCTATTGTCTAAAACTTACACTCAATTATAATATGTATATTTTAAATGAAAAATCTGCCTCAGGGGTCCCTTAGCACTTCACACATATATTTATTTGAGCCCTTTCCCCATACCTTGGCTTTTATACATGTATTTGTTGGAGTATTTTAAGTGATTTGTTTATGGGTCCGAAAAACAGGATTTTGAGTTTCTGAAGGGAAGGACCAACCATACATTATTGATCTTCACGTCCCTGAGTTCCAATCTCTGATTGGTAAACATTACATAAATATTTGTTGGAAGGAATGAGTGAATGAACGAGTAAGTGAACAAATTCTTTTAGATACACTCTTTGATGCTTAAATATTTCTCTGACTCTTAGCAAGCCATCTCAAGCCCTTTGAAATCAAGATACAAGAAATAAATCTTGAATAAATGCATAAAATATACAAAAAATAATTTTACTCAAGATAAATTTTATTTATAACCAATGATAGGATCTTGGCTCTTCTATTATTTGAATGCAGTTTTTTACTTTTAAAAATTACTTCATTTCATTTATATATTGGAAGATACTTTGTACCAATTATACATAGTGATGGAAACACAGGATTTAACAAGCCGGTATCTCACACACACCAGTTTAAAACATGTGTCCGAGGCATAAAGCAAAATCAACGAAAATACTGCCGTGACAAAAGCAGCGACATTTGCAAGTAACACTCATTTTCAGCTCACAAGTTAAAATTTAACATCCTTTCTCCAATATTATGAATTTCTGCTGTGGGAATTCAAGAATATGAAGTGGTAATACATTCCGAAACTGAAGGAAAACATCGGATCACTTATATGGGTAAAGCCGGTGCTCCCTCCTCTTGTGGTCAGCCGGAGGGTTGGCCTCTCTGCTAGCAGGATGGCACTTTAGGACACATTCACGAGCATATGAGTGCAGATCTCTTAAAATACTCAAACGATCTTGTTTCATCCTCCCTTCTCTTATGCCAATAGATAGTTAAAATAACCTAGGAGGATAGTTTTTTTTCCTGCGTTTAAACGTCCTGAAAATGAAATGGCATTCATCCCTCCCCATAGAATCTCTTTTTTCATGTTTATCACAGTGATAATCAGCAAGTTTGTTCTTAGTTCTAATTGAAATTCTGTTTTCAATTAGGCTGGAGTCTTAAGAATTATGGTTATTTTATAAAACTATCAATGGAAGTAATAATAAGATCTCTTAGTTATATAGTACTTTTACTTCAACTTGCACGCTATGTGTATAAAATTCTGAGAGGTAAAAAAAAAAAATTCTGAGAGGTGAGTGGTATACAAAAGAGGAATACCTCTTTTCTGGATAGGGAAATTTCATCAAAGAGTTTCTTGGTAAGCTAGTGGTCTTGAGGCTGGGACCTCTGTTTTATTCATGGAGAACAACTGCTTTAGCATCACTTTAGAGATATTCCATCACATTCTTAAAAGGAAGATAATGTTGATTTTGACTTCTACTTTGTAGGCTCACTACCATAAGTTGTAACTTTCTTTCTAGGACTTCTTTTCTGTCTTCTTTTTTTTTAAATTTTATTTATTAATTTGACAGAGAGAGAGAGATCACAAGTAGGCAGAGACACAGGCAGAGAGGGTGGGGGAAGCAGGCTCCCTGCTGAGCAGAGATCCCAATGCGGGGCTCCATCCCCAGGACCCTGGGATCCTCACCTGAGCCAAAGGCAGAGGCCTTAACCCACTGAGCCACCCAGGCACCCCGAGGACTTCTAAAGATTTCTTACTTTTTCTTTATTCCTCATTTTCAAGCTAGCTTAGAGGTTTTGTACATCTTTCTGGAAGTTTGGCACCTTAAGGTTGACACAGTATTTCAGGAAAATTATGACGAAAAATATTTAGGTTTCTTGTAATATAATATAAATGAAATTCTCAGCTCACCTAGGCTGGGTGTGCCTCACATCTGATATCTTGACATAGCTATGCATTGCCATTTTTTATCGACTGTGAACATTAACTGTGATATAATACACAGAAAACACATTATGATTGGCTATTTCTCACATATTGCAGGCTTTTATATTATCCTCTGAGTACTTTCCTTCTCTATTAGGTCTATGTCAAAATAATAATGTTGTTCAGGGCACCTGGGTGGCTCAGTGGGTTAAAGCCTCTGCCTTTGGCTCAGGTCATGATCTCAGGGTCCTGTTATCAAGCCATGCTTCGGGCTCTCTGCTCAGTGGGGAGCCTGCTTTCCCCTCTCTCTCTGCCTGCCTCTGCCTACTTGTGATCTCTCTCTGTCAAATAAATAAACAAAATCTTTAATAAAAATAATGTTCAATATGATATGTAGGTTACCTCTTGGCAAATAAAATAATATTGAAAATGAATAAGATAATTTGGAGGAGCCTTTTAAGCACTGACAAATCTAATGCTTCGAGCAAGGTAATTCCCTTCTGGGTTAAATATCTGGAGCCTTCATCTTCCCTTTTTCCAAAAATTCCTTTGTGATGGGAAGTCTTTAATCAGATCCATCTATTTTTTTTTCATCTCAAGGTTAGCTTTTAAATATAATAGTGAAGACTGTGCTATCCTTCAAATAGATCAGTTATTCAAAATGTGTTCTTGTAACATTAGGAAGCCTAATGAGAGGTGAGAGCTGGTAAGAGCTGTGGTAAGAGCTACCATTCTGTGCCAGGCATTGTTGCTAGTACATTGCACATATTAACTGACTTTATCCTCCCAGCAAGTTGCTTTGAACAAATTGTGGAAGGGAGTATTTAATGGATAAGGAAATTAAGGTATAGAGATTTAATTATTTGCCTGAAGTCACAATAGCTCCAAATTGGTAAAGACAAGACAAATCTGGGCAGTATGGTTGCCAAGCCTGATCTTTTGAATACAAAATGCCAAGAACTTCTAGAAGATTTCCATGCATTTTATGTGTTTTTTTCCCTAACATATAACATGGTTAAATGTAAATGCCATATTTTAGAGTAAGTGGTAAATGTGTATTTTAAAATAAAAAAAACTCAGTTTTAACTTCAGATTATCTACAAACTTGGCTTTGCATTTACGTGCAGAAATTTTTAAAGATAAATCAGTGATATTTCCATTACTAGTTACTTCCAAATCACAATTTATTACAGAATATTTACAGTGTGCCTTGGAAGAAAATAAAAGTAAAATAAATTCTTTAAAATTTCCCATCAGAAAACTATTCAATCCTGTTTTCATTATTTAAGGAGACCAATTTTGGGGCAAAGCTTCCACATAATCTTGATGAAATTCCATGCATATACATATGCATAATCTCAGCATAAGATTATTGAATATATAACATTTTCATTTGTTGCATTGATTGGGTGATATTTAAAATCATACTTCATGGCTATATTTGTTAAATATATTTGTCAGTTGAATGAAATATGACATATAGTGATGATGTATTCTTGAAATATTTTAAGTAAATCAGGCATGGTAAAATATTATAATCCAAATATACAATAGCAGTTCTATATTTTATAAATATTGTGAGTATTTTTGTTTAATGAGGGATTGCTTTACAAAGTTATTGAGCACTCATAATTTGTCTTAAAGATAATTCAGTATTTAAACAGGTCATATTTATTTATCACAAAGTAAACATGCACTGATTTGGCTGCAGTGTTGTTACATAGCACAAAAAAGAGAAAAGCCATTCTTTCCTAGACTTCACAATGGTAGGAATTTCAAGCAACCAAGAGACCAAATCATTTTTACTTGTGAAAGCAGACTGACCACTAGCAGAATCACAGGCCATCAACACCCGTTTGCATAGGTTTTTTTAAGTCTTTTCTTTCAACATACTCTTAGGATTTTTGGTTCATGGCTATGTAACTCATCATTTTCTCTGTTTTCTCTGGAAAGTATCAACAAGTAACAAGAAAAGGAAATAAAAATAGTAAATTCTACTGAAAACTAGAGGGAAGACCAAAAATATAAAGGTGGCTAAGAGCCATAAGGTTCTTAGAGGAGCCATCAAAAGGAAGGTGACGAAAGTGAAGAGACCCTTTGGAGTGACTCCAGGTGCAGCAGAGCCCAGGGAGAAATGGCACAGGTATACTTCCTCAAAGTGATGGGTCTACCTGGAGGGACAAAAGCCTTTCCTGCAAAATGAGGATCACTGGGGCACTGAGTGGTGGAGGAACCATATTCCTCCTCTTCACCCTACTATACCTAGTTCACCTCCAAAAAGCAGAAGCAGAGGGGAGGGGGCAGTGGTACACCAAGAAGTATACAGAGCAGCCTTAAGCTTCTTCTTCCACAAAATACTTTGTTTTGTGGCAGCTGAAACTCGCCTAGCCTCTAATACAACAAGTAGATAAATGTAGGAAAATTTGACAATTGAAGGTCGAGTAATTATAAAAAAACATGTGGGTAAGTCAGAAAAGATAGGAGACAAAAAATGATGAAATCAGACTGTATTAACAGGTATAGGAACTCTTATCTGAAACCCCTCGCCATAGATTAGGATAAATATTTATGATTATAATTCATGTTACTAAAATATTACAGAGCATATAAAAAAAGAGAATATTTCCAAAATCTATTTAAACCATGAATATGAAAACTTATCAGTAATTACACAAAAACTGTACTAGAGAAATTTATACTCATGCATTTCAATGTCAAATAATAAAATTTGTCAAACAGAATTCATCAGTACCATATAAGAAAATATATCCTGACCAAGGGGGATTTTTCCAGGAATACAGGAGGAGTTCAAAGTTATTAAACCCAGTCACTTATTTTAGATTAGTTAGTCCAAGCAGAAAAAGAATATTTTATTCACCAAAACTAAAAAGGTATTGACAAAATAGGAACTAATTAAACTCATATAAACAGAAAGGAGAATGGTGGTTTCTGGGGAATGGGGGATGAAAGGAAATAGGTAGAAGTTAGTAAAAGGGTACAAATGCTCAGTTTTAAAATGAATAAGATCTGAAGGTCTAACATGTAACATGGTGACACACTTGATAACATTGTGCTGTATGATTAAAATTTGCTAAGAGAGTAGAACTTAAGGCCTCACACACGCATGACAGGTAAATACATGAAGTGACAAAAGTGTTAATTTAATTTTATTGGGGGAACCCTTTCACAATGCTTGTGTATATCAAGTCATCATGTTATATACTTTGAATATATTACAATCTTATTTGTCAATGTTTCCTCAATAAAGATAAAAAATGATAAGTTACTAAGGTACAAGTATAGTCCATATTAATCAATAGCTCCATTATATGCAAACAATAACTTGTTACATGGTACAAAGAAAACCTTATTTATAATTGCAAGAAACAACTGCTGAGGAGTGAATGTAATAAGAAGAGGCAAAACAAAGAAAAATATAAAATTATCCTTAAGGACATGAAAGAAAAAATGAGGATAAAAGTGGAATGACATACTGCGTTTTGGAGAGGAAAATTAATATAAGGTCGTCAGCTGTCTCTTAAATTAGTTTATAAATAAAGGCAATCCCAATAATATTTTATTTTTCAGAATACACGGGATTTTTCTAAAGTTTGGAAGAAAAAATAAATGACACTATGAAACAAAATTCTATAAAAGAAAAGCAATGGAATGAGAAGGACCAGCCTTAATAGGTTAAAACACATTATAATGACTTATTCATGAACAGAAAGAGAGAGCAAAAGAACACAACAACAAAAGTTACAGAAACCAACTCAAATACACATGGGCATTTATTATGTTAAAATTATGGCATAGGAATTAGTGGGGAAAAATGAACCAGGGAAATGTTGGGATAATTAGATGTCTATTTGGAAAAAAAAAAAAAAGCAGGTCCAAGGTTCACTCATTAAACCAAGATAAATTTCAAATGGAGAAATGGTTTAAATTTAAACAAAGTCACGAAAGAAACATGACAGAGTTCTTTATACTCTCTTCAATAATCTATCACTGACACAAAAATATTTAAACCAAGAAAGAAATCATTGTTGAACTTGGCAACACAAAAATACTCCATTTCTTCATAGAAAAAATTAATGTATGTAAACTCAAACAACAAAGGAGAAACTGGAAAAACTTTTACAGTTTCTATTATAGAACGGTGTTAGTCTCCCCTGAATCTAGATAACTCATCAAAATGGGAAAGGAAAAGACTAACAATCCAGCAATAACAACAACAACAAAAATGGGCAAAGAATGTTAAGTGTTCACAAAAAATGTCATGCAAATTGTTTGAAAATATATGAAAAGATGTTTAATCTCATTCATATTAAGAGAAGTGAGATATTCCTTCACTCTAATGAGAATGGTAAATTTCCAAAAGTTTCTAAGTCATAGGAGGAAATCTGACACTCTTCTACATTAACTTAGAAAGTTATAAATTGGTTCACGACCCATGGAGGGTAATTTGGCAGTCCTCATCAAAATACACAGGTTTATTTACATATTTACATAAATGTATTTTTAATATATATACACACATATGTAAAGATATAAAATGGAAGACCCTAAGAATGTGGCAATCAAAATCATATAGACAGGTGAGACTTGCAAATTTCACATCATGTATTAATCCTTTCTTCATGATTTGCTCTCAGCTTATATGTTTTTCTGAAAATAGCTTATTACTTAAAAATGCTGATAATTGACTCTATGAGAAGGGGAACATTTAATAGCAGTGTGAGTCATTTGGAGCATTTCAATAAGAGCCAGGTAGTTTTCCTACTCAGAATAATAAAGGGTTGTTTACTGTTCTTTCTCTTTCTGGATTATATCCATAGCTTTATTGGTTTCCTTTGAAATCATTTATATAAATTAATATAATATGGTCAAAAACCAATGCTATACACGTATATAAGCTACCAGAGGGAATCTTTTTTTTCCCCCCCTTAAAAAGGCCTTGCTGCAGAGACATATAACAGTGAATTCATTCTGCTCAAAGAATAGTTTTTTAACATTGGCTTTTATCTTGTGAACATTTTCTTAAATTTATTTCTTCTTGCCATACATTTTACAGGTGTTTTGGGTCTCTATTTTATAAAACTGTGCCTAATAACTTGCATGAATGCTTTGTTTTGCATGTCCTGTACTCTCTGATAATTCGTCAAGAAGATAATTAGATGAAAAAGGCATGTGTTATTCCAAACATAATTACCTGCCAGCCTCCTTGCCAAATGACATGGACCAAGTTTACATTTAAGTAGGAAAGCTAAGCCTTATAGGAATAATGACTCATTACCCTGATAAAAATGAATGTCATAATATCTCAATTTTTGAAATTTGGTGATTTCAGTTCGATGGGACCTAAATTTTATTGTTTCTAATGAATACACTGCATCTAAGCCTGTCTTTCAATAGTAAAAATATTTTAAGCAGAATTCTGTGTCATTTTATAAGAAAAGTAACCAAACATAATGATATTATTATTGTGGTCAAACCACTACCTTTTTGTAATTAGAAAGAAATAGAATAAACTGTGACAATTTATGGTCACTAATATCTTAAGTTCTTTCACCATCTTTCAAAAATATAACCAAGAAGGCTTTCCAATTGCCTTGAAAACTCTATAGATGTTGAAGTGTTTATTCAGGAGCTAAATGTTTATATGTCAGGAATACTTGGGAATAAAATGTTAGAAGCAAAGTTGGAATTAAGGACTGCCTCTAAGGAATGACAATAATATTGAGTACTTAACTACATTGCAGACACATTGTATATATTATTAAAATTAATGGGTTGTAGAACTCATAGCTTGATATCTTTCCTTATTGAATTTAATATTAGGAAGACAGGGATTTAGTCCATTCTATTTACCAGAATATTTCTTTGGTCTCAGTTTCTTCATTTGTTAATGATTACGCTGAGGTGTAGGGTCCTAGAGGAATTCTCTGCTTTAAAATGTTATGATTCTAGGGGTGCCTGGCTGACTCGGTAGGTAGAGCATGTGATTCTTGATCTCGGAGTTGTGAGTTTGAGCCCCATTTTGGGTGTGGAAACTACTTAAAAAAGTAAAATGTTGTGACTCCAAAACTAAATTCCACAATTTTTTTGAACTGTAATTATAAAACTGAGAAAATGGAATCACTAGAGTTCACTGTTTTTACTTTTGTTCAAAAGTCTCTATTTTATTTTTTTCTATCGTAACTTTCAAAACTGTTTAAGACACACTTCTTTAAAACTGCTTTTTAATACACTGCATTTTTCATTGGGATTTGTTGAGATTCAGGAAAGAAATATTTGATTTTTAGAAAGTGCATATTCATCTTTATGCATATTAAATAGATTCATCTATTTTTAAAATAGCAATTCTTATAATAGTTCTATCATTTTTCTTTAATAACAATGGAGAAACAATAGAAGTGACTCATTTTTTGGCGAAGGATAAAATTTTTGGCTGGAATGACCATGGGTCTGACTCAGTATGGGAATTCATGTGATCCTGTTGATATAAGGTCAGGAACTACATGAAAGAAAGAACTAGAACTCAACTATCATTAGTCTTAAAATCACTGAATTCTTAAGAATTGCCATGCTGCTCCTCAAATTAATCAGGTAACCAGTAAAATAAAATGGGTCATATCACAGGAATCTCTTTTTCTTTTTTTTTCTTTTTAGAAATATCTTGTTTTTATAAGTAACAATGGGGTGTGTGACAAAAAGGACGCAAATTGTAGCACTAATGACCACAGTGACAAGAACACTTTTAGGGCTAATTTGTGTCATAGGATTCTGATGCTCCTCTTTTGGGGCACATCATAAAGTAAGATTATCTTTCTCTGTTCTCTTTGAGCTAGGCTTGGCCATGTGGCTTGCTTTGTCAGGAAACTTTAAGAATCAGGACATGATTCACCGCATTGCCTTTCTCCTACGGCAGGAAGTGTGGAAATGTGAGTTGTAATGGAATCTCCCAGCCTGGGTTCCTTAGTGACTTTGCTGAGAGAGGCCGCCAGCTGAACCGCATTTAAACACAAAGAGGATGTGAGTATGGTTTCAAGCCACTGAGAATTTGATGGTGTCTCATGGAAGCTCGACTACCCTGACTAAAACAGCAGTTTTTAAAATTCAAGGACTCTCTCTCCCTTGACTGTATGCATCAGTCTTGATTAAGTGGACAAAATCCTGATGATTTCCACAAGACTAAGTAAAATTTGACTTTCTGATTCACAATATTCTCTGATTTGTAATATGATCAATTTTATTGTTACCGTTGAAATACATTGAATATTGCATTCTGTAAAATAATCCTACCCTGAATATTTCAATGTGCAAGATTCAGGTTGCACATAAAAACTCCCATACAACTAAATCTGTTGTAATTAAAAAATTACAGCCATGAAAAATGCCTGTTTTGACTAAGTTAGCAGATAACTTACTTTATTAATACTATTATTCTAAAGAGTAAGCTTTGCAAAAGTATTAGTTATAAAATTGAATAAAACTCAAGAGATAAACTTTTATGACATTCACATGAAGCATATGGCACTCTTTTGAGAATCAAATGAAATTTGTAATTGACAGTTAAAATATGATGCTTATTTGGTGTGCGAAGGGAACAAGCCTGGACGATTCTTTTTTACCCAAATTTTCCATTTTAGAAATATTAACACTCAAAGGAGAAAATTGCCAAATTGACACTTTACTTTGGCTAGAAAATTAAAGGAAATATTAGGATGCCAAATCTACAAGTACTCACTCCATTAAATATTCCATTAAAATGACTAAAATAAAATATCTTTTTGTATATTATTTTTGCATATTCTTTGCCAGCATTTACCCAAATCCTGGATAGTTCAATATTTTCCCAGTTCACAGGAAAGTCTCAGACTAGAAGATTAGTTTAGAAAATGGAGAAACCTTACCCCTACTCTCAGCATCTTGTGTTATTACTATCGATTTTCCCCGTGGCATTGAAGTATAGATCCAGAGACAGCCAAGCTGCACTTAGAATACTGAAAAGAGGCAGTGATGAGCAATACCTCTAATTCACTGTTTATGACCATAGATACTTTAGATCTTTGGACAAACTGAGTACCTGAGATGTTTCTTTAAATGCTTTTCAGTGCTAGTTTATATACATAGCAGGTGCTGAAAACTATTTCCTGAATGAATTAATGTCTAAGAAGATTCTTTCCCTTATTTGGGGAGGATATATTGTGTAAAAATGTCTTTGAGAAGATACCTCATGAAAAGGTCTACAATACAGAATAGCATATCTGAATAAAGAAATTGGCAGAGAAAAATGATAGAAGTTATCAAACATCATCAGTGGTGATAATCAGTCACTGGTTCCATTCTCATTATACCAAGGCTCGCACATTCATTTACTCATTTAATAAGTAGTGATTGATCATTTGCCACATCTAGACCTGTGCTCATTACTAAGGATAAAGGGCAGAAAGAGAAATGATCTTTCTGGAACTTAGAGCCTCTCAAAAAGCTGTGATAACAAATGATAACTACGATATCTAACATTCGAGTGTCCTGGCCAGCTGCTGGTGAAAGGAGTTGCAATGTGTTAACTCATTTAGTCCTCACAATAATTTTTGTGAAGCACGTTCTATTTTTAGCTCTGCCATTTTACAGATGAGAAAACTGAGACCAGGAGAAGAGAGCTGCTTTGGGGCAAGTAAGTAGCAAGAGGCAGATCGAAGTTTTGGATAATAGCATCTGCCTGCACATCTCATGCTCCAGTGTCTCCCTAATGAGCTGTAACTGACTGCGATATCAAAGGAAACCCAGGGATGGGTGTGCTTTTATGGCAGCTGTAACTTCGTCCAGACTTGCAGGAAGAACTTGTCTTTGATCTCGAATCTGAATGAATTAGCCTCATAAATATTTGATATCATTCATTCCCAAATTGAAGAAAAGCGACCAATAGTTAGTTACACATGTTTAAAGACAATCTCCAAAACCACTTATAGAATTTATTGAAAAATAATCTTAGACGGACTTTCCCATCATTAGAGAAATAACAGTTTGTGAGCTTAGCATTTCCTTGTACATCTTTTGGAGAATTTTCCGTTGGCATCCCTGAAAATGGGTTTGGAATGAAGCAGTAGCTCCCATCCCACCCCACCCCCACCATCCCTGCCCACTAGGGTGTCTCTCCTAGGTTAAACAGTTAGAGAGCCGTTTTTATTCTTTCAGACTTCCAGGCTACCAATGGGCATAGGTACCTAAATGTTTCAGCTTTTAGAGAGCTATACTGTTAAGATGAAGCCCTCATAAATGAAAAAGTCAAGACTATCGGGGTTGACTGGAATCTCAATATGACATAACAGGAGAGCTATAGGTTAAAGTATGTCAGACTGAGGGTCACATAACATCACTGGCAAGATCCTCTGCTGCCCAGCAAACTCTGAGACCACAGAATTCTTTGGTGCAGTGGAGGTTTGCTACAATCAGTCCATTGCTGGCGATCTTACTTTCAAGCTTTAAATCCAGTGATGAAATGAAATAAACGTACACCTTCTCTAGTGACTAAGCCGATGAAGAAAGTAGATGTCATGGATACTGTAACTCATCTCCCTGGCTCCCATCCAGTATGTCAGAAATTTGTTGTTGTTTGCCTAGGCATTTTAGAAACATGTTTGTACTTTTGAGAGAGGAATATTTAGAGAGGAGTGGAAGGAGCTAACAGCTAATTCTGCTCCCGTGACAGAGAAATAGAAAATTTAACAAAGTTGGTTTCGGTTAAATTCTCCCCATTCAGGCAGATCTTTTGACATAAACCAAGATTATTACATGGAAAGAAAGAAAGATTTAAGTGCTTATAAATAGGAATACTTACTATTTAATTCCATTATATATATATATTCTTCCTCTAATTAAGACAATAAGCATTTATTGAGCACGCACCTCAACACTGGGCACTGGGTTCAATTAGCAAGCAATATTCACTAACGTGAAAGGGAAGTAAAAAGCTATGTTGTTAACACCCTTCACTGTTAAATAATTTTAAAATATTGAAATACACCTCTTTAATAGAACAGTGAGCTTAAGACGAATAACTAGTTAGAGTAAGGGAAATCAGTTAGCTTCCCTGTGACTTAGTTTTGCCTTTAAAATAGACCGAATACAGTAATATTCTCTTTCGCAAACTACAGACTGTGTGAAAATGTTTTAGATACAAAAGATAATCTTAATTTTGTTTTCATTTGTGAATATCAATAATATTAATAATATCAATCACCCCCAAACAAGCTAGATAATATGTAACCCTAGGGACTTCTGCATAATATGAAAAAGGCAGCAACTCAAAATCTTTTGAAAATAATACATAATGACTATTTCCCACCACTAGAGGAGAATTTGGCATTTCCTGGAATTTTCACACCATGAAGAATTTACTTACTGATTATCTACTTCCGTGAAAAATATCTCAGGAGGGGGTGTTTAGTGACTTAAGGCAGTAGATTTTAGTAGTTAAGCAAGCTCTCCATTCAGTCATGTCCAAATTTCAACTATGCAACTTACTAACTTTAAGCGCATTGCTTAACATACACTGAGGTTTCCTATTCTGAAAAATGGAGAGCATAATAAAATCTGCACTGTAATTTTCTTGAAGATTAATTATTTCCATAAATAATTAAAGTAAAAATGTAAGAGAGCTTTAGATAAGAAAATACTAGCCAAGTTGTTCTTAGTGTTTTAAAGCACTGATTTTGGCTAATTCATAATTTTTATCATCTATCTAATGCTACATCAGAATTTCTACCAAAAAGATCAGTGATTCTCAATTTTTTTTCTGTTTCTGACATATTTTGTTTAATAGAATGTGTGGAGGCACATTCTTTTGTAAAAGATAACAAAATATTTCAGTGTCCCTGGAGTTTTAATTTACTTGTCTGCCCTTCAATTTTACTTACTGTCCAAAGAGTGATCTCTTGAATACTCAATACCGAATACTCAATACTTGAGAAAGCTCAAGGTTTCTTGGGTAACACTTTGGAGTTTTTCTATATTTCTTGTCACTTCCTTTTTATAATGGATAGCACATTCTACTATACAATGTGTCAATGTGTCCATGCACATTGCATGGACAGTTCACCCCGAAGTTCAATCTGCTTGTCCATCATTTGGCAGCTTCACCACACACCTGTGCCCTGGGGCATACGTGGGTCAGGCTGTGGACCAGTTACATGGGGCTGAATGTTCAGAATTCCACTACAGAGAACATTTTAAAATAATCCTAGGGAAAACAAAGGCTTAAGAAAATCATATTGCCTCCTCATATCTCACTCCGGGCTGAGTTGAAGAAAGGGAAAAGCAGATTTTACTGATTTTCCCTTACCAACTGTTTGGTATTCTCTAACCAATATTATGTATTTGGGGAATATGGTGGGGTCGTGAGAGATTTCCCAAGTGAGGGCCGTGGAGACTGGCTATGCCAGCATGTTTGGTGGAAATTCAATACAGTGAATGAGCTGACATCCACCTCTGCCTTTCCCATATCTAATTAATTAAAATGCCAAGTTGCACAGGCCAAGATGACTTTCTCAAAGTGAATATTCATCCAAAATGAGGCAAACAGGGTTTTTATGTCCAGCCTTGTTTGCTCAGTTGTTACTGTTCTGTCCCACTTCAGAGACTGTGGTGGTCCTAGGACAGTAATATAATAAAATAATAGTGGGGACTGCTCATGTTTGATACTTTTCCACAGCGAACTCATTTTAATTTTCCCACTCCTGACTCTCACAGGTAATTCCTGAATTTTCTAAACATATTTCACTGCACAACTGCCAAAAATCCCTTTCCTCAACTATTCTAGAAACTTCTCCATAACCCTAAAACTCTGTAACCCTAAAACTCCAGTTTCTCTAACTTGACTATAACAATGTCAAGGGTAACAGTAGCTACTGACTGAATTCCTAACATGAGCCTGCTCCTCTTATCCTCACAATGGCCCTGTGGGATAGCAGTGCTGGGCCACAGCAGGGATTCAATAGAAAGTGCGGTCAGGTGAAACGGAAGGAGCTAAGAAGGAGGAAAGGGAGGCTTAGAGAGATGAAATAATTTCCCCAAGGTAACATAGCTAGTAAAATCTTTTAAGAACTGAATACTCTCTGACTTAAAAGACTGGGTTCACTACTCTTCCTCTTTAATAGAACACTACATTCTTGTATAACCTTCTTAAAATCATGCTTATCTGTTCCTATTTCCAGACCTACCATAATGCAAGAGCAACACGTATCTGACTGAAGTTATTTTAGCATCTAGAACCATTCTATACAAAAATTGGCCCTAAGCACACAACCTTACATGATGGCTTAGTTGGAAGAAATGATGAATTTTTCTGACTTCTGATTATATGTTATTTTATTTGAAAATTAGCATGATGGGGGAAATCTGAAATGGTCCCTACCTACAGTTTTCCTGATGTGCAGGAGGTGAACACCCTCGCTTTCTCCCTCTTTACTCTAGCTGCCAAGGAAGATGGTGTTCAGTCCACTGATAGTAACAATGGGGTGTCTATTTCATTCAATAACATAATTCCCTAGAATCTATCTACACTTATATGCTTAGCCCGGATAAATTTGGACACCAAATTTAATGATAGGGATTGTTTTCTATTCAAATGGCTATCTGCCTCAGTAAAATGGATTAAGAAGAAAACTTTTGGGAATTTGGAAATATTTTACAGTATCTAGAATGGAAGGTCGTGTATTGTTATAAAATTGTTAACTTTTTAAAAAAAGATTTTATTTATTTATTTGACAGAGAGAGAGAGATCACAAGTAGGCAGAGAGGCAGGCAGAGAGAGAGGGGGAAGCAGGCTCCCCGCTGAGCAGAAAGCCCAACGCAGGGCTCGATCCCAGGACCCTGAGATAATGACCTGAGCCGAAGGCACAGGCTTAACCCACTGAGCCACCCAGGCACCCCAAAATTGTTAACTTTTAATTTATTAATTAATAAATTAATCTTAATTTGTGGAGTATTTATCAAGATACCGTTTGCTACTTACACAAGTCAAATAATACCTGAAATTTCACTTTTATCAATATGCTTTTCATTAGGCCAACTTTTGATTTCTTTTTTTTTTTTAAGATTTTATTTATTTACTTGACACAGAGAGAGAGACAGACATAGAGAGAGAGAGAGAGAGAGATAACAAGCAGGGGGAACGGTAGAGGGAGAGAAGGAAGCAGCTTCCCCGTGAGCCAGGAGCCCACTGCGGGGCTTGATCCCAGAACCCTGGGATCATGACCTGAGCCGAAGGCAGATACTTAACCATCTGAGCCACCCGGGCACCCTCATTCTGCCAACTTTTAAGTTAATTTGTAGTTAGCTGTTTTGGCATTTTTAATAGCCAGAGAAATAATTTCATCAATTTCATTCCAATTTCACTTACATTAGCAACTGAGAGAACATAAACTCCATATGTATTTCAGACAACTTAACTTTTAGTTTGCTTTTTTTTTTAAAGATTTTATTTATTTATTTGTCAGAGAGAAAGAGAGAGCACAAACAGGCAGAGTGGCAGGCAGAGGGAGAAGCAGGCTCCCCGCTGAGCAAGGAGCCCAACGCGGGACTCAATCCCAGAACCCTGGGATCATGACCTGAGCCAAAGGCAGCAGCTTAACCAACTGAACCACCCAGGTGCCCCTGCTTTTTTTTTTTTTTTTTCAGATTTTCCCATTTCCATTTTTTCAAGGTCAAGTATAGAGAAGGATACAGTTTAGGACCCTGGGCTGACCCTGTTCTTTGTATTTTTATTTATTTTTATTATTTATTTATTTTTAATTTATTATTTTTTAGAAATATTTTATTTATTTATTTGACAGACACAGTGAGAGAGGGAACATAAGCAGGGGTGGGTGGGGGAGAGAGAAGCAGGCTTCCCACAGAGCTGGGAGCCCGATGTGGGACTCATCCCAGCACTCTTGGATCATAACCTGAGCCAAAGGCAGACATCTAACTACTAAGCCACCCAGGTGCCCCTGTTCTCTGTATTTTGATCCATTCCCAAGGAGGCAGAGCATTCAGTCTTTATCAAACACAAGAAGGTTTAAGTCATACCTAAGTTGTCTGAGAACAGTCTGCTAAGGGCAGCTCTCCTTCTGATGAGCTCAAATCTCAGACATTATCTCACAACATCTTCCTTTGTCTGTTTTCAGAAACCTTCAACAGTCCCAAATGTCTGAGAAAGGGGCATGGTTTCTCATCTACTGTGTATTGACACCATCACTTTTGTGTGTTTCCATTCTCTATCAAATTTTAGCATCCCATCATTTTCAAAATATCTTTTCATTATTTTGCAGTCAAATTTTCTCTTGCTTTATCATGAGTAAGAGTTTTATCTACTGGGATTTTCGTCTCTGCCTCCTACATGAGACATTTTCTAGCATTTTCATGCTATATGAGGGAAGAATCCTTCCTGATTTTTATTTATTTTCTCTGTAATCCCCTGCAATTTTAAAACTTTCCACTTCCCATTCAGATTGGTCTTATTTTCTTCTTCAGCAGTGCCCTGTACTTTTTGTTCTCTAGAAGCACAGACCCCACCCATCACCCCGGTTCTTTGGCCGGTTCTCTCGCCGCAGCCAATGGGACATCACGTCTGCAGAGCCCCCGTGATGAGCCTGGAAACTCTTTTCTGTCTGCTGGGATAACTCCGCAGTCTGCTTTTGAGACTATATTTTGACCCTTAGAAAAAAAAAAAAAAAGCAACTTTTCAGGGGCACCTAGGTGGCTCAGTTGGTTGAATGTCTTGACTCCTGGTTGCCGCTCAGGTCATGATCTCATGGGGATCATGGGGATCGAGCCCCATGTGGGGCTCTCTGCTCAGTGGGGAGTCTGCTTGAGGCTTCTCTCTCTCTGCCCTTCCCCCGACTCATGCAGTCTCTCTCTCTAAAATAAATCTTTAACAAAAAGAGGCTCTCCTGCACCACTGACTTCCCCCTGAGACCCAAATCTATCTGAAGCCTCATTGGGCGAGTCCACAACATTAGGGTGCCATCTGTGCAGGCACATTGCTGCGTTCTGTACATTTTGTGCCTAAACTGCATATACTGTTTTCATTCCGTAGCGTTTAACAGTTTCTCTGTAAATTGCCTCCCGGCAATTCTGTGGCTTTTCTGTATAGGCATTTTAACATTTGTCATGTATCATTCCATCCCAAAAGGTTAAATCAAATTATTTCTTGCAGGCAGTTTGAACTGCAGTAAATATCTCTTTTGACATAATTCTCAATGAATTTTTAAAAAATATTTTATTTATTTATTTGACAGAGAGAGAGACACAGCGAGAGAGGGAACACAAGCAGGGAGAGTGGGAGGGGGAGAAGCAGGCTTCCCGCTGAGCAGGGAGCCCGATGCGGGACTTGATCCCAGGACCCTGGGATCATGACCTGAGCCAAAGGCAGACGCTTAACGACTGAGCCACCCAGGCGCCCTCTCAATGAATTATTGATGCTCTCAGCCCTCCCCACATAGTCTGTTGCGTGGGCATTTCTCCTTATCCTCTGTTCACCATACACGGACATGGAATCGTTGTTTCGAAGATCATGTGAATTTTTTTTTCTCTCTCTCAGAGACTCACATGCTCCCCTTGTTCACCAGCACACCCCCTCCGTCCATGCCAGGCCCCGCCAGCCTCACTGCAGCTCTCCCTCTCTCTAATGCTGTGTCTCTGCAGTTGGCTGCTTGCAAAGGGCTAAGTTCTATGCTTTTCTATCTTATTCTGAATCACCCTAAAAGTCCTGTGTTTCTACACTGCTGCTTGATTTTCACTTCTTTCACTTCTCCCCCAAATCTTCTTCCTTTTATTTCCCCAGTTAGCTTTCATGCTTATTACTGCTTCATGCCGGCTACTTTCTGGCTGCATGCTTGGGTCGTTCCTCATGAACAACTACTTAGCTGAGGTTGAAGCCAAAAGAAGCAGCACATAAGAGTGGAATTCAGACAGCCTGGGATATGAAGCTTGCTTCTGTTATACATGAGCTGTGTGACCTTAAAACTCTCAGAGCAACATCTTTTTTCATTTCAGCAAGACAACAAAATTAGGATAATTATAAAGACCTTGTGGGTTTACTGAATTTAATGTTATTTTCTTTGAATACTTTCCTCCACCTCCCTCCAGTTTGATTAAATCTACCACCCCCTCCTTGGAGCTGCTCTGTGCCTCTTCAGTTTTCTAGAACCATTCTGGCATCACTGCATTGTAACTGTTTCTCTAGGGACCATGAAATGATCCTGAGTATGAATTCTAGAGCCATAATCTTGGGCATGAATGCTGGTTCTAAATTGTTGAATACCCATTGTAATTTCCTTGGGCTCTCTGTCTCTCAGTTTTCTCCCCTATAAGATGGGGAATGTAATAGCACCTATATCATATAACTGTTTTAGGAATAAATAATTTAATGCATGCAAAGGACTTAACATAGGTGTCTGGCACGTTGTACCTGCTTAGTAGATGTTATGACTCTCATTCAGCTATAACCTCTTTGATGGCAACATTTTGGTCCCACTAATTTATTTCTCCCCAGCAGCAAGCATATTACCTACAATACAGTAAATGCTCAGTTAATGTTTAATGAATTGGACTAAATTGTGTAAAAGCACCTAGAATGCTCCGCAGTTCAGGTAGGGCCCTTGATGCATGTTTGTTTTCCTTATGACAAGTTTTATTAACTTCCCTATAGGATGACTAACATTGTTACCCTGATTTGAAGAAATCTTGTCACAGAAAAGTTGTATGTTTTCAGTAGCCCATGAACTGGAATTCAGGTGTAATGAAACCCAGGTGTTCTCGATGTCTGACCAAGAAACTGCTTCAGGAGCAGACTAGAATCTTTTTTTAATTTTTAAAAGATTTTATTTATTTATTTGATAGAGAGAGATCACAGGCAGGCAGAGAGGCAGGCAGAGAGATTGGGGGAAGAAGGCTCCCTGCTGAGCAGAGAGCCCAATGTGGGGCTCGATCCCAGGACCCTGAGATCATGACCTGAGCCAAAGGCAGAGGCTTTAACCCACTGAGCCCCCCAGGCACCCCAGAAGCAGACTAGAGTCTTGAGTCCACACCCTCCAAGTCTTAAAGCCTGGCTAATGATTAATACTTCTTATCTTTGAAGGTGTTTTCATATGACTTATTCTGGCTTTGTTAGCCAGGACACGAGTGGGTGTGTGTCTGTCACTTGAAGTTCCAATCTATTCTAAATTAAAGACTAATGAAATATCATTGAGTTAAAAATATAAGCCCTTGATATACAAAGGGAAAACTACTTGCTTTTCCTTCATCCATCCTTTTAGAAGCCTGGGAAAACTCAAGTGATGTCCGTGATGTCTATTAAAGCCAGCTTAAATCATTTCTTTATTATTATTAGTTAATTTACACACTCTTGGTCCAACTATTACTTTTATAGATAACAAATCCTTGCCTTGCTTCCTTGCAATCCTTCCATTAAAAAGAAACCTAAAAAAACATTTCTTAAACTCAAAAACAGTACTCATTTCAAAATCTTCCTTATTTCACCACCTGTTTTGTGGGAAAAAAAAAGAAAGAGAAAAAGATTGTTAGAAAAAGGGAAAGGAGAGTAAACCATTCAGCGAATGGTTAAAGGTGCTGTGTTTGAACTGCCTCCCTGAAGTGGCTGACTAAAAATAAAATTGCTTCTTGATTGGTAGCATCGTTTTAGGGATATATGAATTTTAATCTTATTGATACTCTACTAGAAGAACACATGGGTAAGCAAAATAAACTTCTGTTAGGAAAAAAAAACCCTCTGGGAAAACAACTCATCTCTTGGTATTTTGCACTTATTATTTTACTTGGGTTTGATTAAGCAGCAAGACACAAAACGAATGGATGCTGACCTTCGGGATAAGAGGGCTACAGAAACTTCCGGAAGATCACAGGCCTTTGAATTAGTCAAAAGTGCATTATTCCAGCACATCTTACACTATTATAAAATTAAAAAAAAATTCTGAAGAAAGGTTTTATCAGTACAGCAATTAGAAATTATTGGAACTTGCATGAAAACACTGGCAGAGAACCCAAAAACCCACGGGGTGCTCAAGCATTTTTATCTATCTCAGTGAGTGTCCAACCAATGTGAGGAGTGCAGTTTTTGCAGAGAAGCTCTTCAATGCTATGTTATAGGAACGACTTGCTGGTCCCTTAGGTTTGTGGACCATAAAGGTCGTGGCTTTACAGGTACTCTATGCGGCTTCATAGAGAAATGGGCCTAATTTTTTAAGTATCTTAGCTGGGAGACTATTTTAAATGGATAGCTTGGCATATAAAAGCAATCTGAAATTCTCTTCAGATCTCAAAGAAACTGTGCAGTTTAACTAAGAAGAAACAGGCTTTACCACCACCACGCCTTATAGTGCTACTTGTCACATCTGCTTGAATTCAGATCTAGTTGTTTGTATGCTTTGTGGCACTGCTTTTTATTTAGGTGGTTATGCAATGTAAAAACATGGCAGTAGAGAGTGGGAAAAGTTATTTAGTGTCTTCTGGATTTCAAAGAGCCTGTTGTTTTGGACTGAAAATGCTTTCCCTATTTTTTGAGTAAGAAAAGCAGATTAAAAGGCAGATGGCTTTCAAATACTATAAATAAAAATGGGTCACTGTTTTGTCTACTCCTTCTTTAGAATACTTCTCTTATATTTATTTTAACTTAGTCTCACCGCTAATGAAAAAAAAATAGTTGAGCTTCTCCATCCCTAAGGAAGAGGAAAAAATTGTTTCAGTAAAGAAGTCATTTAATTCAGAGCCTTTGTGAAAAATGATACCCTCTTATAGCTTTTAATATAAATAGATTTTGTAAGTTTCATAAGTGAACTCCAAGGTACATACTAGTTAAAATTGCAATATAAAATAACATTATGTACCTATAAGATATAAAATTAAATTATAAAAATAAAATGGACATTTTTTTCCCAAAGTAGAACACTTTAACAGCCAGAAGAGAAAGCAATTACGATTCCAGTTCTATAATAGGTTAATATTTTTCAGACTTTTTTGTTTCTATGGGGCTGTGTGATGGTACATTTTTAAAGGCAAAGTGGAAGGACTATTCATCAGGAAGAAATCAAATAGCATTTTTTATGAGAATATAAGAAGCCTGTGTTCTGTTGACCTCATCATCTAATTACCCATCAGTGATGGATGGCCAACCAAACTTTTGTCCACTCATGATTAATGGTACATCAGTGGGATGAATAGAAAATGGAACCCCCCTGGCTAAGATTTAGATTCTAGACACTTGATGTATGGGAGTGAATAAAAACATGTATATTGAGCTAACAACATACAACAAAGCAGCAGTAGATGTTGCAAAAGAAAGGATGACAAAAGATAGCCTCTCCCTCCAACTCATACACAGTCTAACAACTGATGTCAAATGACCTGTACAAGAAGTGCGATGGGAGCTATCAATGAAGAGACTTCAGAGAAGGAAAAACCAAAATGATATAAAGAATATCAGGAAAGGGGGTGCGTGGGTGGCTCAGTAGTTTAACCATCTGCCTTTGGCTCAGATGATGATCCCAAGGTCCTGGGATGGAGCCCCCACATCAGGCTCCCTGCTCAGTGGGGGAGCCTGCTTTTCCCTCTTCTTCTTCTGCTCCCCCTATTTGTACTTGTGCTCTGTCTCTCTATTGAATAAACAAATAAGATTAAAAAAAAAAGAATATCAGGAAAGGATTTATGAAAGAGAAACAAATTGAAGGGTGGATAGATTTTTGACAGACTGAAATGGAGAAATGAGGGCAAGAGCACTGCAAGTGGATGGAAGGCTTGAATGTAGCAGAGTTACGCCAGTACAAGAGTATGAGAACAGATCTTGGATAAATGGTTTGGTTGAAGACTTCTTTCTTCCAAAATGAAAATCATGGGTGGTGTTGTGTTTATGGTTTCAGAAGTACTATATCTCATATGAAGATGAAGTAACACTGAATCTTTGGATGTAAATATGGAAGCCCAAGAAAATTAACAGATAAACAAGACAGATTGAGTGGAAAATCCAAAATTAAACTAATGACATCAAAATCAACCTGTAGATCAATAATATTCTGTTAGAAAATATAATAAAAATTGCATTTGTAAAAACAACAATGTTGCTAAATATGAGACTAATAATAAGTGTCCAAGGCCTAAGTGGAGAAGATTATAAAACATTAATAAAGGATGTTAAGAAAAATCAAAATAACTGGGGCACCTTGGTGGCATAGTCAGTTAAGCATCTGACTCTTGGTTTGTGCTCAGGTAGTGATCTTAGGGTCATGAGATTAAGCCCTACATTGGGCTTTGTGCTCAGCGTGGAGTCTGCCTGAAATTCTCTCTCCTTCTCCCTCTGCCCTTCCTGCTTATGTTCATACTCTCTCTCCCTCCCTCCTTGTCTCTCTAAAATAAATAAATCTTTAAAAAAAATCAAATAATTGAGATACATATCTTACTTCTGAATTAAAAGGTTCAATATTATAAAGATCCAAAAATGTATAAATTAAATACAGGTAAGTTAAGTAAGTTAAAATATCAATTAATAGCTGTAAGTTCAGGAGGAGGCCTTATAAATTTTTACAAATGCTAAGCTTTTACTGGGAGAATAGCCATGAAGATTTTGAAAAGAAAGACTAATATGGAAAGGACTGGCCTATGTAGATATGAAAATATTATAAAATTAAAGTAAATAGGATTGTATAATACTGGCATAAATCCCAGTGAAGATCAATAGAAATATATTCTAAGCCCAAAAAACAAACTAATGTATACACTGGAACACAAAATGGCATTACAGATCACTAGAAAAAACATGGATGACAAATCCACTATTAGAACAGGGTAAATTTGTACATTTTGAGGAGGAATGTGATAACATTCTCATAAGTCAACTGTCCATACCTTTAGATGCAGCAATTCTACATATATATCAACAATGATTTCACTATAGCATTACTTACAATAGAAAGAAAGGATTGGGAACAATATAAACATATACCAACAAGTGATTAAAGAAATTACCATATACCAATAATTTGGAATACTATATATCTATTAGAAAGAAAATATTGGCAAGACAAATATAAATTGAAAAAGGCAAATTACAGAATGTTATTTACAGTATGGCTTTAATTGTTTGAAACTGGTGGTAGGAAAAGCAAGAATCAAAGACAGTTCAACAGCATCCATTCAACTTCAGATGACTAGGAAAATGAAGGCATCATTAAATGAAAGGGGGCAAGAGGAGCAAGGAATTGGTTTGGTGGGGATGGTGAACTAGTTTTTAAAATGTCAACATCGCAAATTGATGACTTTATTCAGCAGGAAGTTGGAAGAGAAGGTGAGTGGAGGGTGTGAGAGAAGAATATTTGGGGTCATCTACATAAAGAGGAGAGTTACATCATGGTGGACAGGCTTCCTGTGTTGATAAAGTAGAAAAAATATTGTCCAAAGATAAAACATTGGCAATACCTGTGTTTAAGCAATAAAAAAGGAGCAGGAAAGAGCACAGAATAAGAAAACCAGAGACAATGGAGGAAAACTTGGTTTGAGTGACGCCATTGGACTGACATAAGAGTCTACAAAGGGTGAACCGTGTCATGGGCAATAGAAAGAAGTCCACCAGAAGCAAACCTGAACAAACCCAATTGACCTGAACAAACCTAATTGAAACTCTGAGAGAACAATCTAGGGGAATGAATGATAACAGAAGACAGATTGCGAGGAAGTCAGTGACAGCACCCCAATTTTATATTTGATTTCTATCTCCACTTGCTTTATAATCTTTTTAATTATTTCATGAGTGAGGTATCAGAAATAAATAGGAACTAAAAGAATGAAACGACAGCAAAATTATTCCTTGTGACTGAACTTACATAAAAAGGCGCCTATAGGTCTTCCTATAAAATTTTCCAATTTGTTCACTGACACTTCAATATACCACTTAGCAAAGTAAACTGCTTCCCATTCTTCAGGGACCCAGTTGGATGGAGCTGAGAGGTGGAGGGTAAGGGAGGGGATGACAATATTTTAAATTGCACTGCAGAGGCTGTATTTACTTTCTCACTCTCATAAAGAACATAAATGAAATGAGACACATTTCTCTAATCTATCTGAAACCTTTGGTTTCCTGTTTTCACCTAAAGCAAACTGACTTTTTAAAGAACCATTTATTCGCTTTAGATTTTCCTCAAAATAATCTATTTAAAAATAATAGTTTGACAGTGAAATCGATGTGATCACAAAAAGGCAGGGAGATTGTGACCATGAAGAAGATTAAGGAGATTCTAAGAAGAGGAGAAATTTTTTTAGTTGAATAAAAGAAAAGTGATGAAAACTTGGTTTCACTTATGTATGGAGCATAAGGAAAAAGATGGAGGACACTGGGAGAAGGGAAGGAAGGGTGAATTGGGAGAAATCGGAGGGGGAGACAAAATGTGAGAGACTGTGGACTCTGACAAGCAAACTGAGGGTTTTGAAGGGGAGGGGGTTGGGGGGTTGGGTGAGCTTGGTGATGGGTATTGAGGAGGGCACACATTGCATGGAGCACTGGGTGTGGCGCATGAACAATGAATCTCAGAACACTGAAAAAATAAAATAAAAGTTAAAAAAAAGTGACTAAAACAACTGATTTCACTCACAAGGGAAATGAATTTGTCAGTCCTCTCAGAGTTGGCAACTTAATACTTTAATATGTGTGGGAGACTCCCCCTGATTGGCTGAATAAGCTAATGAAGCAGCCCTTATCATAACAGAGTGATTTGGCAACATGAGAATCCAGACATGGCAATGCCAACTCTGTGTTCTGAAAATAACAATGGCACTGTCACCATTTTATTAAACATGTGCCAAACTTCATTAATTAACTATTGCTTACTGACTATAGAATGCTCAATGTACTACTGTCAATAACAAAATATTATAATATCATTGCTGGATTACTCCCACTCAGTATCTTTTTCTCCCCACTCAATACTTTTATTTACCTTTTTACATTACTGGCAAATAATTTTTTCCCACGTAATCCTAAGCAAGTGATGAAAACTGGGGAAAAAGATTTAAATGATTATTTATTTCCCCTCCATGTATTTTCAGCATTTGACCACTATCATCTCCTCTTCTCATCCTTCACAAGTCAGAAAGATAGAGACAAGACCGTAAAATCTCTTTAGTGATCATCTAGTTAAATCTTTCCATCTTTCAGATGAACAAACTGAGTCTCTGAGAGGTAACTTGTCTGGCATCCAAGAGCTTGTTAGTAGAAAAGGCAGAGATAAACCTCCTGTCACTTTGCTCTCAGTCCTTGTTTCTTATGTGTACAATACATTGAACAGTTACTTAGCTGGTTAGTGGTTAATGGCACATAACTTTGTTTTAAAATTGCTCATTGATTATTTAATTCAGGAAGGTTTGGTATGTTTGAGCAAAGCTGGTTAGAGCAATAAAAAGAAAACTTAGAATCAGACTGTGTAGACAGATTCTCTTTGTCACCTCCATTTTCCTTCACCATAGGTGGAAATAATCTCTTTTCCACTGCTTGGCCCTGTTAATTTCCTCACTGCCTGCTGTCTTGGTCTGTGGTGTCCTCAGAACTTTTCCAGTTCTCCATTGCCCACTAAGTAATCATCTGCATAGTTACATACCACACGGGTGACTTGTAAACATGCAAAGCCATGGAATTCAATGTGACTGCCAGCATTCTTAATCAAAAGACAAAAAGTTCCCAGTGACTAAAGCTGTTTTTGGCCTTCAAGCCCACTCTATCAATTTGTACTTGCTTGTGTATAGTTCTGTAAATTATCTACATGTATTCTTGAGTAGCAAATAAGATCTCCAAGAAGGACTCTGGTGACCCAACTTACTTTCATCCATTTTTCTTACAAGTTAGCATTGTGCAATATGGTAAGGGACCCAGAAGTCCCTTAATAAGTTCCACTTGTGTTCTTAGACTATGGTGACTTGGTGATTTCGAGTAAAAACACCCTTATACTTTCCTTTATAAAAGAAACAATGAATAAGAATTAGATGTTTTACTAGTAGATCTACCCATTATCATTCATCTGGACATCATGAATTTCATTCATAAAGTGAGGGTGTGTCCTTGCCCATTTCTGAGGTCCCTTCTTCTTCTAACATATAATAAGTCAATGTCAGTACCCTGACTCATGATGATGAGATCAGGGAAGGTAATGACCACATTTTCTAAACACGACATTGCACGCTACTATGGGAGGGAGGATTCTGAACTTCAAAATCTATATTTATACCATAATTTATGTGTTGTTTTTAAAAAGTGTGCAGCAGGTTAGTCACATAAGATTTTTCTTGTCAGCCTAACTTATGGTGGATGGATTTCTGCTCCTCTAGACTTAACCAAAGAAACTGTGTAGAAGCAAGCATCATCACCCTCATTCCAGTAGGCTGACCATATATGATTATCCAATAAGACTGCCTTCCCTGTTAATCCTAAAGGTCCTTGCAGATACCATGGGAGAATATATTGGAGAGACCCCCTGTGATATCATTATGATGTTTTGATAGGTATTGTTATTATCATATATTTTTAGTCTTGCCTTGGCACTGTGGGCATTTTCATGTTATAATTGATTTTTCAAATTCCAAAAAGGTGCCCTATCTCAGTTTTCCTTGTCTGTACAAATCAGAACATTAGAAAGATGTGGTGCGTGTGTACACACACACACACACACACACACACACACACACACACACACACTGGAATATTATTCAGCCATAAAAAAGAATGAAATTTTGCTATTTGTGAGGACACGGATGGAGCTAGACGGTATTATGCTAAGCAAAATAAATCAGTCAGAAATACCGTATGACGTCACTCATATGTGGAATTTCAGAAACAAAACAGGAGAAAGAGAAACACAAACCGAGAAACAGACTCCTAACTATAGAGGGGAAACTGGTGGTTACCAGAGGGGAGGTGGGTGGGGGATGGGGGAAACAGGTGATAGGGATTAAGGAGCACACTTGTGAGAAACACTGGGTGTTGTATGGAAGTGCTGAATTACTATATTGTACACCTGAAATTAATATAACACTGTGTTAAATCAAAACATCAGTAATTTACTTTCTAAGGAAGCAAAATAATAATAGCTTATAGTATTGGAAGTAAACATCTCTAACTAGACTTGAGGTTTCTCCTCTGTAGAGTGTGTGCCTTTAACTTTCTGTGGCCAATCATGAATCCATAAGAGAATGATGATTTTATAAGACCAGCCATGAGGTTTTATAGATCAAAATGAAATTATCAACACCTCACATAGTTCTCTCAAGGACTCTTGATCATATACATTCTTAGCTAGTTGAGGTGTAAGAGTTTCTCAAAACACCTGCACCTCCATTCAGTCTACCACTAGAGAGTTCTGGAATGCAGCCATGGTGCTCGCAGTGAACAGTGCTCACTGCATCAGAACTCTGCCGAGCCGAGCATGTGTAAAGGATGGATGTCAGTATCCATTATCCACACAGTTGCTTGGGATCCTGCTGACATCCTCAGGCCCACATGCTTAGCTCATCAGAATTCAGTTTGCAGCAAGGTGACCATTGCAAGGTGAGCATAAGCAATGTTTAATTTAAGGAAATTAATTTAAAGTATATTTTTGAATAAAAAGGCAGTACTGTAAAATTCTGGGAAAATAGCACCAGATGGGGCAACCTGGCATATAACTATCAGAAACAGCAAGAAATATTTTAAGCAAAAAGGCATTGGGGCAGTCTGCAAAGCAAAAAGAAAAAGACAGTGTTTTTAACATCACTTAGGACAAAGGGTATTATGGGTTTTAATCTCAGACTTTCTTTTAAATCCTAGTTATTTAACTTACTCTAATCTATTTTAGGAAACTACATAGCAACTATGAGTCTCAGTTTTAAAGAATCTATACAAAATTGGGATGGTAGTGTTTTTCTTGCAGCATTATTGTAAGGATTCAATAGCCTAGTGTCCAGCACATACCAGACAGTAAATAAATGGTAAATATAAACAAGTGGTAAATATAAACAGACATTGATGCCCATATAGCAAACTTGAAGGATAGTTTTCGTGTGCACAAAATGGAAAAAGAAGTTTTGGCTCTGAAGTCTGTGTTTCCAGTTACACTTATAGCACCAAGATCTTCAAGCAGCAGATTAATAAATTAGGTAAAATGCAAAAAAAAAAAAAAAGATTCTCCTTTTAAGTGGAAAATTGAAACACTTTCAAATTTTCCACATAATATTAAAATGATCAGAAATTAGAAGGACAATGTCCCAACTGTTTCCCTTCTAAGTTTCCAGAGTGAGTTTAGCCAATAATTCCTTCATGATGTCTAAACTGTCTCTAGGTCAGTAAGTCATGGTAGAGTCACAGACCACAACTTGGTGGAGAAAGGGCTGTGCATTGCCTAAATGGTGGCCTCCTTGGGGAAAAGACATCCATTCAGTGTCTGTTACATCCTGAAAAATCACCCAAGTGTAGCATACTTCTTTATTAGAGGAATAAAACTGGATTAATAAAACACTCAGGATCCACAGGAATACAGCTAATGTCAATGCAAACATACTCCCAAGTCAATGAACCCCTGAAAGAGTGGTTATAAGACCGGGGTGAGGGGAGGATGAACAGAATAGACTAAGGCAGTCATACTGCTTAATGAAAGAAAACTAAGATGCAGAGATACAGTTTAAAAGGTTAAGATGATCAAAGGCATTTCTGACTTTGAGCAAAACAATACAGAGCTAAAGGGTGTTATATGTAACTGACGAATCACCGAACACTACATCAAAAACTAACAATGTACTATACAGTGGCTAACTATACATAAAAAAAAGAACACATTTAAAAAAAAAAAGAAAGAAACAAGATGATAGGCTTAGTTTTCCATACCTATCTTCTTGTTAGTAGATATGGTTTCTGGTGAAATGAAGCTTATAAATGATTGAATGGAATGGACTCACTAGCTATATAATTATAGGGGAAAAAATGGGTATGGGACCTTCGGAAGGAGAAGATGGGCAGTGCTCTTCCTGTATTCAGCGGCAATGGGTGGGAAAGAGTAAGCTGTCAGGAGAACTTGGTTCTCACAAGATAGTACTCAAGGTACTATCCGACCTTGAGTAACTCCTGTGCATTCCCTATAATGGGAATAATTGCCTATAATGATTGCCAACTTTCCATCCATACTGAGGACTCTAAGGTTTCTCCTTTCTACATAATTCCTCTCCCAAGGGGGAGAAAGATATATGGAGCAGTTTCTCTAAAATTTCAAGCAGGCAGATTTCGTTCTCTTTGTTTTACATCGGCAGTAAGGCAGAGCAAGGTGGAGACTGGCTGAGCAGGATGATGAATGCTGCAATGGGTTTTGGTTTGCTCTCCAGATAAGCAGAGAGCTTCTAAGTTACCCTGGTTTCATTATTATCTTCAAGTACTACATTGAGGTTGGGACCAACTTGATGCACTTTTAGTGGCTGGAGTACCACCAAGGGGATTGCCTAAACTGCCACAATAGCCAAACTGTGGAAGGAGTCAAGATGCCCTTCAACAGATGAATGGATAAAGAAGATGTGGTCCATAAATGCAATGGAATATTATTCAGCCATCAGAAAGGATGAATACCCACCATTTGCATTGACAGGAATGGAACTGGAGGGGATTATGCTAAGTGAAGTAAGTCAAGCGGAGAAAGACAATTATTATATGGTTTCATTCATATGTGGAAAAGAAGCAATAGCACAGAGGACCATAGCGGAAGGGAGGGAAATCCGAAGGGGGAGAAATCAGAGAGGGAGAAGAACCGTAAGAAATTGTGGAGCCCGGGAAACAAATGGAGGGTTTCACAGGAGAAGGGGGTGCGGGGAGGGGGTAACAGTGTCATGGGCATTAATGAGGCCATATGATGTGATGACGAAACGAATCACTGAACACTACATCAAAAACTAACAATGTACTATACAGTGGCTAACTATACATTAAAAAAGAACACATTAAAAAAAAAAAAAGAAAGAAACAAGATGATAAGCTTAGTTTTCCTGGAATACAGGAGTGTCATGAGGGGAAACAGGGCCATTTGGTTCTGCCTTTTGTGCACAAGGTAGCCCTTCCACTTTTGCTTAAACATTTCAGTCACAAGAAATATATCCCTTGCAAAGAAACCCATGTTGGGTTTTAACTGTTTGATTATTAGAACAGTATGCTTTTCTTGAGCTCCCAAATTATACTTTCCTATATTTCCCACATATCATATGGAAAATCATATTTTTTTTTCAAAGACTCCATTCATTTATTTAACAGAGAGAGAACACAAGCAGGCAGAGAGGCAGGCAGAGGCAGAGAGAGGAGCAGGCTCCCTGCGGAGCAAGGAGCCCGATGTGGAACTCGATCCCAAGACGCCGGGATCATGACCTGAGCCAAAGGCAGCTGCCCAACCAATTGAGCCACCCAGGCGTCCCGAAAATCATATTTTTAAATATTTAATATTATTTTAATTAAATGGGTAGAACTTAAAAAACCCATAAAGTTATTTTGAAAGTTTATTTTGGAAATATTTTTGTATTCTTTTTGTTTTAACATTTATTAAGCCCTTACTATACAGACACTGGTACACATTGTACATCTATGATCTCATCTATGATCCCCACAACAAGGTATGAGATAGACCCTAGTATGTCTATTTTACAGATTAAGATACACAAATGCTTTGTCTCAGGAAACACCTATAGTTAATTCATGGAACTGGAACATAAACACAGACTCTTAAGCATAAGGCTATTATTAAATAATTTTCTAGCTTATTTTGTTTCAAATATAGGTTAGTTTTCGGGTATTAACTAGATTTTTTGTGGCGATTTAGATGCATAAATGTCACTTATTATGTTGTACACACACAAAATAATGAAGGGCTGATTTACTTCTTTTTCCTCACCGTAATCAGATAATTCATCTGCAAAGAATTGGCACCAAAGCTAATTCAGTTAATCCACATAAATATAGATTCTTACATGTCACTTCTAAGGAGAGAAATTTTATTATTCAAAACTGTGAATGAGCTTATGTAACTTTAACCAAGAAAAGAACTAGGGAAGAGACACTTTTCTCCTCAACAAGAAGCGAAGTATCAAATTCCTGTTACATAACCTTACATTATCTTTCAAGAGGTCTATGGTAGAATAACACACAGGGCACCATTTTTCTTGTTTTGTGTGATGGAGTAACAACTTAAGTGAAAATACATGACAGGAAAGGAAAAGAAGCAACGGCTCTAGCTATGTGGTGGGATTACAGATAGAACGACAGCTGAACCACACTAGGAGATGAAAATCAAGTTTATGTCATTAACACCGAGACACAGGAAGACGCAGAGTACCAGACTTGATAATTATTTGTCTTCTCTAAATCTAGAATGGACCTTTTGAGCAACCTATTTAAATGTGCGGTCTGTCAGTAAATACAATGGCTATGGTAGAAAGATGTATTCCTGCGTTAACTGTAGTCTCCCTTAGTAATGACATTATTGCTGTTTCTGACTGCTCATTTGGTCTAATGTGCTTTCCCGAGCTGCACCATTCCCTGCATAACTCATCCATCAGCCTCCTTTCTAGAGCACCTGTCACTGTAGTGTGCATGAGCTATAAATGGGGACTGCGCAGCCTATACCCACGGAGCTAACGTATTAACATAATCCCTCATTAAGAAAGATTTATTTTTTCTTTTCATTAATTAATTCAGCTCATGCCTATGACTCACCGACCTTTACATTTCTCATGTTTGCCTCTACAACCCATACATCGCTCACCAAGGAAAACAAACAAAAACTTAGAAAATACTTTTGTCATGTTCAAAACTGCTGTCTCATCTAGTGGTGGGAGATTCCTTTATGGGTAAAATGCAAGATTTCCTCCCTTTCTGATTTTAATGTGTGTGCCATTAAATAAAATGTGTCTATTATATTTCAAGTAATTGTGTGTAGTTTTTAAAAATTCTACTCAGAAAACTGATTGCCTATTTGGTGAACTGTGATGACAATCAGCTCAGAAAAATGCACAAAACTCAGTGGATTTAGGTTCATGCTCTTTTCTTGGTATTTCCTTTGTCAACCTGCCAGGCCTCCAAGCCCTTGCTTCAGTCTCTTCCCGCTGTCAGTCAGGTCACCTTACTGGTTGGCTGCTTGACAAAACAAAGTTCTTGGACATTGGAGTTTACCGCCACCTTTTCCAGGCATAACGATGTTTATCAGAAGCTTTGTCTGAACTTGATATTCTCACCGTGTGTGGAGGTCAAGAGAAGAGCAAGATACCACAAATGAGCCCTCCGTTGGCAAGAATGTAAAATTCACCATTATTTCCTCAAAACGAGGCTTCGTGAGGAGGGTGTTGTGAGTTGGACTGTATCTAAAAGATACGTTGCAGTCTTAATTCCTGGACCTGTGAATGAGACCTTGTTTGGAAATGGGAGACAGTCAAGTCACGATGAGTTCACAGTGCATCAGGTTGTGTCCAAGGTTCAATGACTGACTGATGGTCCTTTCAGAGGGCCATGTAAAGACAAAGGCACACAGAGGTACACATAAGGAGCATGCCATGTATTGCCAAGGAACATCAAGAATTACTAGCAATACCAGAAGCTGAGAGAGAGGCATGGAGGATTCTCCTTCACGGCCTTGAGAAGGAATCAATCTTTCAGACACCTTGATTTCATACATCTAACCTCCAAGATGAGATGAGAGAATATATTTCTGTTGCCTTAAGCTATACAGTTTGTGGGAATTTGTTCCTACAGACCTAGGAAACAAACACAGAAGGCAAGAGGTACAAGACAGTAGAGAAATATTAGGCTCAACATATGTACCATCTTGTTCACAAAACACAAGGCAGCCTCTCCACTTTTTAAAGGTCATGACTTACAAATGCTTATGAAAATGAACTATCATATATCCAGTATCTGTAATCAAGAAGAGAAAGAGGGAAGTGTAGGAAGAGAAAGGCAGGTGGCAACATACTTCATCTACCCTAGTTCAGACACTTGGCTTTTCTGTTAAATGGATCCAGAAAACCGATAATGCACAACAGGTCTGCTGCAAAATTTCAACGTGCTACGACTGTTTGTTCTATATTGGTTCTACAAATCTCTTCTAATCAGTCTATTCTCACCATACAATCCTACCATATTGGGATCTTGATATTTACTGAGCAAGAACAGAGATGCCATATTTGTGGGCAGATTTCTCATTGTTCACTTTTTCAAGATTAAGTGTTCTGCACAAGGCATTTTCTATAAATACGACAAGTGATGGGAAAAACAGATGGGAACATTTCAATCCCAACTCACCTATTACGTTTGCTACCTTTGTTCTCATCTAAATAACATCAACCTTATGGCTGAAAGAGCACTATTGTATTATCCCCAGGGTTCTTATGCACAGTAAGACTTCGGGTAACAAAATTCCTTGTTTATTTCATTTCCGTCATCTAAGCCTTCATGTAAGAATTAACCTTGACTCATCTCAACCTAGTCATCTCACCTGTTTAAATAGGTGTGGGGTGCCCTCTATTGGTGCAGATATCGGTGAAAGGCCTTGCCTAGCTAGTGATCATTAACCATTTGGGGAAGAATTTTTGTTCTTTTTCTTTGGTTGTCAGTTCATTAAAAAAAAAAAAAAAAAAGCAGCTAGGGAGATCAAAAGTATTGACGTGATTTTAATTCTATGTAAAACTTACCTGGCATGAATGACACATGGTGATGTAGTAATGTGGGGGGCACACAGGTTTGACATCATCAAGTCCTGGATTTGAAAATCTGCTTTAACTGAAAAGGTTCATTAACAGTTCTCATCCCACTCTTGCTAACATGTCCAACACGAAAAACCCACTTCACTAAGTTGCTATAACCAAGGCCTGGCATTCATTTATCTGACAAAATATTTACTGAATACCTATTATATGCCATCGTTTTTGATGCTGCATACACAATAGTAACCCAAATTTCTGTCTTCAGATTTTCAATTGAATGGATGTGTACTAAATTATAAGCATACACTAATAGCTGTTATTACATATACCAATAGTTATTTCTACTGTTATTACTATTTTCATTGTAACTACTATAGAATTACTAAGCATAAATATCCTTTTTGTTAAAGTTTTATTTTCTATTTAGAGCAGTTCCTATGAATCTATTGTATACATCAGACAATTCTTGTGCTCAGGAAACTTCACTGTGAAGATAAACACAGGTAATCATAGTAATCAGAATATTATTAGTATAAGGACCTGTATCCTTAAATATAAAGGACTCTAGCACATTTATTTATTTCTGTTATACATAAAAGCCACAAGTATATGGCCTACCTACTAGACTGTTATGAAAAAGCATCCATCAGGTATCCACTTTGTTCTAGAGGGAATATACAAAAACAGCATGTGGCCATTCACTTGGTACAGCTGAGCTCTGAAATGTTCACACGTTTCATACTTTTCTATTTATGAACATGCATTTATGATTCCTTTGTTTTATAGATATGAAAGGGCTCAGAGTATAAAAACTAAAAACTCAAATATAAAAAATCATTTGTATTGATAATTATTTAATTTCAGCTAGACTGTTGAAGGAAAATCCCAGCAAATATTTATAGGTTTGTTTCTATTGCTTCCTATGCAATTTCATAATTACTCTTAGTTTACACATTGGCAGAGTGGAATAACAATCAGAGGTATCCTCTTGGACTTGAACTTATTATAGCAAGAATAATATTTTTAAAATGTCAAAACTAGCATTTTGGTTTCTTCTATCTCTCCTTATAGTCTATAAATGTCTGTATAAATGAGTAAATCTAAGAACTTGTTTTTACAAAGGGATAGTCTAAAGATAAGAGCTTTTGAATTACAAATTGTAAAAGTAAAAATGTTTTAGGCTTTGTTTAAGGAACTGTAGAATAATAATGCAGTTATAAAATACTTCAACTTGAGATATGAACTTTTGAAGCAATGGCCTTTAGTTATTTCTAACTTTTTCCAATAAATTGGTGTTTGGGCTAAGGTTTATTAAAAAGTTCTTTATAAATAGAAAAAAATAACATGACCACCAATAAAGATTAATCACATTTTTATAAAAACATTTTTTTTATGTTTTGTTTAAAATTCTGAGTTCTTGGGGTGCCTGGGTGGCTTAGCAGGTTAAAGACTCTGCCTTCAGCTCAGGTCATGATCCCAGGGTCCTGGGACTGAGCCCCGCATCAGGCTCTCTGCTCAGCGGGGAGCCTGCTTCCCCCTCTCTGCCTGCCTCTCTGCCTACTTGTGATCTCTCTCTCTCTCTGTCAAATAAATAAATAAAATCTGAATAAATAAATAAATAAATGATTATTAAAATTCTGAGTTCTTAATCATTTAGTAAGTTAGAATCAGTCTTTTAAAATAATCCTTTCAGAGTGCCTGGGTGGCTCAGGTGGTTTAGAATTGGACTCATGATTTCTGGTCAGGTCACGATCTCATAAGTCATGGGATCAAGCCCCCCCATCTAGGGCTCTGCACTCCTCAGGGAGTCTGCTTGAGATTCTCTCCCTTTGCCTCTGCCGCTCCCCAAACACAAGCATGTGGGAGGGCTTTCTCTCTCTAAAGTAAATAAATAAATCTTTAAAAAATAAGATAAAATAATCTCATTTATGTGGAATCTAAAAGACAAAACAAACAGACAAAAAAACTTCAAACAGATTCTTAAAAACAGAGAAAAACTGGTGGCTTCCAGAGCAGAGATGGGTGGGAAGGTAGGAGCAATAGATGAAGAGATTTAAGAGGTACAAACTTTCAGTTATAAAATAAGTAAGTCACAAAAAAAAAAAAAATAAGTAAGTCACAGAGGTGCAAAGTACAGCACAGGGAATATCATCAACAATACTGTAATAATATCATTGGTGACTACTCTTTTGTGGTGAGTATTGAACAATGTATAGAATTATGGAATCAATATGTTGTACACCTGAAACTAATATAAAATTGTATCAATTATACTTCAATAATAAAAAATGGAATAACAATTTTAAAATAAAATATTCCCTTTGTTTTTAAATCATTTTAGATTTAAAGAAAAATTGTGAAGACAATAGAGCATTTCATACCCAGTTTCCCCTATTGTTAGAATCTCGTTAGTAGAGCACATTTGTCTTGACTTATGAACAATATTGATATATTACTATTAACTAAAGTCCACATTTTATTCAGACTTCATAAGTTTTTACCTAATGTTTGTTTTACCTAATTTGTTGTTCCAAGCTCCCAATCAGGATAGTATATTGCATTTACATGTTATGTCTCCTAAGGCTCTACAGGCTGTAACTTCTTGTTTTCGATGACTTCTCTGTGTTAAGAATTACTGGTCAGGTGATTTGTAGAATGTTCCTCAAGAGGGGCTTGTTTGATGTTTTCCTCATGATTAGACAGAGATTATGGGTTTGAGGGAAGAAGGGGTGGGGAGTAAGTTTCCTCAACATCACACCACATCAACGGTACCAAGTAAGCACCACTCATCACTGTTGATGTAATCCTTCATCACCTGGCTGGGGTAGTGTTGGCCAGTTTTCTCCACTATGAAGGTCCCACCCCTACTTCACACTGCAGTTTTGGAAGGAAGTCTCTATGTGCAGATTTAGCATATTTTAAGCTTTAAATTTGATTGCACTTTTCCCAATATGAAGTGGTAATTAAGTACATTTGTAAATATTTGGTTTCCAAAGAAAGAGCAAGAACATTTATGCATAGGACATCTGTCTCTTCCCTTACTGAAGCACACAGCTGGGAGTGATGTTCTAAATGGGGATAGGACTCACTGGGCTATTCTTCACCTAGAGAATTTTATTGATTTAGGTCCCAGTCTCTCTTTAAATCTGCAGAATCCCAGAAATTCACATACAGTTTTGTACGCATCTCATACCTCTTACTCTACCTACCCTTCAAGGATTTACCTGTAGGGCACATTATAACGATCATCTTCCTTAAATTTTCTAGTCATTGCCTCTCTTGTGTGGCATATATATTTTGGAGTTATTACTAAAAGAAACTGGGAACAGCATAATGATGGAAAATTTCCATCAGTGGCTCCAGCCAGTTACATCTTTCACCACCTTCCTTCCTCAGTCAGCTCTTCAAGAGGCAAGGAGCCCAACAATCCCAGCATTCCCGGGAATATGATTTCTTAGGGTCTCACCCAGGTAGGCACGTGCATGTGCACGCGCATGCATGAACACACGCACACACACGCACACATACACACACCCCTTACCTTACCTCTTTAACAAAATTTAGTTTATAGGTGTTCCTGCCCGTGGTTAAATTAATAAGAGGCCCTGAAGACAATCTGACCCTAGGAAAGTCAAGGCTTCTCTCATCTGGCCTATTTCTACTCTTCATTTTTCCCCAGAATTTCACTTTGATAGACCACATGTACTTCTTGATGAAGAAACTCAGGCTCAGTTTCAAATAATACTGAGCGTTTGTGTATGAGACGCATTTTGATAGTCATTTTCATACATGCTGTATTTAGAAATCTACATACTGATCTTGTGTATTTATTGCTTCTATTATCTAGACAAGAAAACAGAGCATGCATTCTTTCTCCCACACTAAAGGATAGTCCAGTTCTCTGTTATTCAAAATGTTAAATCAGAATCTAACCTACATTCAAATGCATAATAAAATCATAGCTGTTATTAAAAGCTTACCACATGCCAGGAACTATATCAAGAGCTTTACCTGAAATGCTTCATTCACTGCCCTCGACAATGTTAGGTAGTAGGTTCCACAGTATTCTTACTTTACATTTGAGGAAGTCAAGGTGTAAAATATGTTAGATTGATTGCATTATGGTCCTAATTAATGACCTTCCTGAATTCATGTCCTTTGCCTGTAACTCACAACTTCGTAGTCCCTTCCTGCACTGAGTCTGCCCTTGGGACTTGGTCTGGCCCTTGGCCAGGGGCAAGCCTGACGGAAGAAGATGCTTGAAAAAGAGCTTGCATGCCTCTGCTTTCTGATTCAGTTTTCTGTGTTCATCTAGAAAACACACCTACGTTAGCCTGAGAATACGGCTGATCTAGCCTGTTGGGAAGACGCAAGAGATACCCGCGCTTGTGAATGCACAGAGCAGGGCCAACCCATCCTAGTCAGGAGGATCCTAAACAAGCCAGCTCCCCGATGACCTGTCAGCTGACCACAGACATGTGAGTAAAGCCAAGATTCGGTGACAGGACCAAGACGAGAATGAGTCAACAGGGCATCTGCAATATGAGTAAAATTTAAGGAGCACCAAAAAAAAAAAATCAGAAATGAAAATAAATAATATTTTAATGCAGTAGCTCAAAAAATCAAAAATAATGCAAAGAAATCCGTGATGAACAAATATCAACATTTTAAATAAAGATAGGATCAATATTACTGATTTTTCCTTTTGCCTCAGGCACCAATACAGCATGGTACAGCACTGTTAAGCAGAATTATTCAGCAAAACTAAGAAATCATGAAAAATAACAAATGATTATTGCTTTAAGCTAGTCCATTTTGGGAGCTGTTTCCCACACATCAATAACACACTAATAAGGGTTAATTTCAAGGTCATACAGATAATACTTGGTGAACCTATATTCAAATAAAAGCAATTTCACCATAACGCCCACTTTCTCACTCTTACATTAACCAGATGTATATTTTATTATATATAAATTTCATGGGAAAAAAATCTAATCTTGAGAGATGTGACTATGAACGTTACTGTGGTTAACAGTATAAACTCTAAAGTCAGATGGATCTGGGTTTGAATTCAAGCTTTCAATCTACCAGCTATGTTATTTTGGAAAGGTACTAACATAGATCCCTATCTTGAAAATGTGAGTAGTAAATTTTACGCCATAAATTTTATTAGAATTATATGAGGATATTCATAAGGCTTAATACAATTTAGAATCTAATATGTAGAAAGTGCTCAATAAGTGTTATTTTATTTTGAATATATTAAAAGCATGTATTTCCATTTCCCACTTAAGTTATGCTCCATACACACCCTCTACTTTCAAGCCTAACCTTCTCCGAGGCCTATCCTAACAGGGCAAGTAAAGGCAAGGGCAGAACAAGGTTATTGTTTAGCCTTCATTTTCAGAGACATATTTTAGTGAAATAGAAAAAAAAATTCTAAAATTCATTGACCCATATTATTATATCTGAAGCAGGCCTCGTCGTTTAATCATGGAGTGTTACATAAATAAAATAGCATTTAGACTTCAAGAGAAATAGGAAAGCATACTCTTTCAGACCTGGTAGATTACAGCAGGAAGGAGGATAGCTATAGGGTGCATGGGTGAGATGCCACCTTCCCTGCTCCTCTTGGAGCCACAGGCCTTTGGAGGATTGGAGTAGCCCAAGAATATCAAGACCCTGGGATAACCCCACTCTTATTTCTAGCACCACGGTCACTGTGCCTTGGCAACAGTGGTGCATGGATGGTGGTGAGGATTCTCGAGAGATGAGTCTGACATAATCTCACTTACTGAGGCCATTTTAGACAGAAGTGAGGGGCAAGGGGAAAAATATGAAGAGCAGTCATTCAACAGAGTGTGAATTTCCTAAAATGATTGCTTTGATTATTGAACTGTACTGAATTTACAAGATCACAACAAATGATTTCTGTCCTCACCCTTTGGGATGAAGGCACTGTGAAAAAGATAAATTCTAAATCAAATGTTTTATTTGCACATCTGAGTTTCAGCTGTGACACTGTGCAGCCTGTTACATGATTTCATAATCTCTGGAGAAAAGAAGTTCTCACTCATAGGGCAATTCTGTTGTGGGTGGTGCACAGGCCAAGGAAAGAGCCTAGGGGTTGTAGACCGACAGCATTCATTAGGTATTCATCTAGTGGTATTTCCCCAAATGACTACACCTTTAACATTTTTGTTGTCTTCCTCTTGTGTAGGGCTACAGTCCTACTCTTTTCCTTGCAAAATACTAGTAACAGGAATGTTTAAAAAAATGAGTACACTGCATTTAAAATAATAAGTAATACACATTCATTGTTTACTTAATGTACCAAATTGCAGTGTCAGATTAATAAAATTACAACAGTAATGATTATTTCTTGTGTCTCATATATAGTAAGCATGGATTCATATTTACAAATGAATGAAAAATCCTGAGAAGGAAAGAACTCTTGCCTGGGAGAACAACTGACTATAAATTTACATCAGTCCCATGGGATTTTCAATGACTTACAGAAACAGAGAAATATATTCTTTGAAAATATTTTATATCATTGGTTCTTTTGATGGAATGGAAGAGAATGACAAGCCAATAGGAGAAAAATTGAAATGCTCGTGGCAATATGCTATTCAGTAGGGGTAAAAGAAAACGATTAGTGAGACTAAAGTTCAGCATAATTATTCAGACGAATGGACATTAAGGATGATTATGTGTATTTCCTTGTATGCATGGATTTAATTTTATAATTTACATTTTCATGGTTTATGGGTAGAATTAATCATGAGGAACAAATCTGCAAACACCAAATCTAAAATGTACGTGGAAAGATAATACAAAATAATGCCACGTGGAGCTTTCATGAATCAGACTTCTAGCATCTGTGCCTCTTCTTGAACCTCACAGACATCCTCGGTGAATTTAATTCAATATACCCTTCAATTAAGTTTTCTATTTCCAGACTCTCATGGGCACCCAAGCGTTCACATACTGATTAATCTCCTAGAAGTGGAGGGTGTCACTCCTGAATTTGCTGAGAAATAGAATATATATGTACATATGTACATATATATATGTACATATGTACATATGTACTACCTCTTCAACCACAAACCTCGCTCATATTTCCCTGGAACCTGCCTTTATTTTTATAGGTTTCACATCATTTATATTTGGCCTTATTGGCCTGATCACCTTTCCTTCAATCTTCTTTACATGTTCTTTTTAAACATGAGCATCTCAGAGAACATACTGAAAAATTTTATGTCTTTAAAAATTTCTACTTTTCCTTTCCATGTTTTCTTATTGTGACTGGAAAGTTAAAATGTCATCAGCTTGTGTTTTTAATTGGATTGTGTTTATTATTTGCTTGCAATTACTGTTACTATGCGATATCCAAAATGGAGTTTGCTTATTATTATTGTTAGTTCAACTTTCTGAGAGAGATAAATTTTTCTGCAGAGGAAGGAAAGAATGTATCTTGTGGGGGTGCCTGGGTGGCTCAGTGGTTTAAAGCCTCTGCCTTCCGCTCAGGTCATGATCCCAGGATCCTGGAATCGAGCCCCGCATCGGGCTCTCTACTCAGCAAGGAGCCTGCTTCCCCCCACCCTGCCCCCCGCCTCCGCCTGCCTCTCTGCCTACTTGTGATCTCTCTCTGTCAAATAAATAAATGAAATCTTAAAAAAAAAAGATTTTAAAAAGAATGTATCTTGTGTTACTTTTAAAGGAACAGGTTCCCATGATATTTGGATAAAAGAAGTCTCCTTTCACTAATGTATATTGCGTTTTTGCCAGTTTTTTATACTTAGTAGAAAAGCATATTCCACACTCTTCTGGCGTGGCAACATGGAGTCTCTAAGATGATAGAGATATCAGCATATCTCTATCTTCTCTTATGGTGGCCCAAATATGTTTTACAAGGCTGCCACTCATAACTTTATTTTCACTCATTCATCCATTCATTCAACAAATATACACTGAGAATCTCCTTTGTGGTAGGCATTATTCTAAATACTTGGGATATAACAGTGACTAAAACACAGCAAAATTTCTATACTTATGGGCTTTAGAGGATAATGGAGGAAACAACCAATTATAAATAAGAAAACTGGCTAGTGTATTCATAAGTGATATGCATGGTGAAGAAAGCAGAGTAAGAGGTATCAGAAGTACAAATGTAGTAGAGAAAGCAATGCGATTTTAAACTGTTCCATTTAAGTATATCATTTTTATACCCATCTTATTACCTACCTTTCTTCCATTGCTGTATTCTACTTATGCATCTTATCCAGTAAAATCTTTTTCATTGTTTTTCAGCAGAATGTGGCAGAATTTTACATATATATTTTATATTATTACAGCCTCTGCTCTATGCATGTTAGCAACACAGCCATTGGACTCTGCCATGCTTTCTCCTGAAAATCACCGGGGGCCTCTTCTACCACTGATGCTCGCCATGAGAAATAAACATCGCACCTGATGTTCACCATGTTACACCCAGATGGCAGAATTTGGCAGACTGTGGGAGGTAGCTAAATACAAAAGTACCAACCAAGGGTGGGAAGCTCTGGGAGCAGGAAGGGTAAAAGAGAAAAAAGCAGGGAAGCAATCACTAATGTGACTAGATTTCTGTACTCTTGCCCAGAATATTCTTGTCCTGAAATATCCAAAAATGTTCTGATCTCTAAAACCTCACACACTCAGTTTTCCTGTTTTATCCTTCTACTTTGTCCTTCCCCCACAAATATCAGATTACAGTAGTTTTAAATTGACACGGAATAACCATTTGAAATATTTTTTTTTTTTTAGTCTTCATAAGATACGTCCTCCCTCCCTCACAGATGAGCATTATGTTATCATGCACCAAGCCCAGAACACTAGTCTATTCTCTAAAGGTTTTAGTGTATTTCTCTGTCCACTTCTCTATGCTTTATTTCTTTTCCAAAGTCACAAACTCCAACTAGAGGAGGAAATAGAAGTAACACATGGGCTTCTAAATGCTTCTGTTTCCTAGTTAGAATAAAGCATTACATGGAGATAGTAAAATAATGTTCTGCCTACCTCTGAATGAGGAACTATCAAATGAGGAAAAAGTTTATAAAAGTATGAGATACTATACAAGTGTAACATATTTGTTCCCCTATTTTTACTCAATATTTCTAACAAAATCCAATATAATTCTCATGGATAGAAGGTACACAGTTTCCTCAAAAAATGAAAAATAGCACTAAAAAATATTGATACAAAGTCTTCTTCTGAGTGGAGTAGGAACACTTAGACCACATAACTCACCCAGGTATTATATTTCTAGGTTTTATTGTTGTTGACTCATGAGTATTATTGATTCATGGCTCACAAAACCATTTTTGATTTGAAAGAATTAAGCTTTCAGTATAAATGCTATCCTATTTAAGCAAAGATGTAAGCTTTATCTGCAATACTGAGACAATAATACCTCATCAAGTTGTTTTGAACAGCAAGTAAAATGGCATATACATAGTGCATGGCATAGGGCCTGATACATAGCAGGGATGCAAAAATATTTGCCCCTCCTGCCCCCAAGACACAGAGAAGTTTGTAGTAATAATCTGCACAATGACAGAGAAAAAAAATTAAAAATTATCAGTGCCAGACATGGTTTTTCCATTGTCAATTCAAGTTAAATCCATTTGGCCATAATAAAAAATCATTTAAAACTTCATAGTTTTCCATGCTTAGTCATGATCCATCATAACATTACACTTACTTAAATTTTCCAAAAGTTTTCTTTATTTAATTACTTGATAAAGGCCCTTAGTCCATATATCCACAGCACAACCTCTCACCCCAAAAGCTGGAGGGGAGGTATAATAAAGCAGCCTTATGAAAACTTGCCATCGACAAGTTTGCCACACTCTTTAGAAATGGATTCACAAGTTTCTTTCCATCTACAAGTTTGCCAAATCTTTTAGTAAACTGTAACATCTGAAACGTTTTTGTTTTTTTTTTTAAGAAAATATCTGGGACCCGAGTACTGCTACCCGTTTGAAATGCTTTCATTTTTGGCCCACATGGGCTTCTTTCTGGTCACTCTCATTCGCATACGTTTCTTTTCTTTCTCTAGAATTCTTGAATAACTTGAATAAAATGATTTGAGGAAGAATTAGGGGCTATGGGAAATATAATAGGGGATCTAATTTAGTCTAGAGTCAGAGAAAGGGATGCTTTAGCTAAGGTATGGAAGGAAGCTGAGGTATGGTGGAAGCTGGCCAAGTGTCAAGGGTTGTCAAAGTCTTAGGAAACAGGTACCAAAGTCCTAAGGCCCTTTCCTCAGGAAGGGGGCATGACAGCAGTGGAGGAGCCAAGGGAAATCGAGCATGCCAAAGCTGAGGGACAGATGGGAGAAAAGGGAGAATGTATCATTATCTACTGCTGTTTTACTCTTTTACAGCCCTCGTAAAAAGTGAATTTCTTGGCAAGTAACATATTTTATGCTTCTTATAGAGTTTTTACCAATATGTCATATTTTAAAATTCACTGGCTGACACACTGACTTTAAAGAAAACCAGTGTATTAAAAGTCTCAAATAAGTTAAGGTCTATTGCACACATGTGCATGCATACACACACACACACACACACACACACTTTATTAGTTATCTACAAATACCAGGCGATATTTAAAGAAAATCGCTCATATTAATTTATGTAATCCTCTTAGCTATTATCCTCATTTTACAGAGGACACAAAAACCTAAGGAAATTAAGTAACTTTCTAAAAAATAACAACTACTAAATAGCAAACAAAATCAGAGAACTAGGAAGGAGAGAGCATGAGCATTTAATCACTATGCTGTGAAATATTTTATGTTTTCCCTACTACTATTACTTTTTTTTAAAAGTGTGCTCTCTTAAGGTCACTTTTCCTATTCCCACTGCCTCTGCTACACCACTACATGCAGTCTGGACCCTTTGGCTGAAAACTAGATCTAGGGGTCAGACTTCCTACTGGTCTCTACATCCGGGTATAAGACACACCCTGCAGTACAGCCAGTATCTGTCCCCCCTCTGAGCTCCTATCTCCCTCTCAGATCTCCTCTTTTCCCTTTATTCCTTATACCAGTTAAAAGTCCCACAACTTACTCAGAAATTTAAGCCAGAAGCTTTTTGCCCCCTCAGTCTCCATACTAACACAGCCAGCATGACCTGTCAGCCTGTCACCTCAATGCCTCCCTGGTTGGACCACTCTCCACCTTCCCCTCTGTCACTATCTCCACTGGGATCCCCATCACCACACCTCTGATGGGTCTCCTTGCATCTGATGTTCTCTCTCTCTCTTTTTTTTTTAAAGATTTTATTTATTTATTTGAGAGACAGAGAAAGTGAGAGAGAGCATGAGAGGAGAGAAGGTGAGAGGAAGAAGCAGACTCCCCGCGGAGCCGGGAGCCTGATGTGGGACTCGATCCCGGAACTCAAGGATCATGACCTGAGCCAAAGACAGTCGCTCAAGCAACTGAGCCACCCAGGCACCCGCATCTGATGTTCTCTTACAACACATTCTCCATTCTGTGGCCAGAATGTTCTTTCTAAATCTTGATTGCTATCGTATCACTCTCCTGTCCAGACCCTTCTAGTATTCTCTATTGTCCCTAAGACTAAGTATTAGTTTGTTAATATGACTGACTTTAAGCTCACCTTTCTAGTCTGATTTCTTGCAAATTCTCCTGTCACATGCTACATATTTTAACATTAGTAAAGGTACTTGCAGTTTTTCAAATAAATCACATTCTCTCTTACTTCCAGCCTCTGTTCATCCTACTCCTTATGCCCAGACTGTCCATTCTTTACTTCTTTTCGTGGCTACTCCTATTTGGTTCATTGGAACTCAGTTTAGAGGCTGAGTGTTTGGATAATCCATTTATCCAAAATAGATTAGATATCCAGTAGATTATTTGGATAATCTACTTCTGAGTGTTTATATACTTATTAATGACACTATAATCACACCAGATTGTCATGTAATTCAAGGCAGAGTCCATTTCATTAATATTTCTATCCTTAAGGTCTGCCATAGTACCTAGCACATGGACTGATACTCAGTAAAGATTTATTGAATGAAAGAATTTATTTTTAATAGATACAGCATCTCAAATGCTTAAAATGATACTTTTCTATTTTTCTACCTTTTTCTTCTTTTACCTCTCAGCATTTTATTTCCCGTGTCCATGAACGAAATTAGCTACAAAGTCTGGTTGTAAATTGACAAATTGTGGAATTATAAACATCGGACCTATAAACTGTTTAAGACTCTTATTTTTTTTTTTTTAAAGAAAGAGCTCAATGTTTTTCTTTAGAGTCACTTAACTTCAAGACCAAAAACAATTTCAGACTTCCTTTTAGCTTGCACATTTATTTACTTTCTGTAAGAGAATGATGTTGAGATGTGTGTGTGGTTGTTTCGCTTACGTACACTATTTTCTCACTTCTAGTCTAGCTCAACCGTCAGCGCATAACAGTCTACGGAGAAATCTGGGCCTCTTGAGCTCCCTGAGAAAGAACAGGCTCAGGAGGCCTACCACAGGTTCTGTCTTCCTGCTTGGCTTATTAGAGGTATTCTCACTCTGGGGATGAAGAAGCCTGTCTGAGGGCACAGAACTTTCAGGGTGCATTACGAGCAGGCTCTGTGGCTGTGGAGGAAGAGAAATTTTATGGAACAACTTTGGGTGATGCAGCTGCAGAATCAATTAAGGATGAATAAGTCCCTGGTTGCCAATCTTAGTAACAGCGGAAAAATGAAGATGCTGAGGCTGGTAGTCACCCAGATGTTTCAGCCCTGCTGACTGGCACCTCAGTGTTCACTCTTCCTGATCCCTCTTTGGGTTCTTGGGCTTACCTCCTGATATGAATAAGTGTGGCTCTCACTCTCACATGAAGTCCAATTACTGGAATGGCTCAACATAGTACAGTAAAAACATAAGCTTCTGTTCCATTTCACGGCTTGGGAATCTCAGCCGCCCTACACAACTGGCTCTCACAATGGTCAGCAAAATAACACAAAAATATAAGGAGCAGTAACAATTGCAAAGAAATGTGGGGAGATTAAAGTGAAAACTTTGGAGTAAAGTTAAACCTCCCTACTTTTATTCAAAAGCAAACTTCCAACTATCACTTTTATCATATATATATGTATATATTTATAGTATATATACATATGGTTATCACACGTTACACATTTTTACACATTTTAAATACTGGCTTTATACATAGTCCCACTTTACACTTCTGATAAATGGAGGACACCTGCCTCCAAGGGCAGACTTCCACATTCATTTTTCAGAACTGGAAGTTCTTCTTATCCTCTTGCAGGTTTCCACAACTGTCAAAGTAATTCAGGGAAGAAGGAAAAATATTTTATTCCAGATGAGGATTGTTGGGAATCCCAGTAAACCTGAGGGTGACCTCAGTCAAAACTGAACGAAAAACTATCTTTTTTTGCTTTGTCAGCTAACAGGGCCTAGAAGGAATGCTAATGTAGTAGCAATGGGTTGTCCTCAACTCTTGATTTCTAATACCATTCTCCAACAAAAGGAGCCAGAGCTCCTTGAGAAGTGGCTGATACTAGGCCAGGGTGGGAAATATAGAAGACATTATACAAGGGCACCTGGGTGGCTCAGTGGGTTAAAGCCTCTACCTTTGGCTTAGGTCATGATCTCAGGGTCCTGGGATCGAGCCCCGCATTCAGCTCTCTGCTCAGCGGGGAGTCTGCTTCCTCCTCTCTCTCTCTCTGCCTCTCTGCCTGTTTGTGACCTCCCTCTGTCAAATAAATAAATAAAATCTTTAAAAAAAGGACATTATACAAACTATAGTGCCAAAAAGCCAACAAGTATAAAAAAAAAACAACAACAACCATAATGAGGGGTATATCAAAGGGACAAAGGAAGCAATTGAAACGGCTCTTAATGGCCAAAGCTGGAATAATTTGGGCAACAAAATAATGCATTATTGGCTTATAACCCAAAATATAAACATCCACGTGTCCATTCTGATATAAATTAAGTGATTGCATAAAAATAAGTAAATGGAGGTAGAAGAGGCAAGTATCCTGTGCAGAAGAATTCTGTACATTTTATGTAAATATTTTTACCTCAAGGAGGTAGAACATAGAAACCTGGCCATTCGCCTGAGGTGAGCTGCCACCACACCATGACTGACTGGGGTGGGAGGCGTCCCCTGAGGTGAGCTGCCACCACACCATGACTGACTGGGGTGAGAGGCGTTGGCCAAGATTAGGGTTTGAACAAAGAAGTGAGACATACATCCCCACACCTTAAGAGGAGGTTGTGCATAGTGATGTCCTTTCAAGGAGGACAGTATGAAGAGGGGGTGGGGAAACACTCTTACAGTGGCAGAACCTAAGGAACGCTGACTTGCCCCAGCCACACATACAGGGATGACGGCAGCAGTGAGTCTGTCAACAGTCTGTTCGATTGACTTGGTGTGATGGGAGGAGACTGGTACTCCACTTCTGTGGTCTTCCTCCCACAAACCCATAACCTCAGTCTAATAATGAGAGAAACATTAGACAAGTCTCTCTTGAGAGGCATTCTATAAAATACCTGACCAGTACTCTTTCACAGAGAAGTCATCAAATACAAGGGAAGTTTGAGAAACTGTAATAGCCAAGAGGAGCCTAAGGAGATATGAGAACTAAATGCAGTGTAATACCCTGCAAGGGATTGTGGAACAGAAAATTAACATTAGGTAAAAAACTAAGGAAACCTAAAAGTTTGAATAAAGTATATTAATGGTAATATGTCAGTATTGGGGTATTAATTGGGACAAATATACTATAGTAATGTAGAATGTTAATAGAGAATACAGCTGGGTGGGGAGTATAGGGGAACTCTGTACTATCTTTATAACTTGTCTTTAAATCTAAAAGATTTCTTAAATACAAAGTGTATTTAAAAAAATTATTAAATAGGGGAGGCTGGGTGGCTCAGTTGTTAAGCGTCTGCCTTTGGCTTTGGTCATGATCCCAGGGTCCTGGGATCGAGCCCCGCATCGGGCTCTCTGCTCAGCGGGGAGCCTGCTTCCTCCTCTCTGCCTGCCTCTCTGCCTGCTTGTGATCTCTCTGTCAAATAAATAAATGAAATCTTAAAAAACAAAACAAAACAATTAAAGAAAATAACTTTATATATCACTTTTTTTCTACCTAGAAAAGTGAAAAGTCCTTGCCATTGCAATCTTTAACATACAGAACATTAATCATTCTAATTACATTCATATATCTAGAGAACTATGTGAAAGCTTCCTAACGATGAGCAGGGGAAGGAAACTGAAAGAACACATATCTTAGGAACAATAATCAAAGAAACAAATTGAAGCAAATTGACAACAGATGAACGAGCTCTAGGTAGCTTGGTTTATGGACTCACCCAATGGTCAAGAAGGAAAGTACCAATTGAATTTACTCTTGCTCAAGTTAATTAGGTCACTCAGAAGATTTATGAGTAGCATCAGAGAAGCTAGTTTGTCCGAGATCAGTTTTGTGATTTTAGTGTTATTCCTGAAAATTACTTTCTTACTGATGAATTACAGTTTATCTATTCTTATCCTTTCAGAATATCTGGACATATTAAGCTGTATTTTTCTTAAAGTTACACGGTTTGAAGTTTTATCTAAGTCAGTGCCCATAGCTGCTGTGTGAAATGTGTGCGGCAAAAAATACCAAATGTTCCATGCATTCCACCACATTTCTCAAAATTCCTTGTAGTTCGGTTGGGGCCATGTGACTGTTCTGGCCAATGATTTGTGAAGGAAAGTGAGATCAGTCACTTCCAGCAGAAGCAGTTAAGAGCCCAGGTCTCTAAACCTCCACCTCTTTGTTCTGATATTGTGACTTCACAAGCCATGTTTCCAGGTGCTGATGGTATAAGATGGTGTAGCATCCATTAGCCTAAGTTTCTGAGTTATTGTGTAGGACAGATACCTCTTTCCAAACCCTGCAAACCTGTGCCGAATATGTGATATGTGTTATATACTGTATTATGCCATTAAAATTTGTCCATTTCCATATTTAGTGGTAATTACCCTACTATAACTAGTAAGGAAAAATGAATGTAGTTTAAGAAATTAATATCATATGTTAGTCTATCTTATAATAGGTAGTCAGAAGTAGCTTTCAGGATTATTATAAAGTTTACTTGCCACAGAACCCAAATGACAACGCTTTATCCCACAGAAGAATATTGTAAAATTTAGAAGGCAGCAGGTATAGAAGTTATAGGTAGGCACAGAGGCCCTTGTAGAACCCATTTGGGAAGGAAAGTTACTCTTGTCAAGCCAAGAAAAATGATATAAATTCAAAATATTGAAAGAATGGGGATTTCAGCAAAAGACTAGGATTTCAGTGCAAAATATTTTAGGAAAGGATACATCTCATGTAGAGAGAGCCAGTAATTACTATCTACTTGTTTGGTCTGTGATTTTAGGAACATGGGATGAAGAAACTCAGGCCATGTTATTCCTGGAAGTAAGGAGAGATGAGTTTTGACTGAATAAAATTTAAAATATTTTGAGGGCACCTGGGTGGCTCAGTAGGTTAAGCATTGGTCTTTTGGCTCAGGTCATGATCCCAGGGTCCTGGGACTGAGCCCCACATTGGGCTCTTGGCTCAGCGGGGGGCCTGCTTCTCCCCCTCCCTCTGCCTGCTGCTGCTGCTCCCCCTGCTTATGCTCTCTCTCTTGCTATCTCTCTCTGTTAAATAAATAAAATCTTAAAAAATAAAATAATGAAGTAATTTGAAGACTGACTATAAGATGCCGTATATAATTTTAAAAAACATGGGGATAAGAACAGAGAACATGTTCATATTCTGCATGCAAAGGTCGTACAGACCAGGTTTGGAATATAATGTCACTAGTCATTAGTCAATGGAGGAAATGGCTGTTATGGATGGACATTCCCCAAGGGCTATATACCATTCACTTAATTGTGCCTGATGTATGTGTTGTCAGGGTTGTTTTGTTTTTTTTTCCCCTGGTAATTGAACTTTTTAGTATGGCTGTATTGACAGGGTTTGTTCCATGTTTCATATATTCCCTAGAGGCCTCCTTAAACTAATTACTTGAGGGAAATATGACAGGTTCTATCAATTATGCTGTTATATAATATTTTCAATGGCATGTGATGATAAATTGAATAAATGTGTTGAATTCAAGGCAGAGTCCTCTCTCTTCCCACCCTTTTATCTTGATAAATTTCAAAAATTAAAATAGATATCTTCTCAAAAATTAGATTATGGGCATCAGGCTAAGGTATTGATGTGATATTTCTCTCCACTCAGCTAATGAGTAGTCTCAGTGCCCCACTAATGAACCAAATGTATTTTTCAGAAAATTAATAGTCCACAGCAAGATTTATATTTTAATTTACATTCACAAGGCAATTTTCTGACACAGATGTTTTCCTGATTGACTCCTTAAGAACTTTTCTCGTAAGTTTTTCATTGCTTTGCTTTTAGAATTGCAGCGTGGGTGTTCAATTTTACTATGTTAATTTAGGTAATCTGCCTTCTTCAACTTTAGATGTTTCATGCCATAAAAACAAAACAAAGATCCCTGTCCTCATAATACTTACATTCTCGGGTAAGGTGGAGGCAGACAATTAATACTGCCATGTAGTATTTCAGGATGTGGAAAGTGCTACGGAAAAAAAGAAAAGTTGAGCAACATAAAGTTGAATTGGAATGCCAGGTGAACGAGGGATTGGGGTTGGCAGTTTAAGCAGAGGGTCAGAGTAGACCTCATTGAGATGACATTTCAGCAAGTTGCAGAAGAAAGAGAGGAAATTAGCCCTGGTCCTGATTATGAAAAAAGGTGGGTAAACACTGCCAATAAAATAAGAATACAATGAAGAACTGTGGTATTGGCTAATATGTATGTACTTTAGAAGAGGTGACCTAGCAAAGTTGTTTGAAAATTCTAGTATCGGTATAGCACAATAGAGCTATGGTACCACAGATGGAGTCATTAAGTCATGAATGAATTGTTCTAAGAGTTTGAAAGTGAGCTAGTGGTTTTGTTTTGGTTTTGGCGTTTATAAGTTATGGCCATAAGGTCACTGGCTACACCAACCTTTGATTGTCTTGTTTTGACAGAAACAACATCTGAAAGTTTCTTCATAAACATAAAACAAGGGAGTAGTTCTGATTTCTAGAATTTACTTGGGATGCATGTGGTGGAACCCCTCACTGCTCAAAATTTTCATTTCCTTCAAAGATAAAAGTCATTAAATCATTTTCCCTTTACTCTTCCTTGTTGTAGCCTGTAAGCATATGACGTACACAAGTCAGCCTACTCATCTAGTGACTACTGCGTAGGGAGATACTGAAAGACCTATTTTTAAATAAGGAACTTGTAAAAATAAATAAATAAATAAATAAATAAATAAATAAATAAATAAATAAATAAATAAAATAAGGAACTTGTAGGGCCACAGGCTCATTTTTTGAATACAAAACTGTTTCAAAAGGCTTAGCATATACCCTCTAAGCTGCTAAAGAAGGCTTTTATAATCCAGTCTGGAAGCATCACCTTAGTTAAAGCTAAAACACACTTGGCCTTCTTTCTGCCAGTAAGCAATCCCAAGCCAGGGGCCCATTCCTTTGTTTTTGGCTCTTGGCTTCACATTTATACTGGGCAGCTTGCTGGTGGCATCCAGGTCCTAAGGCAGAGTTCACAATATTTTTGTGGCTGCAGTGAGACAAACTGTGAGATACCAGCTTTTTGGCAGCCAACTAGATTGGATGAAAAGACTCAAATCACTCTAAACAAGCCAGCAACAATTACAAGAGAATCCTGACTGCTGAGTGGCAGTGCCTCATAGAGTTTATAAAAGTGTCCACAGTCGTGATACTATTCATTTGGTAGCCTTTCAACACTGTCATAAGGTCTGAGCAGAATTGTTTTCTGGCCTGGACACTTTCCACTAAATTTGGAAGGCAGAATTGTCATCTTTCAATAAATATTTGACCTTCTCTTGCTACATACTTGATGTTACTTCTTTTACTCTTTATTTTTGCAACTGTTTCTGTCTCTATGTTACATGGTGCTACCTAGCTCAGTATTCTCTTTGAAAGACATCACTGTTAACAACATCATATATACTAAGTTATTTTTTAAAATACATGTGGATCAAAATAGGATGATATACTTCTGAAGAGGCTGCAATACAGCAGTGAGAACTGTGGGGAAAACACTGAGAAACACCTTTCTTATTAAGGTATAGATATAATAACCTTTTGTATGAGGCCAAAGGTGCCAATGCTACAGCCCTATAAAACCTTCCAGCTCTTCAATATGCTTTTCTTCTGATGACTTGTTTTCTCTGCAAAAGAAATTACGTCTCATGGATACTCTCATGCTTAATCTTTTTGATTTTTTTCTTCTCTTACTTTTTTTTTCTTTCTTCTCTGATCATTGAATATACTACTGTTACTCCAACATAAACAAAATTCTTAAATTTTGTGTCAATTATTTTCTCCAAATAATCTCCCTTTCTATAGCCCTAGTCCCACCATGGGTCATTGTTTTTGATGAATTTCACAATCACCCATTGCCAATGATTCACGACATTCATGTGTTTAGAACTTCTACTTGCAATTCAAGGGAAAAAGAATTTTTGGTGTAACTAATTTATATCATAAATTGTGGAGGCAAGAATATTTTTCAGGGTGCATTCTACAGATGATATTATGGTATCTCCATAGCATAGACCATTTCAAAATCACAGAAAAAAGAGTACAATAATATTGGACATAAACCTCTTTACTAGATCCATTTTATTGATTATTCTTATCACACAGCTTTATATTTAGTCTTATCCTGTAATTTTTGCCCATCCATGAAATCTGTTGTTTTGCCTCTTATCTATGTTTGAGGGATAGGCTTAACTCTATTTGAAAATGTTTTCTCTCCTCTAGTACATGTACATATTTCCCAGAAGAATGTGTGGTTTTACCTTATTTCTTCTTTCAGAAACGCAGAAATGTTATTGACATAGAAGAAAGACATCTGATTAATGTAGGAAACAGCCACTTAGTTGATGATATGCATTACAAAGTCAGTGATAATTTCATCCTCAGTTTTATCTTCAGAAGCTGCTTAAGTTGTGTTCTATGGCCACAGTTGTGCCTCACAAAATGGTGCCCTCTACTTCCTGACATACTATAATTTATTAAAATAATTTATACATATTTAAGAAAGTGGAGTTACTACGGAACAACTAATCTGAAACCACAAAAAAGTCCCCTTAGAAAAGTCCAAATTCTGACTTCAAGTCAGTGGAACTGAGAGAAATTTTATGAACGCGTAAATTAAATTAAGTAAACAAGGGCGCCATTAGACTGAAGTGGCTCTCATGTCACGGTGGCCTACTTCTGGTGAACCAAAATCTAAGTCTGTAAATGCTTCAAGAGTGCAAAATCAAAACCTATGGACAACCAATAACAAACAGCTGACGAAGCTTTAGGCTATAGCCAATCAATAAATTCCTTGCTTGGCTTCCACCTTTTCTCTACATAAGTCCCCCCACTCCCCAACTCCCCCATTCCTGTCAGTAGAGTGCTTCTAACTCTTTCCCATTTGGCACTGCCTAATTCCAATAAATTTTACATAAATAAACCATTAAAATGTTTAATATGCCTCAGTTTATCTTTTAACAAACACATATATAGATCTTCCATGACTTATGATGGGGTTACATCTCAATAAACCCATCATAAGTTTAAAAGATTGTCGGTCAGAAATGCCTTTGGTCTACTTAACCTACCGAACAGCTTAGCTTGGCCTAGCCTACTTTACACATGCTCAGAACACTTGCATTAGACTACAGTTGAGCGAAATCATCTAACGCAAAGCCCATTTCATAATAAGAACTGAATATCTCATGTAACTTTTTGAGTATTATACTAAACGTGGAAAACTGGAACAGTTGCATGGGCACAGAACGGTCGTAAGTATGTTGGTTGTTTCTGCTCGTCACGGCATGGCTGACTGGGGGCAGCCACTACCCAGGACAGGTCCCCCCAGAGTGTACCAAATTGGCATGTGGATTATTTTGAGCCGAAGGCAACTGAGACCCTGTGGGCTCAAAGGAAACTTTTGCCCCTCCCTTGATTACAGAGAAAAATCTAAATTGGGAGTCTTTCCCAGAATAAGGGTTATTAACAGATAAATTTGATCTGAATGATCTGAATGTGTATGGCATGGCAAACATCTAATTACCAAACATCTGCTCTTCTTATTACTCTGCAAAATGCACTTCTTTCCTATGAAATCCCAGACTCTTACCCCTTTTCTTTAGTTTTGAATGACATGTATACCTCATTTTGCCTGACTGTCCTTGGAATTTCCATGACTGTGTGGATTCCCCATATGTATACTATCAAATCTGATTTTCTCCTGTTAATCTGTCTCAGGTCAATTGGATTCTTAGTACAGCTAGAAGAACCCTTGAAGGAGACAGGGATTCTTGGTCCTTGACACCAGCATCATGGGAGAGTATTGTACTGCATATTGCTAGCCTGGGAAAAGATCCAAATTAAAAATTTGAAGTAATCTTCCTAGGGAATGTATATCACTCTCTTATCATTGCAAAGTCAAAAAATCATTTAGTTGAATCACTGTAAGACAAACCATCATAAGTCAGGGATTATCTATACAGATATGTTCACACACTTATAGAAACATATATAATATAGTCACTGTTTAAATTCTGTTTAACATATCTACTTGCTAAAGGGTTAAGGAAATCAGAGAGAATATGGAAAAAAGCTGAATTCTATGTTTACTGAGGTTATAGTGTGATTAGCTGAAATCTTTTGCTAGTATTTCTTCTTTTTTAAAGATTTCATTTATTTATTTGAGAGAGAGAAAGAGCATGTGAGTGGGGGGAAGGGCAGAGGGAAAAGGAGAGAGAGAATCTCAAGCAGACCTCCCACTGAGCATGGAGCCTAATGTGGGGCTCGATCTCACAATCCTGAGATCATGACCTGAGTGGAAATCAAGAGTAGGATGCTTAACCTACTGAGCCAACCAGGCACCCCCCTTTCCAGTATTCTTAACGTTTATTTATTTTTATCATATTCAGTTAGCAACTGTATAGTACATCATTACTATAGTACATCATTACTATACAGTGGCTAGGATGTCTTAAGGGAGGTTCTACGAGCATTTTGGACAGGCCCATTCTTCATCCCTCTATTGATAGTAAGACTTCAGGCATCAAAGTACGTCTGCCGGCATTCCCAAACACCTCCTAGGAGTTACGTGGGAACAACTACAAAGATCTGAAACAAACTGCATTTTCTTTTAAGGAAACATGTGAAGTGATTCTCATGATATTGTCCTAGAACAATTTTAGGTACCTACTCCTGGATCGTTATGGATTTTTATTGCTTCATCTGAGGCCCATCTGTCTGCTTTTACCTTTCTGCCTTCCGGGGCTCTGTGTATTTTATCGCTGGCACTCCAGCTCTCTGCCCTCATGAGAAGAACTCAATACCTGGGTACAGCCCCAGTAGCAAACGCAACATGACAAGATGAATCTAGCACTCAGATTATTTCCTCATCTTGATTTGTACCATTGAGCGACTGAGAGAAAAAAAATTCATAGAAAGAAATTTAAATAAAATTAATACTTGTATTAGTCAGGGTTTTCCAAAGAAACAAAACCAGCACGATATGTGTGTGTGTGTGTATACATATATATGTTATATATACATATATATAAAATTATCTGCCTATATATAGAGGCAGATAATCATTATAAAGAACTAACTCACACAGTTATGTCTGGAAAGCTCCAAGATCTGCAGGGCGAGTCAGCAAGTTGGAAACCCAGGAGAGCCGATGTTGTAGCTCCAGTGCAAAGGCCAGCAGGCTTAATACCCAGGAAGAACTGATGTTTTCAGTCTGAGTTCAAAGGCAGGAAAAAGCCAAAGTCCCAGTTTAAAGGAGATTTAGTCTTTCTGTTCTATTCAGGACTTCAACAGATTGGATGAGGCCCACACTCATTAAAAAGAGCAATATGTTTTACTCAGTCTGTCGATTCAAATGTTACTCTCATCCAAAAACACCCTTGCAGACACACCTACGTGATATTTGATCAAATAGCCAGGCAACCCACTGTCTAGTCAGGTCAACATAAAAGTAAGCATCACAAATTCTTTTTTTTTTTTTTTTTAGATTTTATTTATTTATGTGACAGAGAGAGAGAGAGATGACAAGTAGGCAGAGAGGCAGGCAGAGAGAGAGGGGGAAGCGGGCTCCCCGCCGAGCAGAGAGCCCGATGCGGGGCTTGATTCCAGGACCCTGAGATCATGACCTGAGCCGAAGGCAGAGGCTTTAACCCACTGAGCCACCCAGGTGCCCCAGCATCACAAATTCTTGAGAGTCCATAAAACTATAGTGATGAAATAGTTCAGAAAAGAAGCAAAGCCATTAGCTAATTGAAGTTGACTTCTTAAAACTAGAATTTGGTCTTTTCTTTTTCTTTATTTTTACAGATGCTTTAGTTCATCTGCATGAAACACAGGTGAAATTGAATTTGCACCCAGACTTCCAATTGCACTGAATCATATGTGATGTACTACAATAATTTTATGCAGCAAGGTCTTCTGTCAGATTTACAGATTTACAGTGGGATAAGCTGTTAGAGAAAACACTAAAAAAGGTTATGTGTGCCTTTCTGAAGTATTGAGATATAGTCTAGTGCAGTGTTAAGGGATGAAGTAGAGCTACCTGTCTGAATTCAAACCTCAGCACTACCTCTTGCTAATTATGTGACTTTGACTAACTATTAAGTGACTCACTATGTCACTTAATCACTCTACGCTACATACCTTTATCTGTGAAAAGGGGATAATAAAACATAGCTTTTATCATAAAGCAGTAAAACATCTATCAGTACACAGCAAGTTCTGTATAACATTTTGCTAATTTTGTTATTTTTGATTCTTACGCTAACCTGTTTTTTCCAAAGTACTTAACTGCTTGTTGGAGATTAGATATGGGGGCAAAGTTTATGGTAGAATATTGAAGGACAGATAATAAAGAACATTCGTTCTTCATTCCTTCTTTTAAATGTGAGCTCATGAGAGGAGTAACTTGTCTGTCTTGTATTACCGTAAATATAGTAATATCCAGCATTGAGTACGTAGAAACAGCTCTTTTTTATGCAACAAATACATACAATGTATATATAGGTACCTGTGTGTAAGAGAGAGCATCTACTGAGATAGCCACTGTGTGGGTATGGCAGATACGATGGTGAACAAACATATGCTTTTGAGGAATTTACAGTTCTGTGGGACAGATATTAAACATATATCCACATACATTAATATGTAATTATAAACTCTGATGTACTATTGTCAAATTGATAGTGTGATAAAGAAAATAGATTCTGGCTTGAATTTACTAACATGTAAATTATATTAGCACATGATTATGTTATGAAGATACCATAATATCTAATATTTTTTTTTTTTCTGTCAGAGATACAAATCTTTATTTATTTATTAGAGAGCGAGAGACTGAGAATGAGAGGGGAGAAGGTCAGAGGGAGAAGCAGACTTCCCGCAGAGTCGGGAGTCCGATATGGGACTCGATCCCGGGACTCCGGGATCATGACCTGAGCCGAAGGCAGTTGCTTAACCAACTGAGCCACCCAGGCGCCCCATAATATCTAATATTAAGTGGAGGTCTATATTTATGACATGTGATATTAAGCATAATGTGACAAATTTACATTTTTTATAACTATGTTTACATTGAATCTTATTTTTTTAATTAAAAATATTCATAGCACATATCACTTTCTGAAATTGCCTTGTTTGTTTATTCATTTACTATCTCTCCACCACTAACCAGAATATAAGCACCAGGAAGGGCTAACGGCATTTGCTTACTGTTGCTAAACGCCAATCTCTACTACTCAGATTATGACTGCTTAAGTTTTTCTGGGAATTGAAAACCTCTATTGACTTAATAAGTAGAAGACAGACTAAAATAAAACATAATAAACATATTAATTCTGTTTGAGAGACTATTACAGTATAACCTGTTTAAAAGGAAATCCGATGAATATTATTTGCTACATTTACTTCAGGAGTGATATCCTAAACAAGAAAGAAAAAAATTCATAATATGGACTATTCATGTGTCACATACGTAATTTTTAAGATTATAAAATACTAAGTATTAAAATAACTCACAAGCTAATTGAAATATTAAAATACGTTTGTGGGGAAGTTTAAAAATCATAAGTTTTATAAATTCCAAAGGCCTTTGTATACATAATTTGGAAAATTACAACATTCTGAGAGTTAACAAAGTGGATTTCAGAGAAAAGTATAAGTACAGAGTTTTCTCTGTTCTCCTTCCCTCCTCTAACAATCCTATTACATCAGATACAGAATGAGTGCTCAATAAATGTGGGGGAGTGATTATAGTGATAACACTATAACAATGAGGTCACATTCTATTTAGAAGCATAATGTGGGTATGAGGTTGGAATGCCAAGGGCAGAGAGCATAAGCAGATTGTAGGTGAGGACCTGGCTCGCTCTGTGAGTATTCGTTATTAAAATTTAGATCACTCTGGCTCCCTTTGTGCTGATACAGAATCCATTCCTTTTCTCTTCCACTTTTATAGTCTATGTTAAAATTGGGAAGAAGCATTCTAATCATTACAGAATTCACATAGTGAGACCCTAAAGTTAGTAGGTTCTTATTATTTTCATGGTTAGCCATCTCTTGGGGAAGCCATCTGATGAAGATTCTGGCTCCAAATTTCACTAACTCTCCAACTCATGAGCATCTGTTTCCCAAAATATAAAAAAAGTAACAGTTCGCCAGAGAGTAGTGGAGAACACGGAAAAGGGAAATGTGCAGAGAGCCTCTAGCCCAATCACATATGTAACGGATCTTCAACAAATAATCAACTCCAAGCCCTCTCCATTCCCACGATGCTATTGTAATCGACTGCAGGCTTGTTCAGCAATGTGGTCCAATACTGCGGTAATGAACTAGATTGCTCGGATAATTGGCATTCTCCCCACCCAATGCAAGATTGATAGATTCAATATAAATCTATGCAGTAACCCATTCTTGTAATAGAGAGTTCTCATTAAGGAAATGGATTAATTGGCTTACTGATATTTTAGTGAGAGCCAGATTTGAATAAGTGGACTCGGCAGTACAGAAAAAGGCAAATTAAACACTAATAAAGACAGAGAGGTTCTTGTTTCGGCTGAAGTCTAAGCCACAGGCTCAAATTGAGGATTTGAGTTTAAGATTTGTCAATGCAAGTGGACATTAATGTCTGACAGATGAAAACACTGATTTTTACCCCTGTCAGCTCCTTTTCTCTCCAAGATACTCATCCCAGCTGGAGGCTGTATGTCTCCTCCCCTAAATGATTTTCACCAGAGATTTCTAACCTGTTGGAGAGACTGTATGTCTGATTTAGAATATGCTTCACACTTGCTTTCACACACAGCTAACAAGACACACCCAATAATATTTGGGACAAACTAAATTAGAGTAAAATATTCACCAGAATCATTCCCAAAGTATCCTGGTGCTCATGCACCCTTAGAAAATGTTATCTTAATCTCTCTGTTCTCCCAGGGAATCACTGTTTCATCTTTTCAACATTTGGAAAGACTTTTTATTATGATTAATTTTTAAGGAGAAATGTATAAATATACATGTGTAAATGTACATACACACATATCATTGGTATCCGCATCCTTCTTGTTCTATTTAAGAAATATAAAAGTGTTTGGACAGTGCTTTCTCACTTTTCCAGAACTTTTCTCTGTCTATTGGTTATTCCTACTAACTTACAAGCATGTAATTTCCTCAACTTTTTTTTTTTTTAAGATTTATTTATTGAGAGAGAGAGAGGGAGTGAGGAAGGGAGGAAGGAGTGGAGGGAGAGAGAGAGAGATAACCCTCAAGCAGATTCCCTGCTGAGCATGGAGCATGACATAGGGCTCTATTCCAAGACCCTGAGATCATGACCTGAGCAGAAATCCAGAGTTGGCCACTTAACCAACTGAGCCACCCAGGTGCCCCAATTTCTACCCAGGTGCCCCAATTTCTTCAATCTTTATTTTATTTTTTTTTGAAGACTTTATTTATTTGGAAGAGAGCAAGAGTGAGAGAGAGCAAGCACATGAGCAGGGGGCAGGGCAGAGGGAGAGAGACATGCAGGCTCCCCACTGAGCAGGGAGCCCAATGTGGGGCTCAATCCCAGGACCTTGAGATCATGGCCTGAGCCTAAAGTAAACACTTAACTAACTGGACCACCCGGGCTCTCCTTCTTCAATCTTTAAAAGAATGAAAAACAAACACCTCTATTGATTCCATGTTCCCTATTGGCTACAGTACCTCTTCTCTCCTCCCTTTATGGTAAAACACCCAGAAGAACTGACTCTCTCTAATCATGTCAAGGCTTTGTTACCTCTCCTACCCCTCTGACTACACCTCCTGCCCTCAGAGTACTTCCCACAAACTGCTCTTGATGGCCACAGTGCTAAACCCAAAGGTGGATTCTCTGTCCTTATCTTAGTTAACTTGTCAGTAGCACTGCACACAGTTGACTACCTCCTCTGTGAAGATTCCCCCCACCCTTTGACTTTTTCCTGATGTCTCTTTCTACCTCAAGGCCTGCTGCTTATTATTTTCTGCTGGTACCCCCTATCACCTCAACTTCTAGATTTCACAATATCTAATAGGTATTTAAAATTTAACATATCCAAAACCAAACTACTGATCTTCCCTGGCAAACTGCTTCTTCACACAATCTTCCCCATCTCAATACATAGCAGGAAATTCCTTCCTTGTACCAAAATCCTTGGAGACATCAGTAACTACTGATGTAACTACTACTTGTTTTCCATTTTGCTGGCAAATAATCAGTAAATCTGTTGGCTTTTCTATAAAATACTGGAATATTTCAAATCTGACCACTTCTCACAGTCTCTCCCACTACTATCCTAGTCTAAACTGCTATCATTTTGTCATTTATCTTCTGGATGATTGGGATGGTCTCCAATCAGTTCTCATCCCTCCTGCTCTTGTCCTATACAGACTGTTGTCAAAGTAGCATCCAGAGAGTTAAATCAGAACTTGTCATACTTCTCTTTGGAATTCCTTAATGGCTTTCATTGTCCAAAATCCTCACCATTGCCTAAACCACTCTTCAGATACTGGCTTTTCTGGCTTCTCTGACCCTATTACTATTCTCCTTCTATCTCATTTACTCTGCTTCAGTAACACCTGCCGACTTGTTCTTTTATGGACACGCCAGGCACATCCACCTCTGGGTCTTTGCATTTGCTGTGCTGGTTTTCTCTTATTGGAACAGTTTCCCTTTAGATATCTGCATGGTTTTCATAGCTTTCAAATTATTAGCAAAAGCCTACCTTTATAGTGAGGACTTCTCCATTACTAATTTCAAAATTGCCGCCCAAATCTCCCCCCAAATACCACCCAACACAATATGGTACTTCCTATTTCTTCTTGGTGTTAAACAGTAATAATGTCCATCTGACACATTATATGTCCTAATTATTTACTTGTTTATGGTCATTTTTTTCACATTAGAGTTTAAATTCTATGATGACGGGAGTTTTGGTCTGTTTTGAATTTCCAGTGTTTAGAACAATACTAATACCTAATAGGTACTTAAAAAATACTTGTTGAATAAGTCAATGAGTTGATTTGCCAAACTAAAATGAAAGAGACTATTGATTTCCCGGCTCAAGTGAAAGGTGATTAATTTATTTAAAACAAACCAAAAAATAAAAAATAAAAAATAAATAAAACAAACCCAAGATGTAGACTTCAACTGGTACCATCTATTTTTCTTTTATATTTTTGGAGGCAAAATAAGTCAGACATAATCTTTAATTTCTCACATCCATATACATCCAAGGAAGGTGTTGCTACATAAGGAGAATGAAGAAATCATACTGCTTGGCACAGAGCTATGATATTTGATGAATACTCTTTTTAAAAAAATATATATGGTTCTGCATTTTTCTCATATGTAATCTGACTTTGGAGAGGGCTTTTTATAAAGTAGAAACTACGCCACAATACCAGTAGAAAAGTATATACCGTCTACACTGGATTACATTAAATACCCTTTCATATCCTCAACCACCGAGAATGACTGAAATTCAAAGCCAATTAATAGACAAGAATTTCCAAGACTCATATTTTCCCAGGGAAATTTCAATTCATTTGCTTTTGTATACTTTCATTCTGAAAGCATAATATCATTGTGTTTATTTCATGAGGTCTACTCACTAAAGCTATGGTGTCAATACTGATTGCTCTAATTAACATTTGTGATTAATTTTGCACTCACTGAAATTGCATTTCCTTTTGACCAGCAGGCATGTAAGTGACAACTCGAGACTATCTGTTCTACACAAGCTAATTGGTTTCAATGAAGCCAGAGAAAAACAAAAAAAAAGTCAAGTTTGGAAGGTTTCTGAGAAATTAGAAGACAACTGATTATAAAAACATAAGGTTGCAAGGGACTTTAAAGACCATTTAGCCACTATAAGCAGGCATGTACCCATTAGGATACTGGAGAATGCCCATGACTGAAGCAAATACGTCAAAGATAACGATGTTTGCAAACTGTACCTGGAGTCTTAAGTCAGGGGAAAGGCCCAAGTTAATGACTTAGTTATCAGTCATAAGAAAAGACTGTATAGGAAGAACTTTAGCCATTGGGGTAAGAGAAGAAACTCACAAGGGGTCAGTGGAGATTTAGGGAGATGGCAGGGTCAAGGAAACCCATGCCAAGCCTAAGCCAAAGGACACCTTAGAGGAAGCCAATGGATCTGATCTATGGTAGATTATTCATGGCCTTTGACAGAGGAGCTTCAGAGTGAAATGAAGAGCTATTATTTCAGTTAATTCTGATATTGAAAAACAAATTGAAGAGAAAGCAGAGCTGTTGGAATGTGTGTGTGTGTGTGCCTGTGTGTACATATGCACAGATGCACATATATGTATTTGAACATGTTTGTTCAGGTAAGAGTCAGTATAATGGGAGAGATTAATGATGCAAAAGGAAGAGATGGTATGATTGATGGGGAGAACTAAAAGTGACATAAACAACAATAAATCAAAGGAAATAAGGTGAATGCAATATCATTTCTTTGATCTACTATGATCTGATCTATGTATAGGACAAGAGCAGGAGGGATGGGTCTACTATGTACTTAATACTTTCACATTTATTTTATCAGGTCCTAAAAGCACCCCATAAGGAATTATTTTCTTTTTTGTTTGCAGAAAAAGAAACTGAAGCCAAGAGAAAGTGAAGGGATTGTTCAAGGATGCAAACTTGGTATTTGATGAAATCAGAATTCAAATCCAGAGCTGGCTGAATCCCAAGGCTCTATGTGTAGAGAAAAATGGAAAATTTGGCAAACAAGAGAGGAGTTGAGGGAGTTTAACAGGATGTTTAGAGCTGCAGAGTTAGAGTATTAAAATTGGGTTTGCAGACTTGTAGAGGGGTAAAATTCTGTAAAAGCCACTATGGTGCATTTAATGGGATTTTAGAAAGACGTTGCTAAGTAGTTCCAAAAGCATAACTGAAACATGAATTTGTAATGCATGCAGTCAAGTGCAGTTATGTGACTTGTTCCGGGTTCTTCAGTTCTAACAGAACATCAATATTGAACAAAGGCCAGAATTTTAAAATTCATTGTAGGCTAGCCTATTAAAATATACGCTGAGGTTAGCAGTTGGGATATTTGTCCATGAATTCTCTAAAACTAAACTTTAAAAAAAAAAACCCTGAATATTAAGAGAATATGATCAACTATTTTATTTACATCATGGGACCTACTTAAGGATATTATTGGGTAAGCTTCTTCTCTTTTTTTCTTTTTCCTTATTATTCATATAGATTCACTAAGATATGGCACTTGTTTGTTATGAATGTTTGCCAATGCTTCTCTCTTTTTTTTCTATATTTTTAAAAATCACAATTGCTTTTTTCCTTCTACCCATGTTAATCAGAATGACACACTGAGTTGTAATTCTCTGCGAAATTCTAAAATCAATAGTGTTTCATTGATGGGGGATTAGGAAGAATCGAACACATCAGTCAATCAGTTGGGGCAAAATATGTTTGAATTTAAAAAATACATATTTCTTCTGTACAGAAGTATGGTTCATTGGATTGTAAACCTCAAACCTGAAAGAATACCTACTCCTTTCAACAATTCTGAAATAATAGTTAACGGAAAGGCTTTTTCTAATGGAAAGTTTGAACACATATGTCACAATCCTAGATTTATCAGAATGTGATTATAACATTAAAGTTATGTAAATACTATTAAAGAAACAAATTATTGTAGCAGCATGAGATCGTACATTTTTTTCTCTATCAGATTTAGATACACTCTTAAAAAGACTTAGCTACTATAATTTAGAATATAAAATTTCAATGTGTGTTTATCTGGCATACTTTCACTAAGAAGATAAGATGTTTGGATTTATTTTAAATAAAATTGATAATGAGAAGAATAATGACAAAAATAAATCAACAGGAAACACACTTTTCCATGTGTGTCACAACCTAAAATATATGTTCCTGTTTCCTTAACCACACATTTGGAAAAAGGCCTTTGGTAGTTTATAAAATTGTTGTACCTAATTATCCATAACCATAATATGCCCTTATAAAACTGCTGTCCCTTGTAACTGCTACAATCACTTCCTTATTGACATCAGAACTTTCAGAGTAATTGATCTATCCTACCTATAATGGCAATGTCTACGAATGACATTCTGGCAAAATGTTAACGGCTCACAAAGAGACAAGATTTATAAAATTACTTACCAAATTTCATAGCCTAACAATCAAGTATAACTGCAAAATTAGAATGCAGCCATTATAAAAGAGTGAACAGCGACGTAAAGGCAATGCTTTCTATCTAGGCTCTCCATGCTAATCTATGAACAGAATCTCTTCACTATAAATGAGTAGCTTTCATTTTTTTGAGAATGTTATCTAATAACGCCTATACTTCTCTCATGTTTTCAGTTCTATTATAGATAGCAATACCAAAATACCATCAGCTTGTATCCTTGCTATTACTGCAGAAGCAGAGGTACAAATACCCAGAGGATGTGAGAGAAAAAGAAAATTATTTCCCATATCCATCAAATCCTACCTTTGAACTTATGTTCATATCTACTGGCATTATTATCTAGTGTCATGTTATTTATGGAGCACATGCAGTTTGCATGGGGCTGCACCTGTTAAAAGCTGAGTCTTCACTGGAGAATGAGAAGTGAAAGCATTACTCTTTGCAAATCAGGGTTTATCTTATAAAGTAACCTTGGATGCTAAAGACTTTTATAGGAAATTTTAACGTAAGTCCACCAGTGGTTAAAAATTTGAGGATAGGGTTGTAAAGAAATGAGACAGGCAACCCAGGTATACTGTACAAGAATACTGTAGGTAAATACGCTCATGGCTGAATTGATTCATTGACTTACCTGAAACAGATACCAAGTTGCACTGGTCAATGACTGTACAGAGTAGATACTTACTAAAATGAATGCACCCATTAGATACATGAGAAACACAATCTGAAGTCTTTTTAGGAAGAAAAATAATTCTTATTCCAGATTTGAAGGCTACAGAATAAAAATAGGTACCTTTTCCTGGGGCAAATAATACATTATATGTTATTTTAAAAAATAAAAATAAATTTAAAAAAAAGCAAAAAGAAAAAATGAGGTAAAATGATAAAAAAGTACCTTTCCAATTTTGTTACAAAACTTTATTTCCAAATTTGTTTATTTATTCGTTTCTGTATTTATTTTAAATAGAAGCAAAAGATATTCTATCATAATTCATTGTGGACAATACCCATGCTATTCTGATAATTATTTTGCTATTTCTTAAATGTGAGAAAAAAGTTAGATTGGTTGTCATTTCACTCTCTGAAATCCACAAATATCAATGGTTTATAGGAGTCCGACATTACACTGACTTAATCTAATAATGAGAATGAATGCTAAAAGACCAGAAGCTTCCCATAACATTTCAATGTTCTATATTAACTGTTCTTGGCAATAAAGTTATTTATCTTCTGAGAATCCAAAGACAAATTTTGACATATTCACCAAGACAATTATTGTCTTATTATTTTTTCCAAAGAGCCATCAGAAGCATAATTCACTTTCTTAAGGAAAATGTACACACATTTCTCTTGTTACAAAAGAAAATAATTGCTCTTCTAAAGTTGATCGTGAAAACACAAAGTGTATTCTGTATACTAAGGTAGTATCCCCTCCCTCAAAATCTTTCCTTAGTTGTATTCTAACTAATTCTAAGCTAATATCCTTCTGAAATTTGGGGCTTCAACTTACATAATAAGTATCTGGGACTTAACAGAGAGAGAAAAGGAATCACATATGAGAAACAAATTTAAGTAACATGAATTAACTTTTTATGGAATAGACTTTTTGAATGATTATCTAAATGTTTTCCTTTAACCTAATAATTATTTACCTAATTTCATAAGCCTAATAGAGTCTTACTTAGACTCCTGAATGAAAGAATAAAGATAATGGGTTTTCATTGCCTTTTCACCATCTCCTCTTCAATATGGAACAGGCTATACAAAAGTCAGAAAGACAAGTTTTAAAAAAGAGCTATTTAGGGGAGGAAGCATGGAATCAGACTTGGTTTATAGGGATACTAAAACAAGTTGACCTATCTTGCAAAATGCTTTTTAACACAGTGAATGACTCAGGACCAAAAGACTCTGTAAACTAGCTGAGCAGTAGCATCGTTTCCAAAAGAGTATTGTGTGTGTGCGTGCGCACGCGCGCGCACACACACACACACACACACACACACACACACTTTATAAAAGCGTTCTAGAGATAAAATGGAAAAAAAAAAACTTACTGAAAACTCTTCAAAGATTTTCTTGAGTTCTCTGTGACCATGTCTTTCAGCAATATGTGCTGGATCTGAACCCTCGAAATTTTTCATCTTAGATGCCCAGGTTGCTCCTGAACACTGGAGCAAATGAATAGCCAAGTTCTTTAAACCAAATTTTGCTGCACAGTGGAGAAGAGTTGGGAGTTCTTTGAAATGAGTATCTGTAAGCATAAGAGGTAAAAGGATTAATATGTTTTTATCATGTCTGGAATTCCATAAGAAAAAGTTGAACATAATCTACTCCTAAAAGTAATTCTCACAAAGTAGAACAGATTTTCGGTGTGATTTTGCATATAAGAAACCATCAATGGTTTTAACAATGAAGCATCTCCTCCTTTCCATTCCTCATCATACAATAAATATAAACCAATATTCTCACTAGCATTAATGCCCCCTCTTACTTGGGGCATAAGTTTAATTTGGAAAAGCACATCAACCTTTTAAATATGAAATAAAACAGAACACAAATATCATATTGTAATAACTCTTTTTAATCTATTTCAACATTAGCCAAACACTAACAATATTAAATAGGTCCATCTATAAAACCTTTCTGTGTTTTCTACTGCCATGCCTACTTTGTTGCCTTCTGAAGGTGGGATGGACACATAATTGCTAGAGGGGTTATATGAGATTTCTATGTGAAATTGTTCTTTCAAAAAGGAACTGCTACAGAAAATACAGGTGAGCTCTTTGATAAACATCTTCAGTATGGAGATTTCCATCAGGATTTTACAGCTTTCATATCAATGTTTCAGAGTTTAAGTTTCATAGTTATTAGCTATCAATTAGAAGTATTAATTATATATAACTATAAAATGGTGAATGTAAACATCTATCTCAATGAAAAAACACATACACACACACACACACACACACACACACACACACAGATGAGTGATGGGTTTGTTATTATTCTATACTTTCACACCTAGCTGGAAAAAATGTGTTGCAGAAATTACACACCAGCTTGCTTGAATAGCTGTGGCATTATCAGGAGCAAGCAATGGGAAGGCTTATGGCAACAGAAGCAAAGGTGTCAAAGCAAAAGTCAGTTTTCTTCCATAATGTTTTAGAAAACTGAATCTGGCTTCATTTACGTCTTTGCTATTTTGTAGACTAAAGCAACAAAAAGGAAATGAGGAAATGAGACTTTGAGTTTTCAATTCACTCGGGTGTCTCAGGGCAGAATAAATTATTTAGTTTGTTAGTTTATATGTTTTAATAGAAAACAAAATAAAAAGCTCCAGGATACATTAAGAACTTTGCTGTAAGGAAATATTTTACCCTTTAAAATGTGTTAGTACTAAACGGCTATAGGTAAATTCCATGGTTATATTTCAATGATAAATACACTGGTCCTTTCTTAGATGGTGTGCAGCGGGCCAAAATTTATCAAATATTTTATGAAGATGAGCCTGTGAAAGCCGAAACTGTCTAAAGTAGATACCATCTTCAAAATAAAAATGTAGTTACTTAAAAAGGTATTAAGATACAATTATTTATTTACTTTTATTAAAAGGCATCATGAAATATAATTTTCTGTTATAACTAAACCAGGGCAAATTTAATGAAGAAAAATGTTGACATGATGACATCAGATTTCTATATGCCTTGGTCATCTCTCTCACTGACACATCATACAATAAATAAAAAACATCACCCGGCAATCAATGCTTTATGCATTATTCTTGCACACTGCTATTGTGGTGAGCTTTTAAATCACTGTCAATGCAACTTAAAATGTTTTTATCATTAAAGGAATGTTTAATCATTTTGGGAACACAGTCCCCTTTTAACCTCACCAACCCCGTCAGTAAATCCCCCAAGTTTAAGATAATATATTAGAAACAACAACAACAAACTTCATTACGAATCTCTCTTGTACATCAAAAAGTGTAACAAGGACTGTGACAAGTGGTCATGGATTTTCAGGCTGCCTTTCTTAACAGTTCTGCTACTGCAGACCGTGTTTTCTGGTACGTAAATGGAGGAAGTTCTACTGATTTAAGATTATAGTGATAGTAAAGGGAGATACAGATTTGAAGGTTGGCTTCTTTATTTTCCATTTCTCTACTTCGTTTTTAGTGGTAGCTTAAAATCCATTAATCTACTAGAATACTTTGTGAGGTTACAGACATGAAAGAGTCTTAGAGGGTATCTTTTTAGTTTCCTACCCAGTAATAGAAATGTTGGTTTTTTGTTTGTTTGTTTTAAGATTTTATTTATTTGACAGTGAGAGAGAGAGAGAGAGAGAGAGAGCGAGCACCTTTGGGCAATATAGAATACGATAGTCACAAAATCACAGGCTTAGAGTTGGTATTCACTATGTGAATTTCAACAAGCCACTAATTATCTAAGCGTACCCTTCTCTTCCAAATTTGTAGGGCTATTGAGATAATTAAGGGATGTAAAACAGAAAAAGTGCCCAGTGAAGTGTCTGAAACATAGTAGGCATTCAATAAATATTCTCTTGTCTGTGTCAATAGTTTAAAGTATCCTTTTCCTAATTCATCTTTGTTCCAACCATAAGATCCCTAATTCTTTTCATTATTCCAAAGTACTAACTATCTTGAGAGCTTTACCCCAGAACAGTTGCTCCTTTATAAAATGATGAATCAGTTTTGAACTGCTCTAAATGATCATTTACAGCAAGTCTTTTTATTATCTTGGATGAGGTTATTTTGCCTGCTTATTTTCATTAAGTTGGAAATGCTCAGCCTGCTAATAAACATGGTCAGTAACTAAAAAATTTCTAATTTAAGTTTTTTAAATTAAAATATGACAGAGCTAACCTTTCAAAGAATTTGAAATGACTCATAGGAACTATGTTAGTTATTTTAATGTTATTTAAATCATGATCTTTAGCATTATTTTTTAGAACATCAAATTAAATATACTCAGCATGTGGATATAATATTATATTTATATATATGAATAAAGATATTCATGCCAATACAGATATGATTATGCTAAGAACTAGTTCAGGCTTTTTTTTTTTTTTACTAGTTCAGGCTTTTATGTATACTTTTTGTAAAATCATACTTTCTATATTTTCGCTTTGATTTGATTATTATGAGAATTTGAGATATGAATGGATTCCTCTGTATCTAGAACAGGCATGTTCGTGATCACATGATCACTAATGTTTTTATTTAAAGATATTTATGTTTCTAGGGCTTATTTTTTTAATAAAAGTATAATTTAAAATTGCACTGATAAGTTTGATGAGTTTTAACAATTTTATACACCCATGTAACTAACACCCAAAACAAGCGAAAGAAAGCTTCTATTACAGTAGCAAATTCTCTCATGTCTCATTTTAGTCAATTCTCCACTTCAGAAGCAACTATTTTCTAATTTTTATCAACATAGGTAAGTTGGATTTCTTCTTAGATTTCATATAAGTGGAATCATATACATGTATATTGTATTATCTTCCAGCCTATTTCTGATGAGAGGTCAGATACCATTCTTGTAATTGTTTTCCTGTATGGAATGTGCTTTCTCCAACACAAACTCCTCACCCCCTCCCTTTCGCCCCCCATAGCTACTTTTAAGACTTTATTTATATTTTTGATTTTCAGCAGCTTAACTATGGTGTGTGTCGGTATGATATTTTTGTATTTATTCTGCTTGGGGGTTACAGGGCTTACTGAATCTGTGGATTGACGTCATTCATCAATTTTGGATCATTCTTGGCCATAATTTTTTAAATATTCTTTTGCTTCATTCTCTGTCACTTTTACTAAGGGAATACAATTACATGTATGTTAGATTAATTAATATTATTCTATGTAGCTTGGATCAGAATCGAGTCAAATTAATATGTAGATGAACTGAGCTTGTTCTTTTTTATGGCTTAACTTTGAGTCTAGATTTTTCATCATTTTTTCAGTTTGAATAATTTATTTGGACTGTCTTCAAGTTTACTGATTCTCTTTTCTTCTTTGTTTCTACAATTAAGTCGATTTAATTTTTAAAGATTTTCTGATATTGTATATTTCTAGGATTTCCTTTTTTATTATAATTTCTATTGTTCTGATAAAATTGCCATCTTTTTACACATGTTGCCCAACTTTTATAATAGATTCCATAACATATTTATTGTAGCTTTTCTAATGTTCCATCTGATAATTTCAACATCTGGCACATTTCTGTGTCTGCTTCTAATCACTGTCTCTTTTCTTGACCAATGGTCACCTTTTTTTCCTTCTTCATATTTCCTGTAATTTTTTATTGTATTGTATTAAAGAACTGAAGTAAATAATGTTTACCCCCAGAATAAGGCACACCAACCATTTCCTCAGTCAGTCAACTACACTTGGGAACGGAGTGAAATTTTTCTGTTGATGAACTGAGCTTGGTCATTTTTGTCTTTTACTTAGCTTCAGTTAACAATTGGCCTCAAATATTTTGAGGGGAAGATTACAGCTTTTTTCAGCACAGGCTGGGATCGGAGCCTTACTGAGACTCAAGAAACCTCAGCTGCTGTACAGACTGGCTGTCAGCTTTTGGGTTACCAGATATTCTTTTTTTTTTCTTCAGTCCTGCCTCCAGAATTCACATCAGAATATCTCTGTCGGATTTGGTGAGGCCTCTGTAGTATACTTGGTTAAAGCAGACTCCTTATGATCCCAATAGCTTGGAGGTATTTCTTCTGGCTTTTATGCCTCTCTGTATTTAGAACTTGCTTTCCATATAGTAAAAGCTTTGGTGGGATTTGTCTCAGCAAACCTGACCCCTTTCACTCTTCTGCAGCCATTAGCAGGCCTTCAGGGAGGGGTGAGCATGTTTTTCAAGGACCTCTCTCAGTTTGCCTGCTCTCCAGCCATTGGTACTCTAGCTCTGTGCACCTATAACACCCTACAAAAGAGAGGTAGTGGGTGATGCAGACCCATCTGTAAATGGGGCTCTTTGGGATTTTTGTCCATCATACTAGCCTTATATATCCACTTAAAGTTTGCTAAACATTCAGCTGGTTTCTCTTTACTCTTCAACAATGGTGAGTTCTTATTGCTCTGTAAAGGATGAAGGAAGTCATGAATTTCTTCTTTCTTATGAAGGACTTGTCCCTTTCTTATGAAGGACTTGTCCCATTTAGATCACTTTTGTCATTCATTTTCTGCCAGATTAAAAAAGAGAAACTGATTTTGAAAATCGTCTTGTTTGTTGTTGTTACAATGGGAGCAATAGTCTCTTGCGATGAACATTGTAATGAGAAACAGAGGTCCTATTAGTCTCAGTTCATACACCACTTAGCAATTTTCTTAAATTTACATTTATTATTTTATTTTTTAAATTTTATTTTATTTTATTTTTTAATTAATATATAATGTATTATTTGTTTCAGGGGTACAGATCTGTGACTCTTCAGTCTTACACAATTCACAGCACTCACCATAGCACATACCCTTTGCAATGTCCATCACCCAGCCACTCCATCCCTCTCACCCCCCTCCCCCAGCAACCCTCAGTTTGTTTCCCGAGATTAAGAGTCTCTTGGGGTTTGCTTCCCTCTCTGGTTTTATCTTATTTCATTTTTCCATCCCTTCCTCTATGATCCTATCTTGTTTCTCAAATTCCACATATCAGTGAGATCATATGATAATTGTCTTTCTCTGACTAACTTATTTTGCTTAGCATAATACCCTCTAGTTCCATCCATGCCATTGCACATGGCAAGATTTCACTTTTTTGATGGCTGCATAGTATTCCATTGTATGGATATACCACATCTTCTTTATCCATTCATCTGTCGATGGACATCTAGGCCCTCTCCATAGTTTGGCTACTGTGGACATTGCTGCTATAAACATTGGGGTACATGTTCTCCTGTGGATCACTGCATTTGTATCTTTAGGGTAAATACACAGTAGTGTAATCGCTGGGTTTTAGGGTAGCTCTATTTTCAACTTTTTGAGGAACCTCCATACTGTTTTCCAGAGTGGCTGCACCAGCTTGCATTCCCACCAAAAGTGTAGGAGGGTTCCCCTTTCTCCACATCCTTGCCAACACCTGTCATTTCCTGACTTGTTAATTTTATTCATTCTGACTGGTGTGAGGTGGTATCTCACTGTGGTTTTGATTTGATTCCCTGATGCCGAGTGATGTTGAGCACTTTTTCATGTGTCTGTTGGCCATTTGGATGTCTGTTCATGTCTTCTGCCCATTTCTTGATTGGATTATTAGTTCTTTGGATGTTGAGTTTGATAAGTCTATAGATTTTGCATACTAGCCCTTTATCTGATATGTCATTTGCAAATATCTTCTCCCATTCTGTCAATTGTCTTTGGTTTTGTTGATTGTTTCCTTTGCTGTGCATACATTTATTTTATAAGTAGTTTATAATCTTACTTATTGGATTAAAATAATGGATTCCTCAGGAAGATAGAAAAGACTTTTAAAGTTTAATTTGTAGTGTATACCTGCCTCATTTCATGGAAATTTTCATTGAATTAAACAAGATTCATTGCAGTTACAATAAATTTTATTATCAAGGTGTAAATAAGAAACCACAATTCACACTAAAGTGTGGTCAGTTTGCTTTTGACTTTTTTTTCTGGATGAAATAAATTTTCAGTTTCAGTTGTTTCAACCCACTTTTGTTGAATGGTAATTTCAGAAGAACAGAATTAAATGTCTTTCTTTTTCAAGGAAATTCCAATTTCACTAGTTTTGCAAATAAAAATAAAGAGGTGAGTTGGTACATAGTAAAGAATTTGACTCATATATTTGTTTATGCTCAGCCATTTCTAACAGTTCTAGGTAATCCCCATAAAAGGTGGCCAATAATTAGATTGGAGTAATCAAACCGAAGCTTTCAAAAGATTAACTCAGCCCACCGGAATAACAGAATGGGAATATACCCAAGGTTGGAATATAAGCTTTAAAAATTTAAAAGATGACGATGCAAACTGGAAGCTCATGGCCATGTAATCCATTTGTTCTCATAAATCACTCTCTGGAATCATAAATATTTATTCACTCAAAGTAGAATGAGCAGATGGCCACTTTAGGACAAAACAATGAAGCACACAACAAAGAGAAGGAGACCTGCTTTCTAATCCCAGCCTAGCCACTCCATTTGTAACGTTTAAGAAAGTTCCTTCATCTCCCTGACCTCTTGATTCTTCATTTATAAAATTAGAGGGGTTGGGGACTTCTGATTTTCCTCTGGGTTAGAAGCCATGCCACAGATGGTTTTAGGGTAATTTTCCCTGGATGTTAATCAGATATTAATTAAAAGAGTAAAGATGATGTTTGTGAAGGTTGAAGAAAGGCAATAATTTTCATTCCTTTCATCGTAGGATTTGCGGTCTGATAAAATGTTAGTATTTCTGGGGATCTGTAAAACAGCATTGCTGGGTGTGTGAATCTGATTGTTCTGTGACAGAAGACAAATGCAACCTGTGAGGTGTCATTTTCCATATCCTGTTGAAATGGTAAACATAGAAGCCTGTTTAGAATTTCAAGCAACAAAAAATACTGCCAGGGTTATTGTATTTCTAAAGCTTTGACAGTGAAAATTAAATGCACCGGGGCAATAATGTTCCATCAAATCCCTTTGCTACAGTTTTGTTGTTATCTCTTGTAGTACATAAGATATGAGTGGGAAGTGCATAGATACACACTTTAGTATTAATCTCAATTTTGGATTCGCCTCATTAATTATTGCAATTACATTCTTGTTACTAAAATAGTCTCTTAAATATTTAAGAGAAAATATTAAAAGTTGTATCCAATTTGTATGTCCCTTGTTAACTGTCTCAGGAAACTTCATGTAAGCTGTTTTTTTTTTTTTTTTACAAGTGTTTTAGTGAAAATGGTTACATTCCTAATCAACATTATATTCAGATGAGTCCTGGTTTCATCTTAATAAATAATTCAAAATAATTACTTTTATTATTATAAACCTTACAATTCTAAAACTTAATAGTTGTTTATTTTGAGAGGCAATATTGTGCACTTAATGTTTAAACATTAGGGCTTTGGAACCAGACTGGATAGATGGAATCCCAACTCCAGCATTTACTAATGGTGTAATTTGGACAAGTTACTTGAACTTTGTATCTCAGTTTTCTCAACCTTTAAACAAAGATGATAACATCTAACCAATAAGCTATTAAACCTACGTCTAATGTATTCTTTCATACAAACAAGTACAAGTACTATTGATCCTCACTATTCAGGAATTTCATATTTGCAAATTTTCCTACTCATAAAAATTTATTTGTCCCCCCTCAATCAGAACTTGTGGCCCTTTTGTGGTCATTGGTAGACATGTGCAGAGCAGTAAAAAATCTGAGTGCATGTTCCCAGCTGAGGTCAAATAAGGCAACACCCTGCCTTCCTATTTCAACTCTCATACTTAAAGCAAATGTCCTCTTTGTGGTCTATGTAGTGCCACATGTTTCCCATTTCTGTGGGGTTTTGCTGTTGTTGGTGGTGTTGCTGGTGGTGTGGTGATTAGTTGTGTACAAAGTGGCCTCCTGGCATAGCACAGAGGTGCTGTCTGGTGTTCCCAAGCACAAGAAGGCTATGAAAATAAGTGTGTTAGATAAACTTCTTTCAGGGATGAATTATAAAGACATTGTTGGTGAGTTCTATGTTAATGACTCAAAAATACATATTAAATGCTGGGTTTTTAAACAGAAACATCCATAAAATGAGGTTATGTATTGATAGACTGACGAAAATGTGATCAGAGGTTTGCAGGAAGCTAATCCTCTATTTCTTCTCGAGCAATGTTCAGTATTCTCTATACAGCGCGTTATGGTACATAACTACCATGAACAATGAGAATCAGTTGCATTGTAAAGCAATCTAAAGGCCCCTTTTCCTTTTTGGAGAAAGAGTTCAGCATTTGTTTCCCATTGCAACATGGCTGGGCATTTTCAAAAGTATAGTGCCTTCTTTTCTTTCTTCCACACATGAGTGAGGCTAGGAAATGCGTCAGGCTAGAGGAGGCTGTGAACATCTCAGCCCATGATCTCTGAGGCATTCTCCTGCCTGTCTCTGTGTTTAGGCAAAATAATAGGGAAAATCGAGGATGAAAGTGAATCCTTACTCTGTTGTTCTCAGATAATATAAATTCTTTTGAGTGACTGTAGGTCTTTTTAATGCTGGTTAGATTCTGTATATTTTATTGTAATTAAATGCTTACGATTTGGGAGTTTTATAAGGCTATAAAAATAAAGTTCTGGAAGATTGATGTTCTGGCATGCAAAATATCTGAATGATGAACTGACAAGAAGCATGAAAAATGAATGGAGCATGTAACCTTGAACCCAGAAAGAGTTCACTGTTCACTGAATACCCTCATAGATAGAATCCTCCATAAAATTAGCAACAGTAATAATAAGAGGAGGAGAAAGAGGAAAAGAGGAAGGAGGAAGAGAAAGGGAAGGAAATATGACAGCTAGTGAATGAATGGGGTTGAAAAGGAGGAATTGCACCCATGTAGTGTTACATTGAGTGATAGCAGAGCAGTAGAACATGTAAGCAGCAGATTGATGCAAGACGGTCTGATCCCACAGGAGTATTTGGGGACACACTGTAAAACAGCTTCTTATCCAAAGCAATGGCCAAGAATGGCAACATGTAAAATAAGACTGAAGTAATCTGCGAAGCCACAATGAACAGCCTGGGAGTTTGTACCCCATGCCTGAAGGCGATGTTAGGAAACAAAGAAAGATGTATAGTCCTTATTAGTAGTTCTTGAATGGTATCAATTAAAGTTAAATCTCACAGCATTTGAGCAGGTTTATTATCCATTCTCCACTATCTAACTCAGACAGTGATGAAGTAATAAAAAGAGTGGTCCAAGTTCAACTAATCCAGCCAGTCTGTGGCTACTTTGTTTAAAATAAGAAATCTCTAGAAACTTTATTTCTAGAGATGTGTGACTGCATTCTGTTCCTCTGTGTTCATTTAAAAATGACTTCTGAAAACTACTACTTTTGTCTCTTCTGAATCTTGACAGCAAAAAAACCCATAAAAACAAAAACAAACAAACAAACAACAACAACAGACAAACTAAGACTCTAGGAAGAAGCCAGGAAAGAACCTAGAAAGAGTTAGGAAATCTAGAACAACGTAAGTGAGGAAACACGATGGGTGATGCTAAGATTAGAGAGCTGGACACTCTTCCATGAGGCCATGACTTACAGGTAGAAAGCTACCCACTAGCCTTTGTATGGGTCTCATGTGGAGATTCAAGGGATGTGCACCACCAGGCAGTAAACCAATACATCAGGCAAGCAGGCTTGATTTCAGTAGTAAAGAGTATTCAGCATTTTTCAGGACTTTTATAGTCTTTAGCAACTGATTTATTCTTTAAAAATGTTAAATAATTTTGACAATAAAAATGAACTAAAGCAAGGAGGAAAATTTGGGCAGTATTGGGAATAATACTGTGTTGGTTAGATGCAGCAATACAGTGACTGGTTAGAGCTTAAGATGCCTTTGGGAGCACCATCATACATAATATAGGGACAGGATAAAAATGGAACGTAAAAATATTTAGGGGAGCACCCAAATGTAGGATAGAAAATGAAATATGTTAGAAAAACCTGCTAGAAGACTTTCTCAGGATCAAGGAGAAATAACTGATGGTCTGAATTAGAGTGGAGTCACACTGGAATGAACAAGGAAGGACAGAAATGTCAGATGCCTCAAAAGAAAAGTTAATAGGACTTGATGATTGAGTCTGCTGGCTCTGAAGGAAAAGGGTGAATTTAAGATAACATTCAGGTGATGATTATTAAGGAGGGCATGTATTGCATGGAGCACTGGGTGTTATATGCAAACAATGAATCATGGAATACTACATCAAAAACTAATGATGTACTGTGTGGTGACTAACATAACACAATAAAAAAAAAGATAATATTCAGGTTTACAGCTACAAAGTTACAAGGTAAGAGAAAGAGAAACTCATTAGGGAAGGTGACAATGATGGCCATGAAGAGGTACAGGTGTGAGTGTTGATGGGGTAGCTGCCATAATAAATCAGAGAGCAATAAGTCAAATTACACATATGAGTCTTTGAGTAGAGCATATTGGCTATAAACTTAGCTCCTGGGTCACCACAGAAAACTTGTTTTGGGAAAGAGCAAATATTCTGAGATGATTTTTTTTAGAAGAGAAAATATTCTGAAAGAAGCCCCCAGATATATTTTTTGCCATGTAAGGTAACTTAATTATAGATTTGGGAATTGGGACATGAATTTCTTTAGGGATAATTTAGTTTATTACACTAAGCAGGAGATGTTAACTCAAAAGACACCCTCATGAAACAGGAAGGTAGTAATAGCTCTATAATTCAGTATGTCTTAACTTTCTAAGCAATATCTATTTTTCCTTGATCAAGGATTTATATTACATACATGAATTCAAATTATTAACCACACTATCAACACGTCCTCAGTCTATTAACTAGGATAGGACATTTTAGAGATCTTATAGCTATTCGGTTATGGTTGCCTTACAAATCTTCTGACCAGCCATTTTTCAAACTGATTTCTAGGGATCCCAAGAGGTGTGTGGGTAAATTACAGTTGTTTAGAGCTGCTGACCTCTAAACAATAGAATGATGGTAAGTGTGATCATTATTTTTATGTCACCTCACTTGGTTATGGTGCCAGTTGTTTAGTCAAATATCAGTCTGGATGTAACTATGAAAGTATACTGTAGATATAATTAACATTTAAATCAGTAGACTCTGAGTAAAGCATATTATCCTCCGTCATGGGGGTGGGCCTCATCCAATCAGCTGAAGGCTATAGGAGAAAAGACCGAGGATACCCAAAGAGGAAGAAATTTGGTCTCCAGACTACCTTTGGACTCAAGGCAACAAAATCAACTTCTGAGATTGCCAGTCTGCTAGCATGACCTACACATTTCAGAATTGCCAGCTCCCCAATCACATGGACCAATTCCTTAAAGTAAAACTCCCTCTGTCTCTTTGTCTTTCTTAACACATCCTATTGATTCTGTTTCTCTGGAGCATCCTGACTAATCAGGTAAGAAAAATGACCACAGTGGTTTGGGTAAACCATAATCTATGGAAACAAGACATAAAAACAAGTTCTTCTGTGTCTTTGAATTATTATCCTTCTCAGAGTAGTATGATGGGTCTTTAGATCTGCAGTGACACTACAAAGATCTGTAACTATTTGGTAATGGTAGAATCTCAAGAGCAAATGTGTCCCTTCCAGAAGTGAAAGATAGTCAGAGAGAGGTTAATAATAGATGAGTGCTGGGGGGTTTCTGGACCTGTCAAGAATTTCAGAGGACAGAAACTCCAGGTTTGGGGATCACTACTGCACAGCAGCTGCAAAAGAAGGAAGAGTTCCTTAAGTAATAACTTATTCAATCTATGATAAAAAAGCCCATTTCCATTGTGTGTGTGTGTGTATGTGTGTAACTGAGGCTAACCCATGCATACATTTCTTAATAAAATGGATATTACAGAGCCTCTTTCCTGTTATCAGTTACTAATGGACAGTGTTTATGTTTTTTTCCCTAACCCTATGATAAACTTACAGATTTAAACTTATTTTTGACTCTGAAAACTCTATATTTTTTTGTGTGAGTTCAGAGAAGATGAACATATGTGTTTTGGGTTTTTGAGCACAGAGAATTCAAGCAGCATATTCAGAAAGCTTATATGCCTTTTTTTTTTTTTCATTCTGCTAATGGCTGAAACCACAGATCGAGGTAGAAAAGAAGGGAAAAGACAAAATAATGACAAATATAAATAACTGCCTTATATTCCTACAAAGAAGAGCTCTTTTATTTTTGGAGCTCAAATATTGTAGTCTATATGGATTGCTGACCAGCGTCTTATTGATGTTATTCTGTAGTTAACTTGGTTGCCATTAACAAGTTAATTAATATAGTAAATGTTTATTGAGTGCTAGAAACCCTTAATAGGTACTAGGAATAAATCCATGGACGAAAGAAACAGAGCTCCATCCTAAAGGATAGTATTTGCCCACGGAGGCAAAATGGGTGATTGGGAGGAAATCACAAAGAAACAAAAATTGTATTTCTAGGATTGCAAAAAATAACATACAGAGCATCTGAGATAATTTCAGACTTGCTTATATAAATTATTCATTTAAGTAGTAATTTTAAATAATTTAACAAAAATAATTCATAACCTTTCCTCTAAATTTAAGATCATCTCCCTAGGAAGCTTCCTCTGACTACCCTTCTCTCTCTGGGCTCCCACGGCACCCTGGAGCTACAGCTCATTACAGTTTAAATAGGACTGCGGTCGTTGAGTGGTTCGAAATGTGGCCACCTCGGCTGGGCTATCTGGATCCAAATCCCAGCTCTGCCACTATTTGGGCCAGTGATACAGTGTCTCATCTGTAAAGCAGAGATTAAAAATAATACTTTCCTCAGGATTCTTGTGGGGAATTAAGTGAGCTAAAGTAAGTAAAGTGCAGGCACCAGGTTGGTTCAGTTGGTTAAGCGTTTGCCTTCTGCTCAGGGCATGATCTCAGGGTCCTGGGATTGAGCCCCACATCAGGCTCCCTGCTCAGTGAGAAGTTAGCTTCTCCCTCTACCTTTCCTCCTGCTCGTGATCTCTCTCACTCTCAAATAAATAAGTAAAATCTTAAAAAAATAGAGTGGCACTGTATCACTGGGTTTTATTTTATTTCTCTCATATTCTTCTACCTTCCCTCAGTATCTGGACGAGAACCTAGGATAGAGTCTATTAATTTCTAAGAATTCTTGAGGGTTTTTTTTTAATGATACATACACAAAACATACATGTTTTAGATAAAGACTCTAAGATTACTTAATTCTACAGCTATCCTTTAAATCCTGGGACACAGAGTGATAAAATAAAAACAAATACAATATCTTGACTTTAATTTAATTATTTAAAGTATTTAAATATATTATTAAAATGTATTTAATTTTATTCATGTCATGTCATTACTGCTGTGCTTACTTAGTGGTTTTCACTGGTGACTCACAGACAGTAACATCAGCATCATCTATGAATTTGTGAGGAATGTAAAATCCCTGAGCCTATCCCAGACCTAACTGTATCAAAAATTCTGAGTAGGGCCCAGCAATCTGAGTTTTAACAAACCTTCCAAGTAATTCTGATGTCCATCAATGTTTAAAAGCAACATGCTAAATATAAGAAAGAGGGATGGGGACAAGCAGACTCTGCACTGAGCTCAGAGCCCACTAGAGACTGACATGGGCTCAGTCTCAGGACCCTGAGACCATGACCTAAGCGAAACCAAGAGTTGGACGTCCATTCAGGCACCCCTGCTTTACATATTTTAAAATATCTTTTTGTGTTGTCAATGGAAAAGACTACAATCGAAGAGAAAATTTAATGCTAAAATATATTTATCTTTATTTATATCCTGGAGATATATACAGTCTTATAGCAATCTGAGAAATAAACATTGCTAGAAACACTATTTTAACCAAACATCACACATTATATTCTTACAGAGGTAATCTCCATTCAGATTCTGTGGATAACGAGCACGGAGGATATAATTTCTTACAATCCATCAGATACGGACAGAGGTCATGCTTATTTCCCAGATTTCTATTATTGTCAACAATTTGTTCCATAAGGATACAACTTCTGCCATTCCAGCTCACCTTTCTGGCTTCCAGAATGACCCAAGTCAGAAACTGGCTCTCAGGATAGGAATGCTATGAAAGTAGCTAGACACAAAGCAGCCTACTGCTTTAGATTTCAAGCCTTACCTGTTCTTTATCATGTGCTGTTAACCTTACTATGGCCAGACAGTTTGGATTCTCAGCCTAATTTGATACTTTTTTTTTTTCTCCCACTTATCTGCTATCCTGTCCCTTGCATATTACACTGCTCAGTTCATAACTTTGTCCTGTAGGCTTCTAGTCATATCTTATCCTAATGTGTGTATGTATGAACTCATCCTTCAACTTTGGAGATGTTTAAAATGGGGGGGAGGGTATATAACAAATGAAATTCAGGTCCACTACAACAGGAAATGAACTTGAGAGGCAGTTAGTTAAAACTTTACAAATCCTTTTCTCTGAGTCTTCTGAGTGGTGCTTTATTTCACTTTTTAACAACTTGCATTCTCTGAATCAGTCTGCATTTCCAACTACTAGATTTTTTTTTTTTTTTTTGGCAGAATTTTAAGGGTCTTGGGGAGTTACTCAAAACTGTAATTCTTAGTCCGTCCGTTATTTGCTCTACAGATACTATCTATTGATACAGACTTTCAGGGGAAACTGATAGGCCAACTGATATTTTTGGTGCAGAGATCTGGGGAATACCTAGATCCACTGGAGGGACCTTTTGCGCATTAGTGAGTGGTTTTGTAAATCACGAATTATTATGTGGCATTTTCCCACCCCTGCTCTCGGTGGAAGGATAAGATGTTGATCACTTCTTTTTCTCAGAAACATTTTCTTTACTTGCTCTCAAGACACTATGCTCCTACTTCAATGAGTGATCCTTCTCAGTCTCCTTTTATGGAAATTTCTCTTCCAGGCCTCTAAATACTGCATTGCCCAGGACTCAGACTTCTGCTCTGAACTAACATGTGTTATGCTAGTGGAAACGGGCATAATGAGAAAAGATTACAAATGTTGTTGAAATGTGAAGAGTTGACCATTCATAAATGGTTGCTGGACTCCAGATAGCATATTGCCTATCTGCACAATGTTAGGATACATCCTGAGGTCAGGGAGGTTTCTTTGACTCTGTAGGACATACTGTTCTTTCTTACCTATGGACTCAAGGCCAGAGATGCTTCCTTATCTGGGGAATAATTCGCGTGTGGGGAAGGTCAAATTTTTGCCCAGGTATCAACATTATCTTTTTTGTTTCTTCATCCCTTCCTTTCTTTCTTACTCTTTTTTTAAAATGTATATTCTCCAATCACAGGTATGATGCTTATAAGAATAACTTTTCAAACTCCTTACCTGGAGAAATATAAAATCTTCAAAGAAACATTGTGAAAGTAAATACCAGTAGTATAATACTAAAGGCATAACTCTTTTTTGGTTATTCAGGTGGAAAATATTTTAAAGGATTCAAAATGGTTGTTTTATTTTATTATTATTTGATACAAATTGAACCATCAGTTCATGAAATTAACTTGAGAATATGCTCAAAAATGTCCTCGGTAGAAGATGTGGAAATCTATATACCTGTAGGTTGAGTTATCAAGAAAATGCAGTGAAAAAAAATCTGTAATTTTACAGTCAATTTACATACCAAATCTCCAATTTACTCAATCACTACATGTTTTGATAGTGTGTTATGTGTAAATCTGTCCCTAATTTAGTGTATTTACCAAACAGTGATGTGTTTGTAACTAATTTAAAGTGAGTTTACATGACTGTATTTTTTTTTCTACCCCCTATTATTTCTTATCCCAGAATAAGGAATAATCTTGACCATTTATTTTCCTTTCAGATTGATTTTTTTTCATTGCTTTTGATTTTCTTCTCAAGTGATTTAAAATGAAAACAAAATACAGGTTTTCCAAGTTATAGAATGAATACAGCATAGCATAAGAAATATGGTCAGTGTATTATAATAGCAATGTATCCAGAAAGATGGTAGCTATACTTGTGAACACAGCATAATGCAGAAACTTGTTGAATCATTATTTTTGTACAACTGAAACTGATGTAACATTGTGTGTCAACTATGCTCAAAAAAAAGAATTAAATTTTAAAAAGAAAATTGAAAAGGTCCATACTACTTCATGTTTTGCAAAATTTATATTTTGGGAAGATATTTAAATAAAAATGTTTTTGTAAAATATCCCTGACGTTGATTTTATCTGTTGCTAATTTTCTTCTCATGAAGTAAGAATAGTAATTTTTCATTTGCCAAAAACTCCTCTTTTCATATAGAGCTACAATATTTATAAGATATCGGGCTCAACCTTATAGGTATCAAGGAAAGGAACAGTCAAAAATAATTAAAAATCATAATTTTAAAGTAATATTTTTGATGGTATCAAAACCATAAAATAATCAGAAATAAATCTTACAAAAAATTTTAAGGATTTTATAAAAATGTAATATTTTTTGAAAAATATAATAAAAACACCCAAATAAATAAGTATCTGTTTATGGTCAGAGAGAGTTAAGTATGATAAAAGTGGCAATTTTTATCAAATTAGTCTATAGCTTTACTTCAATTTTATTTGAGTTTTTTAAAAAATATTTTACTTATTTGAGAGAGAGAGAGAGACAGAGAGAGGGGATGGGGGAAGGCAGAGGGAGAAGCACACTCCCCACTGAGCAGAGAGCCCTATGTGAGGCTTGATCCCAGGACCCTCAGATCATGGCCTGAGCCAAAAAGGCAGCCACCCAACCAACTAAGACACTCAAGCGCCCCTTTATTAGAGTTTTTAATGGACTTTGACGAGCTGATCCTAAATATCAAAGGACAAATAAAGGAAGAAGAAGAGCAAAGATAATTTTAAGAATGAGGTATGGATGAGTTCTAATAGATACCAGTTTTATAATGAACTTAATTATATGCTTACATAAAATACCATATAAACTAAAAAACAAGCAACCAATTAATTATATATTTGCAATGTATAAAACTGGCAAATAGCTACTATAAGCAATATAAACTGAAAAAGAAAAAAATCTCAAATTCTCTTAAGAAAAAGATAGCAACCAATAGAAATATGTGAAGTCTATTAAATGGAAATTCACTGAAGAAAAATAAAATTGCGAATAAACAAAATAAAAGATGCACCACTATATTAACAATAACGATACTAATTGAAGACTGAGATATCATTTCACACCTGTCAGATGGCAAAAATAAACTCCTTTGCAATTCTTAATATAGAAAAGATGTGGAGCAATGGCACAACACTGCTGGTATAATTATAAATTGGTAAAGATATTTTCCACAGAAATTTGCAAATATCTGGAACTATTGAATAAGTACATACCTGTTTAACTCAGAGACTCTCGTAATTTTATCTCCTGAGAAATTATCACACATATGCATAGAAAATCATATGAAAGAATGTTGAGAACCACATTAATTGCAATGATAAATAATTTGGAAACATTATTATCTATTAATAGGAAACAGATACATATTGGGATGTAATCAATATAATGCTATAAAGTATTTTAAATAAATGACCTAGATATACATATATATGTACAAATATAAAAAATATTAATATTGGGCAAAAAATGGTAGGTTGAAGGGAAAAATGTGATATCATTTACATGAAATATACAAAATTATACAACAGTATATGTAAACTATGGAAACAAATGTATGTAGAAAAAGGATGAAGAACTGCATGGGAATGATCATCAAGAAAGTGAATTTAAAAAACAAATTTAAACTGGCTCCTTTACAAGTGTGAGGAATCAAAGAGGGGATTGTAGAAAAATTCAACTAGGTATACAATGTTTTATCTCTTAAAAATAAAAAATCAGGGGCACCTGGGTGGCTCAGTGGATTAAGCCTCTGCCTTTGGCTCAGGTCATGATCTCAGGGTCCTGGGATCGAGCCCCGCGTTGGGCTCTCTGCTCAGCGGGGAGCCTGCTTTCCCCTCTCTGTCTGCCTGCCTCTCTGCCTACTTGTGGTCTCTCTCTGTCAAATAAAGAAATAAGATCTTAAAAAAAATAAAAGATCAAAAAGATAAAAGATAAAAAATAAAAGAAGCAAATGTGACAAAATGTTAAGATTTGGCAAAGTCAGATGATGGATACAAGGGTGTTTTTGTATTGTTCTCTATATTTTTCTGCATGTTTAAATTATTTGATGATATAAAAAGAAAAAACCCAGTAACATTTGGTTCTCCTCTACTTGGTAAATGAGCTATTTTCTGTGAACCTAAACATATTACAAATTCAAGACAAATCTTAGAGCTACAGTGACTACCACAATTGTACTAAATATTCAGTTATATGGTTTACATTTTGTAGATATATATGGAGATAATATTCCTAGTTTAGTTGTCACTGGTGAGTCTGCACTGTCTTCTGTTAGATTAAGATACTGCTACTTGTTGCGAATGCATGTTTTAACATATTCTAAAAACTGGCATGGGCTTAATTAAGCCAGTACTCTTTTCTGGGTGAAAGTAAAAAATCTGCCTCAAAGTAATTTCCTAGTTTCCTTTTTCATGAATTAACTGCCATTGGTGATTGAACCAGCAATTAGTCTGCTTTAATAACAAGCTAAGCTATTTATTTTTTCCTATCACATGACATGTAATCTTCATTACAGTCTTTGGAAGGGTTCTGAAGTTAGGGAAGTTCATGTATCTGCTATGGCAACAGTTTCCCAAGAAGGCAGAAGAGGGCTTGAAGCTCGGAACAGGGGAGAGGGGCAGAGGGACTAAGGCCGTGGTGTCGGCCTTAACACCCCACCGTCAGTCGCCTTCAAACCAATTCCATAGTTGCCTGTACCATTTATACATAAATCAACAACCAAAACAGAATTCGCCCAAAAATCATACTCACGGTCACTTTAAAGCAGGTACTCAGATACTTCTTATTCTAGTATCTTGTGTATCAGTAGAAAACTGCCTGTTAAAATACCCTGTATTGATTTCACAGTCCCCAGTGATTCACATACTGGAAAGTTGTTCATGAATTATTTCTATGACTGTTGTGTTCAAAAGTCCTACGTTCCACTAACATATCAAGTTCATTTAGAGACTTCTTATTATTCTACTCTTTTTTTTTTTTAAAGATTTTATTTATTCATTCGACAGAGAGAGGGATCACAAGTAGGCAGAGAGACAGGTGGAGAGAGGGAGAAGCAGGCTCCCCACTGAGCGGAGAGCCTGATGCGGGGCTCGATCCCAGGACCTGAGATCATGACCTGAGCCGAAGGCAGAGGCTTTAACCCACTGAGCCACCCAGGCGCCCCTTATTATTCTACTCTTAAGGAGAATTTTTCCCTATGGAAAATTCTTGTCAATGGAAAATGTTATTTTTATTTTTATTTTTTTATTTTTATTTTTTTTTGAAAATGTTATTTTTAAATCAATAATAAAGCATTACAGGGCAAGAGGACACTAAAGTAGATATGGTTTATTATATAATTTCTATCTTATCTCTATAATCCCATATAGATATATATATAATCTAACACTGCTTGCCTGGGGAAAATAAGTCAAGTGGGGAAATTTATTGGTAGACAGGAGTGAAAATGGCCAAGGCATAATGATATGGAATAGCATTTTACTTATTATAAATGAAGTAAGAGGGAACTAAACCCAGAATTTACCAAAGTCAACTAGAAAAGAGGATGGAACAATGACATAACTGTTATGATTAATATAGCTTCATATTTTAAACAACCATAGGTATTTGTATCTAATTCCATGGCTCACCCTTAGGGTAGGTTAATACCCAAGTATCCCAAGTATACCCTACCAATTCCTTATGACTATCTTCTCCACAAAGTGTCCTGACCTCCAATTTATTTCAGCTAAAATATAGAGTAATAAATAATAAGTATTTAATAAATAGAACATTTCACCAGATAACTGTAGAACTGTCTTCAGGGATAGACATCTGGAACTATACCTGATTCACTGCTGAATTTACTTCTCAGTGCATCTCTAGAAATGTTTCTATAGAATCTCCTTAACAACCTATTTCTTTCCCAAATTCTCTTGCTCAATGAATTTCACTTTGTGTATAAAAAGACTTCTCAAATCTTATCAATTTAACTTGAACACCATAAATATACAGGTGCAAGGTCTTCGAGACCAGTTTTTTGAAGCTGACACTAATTCAAGATTATGAGGTCAAGGAGGCAAGCAAAACATTTCAGTCATATTCATGTCTATCTTGTATATTTTTGTTCTGTGATTTGTATTTTGTTATTTTGTACTTCTGCTAGAAATGAAAGCCTGAAGTTATGAGGGTTATTTGCTTCTGTTATAGGCTTCATAGCACCAATCATCTAATAATACCCAGCAATGAGGTTTCTGAATGAATTACCCAGATTATATTGAACTTTCCTTTCCAATTTTTAGCTTCTTTTTAAAATTGTAATTGTTTTATGAAAATCTTTTTCAAACATGTAATGATCATTATATTCTAGTAATGGTTCAAAACTTTCACATACTACTAATTTTCTAACCTTTGTAAAGAGAATAGTATTTTCTCTATGCCAAAGATCAGTATGAAGATGAATGATTTTGCTGTAGAAATCTGTAATATGTTGAAGAAACAAGGGGCTGATAAACTTGGCTGCCCATTGGAATCACCTGGAAAACTTTAAAAAGTACTGAGAGCTGGGACCCACTCCCAGATTCTTCATTACTGTGGGTGGGGGTTATGTGTGGTTTAGGCATCAAATGCTCTAAAAGCTCCACAGCTCATTATAATATGCACCACTTTTTAGAACCACTGCTCTAAATACTTAATACTCAGTGAAAGATCTGAGACTGGGAAGCATCAGCTTTCCCTGGAGGTTTGTTAGAAAAGTAGAAGCTTAACTGTATCTACAATATCAGGAACTCTGATTTAACACATCCAGAATTCCTTTTTCTATGAAAATAAAGGACCAGAGCTCTTCCGTCCTTTCAAACTCTAAAATTCACATTCTGTAACCTAAACAAGGTACTGAGAAGTACATTTAAACTTAGCTAGAATTCTTAACCCATATAAATGAGAGACCATTCCATTCTCTCCAATTCCACAATTCTCATTCCACGAACCTAAATAAATATAATGCCGATGGAATTTGAAAAATTGTGTAATAATTCCATCCTCATACTTTTCTATGCACTTTCTCCTGCCTAGAATTCCTGTTGCCTTTCTCTTTCCTTATTGGAACACATCATTCAAGACACAGGTAAAATCCTACCTCCTTTATGAAGCACATCCTGAAAAAAAAATACAGCTTTTCTCTAAAATTCTATTGTTGATATAATAAATTTCATAGAATTTAGTACATTGTTTCTTTCTATTATGACATATATTATCTTGTTTCCCAGTCAAATGTCTCAAGTGAGAAATCAAATTATGTTCCTTTTCTACCCTAACTCAATTTCTAACCTTAGTGAGTTATATATTGTTAAAATGTATATGGGAAATAAAATAAGTTTTATTACTCTCACAGGATTCCTTTTTCAAATCTAGCCCATTATTAACCTTTCTGCATAATGTAAACATCTTACAGGTTTGCGCACATCTAGGTAAATCACAATTGGCCGTGACTTTAGGCTCCTACTCTTTTCTCCTTGCCTCCCTGAAGCTTGCCAGCCTGAGGATAAAACTGCTTCAAACAGCATAGAAATTCTACAGAAAAAGCCTCTAATAAATAGTCCTACAGTATACGGTATACCTGTAGTCAACCTCTCATGTTCTTTAGCTTCATGACTGTCTTCCCCACCATTACATCTCTATCATAGAGTCTGGCACATAGTGGGAATATAAACAATTTATAAACTGTGTCAACAAACTATGTAGGAACAGGCAATTTTGAAAATATACTGCTGAGCTCATGATAAAATTTAGAAGTATGATTTTTCTTGTAGTAACTCCTCTATAATTTTTCTTGATATGTATATATTTTTCTTTTTCTGACACAAATAACACAGTCATTGTAGAAAACACAAATTAAGTAAAATGAAAAAAAGATGTAATACCTGAAATTGCATAACTATTATTAACAGGTGCATGTCTGTCCAGACTATCTATGTCTATCTATATCTATATCTATATCTATATCTATATCTATATCTATATCTATCTATATCTATCTATATATATTATATATATAAGCTATATATACTATTATATATAATATGTATATACATATAGATATATATATACTACTAAACCCATGTACTGTTTTAAGCAGAAGATCACACACTGTCTACTGCTATGTACCCTGCTTTTATTCAATTAAGTATATATCAAAGCATCACTCTAGCCAGCAAGTCAGTTCATAATAAAATTCGTTTGTGATGGTTGCATTAATGCGTGTTCCAAAATTTATTTAATCAATTACCTTGATTAAGTTATTTCTACTTTCGGTAATTATAAATAAAGCTATCATGAGCAATCTCCATTATCAATTGTCTAAAAATTTCCTTAGAATAAAAATCAGGAAGCAGGTTTGCTGATTTTAAAAGTTAAGCTCATTTTTAGGGCTTATGATAAAACAATTTACCAAATGGACCTTTAGAAGTTTGTTACAAGTGTGTTCTCTTGCCAGGAGGTGGGAATTATCTAAAACATTTAATCAGCAATGCAGCCAGCTATATTCTTGGCTATAATATTTATTAAATAGTTACAGTGTGTGAATAATTAATGCAGTTGGAAAATACTCACGTTCTTTCTGAGGGTCGATTTCAGGTTGGAATGAACGAAACTCATAATATGGTATCTCATGTTTGAATATAGAGGTAAGAGTATCATCCAGTTCATCAATGTTTTTCTGTTTTCAAACGAAAGGAAATTTTTCTTAGTTCAATTATTTACACAGAAACTCATTTTAGTGCAACATGATAAAAATTATTAGCTGGAGTAAATGTTGGCTAATCTATCTAATGAGACTGACCCCTCTTTTGAAAAGTACAAAACACTAGGGGCTTGACTAAAACTCAGTTATTTTTTTTTAAGATTTTATTTATTCTTTTTTTTTTAATTTATTCATTTGAGAGAGTAAGAGAGAGAGAGAACAAGCTGAGGGAGGAGCAGAGAGAGAAGAAGCAGACTCCTCATTGAGCAGGGGGAGAGGTGGACTCAGGATCACAACTTCAGATGAAGGCAAACGCTTAAGCAACTGAGCCACCCAGGTGCCCCTAAAAGTCAGTTACTCTATTTCTTTCAATAAATCTGCATGCCTTCAATAATAAAGTGGTCTGGGCTGCTTTGGATTTTCAAAAGCCCTCCTTAGAAGTGAGGAGAGAGGATGCACAACTTATAGGATTGAGGATTATATCCTCAATATAAGTTGAGGATTCTCAACTTATAGCTATAGAATGCTAAGCAAAACCAACATTAATCTTCTTAATGCTGCAGTTATGGACTATGTGAAGCCATTAGCCCTGGAGCTTTTTTTTTTTTTTAAAGGGAGAGAGATTTAACAATAAGCCCTGCCTTTAAGAAATTCCTGGTCATCTAATTACATATGAGCACTAGGTACTATGATAGAAGATCTTCATGGGTCAAGTACAGTGCAGGCAAAAGGGAGGCAGCTCAATTCCACACAAGATGAAATGGTCAGAAAAGGCTTTCTAGGGGAGATGAGCTAAACTGAGATTGCCTCATATATAAGGAGTATTCTGGACTAAAGGGGCAAATGGCATATAGTCGTGGAGGTATCATAGAGCATGATCCAGTTAAGGATTTTAGGAATTTCCATAAAACTGCAGAAGAATGAGAGAGAAGGAAGCGGGTATTTCAAAAAGTGTTTTGTATATGTAATAAAAAGTTTGTAATTCATCCTGTGAGCAACAAGGAGTTGTTTAAGGCCTATAATCATTAACATGTTTATTATGTGGATTAAATGAAGCTTTTTTATATTACTGGCAATATACTTAAACTTTCTGTATACTAAAGCTCAAAAAGAATATGTCTTAGCTATATGAGCTAATGAAAGGGACCATGAAAATACTAAAATCATAACATGTTTGTAAATTTTCTTTAAAAATTGTGCCATTGGCCACAAGGGTTCTGCATAGACTATTATCTAGTTAGTGATATTCCTATATGAAGAGATAAACTTGGTATTTATTCCCCAAAGTATACAAGATTTAATACGGACAGATTCCCTCCAGTTCTGAGATTCCAAGACACAGATGAGAACTCAAAAGAGCAAGAGTTCTCAGTAGGAATATGAGAAGTACCACTTCTTCCCTTAAGGCACTGTGACACTTTAACGTGAGAAATGTTGCTGTTCATACTCCTGAATTTTTAAAGATGCAGTAGCAGTGTTTTTAAAATCAGAAGAAGGAAAAAACCTTCACCATGTAGACAATTACTTAATTAGGAAAGACTATGGATATCTTTTAATATTGCAGCCTACCATAACTAGTTGAATCACATCCATTTTCCATTTCACAATAGTATTATTAGCATTATGACTACAAAAAAAAATGGCATAGGACACAAAACATGTAAAAAATCACAGAAATGGCTATTAAAAATAATCCCAAAAGGATTTCTTCATAGAAGATATCCTAACTAGAAAAATCTGATATGAGCAGTTAGGCTTATTTCTAAATTTCAAGGACACAAATGGCATCCTTTCTAAATGGGTTATATATATATTTCTGACATTGAAATGTGAAAATGCCATAAATTTTCCTCTCCTTAAAATAAATTGTGCAACCTAAAACATAGTTAATGAGACTGATACAATGGTTGTTCAAATAAAGGATTAAAATAGAGTAATTTAACATTTATCCAGCAACACTTGCAACCATCCTAAGATTTTAGTTAATAAGGAACAACTTAATGTAAAAATTAGAATGTAATGATAAAATTATGTTGACACTAGTATTTGGTTATAAGAAAGATTACATATATATAAATAATATAAACATATATACATATGCATTTTTGCTTAGATCTATACCTATCAAGAGTATACCTATCAAGAAAAAGAATTCAGAAAAAAATGAAGCTATGAAATAGACAGAAAAAGAATAACAACTTTGTACATATGAAATAAATATATGACTTTTTCCAAAATTCTTTCAGTGTCATGTGAGGAAATGTGGGATTGATTAATGTTCTTTTAAAAAAATTATTCACATACATATTTATAAATCACGACTATCTGAACCTGAAGCATGATATATATATCTATATAGATATATATTTATTCCTGATAAACAACTTTATTATAATAAGTATTTCTTCTTAGAAGAGAAAAATATATAAAATATCTGTTTTTTTAAATTTTTTTATTAACATATAATGTATTATTTACCCCAGGGTACATGTCTGTGAATTATCAGGTTTACACATTTCACAGCATTTGCCATAGCACATACCCTCCCCAATGTCCATAACCCTACCCGCCCCCACCTCCCAGCAACCCTTAGTTTGTTTCTTGAGTTTAGGAGTCTCTTATGGTTTGTCTCCTTCCCCATCCCATTTTGTTTCATTTCTCTTCCCCACTCCCCCCATAACCCCCTGCCCTGCCTCTCAAATTCTTCATATCAGAGTGATCATGTGATAACTGTCCTTCTCTGACTGACTTATTTTGCTTAGCATAATACCCTCTAGTTCCATCCACGTCGTTGCAAATGGCAAGATTTCATTTCTCTTGATGGCTGCATAGTATTCCATTGAATATGGAATTTTATCCATTCATCTGTTGATGGACATCTAGGTTCTTTCCATAGTTTGGCTATTGTGGACATTCCTGCTATAAACATTCAGGTGTATGTGCCCCTTCGGATCACTACATTTGTATCTTTAGGGTAAATACCCAGTAGTGCGATTGCTGGGTCATAGGGTAGCTCTATTTTCAACATTTTGAGGAACCTCCATACAGTTTTCCAGAGTGGTTGTACCAGCTTGCATTCCCACCAACAGTGTAGGAGGGTTCCCTTTTCTCCGCATCCTCACCAACATCTGTTGTTCCCTGACTTGCTAATTTTAGCCATTGTGACTGGTGTGAGGTGATATCTCACTGTGGTTTTGATTTGTATTTCTCTGATGCTGAGTGATGTTGAGCATAAAATACCTGTTTTAAAAGATATTGAGAATTATGGAATTCCACTTCTGAGAAGATGAAGCAGTATTTTCTCCTTTTCTTCTATTTAAATACAACTAAAGTGTTCACATTTTAATAGAAAATCAATTGTTATACCAAGAACCAGGAAGATCTCTAACTGAATAAAAAGAGACAATTGATAAATGAAAATACCAAGAGGACAAAGATTTTAGAATCATCTGAAAAAGATTTTAAAAGTCATGATAAAAAGTTTCAACAAGGGGCTCCTGGGTGGCTCAGTTGGTTGGGCGACTGCCTTCGGCTCGGGTAATGATCCCAGAGTTCCGGGATCAAGTCCCATATCGGGCTCCCGGCTCTGCGGGAAGTCTGCTTCTCCCTCTGACCTTCTCCCCTGTCATTCTCTCTCTCTCTCAAATAAGTAAATAAAATTAAAAAAAAAAAAGCTTCAACAAGCAAATACAATAATTCTTGAAATAACTTTTTTAAAAAAAGCCTCAGCAAGAAAATACATAGCTTTGGCAAAGAAACAGAAGGTATAAAAAAGAATCAATTGTGATTTTTAGAACTGAAAAACACAATAATCAAAATCCTGTGGATGAGCTCAACAGCATAATGCAAGGGGCAAAGGAAAGAAATCAGTGAACTCAGAGATAGAACAATGAAAGATGCTCAATCTAAACAACAGAGACAAAGAAGATTGAAAAAAAAAATACCAGTGTCAGGGACCTGTGAGATTATAACAAAAGATTTAACGTTCATGTGATCAGAATTCCAGGAGAAGAGGAGAAAGAAGATAGAGATGCAAAGTACACAAAGAAATAAAGGTTGATAATTTCCTGGATTTAGCAAGAGATAAACCTACAGACTCAAGAAACTGAACAAACTATAAACAAGGTAAAGCCAAAGAATTTCATTCCAAGAAACATTATAGTTATACTTCTGAATATTAAAGACAAAAAAATTTGAATGAGAAACAAAACCTTACCCTATTACCTTAAACCTTACCCAGGGTAAAAACAATTAGAAACACAGTAGTAGTAGTAGAAAGAAGTGGCACACTCTTGTCAAAAATTAAAAGAAGAGAACTATTAATCAAGAATCTTATGCCCAGCACAAGCATCCTTTAGGAATGACATAGAAATCGTGACATTCTTAAACAAAGGAAAAGAGGAAATCTGTTGCCAGTAGATGTACCCTACAATAATGGATAAAGGAAGTTCTTTAAACAGTAAGAATATGATAAAAGAAAGAATCTTGGAACATTAAGAAGGAAGAAAGAACATAGTAAGTAAAAAATATAGGTAAATACAATGGGTTCCCACTTCAACAAACTAAAAAAAAAAAAAATTAGAACAAGTTCAAAGCAAGCAGAAAGAAACAAATATAAATATAATGCAGAGATCGATGAAACAGAAAACATAAAATAGAAAAAAGTCTATGTAGCAGATAATTCTTTCAAAAGATTAGTAAAACTGACAAACCTCTAGCAAGACTGAAGAAAAAGAGAGAAGATACAAACGACAAATGTCATGTATGAAACATGGGATATCACTATAGATCCTGCGGACATTAAAAGGATAATAAGGAAGTACAATGAACAAGTCCACACACATAATTTTGACAAGTTAGATCAAATGAACCAATTCCTTAAAAAACACAAATCACACACCAAAACCAAACACATCTCTATTATTACTTACAAATATATATGAATCTATAATTTTTAATGATTAAAAGTTTAAGTAAATACAAACAAACCAGGAAAAAAATGAACCAGAAAAAGAAATAAAAACAAACCAGGAAATAATCATCACACAAAGCTGAATTCTTTGAGATGAGTATCTATTTATATTGTATACCTCCTTTAAAGTCTGATGTGGCCCTTTCTCGAGTAAGGGGCATCAATACTGCTTGGGCATGACTGCATTGAGAGACTATCCTTAATAGGATTTTAGAACAGTATCATATAATAGAAACAGTGAGGAGACACTTGAGGTGTCTGGACTGGTACGAAAGTATATTTCAGGTATGACATAAATCCATACAGTGAAACAGACTCAAAAGAGTTGAGGTAATAATAACTAAATGTTGGACACCTAGAATACACTAGGCTTTACATAATTTGTCTCTAATTTTTGTAACAGTCCAGCATGGCGGATTTTTTAAAATGTCTTTTTTTTTAAAGATGCGATAACTATGTTACAAAAAACTTAATAACACTCAAAACTGTAGAGCTAGTAAGCGCGACATCAAGGATTTTAACTTATGTCTTTATATTCTAAACAGAATGTACTTAATAGTGCATTCTAGCCATGGAGAGAAGAATAAAATCTGACATAGTTTTTGAATAAAGAATAAATTATGGTACCATAGGCTCATGATGGACACTTCAAATTCAAACATCATATGTTTAGCCAGAAAGGGGAAGGAAAGGGGCCTACATGGGCGGGGGATGGTAAAGTAGGCTACTGTCAACCATATCTATTCTTTTTTTAACCACAAAAGCAAAAGCTCCAAAGACGTCTCCTTGTGTCTTTGTCTAAAACTCTTACAGGAAAAACTCCAGCTGCCTGGGTGGTTGAAAATGTGAGAATCCGGCTTGTCCAGGTTTCACAGCAGAAGCAGGCAAAGAAGTGGGGTTTTAAGCATTGATGGTGGGTGACGAAACCTATAAGCCGGGCTGCAGAATATTAAAGTAATGTTACAGATCTAGTAGAGAAAGACAGTAAGAGTTTTAAAGTACCTTGATTAGCAAGAGAAACAACTTGAGTGAAATAACCATGGGAGGGTTGTAAAATGTTATAAGAGACAAAGCCCATTAAATGGTTACATTTTACTCTTTACCTTCAGATACCTAAAAGGAAAGTCAATGGTTGAGGTGAAAACATGTTATTTTTATTATAACGAATTGTTATGTTTGTTTAACTAGACAAAGAAAGGTCACTTCATCTGTTCCATTGTTCATAATGCCTGCTGTGAAAGTGCGCCAAGATAGCCATTTAAATGGGAATTTGATAGCTTACATAACGTACCTTAAGCAAAATTTCCTACCGCAGCTTGTAAAGAAAATGACAGGTAAAAGAGTAAAGTAAATACTTGCCAGGGTTATGCAAAGCTCTTTTTTTAAAAAAAAACTTTATGAGTATTTAACTCGAAGCAGTTAAAGAAATAATCTAAATAAGTGATAGGGCAAAATAAAGGAGATATTTTTCTTTGTCACATAAATTTTTCTAAGTTTTAAGTGAGTCAGTTCTTAGAATTTCAACCTATATCTGACTACAAATACAAAAGTAAATATGAAAATACAAAACAATGCAGCTTAAGACTCCTTTCAAATATGTTATACTTATTATTGGTTCAGTACCCAAAGTTGTGGCATCTCTTTATATAACATGAAAATGGTATTATAATAAGAAAAAATGTGAGATCTGAGAAAACTGTGTTGAAATTCCTGCTCCAGGACTCATTAGCTATGGACCTCAATAATACTTAACTGACAAAACTATTTAAGAGTTTAAATGAGTAAATGTGTAAAATCTCCAGGACATATTAATTCCCTTTTCTCTAAATACTGTAATGTGAGCTCTCATAACTACTCATGAAATGTAATCACTGTGATTTAGAATGGCACACCAGTCTCTAATGAGGAGACGACTCCCCGAACTGGCTTTTATAGTAACTGAAGAAAACATTTGTTTTTTTTCTTTCTTTCTAAATTTTTAAATTAAATGGCACATGTCTTATAAATCAATTAGAATGTAGGTTTTGCTATTGTGGTACTGAGACCCAAAATGCCGGTGGCTTAAACAAGATGGAAGTCTATTTCTCTTTAACATGAAAGCCTAAAATTAGGCAGTCTGATTAAGGGCTGATTAAGGGCTCTCTTTGGTTCACTGCTGTACTTCCTCTTCAGGGTCCTAGATGGTTCATCCATCACTCCCTTGTTGTCACTACAACGGGTTAGAGAAAAATGCCAGTGAAGGAGAGACTGTACCCTTCTTCAAAGGACATGATCAGAGATGTGCACGTATCACGTATCACTTCTACCAACAAGCTCCCAGCCATCGGCTATGAAGTTAGATGGCTCTGTCCAGCTCCAAGGGAGTCAGGAAGGGCAGTGTTTACCTGGGCAAGCACGTGCCCAGATAAAAGTTATTTTATCATATAAGAAAGGAAAAAGAAATACTGGAGAACAAATAGAAGCTTCTGCCATCTCCATCAGTCATGCGTGAATATCCTAATTTAGGTAAAGGCAATCTAATAAAGTTTAAAAAAAAAAACCTCCCTAGAAATTGACTGAATTTTTCAATATGACCCTCATTTACATAATGTCAAAAAGTCTCAAAGCTTCAATTTGACCAGACCTGAATAGGCTCATTAATAAACATATTTAATGACATTAATGATGAAACAAACAAAAGGCCAAGATTTCCTAATGCAGGCATTAAAAAGAGCAGTCTTAGGAACCATGACTCTTCTCACCCTTACCTCCCTTTAGCAATTAATTTGTAACAACTTACTGTTAAATATGTAATAAGATAAATTTTAAAACAAAAATTGCATGAAAATATCCGGAGAAATGTCTTTCAGAAAAGACGTCTGTAAATAATGCCACGAACTGGAAGCTGGCTAGTGTGTCTGGAGTGCAGAGAGAAAGAAATGAACGTGAGGTTAAGCTGGAGAGAAAGAGAGGGGACAGCGTCTGCAAGGCCATACTGTTCATGTTAAAGATTTTCTTTTTCTTTTTTTAACCCACACAACCTTTGGAATCCACTGAAGGGTTTGAGCAGGAGCACCGCCTGCTGAGATCTTTCTTTTTAAATGAACCCCTCTGACTATGGACTTGAGATGAGTAGGTCAGGTGCAGGAACATGGTGGGGGACCAGGAAAGAGCCCGCTGTAGTTTAGGCATGAGGAAAAGCAGAGGACTGAGTGTTAGAACTGGAGGGATGTGGAGAGAGGTGAGCAATATTCAGTGAGTGAAACTGATACGGATTTGTTGGGTGAGACAGTAGAAGGTATTAAGGAGACTCTTATGTTTCTGATGTTTAAACTGGACAATGATGCCTATCCCGAGGCAGAAAGACTGGGTCTTAAAGGAAAACCACATTTGGATTGTATTTTATAAGTTGATGAGCTAACCTGCCATGTGAATCTTTATCAAGAAAGGAACAGAGTCTTAGGAATTAAAACACTGAAACTGAAACTTTATTTTCTAGATCACAGAAAGAAGAGATTACAAAGGATACTGAGAAGAAAAGGCGAAGGAAGTAGAAGGAAAACCAGAAAGATAGGGATTCTTGAAAGCTAAGGGGAAAAAAAAATCAGGAAAGTGAGTTTGGTCAATGGTATCAGTTGCTGCTGAAAGTCAAGTTAAATTGAACAAGAACAAGAAAGGGCACCTGGGTGGCTCAGTTGGTTAAGTGACTGTGTTCAGCTTCGGTCATGATCCCGGAGTCCTGAGATCAAGTCCCACATCAGGCTCCCAGCTCCATGGGGAGTCTGCTTCTCCCCCTGACCTTCTCCCCTCTCATGCTCTCTCTTATTGTCTCTATCTCAAATAAATAAATAAATAAAATCTTAAAAAAAATTGAACAAGAAAAATATCCACTGGATTTGTTGTATAGGACTTAAGCAAAATTGACATACTATATTTGTTTGTGTGCTGCTACTTAAGGTAATAAGGTTACCAGCTAAATGGCTGAGGGGGGTGGGAGGGGGAAGAGGCAGGATTCTTAGAAGTCGAATTTTTCCTTGTCAAAGATTTCTTTTACTTCATTTCCTGCGTCTTGATGCTGCTTACTGTAGAAACATAGTTTGTGAATGCTAAACACAATTTAGAGTTCCCAGATTACATATTTACTTTATTGCTTTATCTTACTGTTGATATGCATTCCACAGAATGCATAATGCCTTTTTAAAAATGCCAACAAATACATTTTTGCCACAAAGATTTTTCAATCTTCTAATTTCTAAAGGGTTATTGATGATTTGGGATTCATTCCAGAGGCAGATTCTCTAATTTTCTCTAATTATCTTGTTATGAATAATAGCTATAGAGGAACATTGTTAACTGTATTTGACTTGTGCTTTGTTTTCTGGATTGTTTAAAAAACATTCTTTATGGTTGAAGAAGATCTGAAGCCTCTAAGGAACTAGATATTAAAGCAGAGGGCTGCACTTGAATGAGGTCACTTATAGGCAGCACTGACGTGGACACACAGACATCCTCTGCAAAGGGCAGTCAAAGCCATCCCAGTGACAAGGGGCGAGGGGAATGTAAAAAGTAGAAGGCATACTTTGTTGGGGAAAAATAAAAAATGAAGGGAGTATTTATTTCCACTGGGTAAGCAGAAACTATAAATTAAAGTAGCATTAATAAGATATATTGTAAACAACAGTTAAACATAAGCTAAAATGAATGGGGCCAATATGGACTGAGATGGCTTATAAGATAGAGAATTAACAGGAACAAAAACTATGGTTGTGTTCATACCTAAGTATCTGCATCCAGAAATACTTATTTTTTCCCCCCACAATAGCTGCTGTATCTGCTGTTTAAGTTAACCAATTTATTTGTTATTTGCTAAGTACCAAGTGGTATGCTCCTGTATGACTCAATGATTGGTACCTGAGCTAAGGATTATTGTTTAAGTCTGAACTATACAAATAAGGCATCTGTAACCATTGCTGAATCATTATCACAGGTGGAGACATGGCACAAAGTGTCACTTATTTTATTGGTAAAATGCAAGGTTCAATAGATATGCCTTATTCTTACTGATACATTCTAATTAAGGGCATAAAAATATGAAAAAATGAACCCAGAAATAAATGTCCAAATCGCGTTTCATTTTTTCTTCCCCTCTTCATTTCAAATATTTCCTCAGAAATAGGAAACAGGTAATAAATGTGGTGAAAGCTACATGAAATTCACATCCCTTCCTTCTCTGCAGGGAGAATTGGGAAGTGCTAATACAAGTGAAATAAAGGCTGCACGGAGAACCCACATACTTGCAAGCAAATCCTCTTTGGTGAAAGTGTCCTAATCCCCAATTGAAGTATTTATTTTTCTTGTCATGAAATTGTGGAATATTTGAGTTTGAAGTGGCCTCGCAGATCATATATTCTAGCTTCCTCCACTGTACACATGAGGAAATTGCTTTCACACTAAGGAGAATGAGCTCTCGTGAAGTGATTTCTGATTCGGCTAAAGAACCTTACTCCTGCTCCTGTCCCGTCCGGAATGGAATGGTTCTCCTATGCTATGCTGTCACTTTCCAGGAAAGGGAAAGAAAAGATAACATGCAGACTTTTTGAAAGAGAGATAAGATCATAGTCACTTTTTGAGTAGCAAACATTTCCTGAATATTCAAAAGAAAGGTAAGATTGGAATCCGGAGCCCTGTAGCTGTCAAAAGTCAGTAATGAGCCACATGCTGAAGATGCAGTTCATTACTGAGGTAGAATATGAAAGGTTTACAGCACAAATTCTTCACTTTTCTGGTATCCAGGGCCTCTGAATATTCTCCATCTTCATAAGTCCCAGATTCATTTACTGAATTTGAGGAATAAATAACAGTGTATTTTAAGAGGACAGTTTTCATTCTCCTTCTTATTATTTATATACCTGTACTATAGTTCTCCACTTAGGTTTATCAATTAGCATTAGAGGACAAAGCAAACCTTGTGTTTTCTCGTTTTTGTCTCAGGGTGCCTCCTGTGGCAGGAGTCAATTGTGAGCAAGTAACTGGGTATGCAAGGATGAAAAACACAATGTCCATGCCTTAAAGAAGGGGAGGGAAGGAAGAGCAGAATATGTTTTAAGAGTGAGCAACCCTGGAGGGCTAAAACACAGGACTCGAGGAGAGAATTAAGAAGACACAGAGGGCATGCTGTGGTAAGAGCCAATGTTGGGAGAGATTTGTGACTCTGCAGCCTGATACGCCATTTGGAGGAGTTTGGACCTCATTCAGGGTGTCACCAAAAGTCTGTAGCAAGGGAGCGTCTTAGATAACTGGCATTATGATGAAGTATAGAGACTACATGCATTTGCACCCCTTATCAACAGGAACTGATGAAAAGAAGGATGGCGTCCACCAGTCTTTCCAAAGAGATAAGGACCTAAAAAAAAAATTACTGAAAGGCCTTGGGATGAATCTCCTGAAGAATTCTTGAAGGGAAACATCTGCTAACATCTGAATCTAACCTTGTGAAAAAACTAACTTTTAAGAGTATTATTCACAACTACAAAGCTCCTCATGATATGAGAGTTCCCTATGCCGGTATCTTCCCTCATCCCAACTGTACTTGGCTTCATACTATATTAAATATATGCAAGCAGCAAACCAAAGATTGAATCATATATATAATTTAATAAAAACTGGAAATGAAGTGTACCCTAACATGATGATGAAAATAAGATTTCAGTGAGTATAAAGCAAACTGCAAAATGATCAATACATTCAGCACAAAGGTATCATTGTACCAACAAGAAATATAACAAAAAAGAATTATTTGGTACCACTTCAAAAACTCTTTTAACAGATAAGATGCTAATGCTTTGATCAATAATTGCTACGTTCTTTTAGCATTTTGACCTAATTTGGTTTCTTACATTGTATCTAGTTGTTCCTATACAAAGTTAACTTTATGGTTGTCCCAGATGCTTTTGTAAATAGGATGAAAATCTCAAAGGTTTTAATTATCTCAGTTAAATGGGAGTTACTAGTATTTCTAACTGTAGCACTTGAATTCTAATTATCTTCCCAATTTGGGCTCTGGATTTTTTTCATTTTTTCATTCAATATCTCTCATATTTGTTGTTTTAGGTAATGCTCTGGAAATTGCATGTTTATGAGGCTACATGCTGGGATTTAATATCTATCTGAAAAAGATGAAATGATTTAGGGAGTTAGATAATTAAGCTGAGTTAGGTAAACTATTTAAAACCTAATGGACATCATTAAAAATAAACTAAGAAAATCAAATATCTCATCATTTCTTTTCTCAAATGCACAGAATGGTCATTTTGCTATATATCCAACCGCTTTTAAATGATAATATAAAGTCTCTTATTACAAGTTCTAGGATTACTGAAAAATAAAACCTACAGATTTCCCATTAGTATTCCTTTCCTCAAATTCACAGAATGTTCACATTATTATATGCCCAATAGCTTTTAAATGATTATAGGAAGTATCTCACTACTGATTTTTAAGATTACTTAAATCACATCTGCCATTAAAATTTACAGGAAAACTCAGGATGGCTCTTACACTCTCCCAAGTCAGCAAAGTGGATCAGATACTGAAGAAATTGAAATCTGCAGTATATTTTCTTACAAATACATGAAAACTACAATGAATAAAATTACAATGTATCCTGTTCTTTGAATAGAGATGTTCAGTTAACTATTTGCAAAATATCCAAATTTCCCAATTAAGTGACAGAGTAGTAAGCACATGAAAGAAACAATTATTGTAATGTTCTATGCTGGCACCAAAAAGCAAACCTTTTTGCACATTTTAAAAAATATAATCTGCTTGGGAACAAAGCCAAATGTCAAAAGGGAAATCCAAATGCCTGCAAAGAGAAGCACAGTATGGGCTGGGCCACCTCCTTTGAGGGCAAACAACTCTAAAACACACCAAGGAAATGTCCCTGCAGTTCCTTCTTTTTCCTCAGGGGTGGAGTCTGCCTTTCACTATGGCGAATTCACAAACTCACAGACGGGATAACTCATTTGGTCCAAATGCCAGTGGATTGGAGAACCCCACGTCATTCCTGGTCCAAGATTTGATGGAGGCTGACTGATTTACAGCCTTGTCCCTCCTTCAGGCTGGCGCTGCGACAGTACAGCTCAGTCTAGTCCGAGATCTCAGTCTCAGAATTTGTTTGGTCTAATTTCATGACACGTCCATGTCCCCTGACGACAGCAGCAAAACTTGTAAGCCTACCTAAAGTTGTACAGATTAAACTAAATCTTTTAATGTCTCTTCTTACCATGCTGTGGTCCGCTGTCACCCAAGTTAGAGTAATTCTGCCTCTCAGTACTCACTCAGGTTCAAAGTGATTCTCCCCTGAGTAAAAGCCTGAATCAGGTTTATGAGTGCCCAGCATCCTTCCTTTTGCTAGGCCACCAGGGAAAGGTGAAGAGGAGAACCCGAAGATGTAATCATAACCCTTTCTCACCTCTCATTTCTGACACTGAGTGTGAAAAGGAAATAGTATTTTCTAGTTATCTGAAAATGATGCACAACAGTTTTTATTCACTCAGAGCTGTAAAACAAACCATGACTTGGCATAATAAAACACTCTGAAAGACTGTCCAAGTCATACATTATATTTAATCTTCTTGAATACAGAAGATTTTTTCTCCACAAAGGCAAAATCCACACAAAAATGTGTTTTGGGGGGGTGTCTGCTTTACTTTGATGCTGACTGAATACGGATAATGCGATGTATCACTTTTATTATTCTTTTTGCAATGAATGGAATTTTTAAAGTGGAAGATAAGGTAGACTTCTCACAATGAAATGAAACAATCTGTATTTCAAGCTAATACTTTTATTTTTGGTTTGCAATTACCATATGGACTTATCAAATGTCCTCAGACTCACCAGTTTGACAAATGGTCTTTTATTCTTTGAACCTTCTCTAAGACATTTTCCCTTTGCCATTGTTCTAACAGAAAAATGTGTCATACAAAATAAATAACAAAGCCTCTGATTTCAAACCAGTTTAAACAGATAAGGCTTCGTGACAACCTGTCAGCCACGCTATCATTGATGGTTTTGTTATAGAGTGTTTTGTGGTGGATTTGGAGATCTCATTATTTAGCTACTTCTTTTTCACTTTTGCTCCCTTTTACCCTCCTTGTCCACTGACAAAAACCCGAGACAATTAAGTAAGGATATAATCTAATTATCATGTAGCTGTAAAAAGAAATGCCACTTATTGCACTCTGAAAATGTGATGGAATAAGCATGTAAAGGGTAAATGTCCCATATTAAACAAACTTTCTCTCTCTTGAAAGTTGGTCAGGTAACAAAAAACCAAAATACCAAAATGCAGAAATTAAACCAGTGGTTTAAGATGAATTACAATGCAATTGTTGCATTCTCTACCGATGAGGGCATTGGCAGCAGCATTTCCATTCACTGGTAAACTACCCAAACAAGGGCCTTTTGAGAAGACTAGAAACTCCTCACCAAGTCCTCCTTGCTGAGTAATGCTTTGTCATGCTGCAGAAAGAACCTGGGGCTTGCAAATGCCTCTTTGCACACTTCCCTGAAAACCTGAGTAGTTCTGGAATTCCTAATAAGCACTATCAATTTAAAGCAAAATTTTCACTATCGGGTAACAGTAATAAATGAAACAAAGAGAAACACACCGAGCTTGGAAATTTCCACATGAAAATAACAATTCCTAGATTAATGCCCTAGGCTCCCTTTTTGGTGGTATTCTTGGTTTGTCTGACTCCTGAACCTCAAAGCGTCAGATGATCTGACTTTTATTTTGCACCGTCCAGATCTGGATAAAGAGGGTATTTGTTTCTCAAGAGTTCTGCCTATTCCTTCTGTCCTTTATCGGCTCTGTGGCAGCTTTAAAATGAGCCCATCACAGAAGCGATTTTGTAGCGGAGAGCCTGTCTTCCAGTGACATTATCTGGAATGACTTGAGTTAAGCAAACTAATTCATCTACTTCTCTGCACCACAGAAGTCTGTTTCCTCCCTCCCTATTGACTCTTATTCAATCAACATTCAGGCTTTATACGAAAGCATGCATTCTGTTATCCAGCATTGGCTTTTTTGCTTATTACCAACTTCATGCAAAGATCCACTTACCTGGCACACACCGTCTCCTGGACATGCCACTCCCGGTAGGTTTTCCATAGGCTTTGCTGTTGTAGAGTATTTCATCTCTGTTGTGGCCTTAATGACTCCATCACAGTAGATGTGGACATTGACAGAGCCAGCAGGAAAATCTTGAAAACCCAAACAAGAGTTAGGAGCTGAGTATGCAATGCATGTATCCTATTATTATAATATCTCTTAGAGAATATGAAGGAATATTTAAGAATTCGTAACAATTTTACTGGCTTCTAGCACTAAATGTTTTCTTTTTATCCTTCATATCCAAAGAATATAATGTACAATTTTAGACTTAATTAAATAAAACCTTACAAGATTGGAACATGCTAAACTTATGGTAAAAGCAAAGCCCTAAATCCTTTCTCCCTACTACTAAACCTCTTTTTTTTTGGTGTAATCTATAATTATCTTTACATAATACTTTAGAAGGATACAATCATTCATTTAAAGTTGTGTGTCTGTTAATAATCTTAAGAAAATTCTCATTAATTATAGGCAAGTTTCTCAAAGTTGTATATGGAAAGGGAAAGAATAGAATCGATTAAAATTATTGAACTCTTATGAAATTGATTACAGGGAAAAACTTGGGAAGGTGAGGTTTAATACCCTGCTATTTAAGTGCTATTTATACTATACATTCATCAAAACCTTTTTCTGAACAAGTTTTTCAAAGTCACCAATATGATGTGAATTCTGCAGTAACCTAACAAGAGAGTTAGAGTTTCGTAAGAGTTTTGGGTTCGTTATGAAAGAATAACAATAAAAAATCATTTCAGTAAGAAAGTTGTTTTATTGTAACAAAAGTAAATAAAATTAAGCCTTGAAATCCACTTGCTTTAAAAAATCTGACTCTTGGGGTGCCTGGGTGACTCAGTGGGTTAAAGCCTCTGCCTTCTGCTCAGGTCATGAACTCAGGGTCCTGGGATCAAGCCCCACAATGGGCTCTTTGCCCAGCAGGGAGCCTGCTTCTGCCTCTCTCTCTGCCTGCCTCTCTGCCTACTTGTAATCTCTCTCACTCTCTCTGTCAAATAAACAAATAAATAAATAAAATCTTTTAAAAATCTGACTCTCTGTCATGGAGATATTTCCCAAATTCTCCTGGAAAACTGTCACCCAGACATCTGGGGGTTGGATTATAAGCCATTTGGTACAAGACCATAAAAGCCTGTTCTAACCTCAGGTACCTGATGAAGCTTTGAATATTTAAAAGTTCCTAAGGTTTAAGCATTAATTTTTTTAAATTTTTTATTAACATATAATGTATTATTTGCTCCAGGGTACATGTCTGTGAATCATCAGGCTTACACATTTCACAGCATTTGCCATAGCACATACCCTCCCCAATGTCCATAACCCTACCCCCCACCCCCACCTCCCAGCCACCTTTAGTTTGTTTCCTGAGTTTAGGAGTCTCTTATGGTTTGTTTCCTTCCCACCTCATCTTGTTTCATTTCTCTTCTCTACCCCCCATGACTCCCTGCCCTGCCTCTCAAATTCTTCATATCAGAACGATCATGTGATAATTGTCTTTCTCTGACTGACTTATTTCGCTTAGCATAATACCCTCCAGTTCCATCCACGTTGTTACAAATGGCAAGATTTCGTTTCTCTTGATGGCTGCATAGTATTCCATTGAATATATATACCACCTCTTCTTTATCCATTCATCTGTTGATGGACATCTAGGTTCTTTCCATAGTTTGGCTATTGTGGACATTGCTGCTATAAACATTCAGGTACATGTGACCCTTCGGATCACTACATTTGTATCTTGAGGGTAAATACCCAGTAGTGCAATTGCTGGGTCATAGGGTAGCTCTATTTTCAACTTTTTGAGGAACCTCCATGCTGTTTTCCAGAGTGGCTGTACCAGCTTGCATTCCCACCAACAGTGTAGGAGGGTTCCCCTTTCTCCACATCCTCGCCAACATCCGTCATTCCCTGACTTGCTAATTTTACTTTATCTCCTGAAGAGATTAAAGGTCCTCTCACAATTTTGCTCAGAGAGATTTAAAGCCAACAAAAGCAATCTTAAGCTTAAGTAGATCCAGAAGCTGTAATTTTCTCTTCCCATATTGCTTGACTGGATACTTAACCTGTATAATAAAGAATATATATGTATAAAAGTTCTCTCTTCCCAAAGTAAGTCCATTCAGTAGATAATGTAAGAGAAAATGCAACAAAACTACATCTCATCAGCCCACATATAGTAAAGAGGGTTCTGGAGTTACTGTAGTCAAAGGAAATCAATTTTGGCAGATTTCAGAAAGACAATTTTGAAAGAAGATACTGATTTTGTTTATCAGAAAAAAGATTAGAGTTTGCAATGGGGTGATCACCTTCTGAAAGAAAGTTGGGTGATGAATCATGAGAGATACAAGATGAGGATATTTGCTCAGTAATTCTTTGATATAGGATACTTAAAATATTCTAATTCTTTAAAATCTAACATGAAAGCAAATGAACTGATTTATTCTTGATAACTTGTACCATTAGATCAATTGATATTGATGTTGAGTTTAGAATAATTTTCCCAAGAGATGTCCTTTGAAGTACTGTCTTTGCTGTATACATTTTCTTATCTATTCAATGTCAGTTATTAAATCAAGATCTTGGAGGATTCCTTATGGATTCATCTGGCTGGGAGGGCCTCCTTAAATATATATTGTTGAACTGGTCTTTTCATAAACAGCACCTTGTACCACCTGAGCATTATTTTATTTTGAGTGTGGTCATTATGATACCTACATTTTATAGCTCTTTAATAAAAATAAAAGCTAATTTAAGGACTCAGAAGCTAGGGAAAGTGAATTCTGCTATTTACTATCTAAAGTCAAGAAGTAACATTTAGCGCTGGAAATACATGCAAATATAAGTCAAGATCACCAAACCAAGCAAGTGTCTTAGAGTCAGAGATGGAGAGGAAAAAGGCTTATAGTGAAGAAGATGGAACTTCTTGCCCACATCAAACACAGATATACGAGAAAGCAAACTTACAGAGGAGCAACAGTAAAAAAGGAATTCTACTCAAATTTCAAATCTCAAGGTCCCAGCCCATTTAAAGTCTTTGTCAACCTGCACTGTCTCTGGGATTTAAATGGTCTGTCCCTCCAGATGAGGGATGACAGACGGAAACAGCTTGTGGAAAACATAAAGTGTTTTTGAATAATCAGAACTACTTCATTCATTCTTTAAAAATACATATCTCATAAATCCAATAACTTAAGAGCTGTTTGCTTTCTGCATTTCCACTGTCTGCAAAGCTGTGTTCCTTTATCAACCAACTTTAGCCTTTTATCACATGGTAAATCTTACACGAGGTTTCTGTGGGAACTGAAATCAATATGGTTTTCTTTTGATTAGAACATTATTATTAAATACTGGTGGCTTCAAAGCCTTAGTTGTGCCTAAAAATTGATATCAATTTAATATATATTAAAACTGCCCTCTTCAATTATGAAATTCAGAAAAATTTCTTATCAGTTGTTATTTTTCTACACAGGTTAAGCAAAATATTTGGCACACCCTAGAGTATTTTTGGAGCTCTTTTAATGAAATATGAAATTATAATTTACATTATCCAGAACGGTTTCTTAATTAGCAAAGAAATTCTACATCTTTGTGGATATTTTTACATTCTTTTCAACTTTTAATTGGTTGTCCCCCTGCTGTGTAAAGTATTTTTCTGGCTGAGCTACATGTACCAGAGGAAAACCATCTTCCTTCTGAGTAAACATTAGTTGATATTTCTAGATTAAAGACTTCACGTGTATTTTTATAACTTTTGGCATAAGCTGACATTATGGCAAGTTCTTGAGTAACTTCAAATTCCTTCAGCACAAGGCAGTTCCTGTCAGTGACAAACCTGTGGATACCATTAGAAACCTGTGGATACCATAGAAACACCTGTGTGTTTTTTAGAAAATGAAGTAATTATAAGTGTATGAATTTATTAATCTGAGAGGAAAAAGAAGACAGAATTAGAGGGTATTTTCTCAAATTAAAAAATCAGGTTAAGCTATGGAAGTGTGTGAGAAGGGAAAGATAATATCATTTAGAAAAAGAGCATCTTAAGATTTCTTCACTGGTTGGCATAATTGTGCTTGAACATAATTTTGACTTTTTCTGAATTGTTACCAAATTAGAAAGAAACATATATTTAAAAAGAACATTGTGAAGAGTTGTTTGGGTGGTGAAAAATCTAAGAACTCTGAGCACATATGTAGGTCTCAGAGTATGCAACATGCCTCAGTGTTGAGAGTATTATCACACACACACACACACACACACACACACACACACACACACGCACACTTAAAATGACTAAGAGAAACTATCCAAAGAAAGGAAGGAATAATAAGGAATAATAGTTGGTTTTATTTTTATTTATTTTATTTAATTAAATTGATTAATTAATTTTATTATTAGTTGGTTTTAAGAGGTACCATGTTCTAAAAGAGAATGCTAGTTGCCTACCCCAAAGTTTATTCTCCTCCTTTTAGAAACAGATTTTTTAATTAACTAACTAATTAATTAATTTTTTTGCTGGGCACATGGCTATCCAACTAAAAAGACTAGATTTTCTGTTCTTCCTTACAGCTAGACATAACCTTGGGGTTAAGTTCTGATTAATGTGATACCAGCAGATGTGTCTTATAGGAACCTTCTCAATTTAGTAAGGTCTTCTTTATCCCAGTGTTGTGTTGATAAACTGACTCTCCAAAAAGAAAATCAAAAAGACCTGATTTATAGTTTTTGCCAATTTCTGTGGTGTATATATTTCCACCATGGCTGATTTCAAGTAGCCAAAGTCTATGGACTGAATTGTGTTCCCTTCACTCCACAATCCCTGTGTTGAAGCCCTAACTCCCCAAGGTGACTGTATTTAGAGATAAGGGCTTTAATGAGATAATTAAAGTTAAATCGAAGTCATAAGGTAGGCCCTTATCTAATAGGACTGGTATCCTTATAAGAAGAGAAAGAGACACCAGAAGTACCGTGCACTGAGAAAAGGCCATATGAAGACAGAGCAAAAAGGTAGACATCTACAAGCCAAGGAAAGAGGGTTTGCCAGAAACCAACTTTTTGCCCCTTGACCTTAGGTTTCCAGTCTCCAGAAATGTGAGGAAAATAAATTTCTGTCGTTTAACCCACCCAGTCTGTGGAATTTTGTTATGATAGCCAGAGGAGACTAATACACAAGGTGGATCACTGAATATGAAGTAGAGAGGAGATGCATAGAATTGACTTTTGCAATCCAATACGATATGGTGCTAGAAAACCACTGCTTCATCAGGTTGCTCAAAATTTGGGAGTGATAGTGACGGTTTTAGAAGCCATCTTGCTCCATGATGATTATGGTATACCCTAGGGACTATGGAATGGTGATTAGAAGTAAGTCTGCTCTGGGACCATAGTGTGAAGCTGCCATACCAGCCCTCAACACCAGCCAGATTTAGTACACGAAGCTCTGGGCATGACACAAAAAGTATTTACAGAGAGCAAACCACATTTTGAGTAACATGGCTGATTAAATCATGACCCAGATGATCAGAAATCAAATCATATGAGCAATTTTCTACATCAGAAAGAGACTGGAAAGATGGAGGCCATCTTTTAAACTTGATGTATCTGTAATGGGAAAGGATCCCTATTATGTTTCCACTTTCATTTTAGATCCCTCCATCTTAACTTGGTGTTCGAAGAAGTAAAGAAAAAATTTTCTAAAGACTTAAATCTGTATAGACTCTTTTTCTTTAAAAAGATTTTATTTATCTGTTTGACAGAGAGAGAGAGAGAGAGAGAGTGAGCACATGTAGGGAGAAGCAGGCTCTCCGGGGAGCAGGGTGCAGGGAGCCCAGTGCAGGGCTTGATCCCAGGATCAAGCAACTCCTATGTTTAAAGGGATCGCTAGAGGGAGAGATTAACTCCTTATTCCTCAGCTGGATATTTAAGTGTTGTCTTATATCTTATCTCCCTTATTTCCAAATGTCTATAAATATTTGAATGTAATTAGAGAAGTTGTTTTATCAACAAGGAAGTTGAAGCACGATTGGGACTTGTCTAAAGTTATCCAGTAAATGGCTCAAAACCGAATAAAAACAGCTCTTTTGGCTGCTAGTTAATTGTTTCTTTGGCTACACTGAAGATTCTGGACAAATCATTAGCCTTTAAAGAGCGTGCTAGATACTCTCTTATTCCACAATTGGTGTAGAGAAAAAGGAACTCTATTATACTGTGCTGTTCAGTTCTGTTCAAGGAACTTTCCAAGAGGATGGATATGTTCTAATGAAGCACTTGAAATATGGTTAGTGCAACTGAGGGAATTAATTTTAAATTGCATTTAATTATAATAAATTTTAAATAACTAGTGGTGGCTAGTGGCCACCATATTGGTCAGCGTACCCACAAAGCATAGTTCTCTACCTATGATTTGTGACCCACTAACACATCATGGTCACAGTTCAGTTGGTTTTGACTAGCACCAAAAAGAAATAGAGTTTCTATCTCTCTATTAATATGACCCATATGTTCTTGCATGTGGTTCACTTTTCCATTACAGTCCTTAACATATTAATGATAGTTATTTAAAATTCCCTGTATGATAATTCCAACATCTGTGTCACATCTAAGTCTGGCCTGATATTTGCTTTTTTATTCTTTAGACTGGGTTTTTTCTTGTTTTTGGCGTGTCTTGTAATTTCTTGTTTTAAACCAGACATGCTGTATCAGGTAGAAGAACCGAAGTAGGCATGTAGTGAGAGCATTTATAGTAATCTGCCTAAGAGACGGCCACATTTCATGTCTGCTCTAGCTGTGGGTGCCAGAGGCTTCAAATTCCTCTATTATCTTGTTTTTGTCTTTCCTTTTGACCTTGTGCTTCCCTAACTACTCCTCAGAAACATTCTGCATCTTGCAGTATTTCCAACTGTAACCTTCTGCCATTAAACTGAGACCCTTTTGTGGTGGTGGTCAGGTTGGCATGGGGGGGTGGGGTAAGCATTCTAATCTTGTCCTTAAATCTTGGTCTTTAAGTGGGCTGGTATCTTTAGGCTGTCACTTTCACCAGTGTTTCTCCTGTGGCATGACTTTCTTTCCCCACACCAAGTGAGACAGAAAAGCTAGAGGGGGCTACAGTGGGATAGATGTCCTTCCTCAGCAGGGATAAGGCATTGGTAAAGTGGTTTCCCCTGAAGAGTAGGCTGTTGCTATGGAGATTATATGGGGAGTATTTCACCAAGATTATTCTTCCTCTAACCCTGGCAGAGCCTCTAGAAGATCTTCCTTAGATCTTCAATATGTGAAGCTGGTAAAGTTTCTGGAGTTGACGCCCACAAAATTAGGGATGATCTCAGGAGTTTCTTACACTCCATCCCCAGCAATTCATCAAAATTACCATGTAAGTGTGCCTACCACTTTATGGCTCCAGTGACTTCTGCTCCAGCCAAGCGGATCTTAGATGTTACTCTTGTGATTTACTTTCCTTTTGAGATTCTGGAATGGTGGTTTGCCCACAACCTTAGTTCTCCGAGGAGTTCAAGAAAAGTCACTGATATTCAGTTTGTTTAGCTTTTTCTTGTTGTAGGAATAGGAGGGACAACTTCCAAGTTCTTCACATATCAAGGCTAAAACTATTACTCTAATGACTACTTTTTAAACTTTTGCCTTAATTATATATTTCTGAGTATGTACTGAGTTATAATGTAAAATGTAGTTCTTGCTAGGGTTAAAAAAATGTTAAGAAACAATAGTAGGAGGCAGAAAAAAACAAGACTGTGGGGCCATTTCTATGGGGGCATGTCCTATCCATTTCCCCACACACCTTCATGGAACCATCCTATATATTCCTATACTTGGTAAGAAAATTTCTTGGTAATAAATTCCAGAATTAATTTCTAAATTAATTAATTTCTCAATTAATTTCCATATTAATTGAAAATAAGAGTAGGGAAGGTTAAATAGCATAACTGGCAAAGGGTGGTTTATTTTTTTTTTCCTACAAATGTACTGTTCAACCACACAGACAGCATACGGCTTGGCACATTTTGAAAGGTATAGACTATTCGTTTTCTGCTTTTCTTTCTTTTTTTTAAGGTTTTATTTATTTATTTGACAGAGAAAGAGAGATCACAAGGAGGCAGAGAGGCAGGCAGAGAGAGGAGGAAGCAGGCTCCCCGCTGAGCAGAGAGCCTGATGCGAGGCTCGATCTCAGGACCCTGAGATCATGACCTGAGCCGAAGGCAGAAGCTTAATCCTCTGAGCCACTCAGGCACCCGTTTTCTGCTTTTCTGAAAAACATTTGAATTTGGACATAATTTGTTCTTTGTATTGCTCTTAGCTACAGGTAAACTGAACATATAATCTTAACGTGAATACTTTTACTTGACACTTTGATTCGCTATTTGGGAAATATTATCTAAGTACTTCTTAATTTGCAATATTGATTTTTCTGTAGCAATTTTAGTCTAACTAGATTTAGTTTAAACTTGCAAACTAATTAGTTAGAAATTAATGTTCATTAAATCATTTTAAAACGTGGCATAAGTAAGGGGCTTTGGGAAGAGAAAGAAAAGAGACAAAGTTCTTTCTCATCTCACTTCTGCATATCCTTGTCCATGACAGGGAACTGTGTCTGAAATGTTTATAAATGCCTGGTGTACAGTCCTTCCCTTTCTATAATTCAATGCTGACCTAACCTGTGCAAGGAAATCCATAGAGGAGATGCATGCTTTTCATAACACAATAGAAATGTTTGTAAATGGTCTATAAATGGGCCTCATAATAGCTACATTCCAAAAGAAAAAAAAAGTTCAGAATGAATTTGACATTGTATTTAATTTTAAATGTTTTTACTACATTTCTAGATTCATACTAAGAGTGTACACTTTTGGGTGCCTGGGTGTTAAGAATCTGCCTTCGGCTCAGGTCATGGTCCCAGGGCCTTGGGATTGAGTCCTGTATCAGGCTCCCTGCTGAGCAGGGAGCCTGCTTCTCCCTCTCCCACTCTTCCTGCTTGTGTTCCCTCTCTTGCTGTGTCTCTCTCTGTCAAATAAATAAATAAAATCTTAAAAAAGAAAAAAGATTGTGTACTTTTTATTGTAAAAAATTTTACAAATTTCACATTTATGAAGTTTTACAAGGTAGTTTTGTTCTCTGATTGTTAAATGATACCATAAATTCAAAAACCAAGTAGTCTTACATTTATATCAAAACATTCAGAAATTAACATAGTAGACTTTGATTTTAGTACAATTATTGTGGCAGGTGTGGCTGTTCCAGCTGCAATTTTAAATCTGACACATTATCATGCTGCAAGCAAAGAGGGATAATAAAATGGTTAACTTCATAAATTAAATAAGGAAAAGAGGGAAGACTGTATTTAGAAATGGTACCATGATGATATAGAGTGAAAAAGAATTATGCTTTCCAAAGCATCCAAAAATATATTCACGAGCATGGCAAAAAGAAAAGAAGAAAAAAAAAAGGAAAGGATAAAGTTCATGAACAAAAATCCTAATGTTTATTAATCCTACTAGAATAAAGCAAATAGTTTTAGTTCCATATTTAATTGCTGATGTATATTAAAGTGCCCTCTGCTGACATATTTAAAACGATGTGCTATTGCAGGCGGTCATTTCACCACATGGTCTACAAGCTAATTTCTCATAATTTACACATTCATACTTTTGGGAATCCAGATTACTAATAACTACCTTGGGTATGTGAAAGCTACACACAGGAAGCACCTGCAGAACAATCTTAGTTTCTGTAAGGAAGTGAAACCATTTATCATAAATTTATTGAAAGAAACTCAGGATGATGTTTTATATTTATTAATGCATAAAAAAGTTCCTTACCTAAAGCTTTCGTACACCAGATTGTCTTATTCCAACGGGTTGGCTGTGTCCTAACACATTTACTATTTGATGTAAATTCAACCTCCACAGAATCACCAATGACTTCATCTCTCAAAATAATAAATATTTCACCAGGATTCTATAAGATAAAAAACATTATCCAATTAGCGCCTCGAAAAGGTTTGCATTAACCAATAAAACACATTATATTTATTAATGACAAAGTCTGTGCATGATAATTCTGTCTTCTACCATGTCCATATTTTCAATTATATTCCGAAATAAAATACATAAATGTCATTCTCACTACATTTTAACTTTATCAACTCGGTGTCTATTTTTTTCTCCAACCCCATCTTTGGCAACTGAAAAAACAGTGAGGACACAGTTGTTCTCTTTTCATCTTGACTCTTCCCTGTTTGTGAGGCTCCCTCTCTCAGGGTAATAAGCATCACTTCACAGACCTCCAGGGAACAGTAATTTGCAACCAAATCCTTTTTTTCTTAAAATCTTTTTTCCTTCACCTTTCTAGAACTTGGTACATTTTTCAATAAATGAGAGGGTTGAATAAGCTTAGCTCTAAAATCTCTTAATATTTTAAATATGAGTTTTAATGTCCAATGTTTTAAATGTCTAATAGTTTTAAATCTTACCTAATAAAGGTTCTCTGGTTACTCTTTATTTGTGATGAGCATCTGTGAAGGTTACTGAGTTTACTAAAGGTTACAAATCTAAAAGTTTCAAGGTTTTATTGAGGTCAAAAAGCTAAATCTATGTACATAAGGCAAAAAAAGTTTATTGAAAACTCTTCTGGAAAAAAAAATCCAGAAAAAAATAATTAGGGATAAAAAGATTGACATTAATATAGAGAAAAAGAAGGAATAAATATTTGTTTAGCATCTATGTTATACTAGGAATTATGTGAAGCACTTTTTTTTTTTAAAGATTTTATTTATTTATTTGAGAGACAGAGAAAGTGAGAGAGACCATGAGAGGAGAGAAGGTCAGAGGAAGAAGCAGACTCCCCGTGGAGCTGGGAGCCCGATGTGGGACTCGATCCCAGAACTCAAGGATCACGACCTGAGCCAAAGGCAGTTGTTCAACCAACTGAGCCACCCAGGCGCCCTATGTGAAGCACTTTTAATAGAAGGATATTTCCTTTCATCCTAACCAAAATATACATACACTGAAACCAAAATGGAAGGCTACTAGTTTTCTCTTTTAAGAACAGGGTAGCTGATCATCTCGAAGATTAATCAGAACTATCTAAATCAAAATCTGTACTCTACATTGTGCTGTTTAACCCTTCAGAGTGACCAAAATGAAATACTATTTTTATGTTTATCTACGATATCACCTTCCAAATGCTTTCTTCAAAGTCAAACTAAATTTCAGTCTCTCACAAAATAAACAAAAACCTCATTTATATACTCTTACAAAACTGTGTTTACCCAAAAGTCATTAACTTCAAAGTTCTCTTATTTAAAAGTTATCTCTCTAAGCATAAATCACCTACAGATAAAACTTATATCTTTAATGCTCTGTACCAAAGGGTTTCTACGAATATGTTGATGTCACAGAACTGGTTCAGCTGACACACTTCCACTTCAGGAATTTTTCCACCAGAGTCTAGTGCTCCCAAATATCTGTCTGCAGGATATTTTAAAGTAAATTTCCCTTCATCAATTACATTGCAAATGGAGAAAAGATGCCCCTCTTTCAGCTAACACACATTCCCACATGTCAAGAATACCTCCCTCTTATTCCCTATGCCTCACACCACGCCGCTGCTTGTGACCCCTGAGGTCAGGAACGTGAGCCCTTCTTGTTCCTCACATCTGACACCTCTTCTTCACAGGACCTCATGTCTAGCTCAGTTTGTTTAGTTCCTTTGTTGCTCATATCTGTCACCTTACTCCAAATCTTTAATGACTTTCTATTGACTTTGGCCCAGATCCCCAAGACCCTCTGCTTCAAAGTTCTTCAGAGCTCTCTTTCATAGGTACACCATGTCTTATTTAACTTTGACCCCTCCCCTCCCAAACCTAGTAAGCCTAAGCAACTTCTCTCAATGTTTTATTCACCAGCTAACTCATTCTCATTCATGAGGGCTCACACAGGCTGCTTCTTATGCATCAGATTCCCTCCTTAATAGAGGGCAGGACTCCACCTTTCAACCATTTCCAAAGGACAGTTTTAAACAAAAGATGAGCATACTGACCACCCCAGATGAGGCACTGACATCTTCATTTGTACCCAGGGCCAGCTTCATGGGCGTATGACCTGTGCAGTTGCACAGGACCTGCGCTGAAAAGACCTTGCACTTGGTTTAATGTTCTCCTGTCACTGCCTTAAAGTGCTTACTAATTTGAACAAGGGCCCCAACATTTTCATTTTGTACCAGGCCTATTTGTACATAATGTTGGCATGCCATTTATTTCCTACTCTCCCTCCATTTCCCTACGCTTCTCCTTTCCATCAAGGTCTGACTCGGGTTTCACAAGCTCCATAAATCCTCCCTACAACTTCAGCCCATAATAACTTCCAAAGGAATCATGGAGCATTTCTCACCCATACTCCTCATTTGACCTTTTCTAAGTCATGCCCTCTGCTCTTAATCAGTTTTTTGTGTCTTTGTCTTGGTTTCCCAGCTAGATTTTCAACACCCTGAAGTATTTTTCTTTATTTTTTTTTTCATTTCATTGTGGCATCTTGCAAGAATTATGTACATAGAAGACAATCTGTAGATATTTTTAAAATTAAGATGGAAGGGCGCCTGGGTGGCTCAGTTGGTTGAGCGACTGCCTTTGGCTCAGGTCATGATCCCAGAGTTCCGGGATCGAGTTCCGCATCGGGCTCCCAATCAGGCTCCCAGCTGCATGGGGAGTCTGCTTCTCCCTCTGACCTTCTCCTCTCTCATGTTCTCTCTCTCTCTCTCTCTCAAACAAATAAATAAAATCTTTTAAAAAAATTAAGATAAAAAAATTAAATTAAATTAAGATGGAATAAGCCTGTTACAACATGACATTTTGAAATTGAACATGCCCAACTCCACTCCTTACAACCCTTAGGACTCACAGCTTCATCTGTTTCCTGCATCTCCACGGAGGAAGTAGCCTGCTCTAGGAGGGAAGGCCTGTACTACCCAGCCTTGTCCTTAACGATTATGAACATCTTAATTAGAAATATAATTATTTGGGTACATTTAGTTCAATAGAGAAAGTACCATGACACTCAAATAATCATAAATTTGGTTTTATCAGTTATGAAGCTGTTATTTTGCTCTCAATCTTTCTGACTCATCTGTTTATCCCTTATTTGGTTCTGAATATTCAGAGACAGAAAGAATGCTGATCATCATCACTTCCAAAGTCTGAAGTTTTATGGCATTGGTCACAAAGCTTGAAACCTAAACAAAAGCACTAGAACTTGGTCTATAATATAACATACAGATGGCGAAATTTCTGGTTCTGCTAGGGTTGCTGTCTTTAGGCTTTAAGGATATATCACACACAGGTAACAAAGGATTTTTATCCCAGTGGATCATCATGACCCTTGTACACAGACCAATGACTCTTTTCATGTATCCATGCCTACTTTAATAAGCACGAGGTTAACAAGCATAGTTCCACGGGCTTTATTAAGCCAGGACTGTACAGGTTCCTACAGCTGACCTCTATCTGACCCGTGACAGCACAGCGAGGATTAGGTTTTGGTAATAATTCCAAATTTGGCTGTTAATTCTCACTTTCAGTGTCACCTGGAAAGCTTTTAAAACTGCCAATATCCAGGCCAAAACCCAGATCATTTATATCTGAATCTCTGAGGTTAGGATTCAGGCACTATTGTTTTTTTAAATATATTTTATTTATTTATTTGAGAGAGAGAAACAGAGAGTGAGCACAAGCAGAGGAAGCAGCAGGCAGAGGGAGAGGGAGAAGCAGGCTCTCCATTGAGCAGAGAGCCTGACATGGGCCTAAATCCCAGGACCGGGGATCATGACCTGAATCAAATCAGCCGCTTAACCAACTGAGCCATCTAGGCGACCCCAGGCATTACTTTTCTTAAACCTCCCCTAATAGTCCCTGTAAGCAGCTTAGTTTGAGAACCACTTTGTTAAAGGGAAAAGATGTCTTTCAGTCACTGTAAAACCTTTCCACCAAAGGGGCAGCACTTCACAACATAGACATTTTAGGCATTGATACACACAATAATCTTTTGTAGTTTTTCCTGTATTTTTCAATGAAGTCACAGCGTCAGATTTTAAGTTAAGGTTGGTTACCAAGAATTAGTGTGTGATTTGGTATGAGAAATCAGTGAGTGGTGCTGTCAGTTTCTGTGTATTATATTAAACTGTATCTGGGGCCAAGGAATGAATAGGTAGGAGGTAATCTCTGAGATTCTTGTGGCTTTCTCATGGGTCCTTCAGAATCGTACCCCTGCATATAGTCAAAGGGTTTCTCTAGATTTGTTGGCTACATAATCAGGTGTGCACTATGGGTTTGGAGACTCACATTACAGTAGTAGCTACAGAGATATGTCAAGGAACGGGTCAAATAAAACAGAGGTCTTTTGTAGGGAATATGCCATGTTCTAGGATCCAGATACAAAGACGATTCAATGAAATTAATATAGATCCAAATGTTGACAAAGCACCTTAAAAGACTTTTCAAGGTTATACTGTAACTTTAAGAATTAAATTTGCTCAAGAAGTCAATGAGAGGCTGTACTGGTTTTAAAACTGTTTCAGTCTTATCATCAGAAAAGCAGCAGTGGAAGAAAAACAAAAAAATAAAGAAATATCAGTTAATTATACTCAAGGAAGTAAGAGATTCGGGGGGGTGCAGAAAAACTGATATTCCAATAGAACCATTTCTATCAAAAGGAAAGGAAAATGATAGATTGCAGGCCTGCGTATACAAGGTAAAATAAGATAAAACAAGATAAAGAAAAGAAGCTCATTCCTAACTGCTTCTTAGGACGGTTTTCCTGAAGAGAAAATAGTGAAGCCATTACTGCACCTGTGACTGGGGCTTGCTGGCGGGGGGGTGGGGGGGGTAGGGGGGGAACACAAGAGGCAGGAGACATCAGGAAGCAAGCTACAATACTTCCAACAGGGCCCACTGAAGAAAACATTTAAAGGTTCCCCCTTAAAGCTCCAGGTAAAATCCATAAAAAAGAGCGAGTAGGTTCACTGCTTATGGATCATGCAGCTCTAACAAGGGATTACAGAACAACTGGGTGGATTGCAGCGAAGCCTCGGAAGGGGGGTGCTGAATTCTTGATGCCATTATTAGGTGATTTGAAGGTAATTTATTATTTAACCTTGGCACTACTGACATTTCAGACTAGAGAAATCACTGTTGTGGGGACTACCCTAGCATCATAGGATGTTTAACAGTATCTGTATCTTCTACCCACTAGATGCCAGGAGCAATCCCCCACTTACGACAACCAAAACGATCTGCAGGCTTTGCCAAATACCTTCTGGGGGAAGGCAGACAAAATTACTCCCAGATGAGAACTACCACTCTGAGGGAATTTTTCTGAGGAATTAGAGAAGTTAGGACTTTGTAGTAATACACAGCACAGGGAAGAGAAGCTAGTAAATAGACCAGGTTCAGTTCTGGTTTAGATGTTATTCCAAAGGAAGAATGCCTCCCCGGTGGATTTCTCATTGGGACATAAAAGTTGGACTTTATGTCTCATTTATACTCTCTTATACAATGAATGTGTTTGGCAGGCCTAGAACTCATTGACTTCCTATCTCTTGTGATTAATTACCACGCAAGACAAAATCAAGAGGAATATGCTAGAAAAACAAATGTGTTGGCTCATAATAAAAAAAAATTAAAAACACTAAAATATAGCAAAGTATGCTAATCCGAGAAAAGGTAAAAGAAGAGGCCAAATTAAGTAGCAGATTAAGCTGTTAAGAATTTTCCAGGTATTTCTCAAAGAGACAGGGAATAACTTACATAAAAAGAACATCTGAGGCATTTCTTCACAAGCACATGAAAAACAATGTTGGAGAAAATATATTTCCTGCTGTTTTTAAAGCGGCACAAGTTTTTTTAAGACCTAGGAACTCCAAAATTCATGGAAAGGGACAATGCTGGGAAAGATGAAGAGGCTGAAGGATTAATACTTCCATGCTCCTGGGTCAAAAGCAGTAGCAACATTACCCGCTGCCCCAGGTAATGTTGATTCTCCAGAACAGATGAGGGAACAGGGAGGGAACTTCTCTAAGAGGCAGGTCCAGACCCAAGTAATTTTACAGCAAGAGGCCGATTAACTCCCCCTTAGTCAGAGAGAATGAAGATCATGTCACAATGCAGAACTCCTACCCAGCTGGCATGCTGTCGACACAAGACTGTAAGGGAACTCACTAGATTTCGAAGGTGCCGGGTGTAAAAGAGGCACGTGTCATCTAAGACCTGGTGACTGGCAACGTTAGTACACTAAACGTCTAGATTTTGTAAGATGGTGGCAAAGTCTCAAGTCTCACTTAGGGGGAGGGGAGGCCTTATTCTTCAGTGATCTCTACTCACCCATTAATGGAAGATGTCTCAGAAATGAGTAAGCTCATGGGTTTTGCTTTCAGACAACTGACATAGACTGAAAGTTATCCTGGCAAATCTAAAAAATGATTTTCACTCATTTGCATACAAATGATTTTTCCTTTGGTACTTAGTCATTGTTACATGGACTCAGATTGCACTAAGATCTAGGTTCTGAGAACACAAGATTTTGACTGGGATAACTATTTATTGTCCAGGGATCGGTTTATTTTGAATTTTTTTTTAGAGGCTGACACTAAAATAATTTTGTATGACCTTCCAACTCTTAAAAAGTGGGGTACCTAAGGGAGATGTGAAATTGAAATAATTTAACTTCCAAGGGTCTGAAAGAATTGTATCCATGTCGATAGAAGACAGTCCATGATTCTGCTATTAAAAGAATCCTGATCCTACCCAACCATCTGAGTGAGCTGTCTCAGCTTGGAGATAGTGGGGTTTAATTTTTACATTTCAATTGATTGGCAAATTTAACAGTGGGGGAAGGTTTTACATTCTTCCAAATTTACTGTTGAAGGTTTTGTTCAGAGCAGCTATGTAGACTCATTGCAGAGTTCTTGGTGAGTAATGTTTAGTTCCAGAGGGTTTTTTGCCCTTTTTTGTATTGATTTTACCTACTTGAGAATAATTCTCATTTCCTGTTGATTACAGTTTTTTTCTATTTATTTCTGTCTCTTCCATTGTTTCTGACTCAATAGGTGCCACCAGTTCTGATTGCTTAGCCTGCCCTCCCTCATGTTTCCCAGGCCTGTATGTGAGTTGTAATTTTCCTCAGCCTGGTCACCTGTCAGTTCCCTGAAACTGGACCAGTTTAGTTTCTTAGAGTCTCTAAGATCATGTCAAAGAAGTTCTTGTCTCTCCGGAACTGATAGCATAATAGCTTAAAACAATGATTCTTCTGCTTAAGCATGGAGTCTGGGGATGAAGGAATTAAACCTTGCCCAACTGGACAGGACTGCTAGTTTCATCAAAATCAGGAAAGTCTCTTCCCAAAGACACCTCCGAGCTAACAGACAAATGCAGCCCCTGTCACCCGAGGCATAAATCCACTGGCTTCTCCCAGAAAGACCTTTCCATGCAACTTCCAAGGCTCTCCTGTATCTTTGGCTTGTTTCACTCAAGGATACCACAGACACTGAGGATGAGCATCTTTCTACTGTCTGGAGATTATGTAGACCCAGTTTCAGATCAAGTTCTACCAGTATGGTTATTTTAGTAGTTCATTCCAAGGAGGACTTAGGAGGAAAACATGCATTCGTATAGTTACCTAAGAAATTCACACTCCATCCCCTGCTACATTACCCTTTTATTCTTGAAAGGACCGCCTCTTCTAGATCTTATATTTCCACTTAATAATGTAGGCCTTTAATACATGTTTAAGAATTGAAAAGTTGGTGATCCTAGAATATAAGTATTTTCCGATTCTATTCAAGAATGTGTTTCCATTTAAAAAAAAAAAGAATGTGTTTCCATTTATATATCTTTTGGCAACATGTCAGATAACACCTGATAAAATCAAGCTTTCGTATGTCCTCCAATGTTAAATTATTCGACAAATATTTATCAAATGCCTACTAATTACCAGATACTGTTCTGGATTCTGAGGACACAGACATGAAAAAAAGTAAACAAAAGTGCCCAGCTATGTTAGAGCTTACATTTTAGTGAAATGCAATATTTATGAAAACAATAGAGCCAGCCACTTAAATAACAAGGTATCTTGCTCACCTCACATGGAATTTCAGCAGGAAGCACCATTGCCAGGGGTATGGTGTCTCTTGAAGCTTTTGATAATTCTTCAGTTTCCTTTCTCTTACTTATTTCCCCTGAATGTTCCACTCCTAGGTCTGTTGGAATATTGACCTCAAGGTAGTCTTCAGAATCTAGAGAAAAGTTTATGAATGTGAACTATATCATGATTATAACATAGCTAAGGTCATATTATTTCCACCATTGTTATAAAAAGTAACTGCTAAATAATTAATACAATTAATATATAGGACAACAGAACTGAGTTTAAGATACTGAATGTTAATAATTAAAATAATGCTTCATAATTTAACTAGTATTATAACCTTATTGAGGAAACTGCACCAAGTATATATATTCATTTACTAGTTTAAGGTTTCTCCTCCCAAAAATCTAACCACCATTTAATATTTTTTCTTAATAATATTAAATTAGCAAATCTGAAAAAGATGAAACTCTCTCTTTTCCATTACCATAATTAAGAAAATTTATTTTATTTTAAATCAGAATAATTATTTACTTTTTAAATATATTTCTAATTTTTTTAAAAAAAAAACCACAACTGGGAAACATCACTAAATAAACTAGTATTTCTATACAACACTGGTTTAATAGTGAAATATTAATGTTCGTTCAAATGTTTATATACTCTGTGAAAAGTATGTTCTATATCAAATAAGGTAGGTTTCTTTATGGCAGTATTACTAAGAACAGTGAAATACGTTAATGTGAGTTTTAAATCTCAAGGGGAAAGAATATTTATTTGATTTCTTTTTTTTAACATTTAGTAATTTAGTAATTTAGCATTTGGTCTCAATCGTTAAAACATTTTTCTCTACTAAAGAAAAAAATGTGTTAAGGGTGATGGATAACAGGTTTTATTATTCAATGTTTCAAAGCTTAAAGCACCTCCTTAGGGTACAGACCAATGAGGCTGAAACCAAGTCTTCAACAGCTAGATCACATGTATAAACTCTTAGGTCAACTCCAAAAGTATCCCTCAAATCCACAAGGAGGAGAACTAGAAAAAAGGAAAACAGCCCCTGACAGCTAGAAACTGTCCTGACACTGTGTAAGAACCTTGGTGTTGCTGGGAGCTGGCCCGGCGTTCTCCCAGTGAAAGCAACATCAGACATGGCTTCTTGGCCACCATGATGGGGCAAGTCAGAGATGAGACCCCTTTGTAGTCATGTCTGAATCCAAGCAAACACATGAACATTGCCAAAATCACAAAAATGACCAAACATCCCTAATCCTAGCTCCCATCAGTAGCTATTACTTCCTTACCAATTTCAGTCTTAGCCTGTTTTCATTTCGCTTGCCCTCTAGAGAGGGTAACCTACTCTTCCCACTTTCCCTGGGATTTTCCTGGTTTGGCCACTGAACATGTTGTGTCCCGAGAAGCCACTCAATCGCAGGCATACTGGGATAACTGGTCACCTAATTTTGGATGAAAGTCATTAATATATCAAATTATAAAATTACGACTGCTTTTTGACAGCAAGCAAACTATTACAAAGCCTTGCTTTCTCAAATCACTTAACAATGAGCCTAAATCCTACAGTAAGTCTTTTCTAAAACTTTTACTGAGATGGCCCATGGTTCTCTGTGGCGTGCCTTTCCTTCACTGCAGCTAGCAAAATATCCAAATTGTTCAAGTATAGGTGTGTTCCTAACAGTGTGTGGCAAAAGGACACTGACAGGATAAAAAGGAAGAAGGGTCAAAGGCAATATAGATGGCAGCAGCTGTCTCCTTTATCCAAAAAAAGTGAAGTTACCAGCTTCCTGTAGGTAATTCTATCAGTAAAGCAGAATAACAAAAGAGATGCCCTCTAGGGAGGAGCTCTCTCTAAGCCACATCTAAGGACAGTGGTGATTTTTTTTTCCTGGTCCTATGAAAGCTACAGAATAAAAGCACAAAAATACCTGGGATTTCCAAATTCTTCCAAATATTAGTCTTCCTTGAAATGAAATTAAAAATAGCCTTTATTGACAAACCATGAGAGACTCTTAACTCTGGGAAACAAACTGAGGGTTGCTGGAGGGGAGGTCAGTGGGGGAATGGGGTAACTGGGTGATGGGCATTAAGGAGGGCATGTGATGTGATGAGTCCCGGATGTTATAAGCAACTGATAAATTACTGAACATTATATCTGAAACTAACGATGGGCTATATCTTGGCTAATTGAATTTAAATTAAAAAAAAGAAAAAAATAGCCTTTATGTCTCTAACAATTTAAAATACTTTAATTAGCAGTTTCATTTTCTCTCTCTCTCTTTCTCACCTCCTACACATGAACACACACACACACACACACACACACCCCAAAACAGTAAAAGGTTCTGTAGAACAGGCTCAATCATTTTGCGAATTAATGAAAGAACAAGGAAATTGATTTTATTTAACCACCTTAGGAGAAGGTGGAAGTTATTCTACCACGGCAGTATCTAGAGGTTTTCTGCTAATTCTTCTGTGGCATTAGGTTAAGAAGAGCTGTTTTATTTACCCTGAGGACATAATCATGACTGTACAAAAAAATTTATTTCCATGAACATTCACAGGAGTACTGTTTATAATGCAGGAAATTGGAAGTGGTCTAAGCAATAAGGGACTTGAATAAAAATATGCACTATGAAAAAGAAACTGTCGCCAATAAAAATTCCATCAAAGAGTATTTACCTATAAAGAACAAGTTTATAATATAACTGAAAAAATTCCAAGTGAAAAAATTATCAATTTGGTAGGTTCCCATTTTAGTAAAATAAAAAGTATAGGACTTATGGTTTCAGGTTCCACATATAAGGAGCTTTGGAAATCACCATTCCTAACAAAAAGCTGACAGACTGAAAAATCAACTTTTCTTTGATTCTTAAGAAAGCGGTGTACATAATACAAACTGCTGTCCCCAAATTGGATAGTCAGGTAAATACAGGGAGTCTCAACTTATAGTCAGGAGTGAAAACCATCCCAGGCACCAGTGCCGGGGTTGGAAAACCTCAGCTGTAATGGACAAATTGTTGAACGTTGAGTGTGGACAAATCCGAGAGTTAAGAATTGCAGGCAAATCCAGCCAAAGTAGGGGCTCCACATTATTTTGAGATTTACCTCCAGGAGTTTGACTAAATTCCCACAGAAAATACTGGAGAAAATCCCCCTCCTGCTTCTGGCAGAGGGAGGGAGAAAGAAACCAGTTTGAAATACTCCAGAGCACTCTGTTTTTCTAAGAAAGTTTTGTCCTCAGGGCAGACTGGTTAATGACAGTCTAAACTACTGGGGTATTATCAGAGTCTAAGTGACCTGGGGAAGAGAAATACCCAACAATAGCTCACTGTAGCCATCCTCTCGCACAGAAGGGGGAGAAAAAAAAAATCTAAGGCACTCTTGTAAGTTTATGGTCCAGAAGTATAGGTTCACTAAATGACTGGGACCTAATCATAGGACTCTAGGAAGTTTCTCTTACCCCATACCTCACTACTATATTACTAAAGGCCTATTTATAGCAGTTCGTTTTACCCAGTACATCATGTTTGAGAAAAATTAGAAGGCATATCAAAAAGCAAAAACCAAAATTAGACAAAACAGAGTAAGCATCAGAACCAGATATGGCAAGGATGTTGGAATTAGCAGACCGAGAATTTAAAACAACTCTGATTAATATGCTAAGGGTTCTAATGTATAAAGTAGACACCAGGCAAGACAGATGGGTAATGTAAGTAGAGTAATGGAGCATCTACAAAAGAACCAGAAAGAAATGCTGGAGATTAAAAACACTGTTACAGAAATGAGGAAGGCCTTTGAAGTGCTTATTAATAGACTGGACATGACTGAGGAAAGAATCTCTGAGCTAGAGAATACATCAATAAAATCCTTGAAAACTGAGAAGCAAATAGAAACAAAATAAACTAAACAAAAACAAAAAATAGGACAGAACATTCAAGGACCATGGGAAATGACAAAAGTGTGACATACATGTAATGGGAATATCAGAAGCACAAAAAAAAAAAAAAGGAAGAGAAAAATATTTCAAAGAATAATGACTGAGGGATGCCTGGGTGGCTCAGCCAGTTAAGCATCTCCTTTCATCTGAAGTCATGATCCCAGGGTCCTGGGATGGAGTCTCGCATCAGGCTCTCTACTCAGCGGCAGCCTGCTTCTCCCTCACTCTGCTGCTCCCCTTGTTTCTATGCTCTCTCTCTCTTTCCCTCTCTCTGTCAAATAAATAAATAAAATCTTTAAAAAAAAACATTTATTTTTCTTATTGGTAATTGATCAAATGGATTATAGTTTGTCCAAAATAACAATAGCAACACTGTATTTGAGTATGTATGTCTATTTGTATATGATATATATGTATATGTATATATAAAAATGAATGACAGCAATGACACAAAGGATGGAAGGAAGGAGTTAGGATTATTTTGTTATTGTAAAGTAATAATACTATCTGTGAAGTGGTATAGTGTTATTTGAAAGTGGACTTGAGTTAGTTATAAATGTGTATAGCAAACTCCAGGAAAACCACTAAAAAAGTGAAAAGAAAAGATAATTGATATACTAAGAAAAGAGAGAAAATGGAATCATATAAAATGCTCACTCGGTTAAAATCACAAAAGACAGATAAAGAGTGGAAGACAAAATATGAACAAAGGCAAAGAACAAAGGGAAAAAATATCAGTAATGAATATGGTAGGTATCAATCCAACTATATCAGTGATCACTTTAAATGTCAATGATCTAAAGACACAAACAAAAAGAAAGAAGTTGTTAGAGTAGATCAGAAAATGAGACCCAACTATATGTTGTATATAAGAAACATACTTTAAATATAAAGATATATAATGATTAAAGTGTATGGATAGGGAAAAATATATAATATTATTACTAATCAAAGGAAAAGAAGTCTAGCTATATTAATTTCAGGCACAGCAGACTTCAAAGTAAAGAAAGGTATCAGGGATTAAAAAGGACATTATATAATGATAAAGGGGTCATTTCTCTGAGAAGAATTAATAATTCTTAATGTGCATGGGCCTATCAATAAAGCATCAAATGGTATGAGACAAAAACTGACAGAACTGCAAGTAGAAACAGTTGAATCCACTATCATGTTCATAGAATTAAATACTTCTGTCTCAGAAATAGATCCAGCAGGCAGAAAATCAGTAAGGATATAAATGAACTCAATAACACTACCAATAAACTGTATATAATTAATATCTATAGACTAATTCATCCAACAAAAGCAGAGTACATATTTTTTCTCAGGTTTACATGGCACATTCACAATGGCAGACTACATTCTGGGCCATTAAACACATTTTGACAAATTTAAAAGAAATAAAGCATATACTGTTTGCTTTCAGATCACAATGGATTAAACTAGAAATAAATAACAGAAAGAAAACTGGAAAATCCCAAAATATGTGGAGATTAAACACACTTCTAAATAACACATGGGTCAAAGAATAAATCTCAAAAGAAATTACAAAGGTATTTTTAATCAGAATGAAAATGAAAGTACAACTTACCAAAATGTGTGAAATGCAAGGCAAGTAGTGTTTAGAGGAAAATTTACAGTGTTGAGTACATGTATTAGAAGAGAAGAAAGATCTAAAATCAAATCCAAGTTTCTGTCTTTTGAAACTAAAAACTGATCAAATTAAATACAAGGTAAGTGTGCAAATTAGAGCAGAATTGAGTAGAAATCAATGAAATTGAAAATAAGAAATCAATAGAAAAAAATTAAGAAATCAAAAGTTGGTTCTTTGCAAAAATCAGTCAAATTGATAAGCCTCTATGCAAGCTTACTAAAGAGCAAGAGAGGCAGAGAGAAAGAGAAAGAGAGAAGACACAAATTATTAACATAAGAAATAAAAGAAGGGAAGGGGACAGCATTGTAGAGCCCATGGATACTATAAGGATAATAAAAGAATACTATAAACAACTTTATGTTAACAAATTTGGTAACCTAGATGAAATGGACCAATTCTTAGAAAGACATAATCTCCCTAAACTCACACTAAAAGAAAGACAATCTCTGGGCGCCTAGGTGGCTCAGTTGGTTGAGCGACTGCCTTCAGCTCAGGTCATGATCCTTGGGTTCTGGGATCGAGTCCCACATCGGGCTCCCAGCTCCACAGGGAGTCTGCTTCTTCCTCTAACCTTCTCTCATGCTCTCTCTCACTTTCTCTCTCAAATAAATAAAATCTTAAAAAAAAAAAAAAAAGAAAGACAATCTGAATAGGTCTACAGCCAATTTCTATTAAAGAAATTGAATCAGTAATTAATAATCTTCCAAAATGGAAAGCATCAGGCCCAGATAGGTTTGTGGGTGAATTCTATTAAATAATAAAGGAAAAAAATTATACTAATTCTTTACAATTGCTTTCAGGGAATAAAAGCAGAGGTAATATTTCCTAACTCATTCTGTGAGGCCAGCTTTACCCTAATACTGAAAAAGTTATAAGAAAGAACGAATATTAGAAGACATATAAAAAAGACATTACAAGAAAACCATAGACCATCTCTCATGAACATGGATGCAAACACCATCAACAAAATATTAGCAAATTGAATGCAAAGAAGAATGAAAAGAATTATACATTATGACCAAGTGGGATTTATCCCAGTTATGGAAGTTTGTTAAACATTTAAAAATCAATTAACATAATATATCACATCGATAGACTAAAAAATAAAAAAATCATATGATCCTTTCAATAGATGCGAAAAAGTCCTTGACAAAATCCAATACCAAGTCATAATAAAAACTCTCAGTAAACTAGGAATGAGGGAAACTTCCCCAACTTAATAAGAATAATCTACAAAACACCTACAGCTAACATCATTCTTACTGTGAGAAGTTCAAAGCTTTCCCACTAAGATTATGGAGAAGGGGAAAATGTCCCCTCCTACTTTTCCTTTTCATTATTTTACTATAAGTTCTTCCTAATGCAATTAAGGCAAGAAAAGGAAACAAACACAGATTAGGAAGGAAGACACAAAATTGTACTTCTTGGGGTAAATATGATGTCTATTTATAAATCCAAAAGCACTAACAAATTCCTGGAACTAATAAGCAATTATACAAGGTTGTAAGATATATGGTTTATATGCAAAAACAGTAATTGTTTTTCTATATTCTAACAAATGGAATTTGAAAAAAAATTCAGTACCATTTACATTAGCACCCCCAAAAGTGAATTACTTAGGTATAAATTTAACAAAATATATACAAGAGCTATATGATGAAAACTACAAAACTCTGAAGAACAAAATCAAATAACAACTAAAAAAATGGAGAGATATTCTGTGTTCATGGATAGGAAGACTCAATATTGTTAAGACGTCAGTTTTTCCCAACTTAATCTATAGATTCAGTGCCATCCCAATCAGATTCTCAGCAAGTTATTTTATAGATATGGGCAAACTGATTCTAAAGTTTATATGGAGAGGCAAAAGACACAGAATAGCCAACTCAATATCAAAGGAAAAAAAGTTGGAAACTGACACTATCCAACTTTAACACCTACTATAAAGCTACAGTAATCCGGATAGTGTGGTCTTGGCCAAAAATCAGACAAATCGATGATTAAAACAAAATAGACGGCTGAGCTGAGAAACAGAGCCACATAAAAATAGTCAGTGGATCTTTGACTAAGGATCAAAGGCAATACAACGGAGCAAAGGCAGTCTCTTCAAAGAGTGGTGCTGAAACAACTGGAAATCTACATGCAAAAAAATGCACCTACATATAGATATTATACCTTTCACAAAAATTAGCTCAGAATGGATCACAGACCTAAATGTATAATGCAAAACTATAAAACTCCTAGAAGATAACAAAAGAGAAAACCTAGATGACTTTGAGTACGGGGATTCCTTTCTAGATACAACACCGAAGACATGATCCATGAAATAAATCACTGATAAGCTGGACCTCATTAAAATGGAAAAAAATCCTCTGTAAAAGATAATATCTAGAGAATTAAAAGATAAGCCATACATTGGGAGAAAATATTTGCAAAAGACACATCTAATTAAGGATTGTTCTCCGAAATATACAAAAATCTCTTAAACTTAACAATAAGAACATTTACCAAAATTGGAAAATCAGCCAAAAAGCTTACAAAATACCTCACCAAAGAAGATACACAGGCGGCAAACAGGCATATGAAAAGATGCTCCACATCATATGTCATTAGGTAAATGCAAAATTAAAAAAAAAATTAACAGTACACATCTAGCCATTAGAACAGAGGAAATCTGAACACTGACAATATCAAATGTTAGTAAGGATTTGGAGTAACATGAACTCTCATACATTACTGGTGAGAATGCAAATGGTACAGTCATTTCTGAAATTAGTTTGGTGGTTTCTGATGACATTAAACATAGTCTTACCATGTAACTCAGCAATCATGCTCCCTGGCATTTACCCAAATAAACTGAAACTTGTGTGAACACAAAAACCTGCCCATGGATGTTTATAGCACAGCTTTCTTCATAACTGCTGAAACTCAGGAGCAACCAAGATGTCCTTCAGTAGATGAATGGATAAATAAACTGTGGCACATCCAGACAATGAAATATTATTTAGAGCTAAAATGAAATGAACTACCAACAATGCAAAGACACGAGAGAACCTTAAATGCATATTACTAAGTGAATGAAGTCAGTCTGAAAAGACTACATACTGTATTATACCAACTATATGATACTCTGGAAAAAGCAAAACCATACAGATAGTAAAAATATAAGGGGTTGCCAGGGGCTTGGGGTGGGGTTGGGGGATGAATAGGCAGAACACAGAAGACTTTTTGGGCGGTGAAAATACTCTGTATGCCATCATAGTGGAAGGTACTTGTCATTATACCTTTGTTCAAACACACAGATTATACAATGCCAAGAGTGCATCTGAAAGTAAACTATGGACTTTGGGTAATTATAATGTGCCAATGTAGATCCATCCTTAAGTGGTGGAGCATTCTGGTTATTGATGTTGATAATGGGGGTAGCTATTCATGTTGTGGGTGTGCGGTGCAGGGAGTATATGGGAAATCTCTATCTCCCTCTCAGTTTTTATGTAAACATAAAACTCTTCTAAAAAAAATAAAGTCTTTTAAAGAAAGTATACATATACAGAACTATGTGGTAGGGATTTAAGACATATTCTTGAATGCATAAGAATACAATGGCTGTATATAAAAATGTACATATTCTATTAATATCAGGAGTGGTTATTTCTGACTGATGGGGTTATGGGTAATTTTATTAAATACTACTAATAATGTTAATTAATATCTAATATACAAAATACATATTTTGGTTTTTCTATAATGAAAATGTATTTATTTTAGAGATTGAACTATATGCATTCCTAAATAGTTGGATGATTTGAATGATCAAGCATAATTGATGAATAACGTTAACTGATCAAGATTATAGACTGAGCACATGTTTCTTTACCCCTCCTCTACACATATAAATGAAATAATAAAAAGATTATTTTCTTTACCATCAATTTACTTCATAGAAATAGAACAAATAATCCTAAAATTTATATGGAACCAGAAAAGACCACGAATAGCCAGAGGAATGTTGAAAAAGAAAACCAAAGTTGGCGGCATCACAATTCCAGACTTCAAGCTCTATTACAAAGCTGTAATCATCAAGACAGTGTGGTACTGGCACAAAAACAGACACATAGATCAATGGAACAGAATAGAGAGCCCAGAAATGGACCCCCAACTCTATGGTCAACTAATCTTCGACAAGGCAGGAAAGAATATCCAATGGAAAAAAGACAGTCTCTTCAACAAATGGTGTTGGGAAAACTGGACAGCCACATGCAGAAGAATGAAACTGGACCATTTC
>CM052800.1:75036431-75116837 GCA_028533885.1 Nasua narica | reverse complement strand
AGTGTGGTACTGGCACAAAAACAGACACATAGATCAATGGAACAGAATAGAGAGCCCAGAAATGGACCCCCAACTCTATGGTCAACTAATCTTCGACAAGGCAGGAAAGAATATCCAATGGAAAAAAGACAGTCTCTTCAACAAATGGTGTTGGGAAAACTGGACAGCCACATGCAGAAGAATGAAACTGGACCATTTCCTTATACCACACACAAAAACAGACTCAAAATGGATATAAGTCCTCAATGTGAGACAAGACTCCATCAGAATCCTGGAGGAGAACACAGGCAACAACCTCTTCGACCTCAGCCATGGCAACTTCTTCCTACAAACATCTCCAAAGGCAAGGGAAGCAAGGGCAAAAACGAACTACTGGGACTTCATCAAGATCAAAAGCTTTTGCACAGCAAAGCAAACAGTCAACAAAACCAAAAGACAACTGACAGAATGGGAGAAGATATTCGCAAATGACATATCAGATAAAGAGCTAGTCTTCAAAATCTATAAAGAACTTCTCATAGTCAACACCCAAAGAACAAATAATCCAATCAAGAAATGGGCAGAAGATATGAACAGACATTTCAGCAAAGAGGACATCCAAATGGCAAACAGACACATGAAAAAGTGATCAACATCACTCGGCATCAGACAAATACAAATCAAAACCACAGTGAGATACCACCTCACACCAGCCAGAATGGCTAAAACTAGCAAGTCAGGAAATGACAGATGTTGACGAGGATGTGGAGAAAGGGGAACCCTCCTACACTGTTGGTGGGAATGCAAGGTGCTGCAGCCACTCTGGAAAACTATATGGAGATTTCTCAAAATGTTGAAAATAGAGCTACCCTAGGACCCAGCAATCGCACTACTGGGTATCTACCCTAAAGATACAAATGTAGTGATCCGAAGGGGCACATGCACCCGAATGTTTATAGCAGCAATGTCCACAATAGCCAAGCTATGGAAAGAACCTAGATGTCCATCAACAGATGAATGGATAAAGAAGATGTGGTATATATACACAATGGAATACTATGCAGCCATCAAGAGAAATGAAATCTTGCCATTTGCAAAGATGTGGATGGAACTAGAGGGTATTATGCTAAGCGAAATAAGTCAGTCAGAGAAAGACAATTATCACATGATCTCTCTGATATGAAGAATTTGAGAGGCAGGGTAGGGGATCTTGCGGGGGGTAGGGAGAGAAATGAAACAAGATGGGATGAGGAAGGAGACAAACCATAACAGACTCCTAAACTCATGAAACAAACTGAGGGTGGCTGGGAGGTGGGGCGGGGTAGGGATAGGGTGGGTGGGTTATGGACATTGGGGAGGGTATGTGCTAAGGTAAGTACTATGAAATGTGTAAGCCTAATGATTCACAGACATGTACCCTGGGGCAAATAATACATTATATGTTAATAAAAAAAAGATTATTTTCTTTATGGGTCATGATAAAAATGGGTAGCAAGCACTGCTCTGAAGTTAGTATGTGAAATGACTGAGCTTTTCACAAATCATTTCTATGTTACGGTGATCTAAGCAATTCTAAAAGATATCATCTAGAATAAAGATGACTCTCCTCTTTAAAAATGAATTTAATATTAGTCAAAAATAATCATAGATTCCCTAAGGCAGGATAATTTTGTGTATTTTTCTTAACAACCAATAAAATTGCACTGCAATCTTAGTAAATAGTAATGCTTTGTAAAATAATAAAGCACTAGAAAATAAATTTTCTTTTACAAATGAAGTCACAAAAATGAGTATATATGTAACTTTCTTAAAATTATTTATTTATTTATTTAAGGGAGAGAGCGGGGAGGGGATAGGGAGAAAGAGAATCTCAAGCAGAGTCCCCACCAAGCACAGAACTGGACCCAGGGCTTGGTCTCAGGACCCTCAGACCATGACTCTTTTATTTCTATCATATTTGAATTGCTTTTGTTGTATTGATTTGAAAAAAAAAAAAAAAGCTATTCCTGAATGCCCAAAGATTCTCCAAATCTGGCAGTAAACAGACAAACCAAAGGTTTACTTTTCATCACATATGATTTGGAAACAATAATAACAAAAACTAATCTAGAAGAAATACACCTACTGCTAATAAAACCCTCTTGTCCTCCCATGTAACCTTGGGAAAAGTATTATATACTAGGAGCTTCAGTGTCCTCAATTACTTAACAGGATAAATAGTGCTCTTTTTGTTGGGCTGTTTTCACTACATTTAATAATATGTGTGATGTATCAGGCCTAAAATAGACATTATCTTTAAGTTTCCACCTCTTTCTTCTGATTTCTTATATCAAAATGAATAAAAACAACATTTTATATTTTCAAAAGATTCTAAATCAATCTTTCTCAATTTATAATCCAACTATTATTTAGAAAGGACTACAATTCAACAACTGAGCATCATTGTTTTTGTCAAATTTATAATCTTGGTAAATGATTCTATAATCACAATATTGATGATTTATTAAGTATGCTTAAGGCAGTACAAAATCTAGCATGCTTCTCTGGAGTTTTAATGATCACAACCAAAACTGTAAAACTCTCCACCAGTCAGGTAACTAAACACATAATTTCTCCAAGAGATTGAAAAAAATAGGTGTACTGTACAAAGAAATGTAATTTTTACCAACATATTGGTTTAGTCACTGGCATACTTAAACAATTTTTTTCAAAGATTTTATTTATTTTCAATTGAGAGAGAGTGAGTGAGCGAGAGAGAGCACAGGGAGAGGGGCAGAAGGAGAGAAAGAACCAGACTCCTCTGCAGAGCAGGGGGCCTGTCACAGGGCTCCATCCCAGGACCCCAGGATCACGATCTGAGCCGGAGGCAGACGCTTAACCGACCGAACCACCCAGGCACCTCACATTCTTGAACAATCTTTGTTGTATGTTGTACATTATAATGGACACTAAATAAAAAATATTTCATTCAGGGCTACCTCCAAAACAAAAATAATAATTATAACAATACAACTTCTTACCTAGCAAATACATACAAAGACGAATATACTCAATATAGCCAAGCAAATGTTGGTTTCCATTAAGAAGGTAAATCTACTTTGTTTTAAAGGTCCATTTCTTTCTTGGCACTCTAATTGCACAAACTCTACTAGCTAAAATTCTCTCAAATGTTAGTATGAATGTCAATTTATACTTGACTCTTTCACTCTTGATACGTTAAGTCTTTTAATTTTAGTTCGTAATACACAGGGATAGTTCCAAGGCAAAGCTTTCTTTTGTGGACTATGTGTTCCATTTTTACCTGCATTTCCATTTCATTATATTTTCTCCTTTTTCCTATGCTTTCCCTTCTCTTTTCCTAATCCATCACCTACAACCCACTCTTCCTTTAAGAGGCATTTTCCTACTGACCTCTTAGTCAAACTTGCTGCATAGAAATGGTACTATACATTGCAACTCAGAGTGTGGTCTTCAGACCAGTGGACTATTAGAAATGCAAACTCCCAGCCTCCACCCTGGAACCCCTCAATCAGAATACACATTTTAAAAGGATCCCCAGTGATCTGAATGCACATTGAAGTTTGAGAAGCAATGTGCTGTAACAATTTGTACTTTAGTGTGATAAGTTTGTTACATTATCATAGCATGAACCATTAACTGAAATTGTATCATGTATTTACCTGTTTCCTTGTTTCTTTTTTTTTTTTTAAGATTTTATTTATTTATTTGATATAGAGACAGTGAGAGAGGGAGAAGGTCAGAGGGAGAAGCAGACTCCCCATGGAGCTGGGAGCCTGATGTGGGACTCGATCCCAGGACTCCGGGATCACGACCTGAGCTGAAGGCAGTTGCTCAACCAAATGAGCCATCCAGGCGCCCCTGTTTCCTTGTTTCTTGCCCATCCATCTAGAAGTCAAGGTTTTGAGATTAGGCAATTAGTTCTTTCTCTTCACCTCAATGTTTTCACTGCATATGAAAAGGCCTTTCACAGAGTAGATGTTCTAAGTATTTGTTGCCTGATTTAATGATTGAATTAATCTATGCCTAGCTTTTATTATCACAGCGAGGGTAGTAGTGGCTTGACTCTCAACGCCAGTTATATATCTACTTCATTTTATGCCTGACTGTCTTAAAAAGGTACATCTCTGTTTCAGTCAGTATAACTCTACGAACAGGAACTGAACAAAGCTAGAGAAAAATCACTGTAGCTTAGAAAGCACTAAGCTTGCCTCCTTTCCTACACATTTTCATTGTTATGTTTTCTAAGAACTGCTAAGGCAGTTTTAGTAAATATCAACATTATCTCCTATATCTAGATATATATGAAGCACTGAGATAAAGGAACTGAAAGGCCAGATAATGAGACATATTCTAATTTTATCATCTCTGAAGAAGTTCAACATATATGAAGATAATTCCTTTAAGCAGATTGTCCAGAATGAAATAAAGTCAAGATCTGTTGAATAAGATTGCAAACAAAACTGACCATCAGACTTTCAAATTATTACCTTTAATGAATAACATGTTTCAAGTTTTGACTCTATTTGCTATATTTTCAAAATCAAAACAAGAAAAATGTTTGTATGAATTGATCATTCCAACTTTGAGTGTTAAATTTTTACACAGGATATAGAATTCATGAGTAGAGGAAAGATATTTTTGTTGTTGTCTTGTGAAATATGCACACTCAACCTTGACGTATTCAGCAATTTGCCAGTTTATGTTGTTATTCTTTCCTTACAATTAAGAAAAAGCATAGATTAATTTGAATAGATTCATAAACTGTATAGTTTGCACAGTGTTCCATATGAAGTTGCAGTAGCATGAGACAATTTTTATTATGTTACCTGAATAAAAAAGCCTTTATGTGTATATGTGTACAGATATATGCACATAAATACGCATATGCATAAATATATATGGGTATATGTATATCTAAATATACTATTTGTACATAAATATATAATATGACAAGAAAAATCACAGTTATCTTAACTGATTATTTCTGAAAGGTGGAAATAAGAGTCATTTTCTTTTTCATTCTTTATAATATACACTAGACTTTCAACAACCCATAAATATTACTTTTTCTAGTCACTAGACAAAATGAACATCAGAAAATTATTCATCATTCTTGTTGGATAACAGGACATAATTCCATTTTTCATAATTAAATTTATGTATTTTTACAAAAGCAATAAATATTCATTGTATGTAACTTAGAACACAAAAATACAAAGAAAATAAAATCACCTATAGTTTCATTTCCTAGAGATAACTCCAGTTAACTTTTTGATATATATCCTTTTAGCCTTTGTTTGAGGAATATAAATGCATATTTTTTAAAAACTAAAATGTGACTAGGTGTAATAATGCTTTATACAAGCTACCTTGGAGATACTGTGGGTTCAGTTTATTGCAATAAAGCAAATATTGCAAAAAGGTAAGTCAAATAATTTTTTTTGTTTCCTAGCGCATAGAAAAGTTATGTTTACACCATACTGTAGTCTATAAAGTATGTGATAGCATTATATTTTTAAAAAGTACATACCTTAACTAAAAAATATTTGCTAAATATTTTTAGCAATATTTGCTAAAAATTACTAACCACTATCTGTGCTTTGAGTGGGTCATAATCTTTTTGCTGATCGTGGCTTTTGCCTTGACGTCAATGGCTGCTGACTGATCAGGGTGGTGGTTGCTGAAGGTTTGTGTGACCGTGGAGATCTCTTAAAAAAACACAACGAAGAAGTTTGCCATGTTGATTGGCTCTTCCTTTCACAAATGCTTTCTCTCTAGCATGTGATGCTATTTGATAGCAATTTATCCATAGGAGACCTTTCTCCAAATTGGATTCAATCCTCTGAAATCCTGCTGCTGCTTTATCACCTAAGTTTGGATAATATTCTAAACCTTTTGTTGTCATTTCAACAACCTTCACAGCATCTTCATCAGAAGTAGATCCCATCTCAAGAAAAACCTCCTTGCTCATCCATAACAAGTAAGTCCTCAACCATTCAAGTCTTATCATGAGATGGCAGCAATGCAGTCACACCCTCAGGCTCCACTTCTCATTCTAATCCTCGCTATTTCCACCACATCTGCGGTTACTTCCTCCCCTGAAGTCTTGAAGCCCTCAAAGTCCTCCATGAAGGTTGGAATCAACTTCTTCCAAACGCCAGTTAATGTTGATAGGCTACTCCCATGAATCATAAATGTTCTTAATGACATCTAGAATAATGAATCTTTTCCAGAAGGTTTTCAATTTATTTTGCCCTGATCCATCTATATCCTTAAGAAATGTGTTTCTTAAATCACAGGACTTGAAAGTCAACATTTCTACTTGACCTCTGGGCTGCAGAACAGATGCTGTGTTAGGAGGCATGAAAACATTAATCTGATTATATTACTCCATCAGAGCTCTTGGGTGACTAAATGCATTTATCAATGAGCAGTCATATTTTGAAAGGAATCTTTTATTCTGAGTAGTAAGTCTCAACAGTGGGCTTAAAATATTCAGTGAATCATGTTGTAGACAGATGTGTTGTCATTCAGGCCTTGTTGTTTCATTTATAGAGCACAGAGAGTAGATTTCACAGAATTCTTCAGGGCCACAGACTTTTCAGAATGGTAAATGAGCATTGGCTTCAACTTAAAGTCACTACATTAAGCCCCTAATGAGAGAGTCAGACTGTCCTTTGAAGCTTTGAAGCTGGGCATTGACTTCTCCTCTCTGGCTATGAAAGTCCTAAATGTTATTTTCTTTTTAAAAAAGACTGTTTGATCTACATTAAAAATCTGTTGTTTAGTCTAGCCACTTTCATTAGTGATCTTAGCTAGATCTTCCAGATAACTTACTTCAGCTTCTATATCAGCACCTGCTGCTGTACTTTGCACTTTGATGTTATGGCGATGGCTTCTTCCCTTAAACCTCATGAACCAACCTCTGCTAGATTCCAACTTCTCTTCTGCAACTTCCTCACCTCTCTCAGCCTTCATAGAATTGAAGAGAGCTATGGCCTTGCTCTAGGTTAGATTTTGCCTTAAGGGGATGTCGTGGCTGGTTTGACCTATCCAGAACACTAAAAATTTCTCCATATCAGCAATAAGGACATTTCACTATCATATATGTGTTCACTAGTGTAGCACTTTTAATGCCCTTCAAGAACTTTTCTTTTGCATTCACAATTTCACTAACTAGCACAAGAGGACTAACTTTCAGCCTGTTTGGGCTTTTGAAATGTCTTCCTCACTAAGCTTACTTATTTATAGCTTCTTTTAACTTGAACACTTAGAGGCTGCTGCATGGTTATTAATTGGCCTAATTTCAGTATGGTTTTGTCTCAAAGGATAAGAAGGCTCATGGAGAAGGACAGAGATGGGGAAGGCTGGCAGGCAGAACAGAGAGAATACATACAACATTTACCCATTAAGTTTGCCATCTTATGTGGGTGTGGTTCATGGTGCCACAAAACAATTATAACGGTAACTTCAATTACTGGTCATAGATCACCATAATAAACATAAAAATAATGAAAAAGGTTAAAATAGTGGAAAAATTACCAAAATGTGATGCTGACACACAAAGTCAGCAAATGTTGGAAAAATGGTGTTGAGAAGCTTGCTTGATGCAGGATTGCCACAAACCTTCTATTTGTAAAAAACAAAAACTGGGAAGCACAATGAAGCAAAGCACAGTAAAGCAAGGTATGGTTATATTCCAATGGCTCTTTGCAATCAAGATTTTTACATACATTATATTTTATTTTAAACACACACATAAAACTATAATCCCCGTTCAATGCTGGATTACTGAATTTATATCATCCATTTAAAACTGTCTACAGAGAGTTTTAAAATTCTGTATCAGAAACTGTTCCTCCCCTATGAATTTTTTCAGCTGAACAGAATCTTTTATGTGCAGACAATATAGTATTTGTATAAAATAGAGTTAAAAAAAAAGTAGATACAATTAACCCAAGAAGAAAGTAATAGAGCTGTAAATAGTAAATTCAAATCTTAAATTTTGCAAATTAAATGATAAAGATCCTCTGGTCCTTATGTAGGACATAAAATGTCAGTGTTGTTTATAAAATGATTTGAGTTTATTCCTCTTTAAGCTTTAAGTAGTTTAACTAGAGAGACATTACTCTCTGCATGTGTATGTGTGTATCCTAAGAAACACTTAATGTTCCACATGTTGGCTGTCAAGATAAAAACCATATGAGGATCAAGCATTCAGTTTGATCTTCTCAGGATGGGCCTTTATATATAAAACAGTGAAAAGGGGAGAGAACAATCTAGTCACACTCCTACCACTCTTCAATCCACATAAGATCGAAGAACTGACTATCTTGTTCATTGTTGAGTACATAACAAATCCTCAGTAATAATTTGTAAAATAGACAAAGTAATGTATTTCAACTGAAAATGCTTGAAGAAGATGAGATTGGGGACATTGACTAAGAGCAAAGAAGTGCCAGCCTCTCTTTGTGATGGGTCTACATATAATTGTCTTTCCTTTGAAACTAGGGGAACCATACATTTTAATGGCAATTATAATGTTTTTGGTTTTTCTACTGCCTTTGATACAGGTATTTACACATAGATACAGATTCTAATGTGGTAGGTTTCAGGAAACTACAGAGTACTAAGTACAGGGAAGCAAGAGCAAGGCAATCGTGTCTAATCTGACTTCCTCAATGGCTCAGCAGAGAAGGACATGAGCCTATGGAGTAGCTAGACTTGAAGAATGACTCAATAGCTGAAAAAAGAGAGAAGCTATTAGGACAAGAATAGGATCTTAGAAAGATAGACTAGAAAGAGAAAGAAAGGCACACCCTTCCATAATGCCCCAAAACTTTCCCTTGGAAAGAGTGAGAAAAAGAGATTGTACATTTGAATTACCTAAGCATAAGTCAATAGAATATTTTTTTTAACTTACATGAATGAACGATTAGGTTAAATTAAATAACAAAAGCATTACAAAAATATATCAGGATATCACCCTTCACTTCAAATTTCATGCCCTTGCCATTGGACTTGAAATTCTCTGACATCATCTGTGAGTGAATATACTGTCTTAACAAGCTGATCTAACTCCTGACTTTTCCTCCCCCAATGTAGCAAGATCAGCCATAAATTACTGTCAGAAAGCTGGAATTTTAGTGATGATGTTTAGTAAATGAAAAGGAAGCTATAATCAATTCATTGCCTGAAAGGAAGAGAATTTTAAAAAGAGATTTTATTTCAAATGAATACCCATGATATTATAAACAAACTTCCTCAGGATAATTATTAACACCTAACAACTATTCAACATTTACTATGTGTTAAGTAGTGTTTTTAATGCTTTACATATATTAACACACTTAATGCTTACCAACTCCATGAAGCAGGTGATAATATCATCCTCATTTTACAAATTAATTCATTTGTTCTTTAAACAAATATTTATGAAGCACTATGTACTTAGTGTTATACAGGATGCTGAGGTGAGCCTTCCTTCCCAGACTTGCAATCTAATGGGGTAGAGGAAACACCTAGCTGAATAAAATGTGGAGCGTAGCAGATGCTGGGAAGTGCTGGGAAGAAAATTAAAGCCATGGAAACCTAATGGGACTTCAAGGAGATGGAGTGGGGGCTGCTGTTTTAAATGAGGAAAATAAGGGGCTGGGCAATCTATTAAGTCTTCCAAGGCCACACTGCTAGTTATTGCTGAAGACAAAGAGGAAACTAGTCAGATTTCAGAGATCCCTAATCACTATGCATACTGTCTCTCCAAGCACACTGAAATCATACATATGGCAATTTGTCACAGGGATGATCTGACAGAATCAAAGTCACAAAATTTTCAGAGCTGTTAAAAACAACATATGGTCCAAAACTTCACTGAAAATGTCTAAGGCATTAATCCTTATGATAACGTAAGAATGTACTCCATTTGACATTAAATTGATGTTCCAGATAGGGTAGCTCATTTCCATAGAAATGGCAGTTTATGTGTGAGTGTGTATGTTTACCAGTCTTGTTGCTCACTGAATTGTCTCACAAGAATGTTTTATTTTACAAAGAATTCCCAGGAGCTGCTTATGTGTGGTTGGATTGACTCTTGCTGCCAGAGAAAATGACTCTTTTTATAATGCTGAACATGTAGAATCATTGTCAATAGGTAACGATGATTTTTCTCAGTCTAAATTGGATTTGATGGAGAAAGACACATTTCTGATTTTTTTTCTTTCAAGTATCTTCAAATTCTTTACAATTATCTAAGAGCACAACTTGAATGTTGATGACAAACCTTCTTTCCTACGTTTTAGAAAAATGTCTACCAGCATTTAACGCATTTTAAGTAATAATCGACATCTTAACCTGATATATCTCAGACTATTTCCATAAAGTAGCAGAGACCCGGTACCTGGGGATGTTATTTTAACTTTCAAATTAAATAAAAAATTCCAGTGCTATATGTAAATAATTTTAGGGTGTGTTGTAGTTTTTTAGTTTCATATTTTCATGTAACTAGACAAAATGACTTTGAAATTGTCTGCTTTCATGTAAAAGCAGCCTTTTAAGTGACATTTCCACTTTCTCAGAAATATTATACATAAGCATGACTCTTTAATTTGAATAAAAATTATAGAAACTGAATCTACCCACCTTTAGGGCAGAAATAGGTTTTGCTTTTTTCCCCATTTATTCCATATGAAATATTAAAATGAGGAAGAAATTTTTGCAGTTAAGCCAAAAAATTATTTTTGAGAGAGGCCTCAGCTTTTTGACAGATAAGCCCCTAAAAGAAGTCTTTTTGGGTTAGGGTAAAAATAAGAAGTAACAGTCACTGATTTCGGATTTAGTCTGAAATATCCTAGGAAGAGATTTATATACAGAATTTCCTTTGATCCTCACAGTTTAACCTGAGATGCATACTATTGTTTTCTGATTTTACTGATGAACAATTGGGTTTTTAAAAAGTCAAATTGTTATAGCTCACAGAGCTGGGATGAAACTCTTTGATTCCAAACACTGCACTCTTGGCCCCAGAGCTCTACTTTCACTAAAAGAAAACACCCTTTGCTGGTCCACATACATCCTGCCCATCCCCAGGTTCACACACAAGTACCAGCAAGCTGGCCTCATCAGCCAATTGATTCTGTTAAGAGCTAAGAGGAGCCCTCATGACCCACTATGTTTGCTTCATCTGTGACAATGCTTTACTACCCTTGCAGCCATTCCAATCTCCTCCCCAGTCCCTGAATATAACCATAATCTTTCGTTCTTTCATGTACGTTCCTTTCTTAATTTGTTTTATTTAAATTCAATTAATGAACATATAATATATTATTAGTTTTAAAGGTAGAGGTTCCGTGATTTATCAGTCTTATATGATGCCCAGGCCTCATTTGCTTTTTTCTTTTTGCTTGTTGTACCTAGTCCCATTTTTCCTCCTAATTTTCAACACTTCCATCAATGGTTACTTCCAGTGGAAGACCTTTGCCAGCTTCCCGGTAATCATAGCCCATAGGATTAGAAAGTGTCACATGGATAATATTATTTATATATTATTTATTTTCCTATCTCTTTCATTAGATAGTGAACTTTTGATAGTACAACTGATAATTGTTTTTACCTCAATTTCAAGTGACTACCAAACACTGGCCACCTAGTAGAACCCAATAAATGTCAGGTGGCTAAAACCATTATTTAGTGGAAAATCAACCAAGCTAAAGGGGAAGACATGCATTGCAAAGGAAGGATCTTTATAGCCAATACATATATTTTAAAGGAAAATCATTCAAAGCTGAGTAATGAAGAAAAATAAATACAGGTATCATACTAACTAGCGTAGTCAGTGAAGAAGCATAGACATAGAAAATACAAATTTTCTGGGTTACGGAATAAACATTCCTAATTTCTAAATGCCTTCAGAATTATGAAAAAAACATTCTTAAAATGTAAATGTAATAATAAACGGGAAAACGATAAATGCTTGGTTCTAATGTTTCAATTAACAATGTGAAGATACATCCTGGAGATCAAAAGGCTAATCAAAGGAAGTGTCTAACTGCATGATGATCAGAGCACTTAGCACAGATCAGATCAGGTGTGATTAATATGCTGATGAAGAAGGCACTATGGGTACCATTTTATGTTGTTCAGTCACTTAACGTGATAGACTATCACGAAAAGTACAAAATAGGGAAGTAAGAGTTTGATAAAGAAACATGAAAACAAATCTTACTACATACAAAATGAGATCAACAAGGGAGGTACACGTACTTAGAAGATGGTAGATCAGGAAAAGTGGGTAATATTTTTTGTTTGCAATTTTGAAAGATATCACAATTGAAATGTGATACCATTTTGAAATGCGATCCCTAAAATGAAAAAGAATACATTTTGGATAAAAAAGGAAATGTTTCAAGTGGAAAATCCAGAAACTTATTTATTTTAAAAATCTTAATTTTTAAAGTGTTGCTATACTGTTGTAGACAGGAAAAAGTTCTGAAGCTCATTTAGCATAAGAAAGATAACTGGAATGGAAGATCTACATAATGCTGTATTCAAATAAAATATATTGCAAGTTTGTAAATGTAAATCAAGACATAGGGCCAAGACAAAATATGTCAAATTCTAACGCTGCTGTTAAATTCAGAATGTAGGGGCATGTGGATGGCTCAGTGGGTTAAAGCCTCTGCCTTTGGCTCAGGTCATGATCCCAGAGTCCTGGGATGGAGCCCTGCATCAGGCCCTCTGCTCAGTAGGGAGCCTGCTTCCCCTTCTCTCTCTGCCCGCCTCTCTGCCTACTTGTGATCTCTCTCCTCTCTGTCAAATAAATAAAATCTTAATAAATAAATAAGTGAGTAAGTAAGTTCAGAATGTGGAGGTACCTTATGAAACCTTAGTTTCTCCCCATAGTTGAAAATATAGATGATGGGAAAGGATAAGGTTCATTGCCTATGACAGCAGTAGCTTCAGCAAAGCTCATTCTAGTTATTGTTACCTCAGGTTTTCATCCTAGCCCCTGAAATGCAAAAACCTGGATAATTTTAAGAATACTCTGATTCGAGTTGAGTATCTGTATGTCCATTCTTCCATTTTTCATAATAGTTCATTTGTTTATAGCTCATCTCTGAAACGGTTTTGCTTTTCCCTACATCAATATTTTGCACAATTCTGTGTAATTATCATTACCATTTAAATCTATGCTTCTGTATATTAACATTTTGTCTTATTGTTTTGAACTATTTGTTCCAAACTGGAATCTTTCATTGAAGTGCAACATCGATTTTGAGGGAGATTTTCATGTTCTCATGGAACAGTTCTTTTTTTTTTTTTTTTTTTATGGAACAGTTCTTAAATATATCATTCCCAAGCCAAAGGCAAAATGTGACATCCTGGGCTATCACTGCAAATGTTTTAAAACTTAAAAAAATTTTTTCATTCCCACATTTTTTCAGCAGTATAGTCCCAGGATTCTTATGCATTGCCTTTTCTTTGAACATAACTTATGATTTTGTGCTAAAATGATTTTATGTACATATTTGGCAAATACTCTTTCAACTTTTAAGTATCTTATGTTCTACATATAAGAATTTATCTTTGAAATGAAAAATGCCAAAATGTTAACAGTGATTGCCACCAGGTACTGTCATTCTGAGTGACATTTTTTGTGTGTGTGCTTTTATATTATCCATACTATTCAGATTTTTATAATGAGCATATATTTTTATTAGAATAACATCTTTAAATTTTTTTAATTTAAAATTCTTACCCACAATTCAAAGTCAGTGCCATATATTTGTTGAGATAAAAAAACTATAAAAATAAATATATGAAATTATATAGTATCCTTAAGAAGGGAAGAAAAAAAACCATTATCTCCATAGCTCCTTTTTTCTACCATTTAAATAGCTTTGAAAGATGAACAAACATTTACAAATTAGACATGAACCTTACTTTCTCATATTTTTAAAGAATTTAAATGAGTTAAAAAGAACTTGGCCGGTTAAACAACAAAATTATTGTATTTGGTTCTAGTCTTTGTAAATGATGGAACAATGGTTGAAAAAATTCTTTACTTAAGAAGCTCTAAACTATTGAAAGGGATGATAGAGCATTTGTTGGGGGGCTGGGTGGCATTCAAACAGGGCCAAAAAATACATGTTCTCAATTATGATAATAAATTGAATTCTTGTTAAGGTACTTGAATAAAAGGAATGTTGAGTAAGAGTTAAGCTTCATATGGGAAGCTGTTAAAGAGACTGATGAGCATTACTTACATCCTTATAAATACACTTTATAGCATTATGAGACCATTAAGAGTCAAAAAAATGCAGATACAGGATAAACTTAAGAGAAGGACTTCTGTTGATTTCCATCTGCCCAAACATTCTCATTACAATTCAAAAGGAAATCCTAATTGTCTAGTAAAGAATACAACCATAAAAAGTTAATGGATATAGTTCCTAGGAAGACCTGCAATTCCAACTCTGCTATTATGCAATTATAAGTGGTGATTTGAAATTTTTTCAGCTCTCCCAATATATAGGCGTATTAAGACACTAGTAAAAATAATTTGAAATCTCTCATGCAAACTTAAATGAAAAATAATACATCTTCCATATATGAGTGTAAATGAATTTCCATTTGGTGATATCATAAAATGTCTGACTTCTTAAATCTTTTTTTATTTCTCAACAGTAGTTTAAAAACTGCATATTGTGAAGAATTAAGTTAAAATATAAAGATCTCTCATTTTATTTCCTGTATGAGATATAAAAATATGGGAAATCGGTGTTAGATCCCTTGTTTTGTTTTGAGCTATTAGTTAATCTGATCTGATTCTAAGTTTGATCTTCCAGCATAAACCTAAGTGTGGATGGGAAAATGTTACAGATGTTAAAAAAATAAAACTTAAATAAGGCATGTTTACATAAAACACAGTTCATATGTAAAATTCCCCTCCAACGGCTCAATCTTCACTTGGGAGTGAGGTTCTATAGACCTCAGATTACAATTCCGTAGACTTCAAGATAGTGACTCTCTTTCACTACCACATGATACATTTCAAAGCTAGATATGTATTTTCTGCAATAAGAGATGGCAATCTTTTGCTTTTCCATCCTATACATAGTTTTTTTCCTGTAACACTGGAGTTAATGTTCAGAGAAGCCTCAGACTGATACTGTTAATAAAGCAGATGGGTATTTACATGTGTAACTGAAACACAAAAAAGATCAGCTTTCAGCAAAAATGAAGAGAGCAGGATTTCTGGAGTAGCAAAGAATGACATAAACTAGGTGGTATGTAGTTAATAGCATAATGACTCTGAGCAATATGAAAAATATGAAACAGTACACCTTTGCTTTGATTCAACAAAGGGAGGTGGTAGAAATCTGGAATAGAGGGCAACATATTTATAATATGAATGTGATGAAACACTACCTAACATAGTGTTTAAAATGCCATTGCCTGGGTGCCTGGGTGGTGCAGTTGGTTAGACATCTCACTCTTGGTTTTGGCTCAGGTCCTAATATCAAGGGCATGGGACAGAAATCTGCATCGGGCTCCACGCTAAGAGCAGAGTCTGCTTTAGATTCTTTCTCCCTCTTCCTCCACCCGTCCCACTGGTGCTCTCTCTCTTTCTCTCTCTAACATAAATAAATAAATCTTTTAAAAGGCCATTGCCAATACAACTGAAAATATTCTAACCAACTGCCTTTATTTGCAATAAATAACTTGCAGTTACACTCTGGTGTCTAGGACTGATGAGCTTCTGCTAATAATTCTGGTGTTTGAATTTTATTCTTCAATGTATATAATAATGACCAAAAAATGATATTAGGACACAAGGTAAAATAAAATAAAGAAAAATAGGATACAAAAAGGTAAATTGATTAAAATAAAAAAACCAAACTTTAAAGAGACTTTGAAAATACAAAGTGAGAATACCTTGAACCCTTAGTCTCTGCAGCCTCAGAAATAATTTGAGCTACTTTATTAAATCATCCAAGCCAGAGAAGCTTATGGGGACAAAATAAAACCCTGTGTAGAGCATCACATACCTGAACTCACATTTATAATTCAGACTTTTTGAGTAATATACTTTTCAAACAATCCATCATTTTAATTGGAATTCTGAAGTTATAATGAACTATTAGTTTCTTAGAGAAAGAAAAAAAGCAGATATTCAATCCTTGAATCTAAAAGTTGGCAGCTAATAATTTCTCAAACCTTAATACAGTCTAGAAGTACAAAAACAGTTTAACCAGCCTTTGTCTTAAATAAACTAAGTTATCATTATGCATTTACTGTTAGAATTGATTAATTATTGTCTAAATTAGTGAACAATCAATATGTGTTTTAAATCATACCACCATTTAAAGTATTGGATTATGAGCAAAGCTTGCTGCTGCTCTAAGGCACTTTGACTTTACGCTGTTGGTGATGTAGAGTCCCGTAATCGAGTCTGTGTTTCAGAAAGAGAGGAAAGGAGCCATTAGCAGTAGACTGGTAAGAAAAAAGATGATACAGGTCAATGGAGATGGAGAATAGGAAAGCGGAGTCATTTTTCTAAGGGGGAGAATTTAGTTGAATGTGGGAGAAAGGCTTCTGTGATAGCACTGGGGTGACTGGGCAGTAGTAATGTCTTTAAAATATGGAATGCATGAATAGGGCTAATTTTTTTTAATGGAGGGAAGGTAGAAGAAATAAGGTATACAAATAACATGTACCTTATTCTATTCTGTACCTGTACCTTATTCAATAATGTGTACCTATCTTTATCCAGCAAAAAAGTGCAGAGTAGAGCAGTGATTCAAGGAGTCCCTGAAGTCAAAACAATTCGTGATAATACTAAGATGTCATTTGCTTATGATGGCACAAAAGCAATGGAGAGTAAACCAACCGCCATCTAAGCATTAATGATAAAGACAGTGGCGCCAAATTATGGTACTAACCACTGGGCACTCATGGTTAAAATACATATTGATTTTGTATAAGAAAAAACACCAGTAAAATACCAATCTACAACCATTAAAATGACTGAAATTAAAAACTGACCAAGTGTTGATAAGGGTGTTGAGCAACTGGAACTCTTAACATGGCTGGTGAGAAAGTAAAATGATATAACTACTTTGGAACACAGTTTTGTAGTTCAAGTTCCACTAATAATGTCAATATCTTTTCATGCCTAGTCATGTGCTTTGTTGTACTCTGGATATCTTTTTTTTTTTTCTGTAAAGTATCTTTTGCCCAGTTTTTTTTCTTTGGATGTTTGTTCTTTTTATTATTGTGTTTTCAGTGTTCTCTCTAAATTCTGGATACAAGCCCTTTTAGATTGAGTTTTCTACTGATTATCAGAAAACTGTCCTGCTTCTTTGCATGTTGGATAATTTTTGATCTGCTGATGGGCATGATCAACTTTGTCTTTTTGGGTGCTACATTCCTACAGATATTCCTGAGCTTTACTCTGGGATGTAGGTATGTTACCTGGGGACACTTTGATATTTTTAAGGCTTGCTTTTAAATTTTGTGAGAGGCAGCCAGAATAGCCTTTAATCTATGGCTAATTTTGCCTCCACTACCAGGCAATACTTTTTGAACTATCCTACCCAATGTTTCTTGGATTATAAGGTTTTTCCACTCTTGCTGGTGGCAATAAGACTCTTTCCAGCTCTGAGTGAGCTCCTGAGATGTTCCTCTACTCCCTCAGATGTTTCTTCCACACGTCTTGAGGCGTTTCCTGGCTGGCATATTCTGAAGAGCATTCAGCTGAGGATTCCAGGGGAATCCCCTGCACCTCCCCACAGCTCCCTCTCTGAGCAACTTTCACTGGCCTGCGAACTTAGATACCGTAGTGCTCCTGTACTCCCACCTCCATCTCGGAACTCTGGGACGCTACTGACTGTACCTGGTTACTCCTTCCTGTGTTGTGGCTTAGAATCTCTCTCCAGGTAGTAAGTGGGGGCAAGTATATTTTTGTTTTTGAAAAATAGCCCCTTTACATTGAAATATTGTTATTTATGTTCACATGTAATGAGCTTATTTTTAAATGAATTATTTTTAAAATTCTACATTTTAATTTCTGACATAGTAAAAATCCATAGATTTAACTGAAACAAACAAAAGCTCTTTGGGGTTCTCAAAACATTTTAGGAATATAAATTTGTTTGAGAGCACAAGGTTTAAGAATCGTTAGCCTAGGATTACAGATATTAAAGTCTTCAGCTTAGACAAAATGTTTTAAACTACATTTAGGGAGAGCTAGTTGGAATAAAAGGGCCAAAGACAGAAATCTGAGAGAGAGCCTCACCTTCCTGTGATTGCTCAACCTCTATAGTTCCAATCTGTCCTTACGACTTGTTTATTTGATCCTTGAAACATCTTTCCAATTTGTTCTCTAGAATCCATTCCCCTGTTAATTCCTTAATTCAGGCTCTCATGACTTTTATTCTGTATCATTGTCGTGTCTTCCTTGCCTAGTCATTATGGCCACTATCTGTACCAGAAAGCCTTCTAAAACCCTGGTCTAGTTTTATCTTATTCACATTCAAGACGGCTTTGAAACCAGGGCCTTGAAGTTAAAGTTTAAACTCCACAGAAGCATGAAAAAGCCCGTAGGACTGCATAGCTCAGGCTGGCTCTCCGGTCCCTCTATACAAAAACATTTACATATGAATTGTCACTTAAAGCTACATATGTTTTCTCAGTGAAACGGATTTGCCTTAGCGTCAGCATTTGTCCATGTTGTTGCATATGCCCCAAACCAAAGAGTTTAAATAAATAAAAACAAGTAGTTGGGCCTTCCTAGAGTCATTTTTTATCACCCTATATTTATGAGTGACAAACATGGCTATAAATAGGTGGCTACACAACAATTACTCAAAGGTTTTCTTTCTAATCAGTTAAACAATTGTACAAGAGTAGAACTGACCAGAAATTATCCAAATACGATGTTTACATGGCTGAAAAAAGTCACCCTATGTAAGGTTTAAACTTTCTGATCACTGCAATTGACAGCAGATTTAAAGAAAGTTGTAATATAATGAAGTTCATTACTTAATGAACTTCATTGTTACTATTCATGAACTCTAGTTACAGTCTAAGAGTTTATGAATTTATCTACAACATTCCTTCTTAGCTATACCTTAGTTTCATCCTATGGCCTCCCCTGCCCCAACTCCCTCAAACCTCACTAAATTGTCAGGCAGTATATTCAAAAGAATACTCAGTAAGGCCAAAAGTAGATTTTATGCCACATTTCTCTAAGGACATCTGACCAAAGGCCAGCACACAGAAAATGCCTGATTCCTGGATATCCTTTCCACTAAAGAACACCATAGTTCATACAATAAGCTCCCCCAAAAGGTATCTCCACAGTAGAAATTTTCAAAGAAACCCACAATACAAATGTTTCCATTTAATTAATATACCATATCACACTTATTTCTAATTTGCTATCATTATTAATCAGTAAGTTTTCTTCACTGTTAGGTCCACTATGAAAAAAACTAGTATTTTCTTTGATATGAATCTGAACTCAACTACCTAATGTAGTGTCATGAATGCCAACAAAACATGACTATTAATTAAATCATATCTTTCTTACAATGACATGGGCTTACTTAATATATCTTTTATGACTGACAGATGATGGGAAAAGTAGAACACAGTCATTCTTTATTGTTATATATTTTTCCTTTCCAGTTAAAGAACCCTTGGTTGGGTTGGCTTATTTTGAAATATTGATTAAATCTCACTGTTTTTAAGAAATCGCTTCCTCATAGATGTTTATTTTGTGTGTGTGTTTAAATATAATTTCTTATTTCATTGGAATCTTTAAAAATAATTTTTATTTGCAGCATTTTTTAGAATCATTTAAAAACATTTTTTTCCTGTCAAATTGGAATGTCTACAAATTTTGCATTAACAATCTACTGAGGCTTCATGGATTTTTATTTCATGGGTGGATTGTGACAATGAAAATAAAACATCTAGAGGAAAAATGAAGAGAAAAGGCAGTTTTAGTTTTTGTTATTTGGTTCAAAGCTTCCTGGAGGCCATTTTTCAAAATGCTTGTCAGAGACCTTAATTAGCTGAAATTTCTAATTGTTCACAGTCCTTATTATACTAGTAAGATAACAATTCTTTTTACAATTTATAGTAAGTATTTCTAGTAACCTGTTTACAGAAATAGAACAGACTAGACATTGACAAATATCCATCCCTTTATAGCAAACCTGAAATAGTCTAAATAATAATATTTAGAACAATAATATTAATAATAACATTCATTCATAACTGAAGATGAAGTAAAAAAATTTCTCAGAGACCAAAATAATAAATAGGCACAAATTCATGGTGTTAAGGGAATACACTGGAACCCATTTTTGCTCTGAGTTTTCTGCTGATCCCTAGTGGTGCGGGGTTTTAAGGAGACCTGTATTCATTGAGAGTGAGAAAAGTCCAGGCATGAGCAAAATGAGAGATCAGACCAGAAATCTTTTTATAAACTAGGGTACCAAAACCAGCAAAAAGAAATTTTCTTTCTCAGCCTTGGCTCAGGGTGGAATTAAAATGCAGAAAGATTGTTTCTTAAGATTTCCCAAACTACAAGCATTCATATGGGTTTAGGACCTGGATAGATTCTACCTAAAAAACTGCCAAAAAAACTGCAAGCCAAAAATTTAGTTTAAAGTGGTCCCAGGTGGAAATTAGAGTTCCTGGCAGAAACAGACCTAAATCTTTTCTTTAGCAAAATACATTAAAATCAGACCTCAAAGGATTTCCATAGATAAAGTTCCATGTTACATCAATTACAATGAAAAAAATTACTTAAATAGCAGAAAGTCTTAGAGAATCAGGCCAGCAATCCACATATTACTATTTCCAGGAAAAGAATATAAATAAGTGTTAATACATTGAAAGAAATAAAAAGAGAAAATGAGGCTGTGAAAAAAAATCAAAGATTATTAAGATGGGCCAGGCTTTGATAAAACACCCAAATGGAACTCTTAGAGATAAAATGTGTAATGGCAGGTAGTAACTGAATTTAGAAGCTCAATGAAATTTTCAAATGCAGATGAGAAATGGCTGAGACACCTAAAAGATAAATTTGAAGAAATTAAGTAAAGCGAAGCAAGAGGGTCAAAGGGAAGGCAGATGTGGAAGGCGGTTAAGAGATATACAGGGAGAATGAGAAGGCTGCACATGTGCTTAATCAGGGTTCCAGGAGAGAATGAAAGAATGGAGAAGAGGGAAGATTCTAGAAGATGGAATGGCTGAATATTTTTCAGATTATGGAAAGACATGGAATCTCAGATTTAAGCAGCTCAAATAATTACATGCAGGATAAATAAAAATATTAAATATCCAGGACACATCATTATGAACTGAAGAATCCCAGATACAATGAGAGGATCTTAATAGTTGATCATGAAAAAAATAGATTGCCTATAGAAGAATGGATGCTAAATAACCAGCTTCTCAGCAGCAACACAGATGTGAGAAGACAAGAATAATATTTTCAAGAACTGAATGAAAACAATTCCTGTATCTAGTGAGGTTGTCTTCAATAACGATGCAAATAGTGATATTTTTGGCGCAAACTGAAATTTAGATTTATTTATTTATTTTTATTTATTACCACAAGAGCTCACCAAAAAAATCTTTAAAGGTATACTTCATGGGGAGAAAAATGATCCCAGGAAGAGAGTTTGAGATGCAAGAAAGAACAGCATACAAAGAAAATTGTAAATATATGGTTTAAGTTAAATAAATATTGATTCTATATGTATAAAAATGTAGAAAAAACTAAGAATTATTACCCTGTAAAATCGGAAAAGAGATGAGTAGAGTTAAAATATTACAAAAGGCCTTTTAATTTTTCAGTATGAAGGAAATATAACAATTAAAGATAATAGTTAATAATTAAAGGCATTTTTTAATAATAATTTAATTGCCACTTTAAGCATACATCCTGAAATTTCTAGGATATCAATAAAAGACTAAAGTAGCACGCCAATGGAATGGGGAGGGACTCAAGACAAAAGGTGGCAAAAAAAAGATTAAGGAAAAGAGAAACATGAAAAAAATAGAACAAATAAAAACAGTAAATGACAGAATTAAATCCATATACATCAGGTATCATCAATGTAAGCTGATTAAATTATTCATTAAAAGATTAAAGTGCTAAGACTGAATTTTAAAAATCCAGCTAGGTACCACTTATAAAACATACACCTAATCTATAAAGATAGAGCAAAGATATAAAAACAGCTCAAAATAAAAGAATGTAAAAAAACATATCATATAAATAACAGGATCAACATAAAGCTTGATTCAATGGTCATAAATAACATACATACCAAATATGGAGATAAGTGTTCTCTTCAAGCACGTGTGGAATATTTTAACAATCAGTCAGATACTAGGCCATAAATAGAACTCAAGAAATTTCAAACTACCTAATAGAGACTACATTCTCTGACCATACAACAAAATTTGAAAATCAATGTGAAAAAGATAAATTTAAACCGATACTGCTGTTTACTTATAATACTTCTAAAGAAGAAATAAAAAGAGAATTAGAAAATAAGTGGAACTGAATAATATTGAAAAGAGTCATAAGAACCTGTTGGATATAGATGAAGAAGTGCTTAGAGAGAAATTATAGCCTTAAATGTTTATTGTAAAAAAGGAAAACAGAAAGATTACATGTCCATGAGATAAGCATTTAAAAAATTTGAAAAAAAGAAGAAAATAAATATTAAATGTAATAAAAATAACTAAAATAGAAAAATACGCAGTAGAAAAACATTTTTTAATTTAAAGATTGTCTTTTGAAATGGACAGATGATATTGAAAAACTGAGAAGCTCAACTGATATCTAAAAAAGACACAAATAAATGATCTTAGAAATAAAAAAGCACATAATTTCATATAGAGTAAATATAAAAAATAAAGGAATGTTATAGAAAATTTTATATAGAGAAATTTGAAAACAAGTGAAATCAGCAAATTCTTAAACAACAAAAATGGCTCAAATAGAAAATCTGAATGGTTGCAAAACTCTTAAATATATTTGGTCGAAACATTAAAAAAGCAGGTAATTCACAATGGAAAACATAATCTGTAGGCCAATCTCATACAGCATACAGAATTAATTCCAGATGGGTGTTATGCTTTAATGAGAAAGTCAAAAGTTTCAAATTTTTAGAAGATATTTGTATGACCTAAGGGAGGCAAACATTTCTTAGGATATAATAAATAGTAAGCTTAAAAAATTATTTACACGCTTAACTATATTAAGAGCATATTTATCAAAACTTTTAAAAAGTAAAGATTGAAGACCTAAATTCAAACTTTGAGAAGATATCTGTAAAATATATAACAAATATTTTTTAAAGTACCCTATAAATCATTTTTTACAAAGACAAAAAAAGGTGGGTAAAAGACACAAGGAAGCACCTCATAAAACAAAACTGGTGACTGAATACATGAAATATATAAATATGTAAATATAAGACAAAATGTCCATTAGTGATCAAGAAAGTATAAATTAAATCTATAATAAAATGTACTTTCACAGCCACTAAACTGCAAAACAAAAATACTTTCCAAGTATTGGAAAGAATGGGAAGCACTGGGGACTCTTACATCTCTATCAAGTAAACTGGCACAACAGCACTAGAAAAACAATTTCCATTAGCTATTACATGCACGAATCCTGTGACCTAACAATTTTCTTCCTATACATATGCCCCAAAACTAACACTTGGGCACCAGGATTATAACTGCATCGATTAAAGAAAACCAAAACCAAAAAACTCTGTTAAGTAGTTATAATTTATGTGAATAATAAAGTTGAAAGATAAATTGTGGTGCATTCCAATTATGTGGCAATTAAAATTAACTGAACTATATTTACATCAACATGGATAGGTCTCAAAAACACAACATTGAATCAGGAAAAGGTTAATACAATATGTTTCCATTAATATAAAGTAAAAACCCAAGCAATCCAGATAATATATTTTACAGAAAAATATACATGAAGTAAAACTATAAAAAGAATTTGCAGAATGGTGGTTACCTAAGAAAATGGGAAAGGGAAATATGATGGGGGAGAGGTCCCCAGGGAGTTCAAGGGAATTAGTAACATTCTGTATCTTAAGGTGAAGGCGAGCCCACCGGTGTGATTTTTAAATTTCTCTACAAAACGTGTATACATATATACTCTGCTATGTATGCATAATGTAATTTACAATAGAGTAGAAGAATAGGATTTCAAAAATAACTTTTTCATACCAGTAAAAATGATCAGGAGTCATGTTTCAAGGTAATCACTACTTTCCAAAGTAATGAGGTAAATTATAATTGCATACACACTTACAAAATCAATGTAAATGAGTTTCTTTTCTAAAAGAAAATTTAGATATTTTCAAACAACAAAGGAGAGATGCTTATTTAAAATGCATAATGCTATAATTTTTATTCTTTGAGCAATACTTCATTATCCATTAACAAAAATTATACTCATTAGAAAATTGGTCCAGTTCAGTGGTTCTTAAACTACAGGGTGCACAAGCCACAAGGGGAACTCATTTAATGTTTATTCCCAAGTCCTCTGCTCTTTGCTTTCACAACTGACTCCCAGAGTTGTAATTCAGTAGGGCTACGGCGGTGCTAGGTATCTGAAATCTTGGCAAGCCCTCTCCCTACTCCTTGCATAGTCTGACTGAGATGGATAAAGACTCACAAAGTGAATAATGATTTGTGTTTATTCTCCTTGCTATTATATAAAGATGGAACAATGTAGGAAGGCTCCCTTAACTTCATGAAACAGTAAGACTTCCATTACTTCATAAAACCAGTAAATTTAATTTACCATTTGTAAGTTCTCTTTATTTATTTATTTATTTTAATTTTTATTAGAGAGAGAGAAGGGGGGTTAGGGGCAGAGGGAGAGAGAGAGAAAGCATCTCAAGCAGGCTCCACGTCCAACACAGAGCCTAATGTGGGGCTCGATCTCCCAACTCTAAGATCATGACCTGTGCCAAAATCAAGAGTCAGAAACTTAACCAACCCAGCCACCCAGGTGCCCCAAGTTCCTTTCACTCTTAAAAATTATTTAAACTTTGAAAATTACAAACATTTAATAAACTGGGAGTGGTTCTATTTCATTCATCTTATTTGAGAAAACCCAAACCCATCAAATTATGAAAATGAACAACTAAAACCATTAGAAGATAGAATTTCTACTTGCTTTTAACATGTATATACTCTTCTCTATATTTACCACATCTACCTAGTGAGAAAAACAAACCCAATTATCTATCTATCCCCTCCCCCTCTCTCCCTCCCTTCCTTCCTTTCTCTCATTTTATGTATAGAAAGAAAAGTAATAAAACCAACTTATAGTCATTGAGCACTGATTCCTTGGCAGAAACTCTTCAAAACTCTATATGTATAAATAATTTAATCAGTATAATAATATCAGGAGAAAAGTATTATTTCTTAAATCAGCTCTCTCCTACCCCTATTATTCTGAGGCAACTAGTATGGTTTCTGTGTGAAATATATTTATTTAAAATTTGTTTAACGAACAGAATAAATATCTTTTAAACATTCAGCTTATACAGGAAATTTTGAGGAGAAACTCACTGTAAGTTGAAGATTCTTAATCATCACCTAATGTTTTCAAACCACTCAGTTTTCCTAAGAAGAAAACACAATATACAACAAACCAGAGGATAAGAGATAAGATATGGTACTTGACATAAGGGCTAAATATTATGTAGAAAAAAAGCTCAACTTCTCATGCCTCATGCCAGATGATTCCCCCTTTCCCCACAGTAAGAATGGCAGGAGAATGCTGTATCATTACATATGAAATAAACATTTAGAGGCTCCATGGATGCCAATCACAGGGTAATTAGATCTAACTTCACAGTGCATGAACTCAACTATGTCCTCAGAAAAGCATCATGTCTCAACGCTACACAACTATCAACCCCTAGCACAAGAATGAGCTTACTTTGCTCATCTGCAAGTAGATAACTCAGGATATTTAGCCAATTATCATACATACGATACACACATAGATATACCTATACACATATGTCTGTGTAAGCAGATGCATATGTCTATCTATATATGTGTGTGTATATGTGTGTGTGTGTGTGTGTGTGTGTGTGTGTGTGTCTATATATATGCCAATTGACATCCTGCCACATAACCCCTAAACACTTCAATACATACTTCCTTAAAAACAGGATACTCTTTTTACATAACCACAACAATTTCAAAATCTGAGAACAGAACATCATGAAACACTAACTAATATATAGTCAATAAAACATTTCATCAATTGTCCCATATTTCCTAGTCCAACATCCAATTCAAGATTATTCATTGTATATAGCTTTCATATAATTTTAGATTTTTTTAATCTGGAACAATAATTCATCCTATCTTTTAGTTTCTTGACCTTAGAATTTTTGAGGAGTACAAAAAAATTCTTTTGTGAAATCTCTTTTAGTTTGGGTTTGTCTGATATTTTCATCAGGATTAGATTCAGTTATGTATTCTTGGCAAGAATACCGCAGTAAACCTTTCCATAATTATCAAAAGAAAAGCCCAACTGCACCAATAAACATTTATAAACCTGCACTTAAAAAGCACAATTTGTACTCCTCTGTTGTTTTTTGGATGTTTAGAATGCTGACATGTTTTAAAAAAAAACTTACCAGCATTACATTCTTAAAATTGAAATAGGGAGAAGAAAAGAAATTGTCAAAAATAATTATAAAGAATTGAGAATCCCAAGTAAACAATAAAATTTTAATAGAATTAGGGATAAGGAAAATATTTTTCAAGCATAAAGAATCTGAGATGAATTCATTGATCAAGTAGCTTTTCACAGTTGACCTTGCAGGATGGCTGAGATTTCAAATGAAAATATGGAGAAGGGTATTCTGGGTAAAGGCGGCAGTGTAAGAACAATCGTATGGAGGCAGGAATGGGAGACTGTGTTTATTCAATGGGAGGTGGTGTAATTGCCCTGGTCTACAGCCTGTGCCTACGCTAAGGGTAACGACAGAGATGGCCTGGCCCTCTATGCTGGAGCCATACCCTCAGGGAGCTGAAAGCCCACGCTGAAAGGATGGACTTCATCCGAAAGGTCATGTGACCTCACTGACCAGAGCAAACCAGAGCTCGTGCAAATACGGCTTAAATGGGAGTAAGGAAAAACAAATGCTTCTGCATAGTTTGTTTCTGTTGTGTTGTTGTTGTTTCGTATTTCCAGTAACTCCACTGTTAATATGGCTATTCTTGTTTTAAAAAGATTTATTTATTTATTTAGGGAGTAGGTGCGAGCAGAGGGAGGGGCAGAGGGAGAGAAATGATGGTGAGCCCCAACCGAGGACTGCCCAGGCACCACCCGACTGTACCCATCTAAGGGTCAGTTTGCCATTATAGTATCCGGTCTGAGGAAGAGTTAATTTTGTGGTGCTTGTTACAAGCAGCCCCTTGTCCTTACGTGACCTGTCTTTAGAACAGAAATAATGTTGTGGTTTCCTACCCCATGCAGGCATTTTGAATACCTCTTGGGAAAGGATATGCTTAGCTGGCTAATTATTATATAATTCAGGCCTGTCTCTCAAATGTTGTGATCCAAGGACCTATTCAAAAGAGAAAAATTAGTGTAAGCCCATACCCCAGAGTTTCTAGGCCCTTGTCTCTCTTGACTGGCCCACTTCTCCCTTGAAGTGCAGTTTAATAAAATTTTACTTGGTTTTACTTTCGTTTTGTTGTCCTGTAGTTCTTTACTGTGGCAGCAAAAAGAACTGAGGTTTATTTCTTTTTCCATCTCACCCTTGGTAACGAAATGAATAGGAAATATGAATATATTTTCACATACATATGAAAATACGATAAAATAAAGGTTGGAGAGTGCTGACCCAACTGTTAGAACAAACTTGTGCTTGCAAGAGTCCAAAGGCAAAAGATGTCACAATATAAAACAAAGAGCGAGGGAGGAAAGAGACCAATAAATGTGCCATGATCACAGAAACTAGGGGTTTCTAGAGGTAAGATTAATAAATAATAAATATACAATGGTAACACTCAAAAATGTTTATTTTATATAAATTTGAGATCAGATCATTTATAGTCTATATAAATGATGCTATATTGAAATCTGTATATGTAGAAAGACTAGATGGGGAAATGAGGTAAAGCTCCAAAAATAAAAAAGGAAATAGAAGACCAAAAAAGGAAGAAACATGGTCAAAGTGGTTGTACCACACACAGAAACATGGAAAACACAGATGAGTTTGTATTATTTCAATTTGGGAATTAATAAGACAGGAAATTTAACTTCCTTAATTCCTTAAAAGGAAATAAAATACTCAGATTAACCATGAACGTATCTTTTTTCATCTTTTTTTTAATATTAAAAAATTCTCCGGAGACTTGATTAATTATAAAATGTCTTTCTTTTTCATTAAGTTTTATAAAAATCTCCTCTGGTTTTTCCTCCTTATGTGACAATATTAGAACATTTAATTATTTCCATGACTTTCTGGCATTTTTATTATTCTCTTTATCGTGTTTCTGAATAATAAGTTTCTTTTTTCTTTGTATAATTTCTCTGTGGGATAGGGACGAGGTAAGAAAGGGGGCAATAAAAACTGATTTCCACACCTTTCATCCTATTTCACCTATTTTTTGAAAACCAGACTTTATGTATTCAACACCAATAGCAGTATGAAACAAAATATTTTAGCAGATCACTTAAACTTTTATTAAAACATTTATTGTTGGATAAATTACAGCATTTAGCACCAATTTTGTCAAGGCACACAAACTACACATAAAAGTTCTTCTATGCATGGTTTTCAAATTGTTTATAGATCTACCTTCTGGTTGCATGCTTGTAGTTCAAATAAATTGATCACCTTGGAATGTATTTTCCCACACAACTTCATTATATTTTCCATTTGGCAGGTGCATCTAAGTTACTCTAAGAAATCAGAGTCTAAAATTGAATGTGGAAAGATGAGACTTAAAGTGTCTTCAAAGTCAGTCCTGTTTGTCCAAAAAGTGTAAACTTTTCTCCTACCAAATATCAGTAGAAATATAATTTGAAGACACAGCAGAATACCACTGACACAGCCACCCAAAGGTACTTATCATAAAATGAAATAAGTAAAACAGCAAAAAAATATTCCTCAATATTTTTTACCTACCAGCGATATCATAATTTAGGTGGTCAAAACAACTTGAGTTCTTCGAGGAAATAGAAATGATGGGTGTGGACAATCACTCGAAATGTTGCCACCAATTTTTAGTTCTCCTCTGTCTCAGGGGAGGAAATTAGCATAAAATCACTTGCACTTTATGTACATCATTGTAATTTTTTCCATAATTTCCAACTGTACATTTTTCCTTTTCAACTAAAAAAAAAAAACCCCAAAGCCTATAATGTACATGAGGAGGACTAAAAAACCCAGAGATTGTAAGAAACTTGAGGACTGCCAATTTGAAAATTGTAGTGCAGAGTCAATATTTCCCCTGTTTTATTCTGGGAAATCATTCCAAAACATAGAGAATGAAAAACAACTATGCAAATACCCTATGAATTGAAAATAGGAAACAGTGCAATTCTAGACCTCCAGATCAATGGAATGGTTCTATTTCATTGGTTCCATTCCATTGCTCAGTGATCACTGAGCAAAAGGGTGTGAAGGAGGAAAAAGAGAAAAGAAAACCTGAAGAAATGATCAGAAGCTGCAGATTTCAAAAAAGAGCTAACAAACCTACTTTCTTTAAGGCCAGGAGCCATGCCTTTTTATGTTGTAGATATTATGCAGCAGTTTCAGGTAGAAGCATCTGTGGATGGTTTCAGAAAGCAGAGAAAGTAAGGCTAAATAAGGAACCATACAGAAAATACAAATTTACAGAAAGCAGTCTATATCTCTGGAAAGAGAGAAGTAAAATCTTTCACTGTATGTGAGAGGAACAGAACAAAACAAACAACAAAACCCACATTGCCTATCTCCTTTGGCTAGACTAAAAAAAAACTCACTCAGCTCTGTGATAGAAAAGAAAAACTAGACCAGCACTGGGTCTTTATAAAGATACTACAAAAGGGATAAAAGGGTGGGAGAAGAGGGGAGCAGAAAACCAATGGCAAGAACACACACCGAAAACATGTTAGCATTAAAGAAGTAGAAAATTGTGGCCAAATATTTTATCAAACATAATGAACAGCAACCACCTTTTTGAAGCAACTATATAATGCAAAAATGCAAGATGTCAAGGCAATATTAGCAGGATGAGAACAAGAGATGAACTGTAAGCTTCCAGTACTCAACCAAATGGCATAATGGGAAAAAGTAAAAGCACGATGAAAATGAAGGAGAACTTGGAAATAATTACAGGGGAAGAGAGAGTACTGAAAGCATAAGAAAGTAGCAAGGATTGAAGTGATAGATGCAAACTAAATAAATATATATTAAGAATGAATGAAAAAGAATTAGAAATTATATAGTACAGACAAGATAAATCCAACATACATATAAAAGGAATCACTGAAAAAGGAAATAATAATAAAATAGTGCAAATAGGGGGGAGGAACAAGATGGCAGAGGAGTAGGAGAACTAATATCATAGGGTCCCAGGAGTTAGCTAGATAGTTATTAAACCATTCTGAACACCTACAAACTCAACTGAAGATCAAAGAGAAGAGCAGCAATTCTAGGAACAGAAAAGTGACCACTTTCTGGAAGGTAGGGCATGTGGAGAAGTAAATCTGAGGTGACATATGGGAAGATAGACCACGGGGGGAGGGGTCAGCTCCCGGCAAGTAGTAGAGCGGCAGAGCACAATATCGGACCTTATAGAAGTCTGCTTTACTGAGGGATGTTGCTCCAGAGGCTAAGCGGGGGGTGGAGCCCTTGCTGAGACAGTGTGGACTCAGGACCTGTGGGGTCACAAAAAGAACAGGGGTGTCTGAGTATGGCAGAGCTCCCAGGTATTGGAGTGGGGAAGCCAGCCACAGAGACAGAACTGAGGTGGAGGCTCTCAACTCGGGGTTACCTTAAACCATGATCTGAGGCACAGTTGGGACACTGCTCTTTGAGCAGGGACCCCACACACGGAAGATCCGGTGAGAGCCCCTCTTTCTTCCTCCAGGAGGAGTGGTAGGGGAGCATACTGCAGGAATATGCTGGGTTTGGAGACTCCAAAGAGGGCTTTGCACCAGAGATAGAAATGCTTGGTGTCAGGCTGGGTGAGCTCAGAGAGTGGCCAGAGACCAGGGAAACGGGAATGACTGACTGCTTTTCTCTGAGGATGCACTGCGGAGTGGGGCCCCGAGCTCTCAGCTCCTCTGAGCCAGAGACTGTGAGGCTGCCATCTTCATTCCCAAACTTTTTTTATTTTCACCTGACAGCCGTAGTTCTTCAAAGAGCTGCAGAAGTGCGGGGAAGGGAGGGGCGGGTCAGTTCTGAAGTTTGGACCATAAATACTACATATGCATATCTATATATGTATATATAGATAAAAAGACTTCTGCACCCCCAACCCGCCCCCAGGTGTGAGGGCAAAAGCACCACAGAGGCAGCTCAGGCTGGGCCTGACGCTGAGGTACGCTGTCTCCCTGGCACCCGGCACCTAGATCCAGCGGCTGTAGGGGTCAGTGACCTTCGTGTAGGCGTAGGAGGACATGGTGACTGCTGAGTCTGTGGGCATGGCCAGTGCCTGCCGCGTGGGGACAATCCCGTTCTTCTCTTTATGCTAGGGCTCGGCTGCGATGGCGCCCCCCCCATTTGTTCCCTGAACAAAAGCTCCCGAGAGCAAACCCAAGCAGATTATTTAGCCTAGCCCCTGGCAAGGGTGGTGCAATTCCACATCGGGCAAAGATATTTGAGAATCACTGCAACAGGCCCCTCCACCAGAATCAGTAGGAACTTCCAGCCAAGACCAAGTTGACTGATTAATAAGAATGGCAGAACTCCAGAGCTAGGGGAATGCAACACATAGAATTCATGGCTTTTCCCCCTATGATTCTTTAGTCTTTCAAAGTTAAATTTTTTTAATTTTATTTTTTCTTATTCTATTTTTTAAATTTTTCCTCCTTCCTATTTTAACATTTTTTAACTATTTCATCTTATCAATACATTTTTAAATATCTTTGTAAAATTTTCATTGTTATAGTCATATTCTATCCCTTCATTTTACTTAGCCTTATTTTTTGTAGACATATAAGTTTTTTTTTCTTTAAAATTTTGGGATACAGTTTCTTCTAACAGATCAAAATATACCCTAAATCTATTGCATGGTTTTGTTCTAATATCCACTCTGATCATATTCTTTCCTTTTTTTTCCCCTTTTTTTAATGAACTTCTTATCCATTCCTTTTTTAGAATCTTTTCTAATTTTCATCTTTACAGTCATATTTCATCCTTCCATCGTGTTTACCCTTATTTTTATATATATATATGTTTTCCCTTCTTTAAAATTTTAGGAGGCAGTTTCTTCTAACAGACCAAAATACACCCATATATATATTTTGTTTTGTTTTCTTTTGTTTTCCTCCTTTCTTCTCCTCCCAATCCCCCAGTTTTGGGTCTCTTCCAATTTGGTTAGTGTATATTTTTCTGGGGTTGTCGCTACCCTTTTAGTATTCTATTCTCTCATTCATCTGTTCTTATCTGGATAAAATGACAAGGAGAAAAAAACTCACCTCAAAAAAGAACAAGTCATTGGCAGTACCAATGACTAGGGACCTAATCAATATGGACATTAGTAAGATGTCAGATCTAGAGTTCAGAATGATGACTATATAGGTGCTAGGGGGCTTGAAAAAAAGCATGGAAAATACTAGAGAACCCCTTTCTGGAGAAATAAGAGAACTAAAATCTAAGCAAGTTGAAATCAAAAAAAGGTGTTAATGAGCCGTAATAAAAAAACGGAGGCTCTTACCACTAGGATAAATGAGGCAGAAGAGATTAGTGATATAGAAGACCAAATGATGGAGAATAAAGAAGCTAAGAAAAAGAGAGATAAACAACTACTGGACCATGAGGTAAGAATTCGAGAGATAAATAATACCATAAGATGAAACAATATTGGAATAATAGGGATCCCAGAGGAAGAACAGAGAGAGGGGTAGAAGGTATATTGGAGCAAATTATAGCAGAGAATTTCCCTAATTTACTGAACGGAACAAGCATCAACAAAATCCAGGAGGCACAGAGAACCTCCCTCAAAATCAATAAAAATAGGTCCACACCCAGTCATCTAATAATAAAACTTACAAGTCTCAGTGACAAAGAGGACATCCTGAACGCAGCTCGGGACAAGAGGTCTGTAACATACAATGGTAGAATTATTAGATTGACAGCAGACCTATCCACAGAGTTCTGGCAGGTCAGAAAAGACTGGTATGATATATTCAGAGCACTAAATGAAAAAAAATATGCAGCCAACAATACTATATCCAGCTAGGCTCTCATTGAAAATAGGAGAGTTAAAAAGCTTCCAGAAGAAACAAAAATTAAAAGAATTTCTAACAACAAACCAACCCTACAGGAAATATTGAAAGAGGTCCTCTAAGCAACGAGAGAGCCTCAAAGGAACAGACCAGAAAGGAACAGAGACTATATACAGTAAAAGTCACCTTACAGGCATACAATGGCACTAAATTCGTATCTTTCAATAGTTACCCTGAATATAAACGGGCTAAATTCCCCAATCAAAAGATACAGGGTATCAAATGGATTAAAAAACAAGATCCATCAATATGCTGTCTACCAGAAACTCATTTTAGACCCAAAGACACCTCCAGATTTAAAGTAAGGGGATGGAAAAACATTTACCATGCTAATGGACATCAAAAGGAAGCTGGAGTGGCAATTTCTATATCAGATAAAGTAGATTTTAAGCCAAAGACTATAATAAGAGATGAGGAAGGACACTAACCATACTTAAATGGTCTGTCCAACAAGAAGATCTAACAATTTTAAATATTTATGCTCCTAACATGGTAGCAGCCAGTTATATAAACCAATTAATAGAAAATTAAAAAAAACAACACATCGACAATAATACAATAATAGTATGGGACTTTAACACCCCCCTCACTGAAATGGACAGATCATCAAAGCAAAATATCAACAAAGAAATAAAGGTTCTAAATGACACACTGGACCAGACGGACATCACAGATATATTCAGAACATTCCATCCCAAAGCAACAGAATACACATTCTTCTCTAGTGCACATGGAACATTTTCCAGAACAGATCACATCGTGGTCACAAATCAGGTCTCAACCGGTACCAAAAGATTGGAATCATTCCCTGCATATTTTCAGACCACAATGCTTTGAAACTAGAACTCAAACACAAGAGGAAAGTCGGAAAGAACTCAAGTACATGGAGGCTAAAGAGCATCCTACTAAAGAATGAATGGGTCAACAAGGAAATTAGAGAAGAATTTTAAAAATTCATGGAAACAAATGGAAATGAAAACACAACTATTCAAAATCTTTGGGATACAGCAAAGGCGGTCCTGAGAGGAAAGTACATAGCAATACAAGTCTTTTTCAAGAAATAAGAAAGGTCTCATTACACAACCTAACCTATACCTAAAGGAGCTAGAAAAAGAACAGCAAAGAATGCCTAAACCCTGTAGGAGAAGAGAAATAATAAAGATCAGAGCAGAAATCAATGAAATAGAAACTGAAAGAACAGTAGAACAAATCAACAAAACTAGGAGCTGGTTCTTTGAAAGAATTAATAAAATTGATAAACCCCAGGCCAGAATTATCAAAAATAAAAGAGAAATGACCCAAATTAATAAAATCATGAATGAAAGAGGAGAGATTACAACCAACACTAAAGAAATACAAATAATTATAAGAACATATTATAAGCAACTATATACCAGCAAATCTGACAATCTGGAAGAAATGCATGCATTCCTATAGACATATAAACTACCAAAACTGAACCAGGAAGAAATAGAAAACCTGAACAGACACATAACTAGTAAGGAGATTGAAGCAGTCATCAAAAATCTCCCAATAAACAAGAGCCCAGAGTCAGAGTGCTTCCCAGGAGAATTCTACCAAATATGTAAAGAAGAATTAATACTTATTACCCTGAAATTGTTCCAAAAAATAGAAATGGAAAGAAAACTTCCAAACTCATTTTATGATGCCAGCATTACCTTGATCCCAAAACCAGACAAATACCCCATCAGAAAGGAGAATTACAGACCAATATCCTTGATGAACATGGATGCAAAAATTCTCACCAAAATACAAGCCATTAAGATCCAACAGTATATTAAAAGGATTATTCACCACGACCAAGTGGGATTTATTCCTGGGCTGCAAGGTTGATTCTATATCTGCAAATCAATCAGTGTGATACAATACATTAATAAAAGAAAGAACAAGAAGCATATGATATTCTCAATTGATGCTGAAAAAGCATTTGACAAAGTACAGCATCCTTTCTTGATCAAAACTCTTCACAGTGTTGGGATAGAGGGTACATACCTCAGTATCAAAAAAGTCCTCTATGAAAAACCCACAGCGAATATCATCCTCAACGGGGAAAAACTGAAAGCTTTTCCCCTAAGGTCAGGAATGCGGCAGGGCTGTCCATTATTACCACTGCTATTCAACATAGTACTAGAGTCCTAGCCTCAGCAATCAGACAACAAAAAGAAATAAAAGGCATCCCAATCAACCAAGAAGTCAAACTCTCACTCTGTGCAGAATGTATACTTTATATAGAAAACAAAAAAGACTCCACTCCAAAACTGCTAGTACTCATACAGGAATTCAGTAGTGTCAGGATGTAAAATCAATGCACAAATATCAGTTGCATTTCTATACACCGACAGCAAGACAGAGGAAAGAGAAATTAACGAGTCGATCCCATTTACAATTGTACCCAAAACCATAAGATATCTAGGAATAAACCTAACCAAAGAGGCAAAGAATCTATGCTCAGAAAACTATAAAGTACTCATGAAAGAAATGGAGGAAGACACAAAGAAATGTAAAAACGTTTCATGCTCATAGATTGGAAGAACAAATATTGTGAAAATGTCTATGCTACCTAGAGCAATCGACATATTTAATGCAATCCCTATCAAAATACCATCAATTTTTTCAAAGAAATGGAACAAATAATCCTAAAATTTATATGGAACCAGAAAAGACCTTGAATAGCCAGAGGAATGTTGAAAAAGAAAACGAAAGTCGGTATCACAATTCCAGACTTTAAGCTCCATTACAAAGCTGTAGTCTTCAAGAGTATGATACCGGCACAAAAACAGACACATAGATCAATGGAACAGAATAGAGAGCCCAGAAATGGACCCTGAACTCTATGGTCAACTAATCTTTAACAAAACAGGAAAGACTATCCAATGGAAAACAGTCTTCAACAAATGGTGTTGGGAAAATTGGACAACTACATGGAGAAGAATGACACTGGACCAATTCCTTATACCAGATACAAAAATAGACTCAAAATGGATGAAAGACCTAAATGTGAGACAAGAATCTATCAAAATCCTAGAGGAAAACACAGGCAGCAATCTCTTCAACCTTGGCCACAGCAACTTCTTCCTAGACATGTCTCCAAAGGCAAGAGAAACAAAGGCAAAAATGAACCATGGGGGCTTCATTAAGGTAAAAAACTTTTGCACAGCAAAGAAAACAGTCAAAAAACCAAAAGACAACCAACAGAATGGGAGAAGATATTTGCAAACAACATATCAGATAAAGGGCTAGTCTCCAAAACCTATAAAGAACTTATCAAACTCAACACCCAGAGAACAAATAATCCAATCAAGAAATGGGCAGAAGACATGAACAGATATTTCTGCAAAGAAGACATCCAAATGGCCAACAGACACATGAAAAAGTGCTCAATATCAATCGACATCAGGGAAATACAAATCAAAACCACAGTGTGATACCACCTCACACCAGTCAGAATAGCTAAAATTAATAAGTCAGGAAATAACAGGTGTTGGTGAGGATGCAAAGAAAGGGGAACTCTCCTACATTGTTGGTGGGAATGCAAGCTGGTACAGCCACTCTGGAAAATAGTATGGAGGTTCCTCAAAAAGTTGAAAAATAGAGCTACCCTATGACCCAGCAATTACACTACTGGGTATTTACCCTAAAGAAACAAATGTAGTGATCTGAAGAGGCTCGTGTACCCTATTGTTTATAGCAGCAACATCTACAATAGCCAAACTATGGAAAGAACCTAGCTGTCCATCAACAGATTAATGGATAAAGAAGATGTGGTACACACACACACACACACACACACACACACACAAATTGAATACTATGCAGCTATCAAAAAAAACAAAATCTTGCCATTTGCAATGACATGGATGGAACTAGAGGGTATTATGCTAAGTGAAATAAGTCAATCAGAGAAAGAAAATTATCATATGGTCTCTCTGATAAGAGGAATTTGAGAGGCAGGGCAGGGGGGCAGGGAGGGAAAAAATGAAACAAGATGAGGATGGGAGGGAGACAAACCATAAGAGACTCTTAATCTCAGGAAAAAAAACTGAGGGTTGCTTGCAGGCAGGGGGGATAGGGTGGCTAGGTTATGGACATTGGGGAGGGTATGTGCTATGGTGAGTGCTGTAAATTTTATCAGACTGATGATTCACAGACCTATACCCCTGTTGGAAATAATACATTATATGTTAATAAACAAACAAACAAACAAACAAACACAGGAATGCGAAATTCACATCAGTGGAAACGATTTTGGATATAAAACTGGCAGGAGTCAATAAATGAATATATCCATGTAATGCCAAAAAAAATAGTGCAAAGAATAACAATAAAATAGTGGAAATACTTGAAGATATAAGTCAGTAACACTTCACTCTCTATCTTGGGGGAAAGATCAAAACAAAATGAAACAAAGACAAAAATAAGCATGTCCACAGGCAAAATAGTTCAGAACAGTCAGCACTAGAATAAAATTGTAGTGAAAATCACTAGACTTCAAATATAAATTAAGAATCATTTATTCAGCCACGTAAATAAGAATTCCATAAATTCTACAATGCTAGAAGAAAGAGCAAAATGTTCCTCAGCCCAACTATTCTCTGAGAAACAAACATGCCTGAATTTTGAAAATGCAAAATTTCAGAAATATGGCACCCAAGGGCCCTTCCTCAGGAATCTATGAGAGATGACCTTCATGCAATGAGATGATTAAAAAAATTACAAACTTGACAACAATGTATGCACCTGTTAGAAGTAAATCTTCCTCCAGTGGACAGTGGGGGCTTCAGATGACTGTAGCTTTTGACAGATTGACAGATTGACAGATTGAACCTCACAAGATACCCTGATCCACAAGCTCCTAGTTAAGCAGCACCTAGGTTCCTTAATTGCAGAAACTGTGATATAATCATCATTTGCTGTTTTAAGTTGCTAAATTTTAGAGTAACTTGTTATGCAACCACAGATAACTATAAAATGAGGCTTAGAAAGTATTGAGTTTGAAGAGGTTGGAATGCTAGAAAATAGAAAGAGGAATTTTAATTTTTAAAAAAAGGATTTTATTTATTTATTTGACAGAGAGAGACATGGAGAGCAAGGGAACACAAGCAAGGGGAGTGGGAGAGGGACAGCAGGCTTCCCGCAGAGCAGGGAGCCTGACGTGGGGCCTGATGTGGAGTCCATGCAGTGCTCCATGCCGAGCTCCATCCCAGGACTCTGGGATCACGACCTGAGCCAAAGGCAGATGCTTAATGATTGAGCCACCCAGGAGCCCCTCGGAGGAGAATTTTTAAAGAGAGTTGTTGGTGTGCTATGCCTCCGACCATCCCCCATGGGGAAGACAGACAATGGCACCATCTTCAAGCACAGTGAGTTACAAGGGCCCCCAGCAAAGCACTGGGGATTGACAGGTGTTGTCTTGTCAGTTCGTGCTAGACCCATGTTTGGAAGCAACTCAAGGCAAGAGGCTGTGGCTGTGTTGCTGCTCGGAGGGTAAGATGGTATTAGCTCTACTGAAAATGGTTTGCATGTCCAGAGTTGGACCAGAAAAGACACACATGTTTTTACAGACAGCTGTGGGCCAAGTGAAAAAAAGGCCAGTTGGAAGAAACTGCAGAGTGATTTCTATCAAAAGTGACACAGGGGAGAGCCACAGATATCAACAGTAAGAAACCATAGTGGGTGGACCACCACAAGTAGGAGTTTCAAAAGAGGACACAGTCGTCTCATAAGGAGCCACAGGTGACACATCCCAGTGAATGAAGACAACTCCAAAGAGCTCAGAAATAGGCTCCAAGAAAAAGAGGCAACACTTAATATTTGATATGGCCAGTAGACATCAAGAACCACACCTCTTCCCTGTAGGAGAGGGAGCCAAAGCTAGAACACTGGGAATAAAAGGCTTAAACAGAGGTTGAGAAAACCAGGAACACAGCTGACATGGCACCACCTCCGCACTCAGGCCAGAAGCAGAAAAGAACAGGGGGAGGGAGAAACTTTAACATTAGAGAGTTTCCAAGTTTTGATTATTATATGGAACTGTGATTAATTACCAAAGAGGAACCTTGTGTTCTGCTCTTTGACATTTGGCTGTATGATTAAAAAGATTTTTTTTAATTTAAAACTAATTAAAAGATAACAGTATCCCATACCATAGTAATAGAAATCATACAACTGTCAGCACAACAGAAGTTTTATAATTCTAAAGCAGACCTCCAAAGCCTGGACTCCTACCGACTGGTAATAGTGCTAGGGTAGATACTAACTCAAGCCTTACCAGTTAAGTAAGAAACCAACTTCTAGAACCAAATTGCCATATAGTATAGCATACTACATTGTTCTACTAAGTATGAGCTCACATAGGCTACCCTAAGGAATATATTTATAAGCCATTTTTAAGACAACTGATAAGCCCTGATTAGAAGAATATAGCTAAAAATTAAGAACCTTGATGCATTTGAGGAAAGTGTAACATACATATAATATAAAGTTGTGTTCCATTTTTCTTTTTTATCCTAATATCACATAGTTATTGGTTCAAAAAAAACTTTAGATTTCTTAATTATAAAAAAATAAAGAAAATTTGGCAACACTACCTCCGAATATGATACTCTCAATTACAGCGATGTAATCTTGGGGCTCCTGCTCAGTAGACATCTCCCATCTGCCTCCAGCGATATTTAATAATTTGTAGAGCTGATCTGAACTCGTCACCCCACACAGCAGAGTAACCACACTTTCCGGTGAATGAAGCACCTTTTCCAGAAACTGACATTTCTTTGGAGTTAGGTCTTTAAGTAGGCCATTTGATAATATCAGAAGTTTACATTTGTAAGAGTTTAAATTCAGCAATTCCAAATCCCAAAAAGAGTAATTCTCCAAGCGATACAACAGGACTGCTTCCCTTTTCACAACATGTAAAAAAACTTCCATCAAGTACAGAGCCCATTCCTTAGCATCTTCTTCATATATCATTATGATGTCTCTTGTATTTTCTGGAAAAAGAGAAAAGAATGTATTGATTTTCTTATGTTAGTAATGCTAATAGCATATTATATTATTAATCTCAAAAATTTTTATGTACTCTTTAGGGAATATATTACTTTTATTATATCAGAGACCAATAATATAATTCATGTTATCTCCATTATGAAATCATACAGGATTCAAGTAATCCTTAAGGTCAACACAGTTCATACTTTGTGTGAGTCTACACTGTACTCATTGTACCAGAGTGAACCAGGATGCTCAACCCAAAGAAGAGACGGGTTTTATGGTAGAATAAAAAGAATATTTTGAGGGATTATAGGAGCTAGGCTACCAGGCATGGCTGTGTCGTAACCACAGAATTTACCCAGGTCACAGTATTTAACTCTTTGAGCTACTATTTCTTCTTTGACTAAACAAAGGTAAAAGTAAATAAATAAATAAGCCCTACCTAAGGAATCAGATTGTTCTGTGAAGATATGAGATAATTTTCATTAAAGAACTTTCAAATCTTTTTTTCCAGGTAAAGATGACTGCCTAAAGACAGGTGACAGGATTTCCATGCCCAAGAATTCTAACAAAACAAACATTTTTAAAAAAGAAAGAAATTCAATAGCAGAAATGAAATAAAGGGGGTACTATCTCATGGCATAAACTAAATTTCATGCTGATGAAATAATTAGAAGGTTCTGATGGGACAACAGTAATACTAAGTCTCTCTCTGAACCCACAGCAAATGTTGATAAAGAAACTTGAGTCATCACCAAAACCATGAGGGTGCTTATGGATCTCTTCCCCATTTGGAAACTGATCAGGGAGAGTCGCAGGAGTAGGACAGGCTGTCAAGACTGTCCACAAGCCAGGGATCACAGATGAGTTAGGAAAGCTGGGCAAACCCCACAGGAACTCAAGTGCATCCCTGGGCAGAGGACAGGGGCCTTGTAGACAACATTTAATAGGTCTCATTAGAAACTACAACTTAGGACTCCAACCCAAGACCCTTTGCTTCTCCTCTCCTTTTTTTTCTGGCCAATAAAAACTGACTGGAATATAGATTTTTGTCACCTAAACTGTAGCCTAAAGGGAAAAATAAAAAGTAGCAAAAAAGACAGGGAGGGGAATTAAAAGAATAATTTGTCCACACTATCTTAAGCAAACAGAAGCTAAAACAGAGCTAAGAGAAACACAAACAAAATGAAAAGATAAATAATAAAAACTTGTAGTTGTGGGAAAGGATTACACAAATAATATTAACAGTAATAATATGATCACAAAAATAATGAAAGTAACACAGCATGCAGACTAGTAGAAATCATGAGGAGGGAAGAAAAAAACTCCATAGAAGTTGTCTACAGTATAAAAGGACCAGAGATTAAATAAAATCAGAGTTCAAAAACAAGTTGATTTAACTTTTTAAAAAAAGTATCATTTAAAAGTATATGAAATAGGGGCACCTGGGTGGCTCAGTTGGTTAAGCAACTGCCTTTGGCTCAGGTCATGATCTCAGAGAGCCGGGATCGAGTCCTGCATCGGGCTCCCAGCTCTGTGGGGCGTCCACTTCTCCCTCTGACCTTCTCCCCTCTCATGCTCCCTCTCACTTTCTCTCTCTCAAATAAATAAATAAAACCTTTAAAAAAAAAAGTATATGAGATAAGGAGACAAGTTGAGCCAAAACAGCACCATCACCCAGATAATATATAAATTAGAAAAAATAATAACTAGAATACATAGATAATATTTTAATTTCTGGACTAAAAGAAAAGCTTGATATTTTCATAGTAAGTACAGAAAAAGAGAACAAGGTTATAGGAATTGGTACAAATATGATATATCTGTGTAAGAGACTAAAAAGGAAAAGACTCAGTATAAAGACAGTTTAAAAGCTGAAGTAGAAAAGAATAAAAGACACAAAATATTTTAAAACTTTAAAAATCCTTAAAATATAAAAGAAAAATGACCAGTTCCATGTATCAGTGGGGCATGATCAAGTTCTAAGAAAAATTGTTAAGGGAAATTCTATCTTGATGAAATTGCTCTTGGTGTAATGATTAAAATGTCTTCATGTGTTCAGGAAGGAAGAGCAACTCACCCAGGAAGAGAAGAATATTAAGCTGGTCAAAGATTTCTTCAGAGCAATTTCAAGCTCAGGTCAGAATGAATTATAAGAAAGTTCTTACAAAAATAATTTTATAATATATTCATACTATAGAATATTGTACAGCAGTGAAAATGAACCACTGCTACATTGAACATGGATAAATCCAAAGACAAAAGATGGGGTAAAAGAAGAAAAAGAGCATTCTCTGCAATGATTGTATTTATATGAAGTTCAAAAACAAACAAAAAAATATCCATGGTGATACAGATAGGATAACTCGGCATAGGATTATTGAATGAAAGCAGGCATGGGAGAAACTGCCAGGATTCTGGAGATGTTCTCATCTTGGTCTGAACGGCTGTCACACAAAGTGTATGTATGTGTGTGTGTGTGTGTATATATATATATACACACAGATATACAGATAAATAAACTTTTATATATAAAAGTTTTATATATAAAGTTTATATATAAACTTTTATATATAAAAGTTTATTTATCTGTATATCTTAGATTGTATGTGTAAATTATTCTTCAATAAAAAAGTAAAGTAGCAAAAGAAAGAGGAAAGTTTCATGATGACAGCTGTGCAAGAGGCCTAGAGATCAGTAGGGACCACCTATCAACAGGTGAATGGAGCATTTTGGGAGGGAGTGCCCAAGTGCATTACAGGAAACCAACAGATACTAGTTAGAATTAGTAAATCAAGAAGTTATAGGATAGATGTATTTTTAGAAACATGGAATAGAACAACAAAAAAGGAAAAACTTGAAAGAACTGTGGTTCTTAAGGTTCTATGGGGAATGGAATTATGTTTGGTGAGGGGGGAGAGCAGAGGACTGCTGGTTTTCATTATAGATGTTTTACCATTGCTCAATATGCAAATGTAACCATACTCAAAATCTAAATAACAAAGAAAAATACAGGTTATAAATAGAAGAACCAAAGTAAACAAAATGGAAGTGTAAAAAGTTTGAAAAAAGAACACACAGTAGGTTGCATACAAGTACATACAGAACAAAGATGGGGCGCCTGGGTGGCTTGGTGAGTTAAAGCCTCTGCCTTCGGATCAGGTCATGGTCTCAGGGTCCTGGGATCAAGCCCCACAGCGGGCTCTCTGCTAGGCAGGGAGCCTGCTTCCCTGTCTCTCTGCCTGCCTCTCTGCCTACTTGTCATCTCACTCTTCTCTGTCAAATAAATAAATAAAATCTTTAAAAAAAAAGAATGAAGAGAAAATATTGACGGGATTTTGATTTTACTACAAAATCAGATATTAAAAATCTTGATAAAATAAAAGTACTCATGGGAAGGAAAGCTGAGCATTTGAGGAAAAAATAGTATAAAATATTAACCTCATAGAATTTAGTCATTTAATACCTCCTAAATTTGAAATAAGAATTTAAAAAATGATTCCATTCTCTCACTATTTTTTGTATCATTTTCCCTAAACAATAATTTAGAACGTATTCCAAGTAAAGATTTTTACCTGAAAATTAATATGTCTTTCAATTTTACTTTATGTTAATTTATTTTATTTAAAAATAGCATGTAGAATATTATTTCATTTTTAAGCAAACACTCCATGAGCATCTACTTAAAATAATTTTATTGATTGTTAGCAAGTTATCCATGAAAGACAGGACCGAGAGAGACATATTGTTTTCTTTAAAAAAAAAACTCTTCCAGGGGTGCCCGGGTGGCTCTGTCTGTTAAGCATCTGCTTTTGGGTCAGGTCATGATCTCAGGGTCCTGGGATCCAGCCCCATGTTGGGCTTCCTGCTCAGAGAGGAGTCTACTTCTCCCTCTCCCTCTGCCCCTCCCCACTGTTTGTGCTCTCTTGTTCTCTCTCTCAAGTAAATAAATAAAATCTTAAAAAATAAAAATAAATAATTTAAAACTATTCCACATTACTTATATTTCTGTTGTAAACCTGTAGTATTTTATGAAACAAAATAATCAACCTTAAAAATCAGTAGTAAGGTATTATCATGAATACAAAGAGCAAAACACCAAAACTGTAGTAATCTAAAATTGTCTTTTTTTTCTTCTGGATATAAAGCTTGTATTTTCTACAACACTGATGGGCTGATTAATACTATAGTGATTTTGAAAGCTATTGTATTTTTTATTGAATTATCTATATCTTTTCTCATGATATAAATATTATCTCCAAGGACAGATGCTTCCCCTTTCAACTTCTTGATTCCTAAACAATGCATTCCACAATTTCTTGAACAGGTATTCAGTAGATTTTTTAATACACTTACATGTGCAGCATGATAACGACATCAGGTAGAAAACATATGGGAATCATACACAAGTTGTGTATGAGTCATCAGGGTAGTTCTGTTATTCTCTGTGTAGTGTCTCACCCAGCCTGGATGCTAAATAAATACTTGTTGAACAAACACAAACATGGTGCCATAATTCAGTATTTTTATGTTTGAGGAAGGGTAGAGAAAGAGTTTTCTTTCTATTACATAGAAATAGAGTAGGCTACTGTATAGTTATAAAATAAAGAGTAAAGATAAAATTCATAACGTGAATTATCAAGTGTTTCAGGTTAACTAGGATTCTGTGTGTTTTACATATATCATTTTACTTTATTCTCAAAATTACCCTATTGAGTAGATTCAAACATTATTGTCATTTTACAGATGGGAAAACTGAAATGGTACTAGAATTTGGATTCCAATGCAGGCAGTCTGACCCAACAGCCTGTACTTTTAAACTCTAACAGCAAAGGACATAATAACATTATTTAAAAGATTAAGACAGATTCTTCATAGGTGACATGAGTTGGGTTAGTCAATATTTAGAAGCCTATGAGTTAATCTTAAGTATACAAAGTCTGTGAAATCTTACAGGGACTCTGATTCCCACCATGGAAAAAGAGGAAATAGAAGATATGACGTACTTCAAGAGTATGGTTATCTATGAGGAACATATAGAACTATCTTCTCGACTCTAAAACCTAAGCCAATAAAACTATAGAACAAACTTTGGGGATATTTTAAAGTACAGAATAAGGGGTGTCTGGGTTGCTCAGTCAGCTAAACCTCTGACTCTTGATTTTGGCTGAAGTTATGATCTCAGAGTTGTGAGAGCAAGCACCAGGGAAGGTTCCATGCTCAATGTAGACTCTGCCTGTCCCTCTCCCTCTGCTCCTGTGCCCCCACTCTCTCTCTAAAATAAATAAATAAATAAAATCTTTAAAGTACAGAACGAATATTTCCATGTTATACAGTTGAGTATCACACTACCTTAGGAAATCAACTCTAGAGACAATCATAGCTTATCTTTCCAAAACTTCCCAAGAAATAGTAGACAGGTAATCTTTCTCAATATTCTATGACCATTTTGTTCTTAAGTTGAAATTGAGCCTTCCTTTTAAATTTATATTTGACTTACAGTTAGTCTATAACCCTTGTATGACAATTTTCAAAAGCTTGAAGATAAGCATTCAATGTCATCCTTCTCTATAGATAAAATCATTTCAATCTTTTAATCATTAACTTTCTCAATTATTATTTACTGACACTTTCTATGTAATAGGCATGTTGCTAAGCATGTAACATGTATTATTTCATTTAGTATTCATAAAACTATGTGGAGTTGCCTGGCTCTTCTTACTTTACTGGTGACCACACCGAGCCTCAGAGAGGTTCAGTAACTTGTCAGGGCCACAAAGACAGTAATTGTTTCTTAGGCTGCTTTCCAATCTTTTTGTTCTGAAACCATGTTGAGTCAAAATGCAAAAGTTAATAAAAGGCCTTTTCACAGCCATGGTTTTCTTCTCCCTTATTCTAGAAAACAGAAGTTTTTCCTTGAGCAACATCTGGACTGTAGTCTCAACAATAGTTCCCTATTGATTTTCATGAGAAACCTACTGGCCTCTGTTTTACACATTTGAAATAATCAAACCTAAATCATTATTTGCCAGTTTAAGGAAGGTTATTTTTGTTAAGATTGGCCAACTTTTATAGGCTGTGAAATGAAACAATAAAAGATGAATCTGAAATACAAAAACACAAAATTTTCATTCCTGGAGAGCTTCATCAAAATAAAAGGAAACTGCTTTTGAAGATTCAATTAAGGTCTATAAATAAATTATTTAAAATGTAAGTCTCCAGTCTAGCAACATGATGTAAATGGCAGCATTTTACAGTGATAGAACAGAATATAGCCATATTAATTTTTATAAATTTACTCTAAAGTATTCTTTCAGATTCCACAAAGATGCCTTTTATGTATCCTACAAAGTACTATAACTAATTTTTTTAACTTGAAGGAAATTTGTATCAATAATTGATATCAATAATTGCTTTTGCACTGAGAGCAGATTATACTACATTATTACCAAAAGAATCAGACTGATCATGAATCAAAACCCTTCCTATTACATATGTGTAGTTTCAAATGGCATATTTTTTTTTCCATTTTGAATACAATCCCATCTCTTACCCATGTCTGTGCATAATGAAGAAAGATAGCATAATGCATCTTTTCAATATTATATTTTCCTACCTGGTGACCAAAGTGCAGAAGAAAAAAGAGCAGAAGATTACAAAGAAATGACTTATGGCCATAATGGACTCAGTAGTGTAAACATGATCATTAATCTTGATAGAATCACACACACACACACACACACACAAATATATCATTATTCAAAATACAGAGTAAGTGTAACTAAACTTGTCTTATGCTCTAATTTTATACTGTAACTAGTACAACAAGGAAACAAAACTGGGGATTTTTTTCGAAGGCATTAACATAGTAAAACACACTAAAACTCATGTTTTTTCTCCAGGAAAGTTAGTTAATTTCACTTATTCAGGTGTTTTCTGTGTATATCTGTGTAGCAGATTCTGCCAATGTACATCCCATATCTTCCTGGCCCAAGAGCTGCAGGCTCGTGGTTAGCTGTTAAGCAGCACGCTAACCATTTCCAACCCATTTTGCTGCCTGAGGACTTTCTCTGTTCTGAGGGAGCTTCCTCAGCGCTATGCATCTGCCTGGCAGCTCGGAGGTGTGGGGATTTAAGGCAGCGAGGGCTGGGAGGTAACCCTCAGTCAAAGAGGGATGGAAATCAGTGTGTAAATAACAGCTTTCCAATCCTTTAGTGGAACAATTCTGGGTTTTTTTCTACATAGGGATGCTGAACTGTAATTGTCTATTGTGTTATTCTGCTTATTAATATATGCATTTTTAGCTTTTCTCCCCTTGTCTCATATTCCCTATGTTTTCACTAGTGCCTCATGGGCTCATTGTCTAAATCAACTACCTGTACTCATGTCCAATTCTCAGAGTTTTCTTCAGGGGAAATCTTTCTCTCTCTCTCTGTCTCTTTTTCTCTCTGTCTCTGTCTCTGTTTCTGTTTCTCTCTCTTTCTCTCTTTTTCTCTCTCTCTATATACATATAGATCAACTTAGCTCTTCCTTTCAAATAAAAGAAGGCACAAACATATTAAAGATGATGCTTTTCAGCTATGATGGAGAACAACCAGGAAAAGTTATTTTTATATAAATGCAGAAGCTTCCTCTTTCTTCTTCCTTTTAAGATGCAAACAAATGCTTTCGTGCTTCACAGAACAACCTTGTAAGAGGAAAAAAAAAGCATGGTGTGAACTGTTACAGCATTATTTTGCAAAGAGCTTCATACCCCTCATGTATAAACTGCAAATGTTCAAATCCACCACCGTATCAGATTTTAATCTCTGATACAAATTATTAATAGTTTATGTAAAATTATAAACATAAATGATTCTATATCTGTGAGCAGATTTTAAAGTATTCAAACTTAGTACAAATTTGTGGAATCCTATTTCTACAGTGTCCATATCCTTTCCCTCCTTTTATTGCCATTAGTTTACAGATTATTCAATCTAACACAACACCGACCATTATTATTTGATATTCTTCTAAGAAAAAAAAGTACTATGGTCAAATGAGCTATAATATACTACAATGTTTTAAGAGAGGGAAGGGGGAGGGGCAGAGAGAGAGGGAGAGAGAGAATCTTAAGCAGTCTCCACGCCCAGCACCAAGCTTAATGCAGCGCTTGATCTCACAACCCTGAGATCATAACCTGAGCTGAAATCAAGAGTTGGATGTTTAACTGACTAAGCCACTCAGGTACCACAATATACTATAACTTTTAAGATGAATTCTGATTTCAGAGAATTTGACTAGCCCCAAACAGAAAAACACTGTCAGAATTAACTGAGTATGTTAATAGTATCACGTTTACAGTCTCTTAAATGTTTCTCATTTCTTCAATTCACCCTCAAGAATAATCTCCTTAGGGAGCACCTGGGTGGCTCAGTGGGTTAAAGCCTCTGCCTTGGGTTCAGGTCATGATCTCAGGGTCCTAGGATTGAGCCCCGCTTCGGGCTCTCTGCTCAGCAGGGAGCCTGCTTCCCCCTCTCTCTACCTGTCTCTCTGCCTACTTGGGATCTCTTTCTCTGTCAAATAAATAAATAAAATCTAAAAAAAAAAGAAAAATCTCCTTAAGACCTGTATAATTTTTATGATCTGTTGGGGCTGATCCCTCCCATATGTATTACATCACTCGGGCTCCCAAGCCCACACCAGTGAAAAGCCATCAGAACATTAGCAGGTGAGAGAAAGGAATGATAGGATTAACTACTAGCTCTCTCATTTCCTTCCCCATTCTGGTTTTGGCAGTACCTGCTTTCTTTTGTGGCCTTCTTTTCTGTGGCTTTTCTTCCGTGGCTCAAGTTTTCATGCAGCTCTAGCAACCATCTTCCTTCCCCTTCCCTTACAGGGGTACTAAAAGATTACTGCTGTTAGTCTTTCAAAACTTAACTATCTCTTCTTGGGTTCTGCAGCCCTGCTCATATTAATAAATAATCCCTTTACTATATTTTTTTTCAGTTAAAATCTCTGATGGTGACATCTGTTTCCTGCCAGGATCTTGATAAGTACAGGTACTAGGAGTGGACACAGGAAATAGACTCTATGAGATGGATCTTTGAATTGTGTTGCTCTCTGCTGTCAATCGCAGAGAATACAAGTGACTCTTGGCCAAAGGAAAATAACAGATTGACAATTTATGGCATACAGAAGCAACATAATGACTCAATTTTTCACCAGGGATAATTTGGTATGCACTGTCAATGGAGGGGAAAGTTTTGGGAGATCAAGTGCCTATGGCATTTAGTTAATATTGTGGCAACAGGAACTACAGAGATGGGGTGAACGGTGTGTAACGGCTTCTCTGACTGGCCTAGAGAGAGCATGCAGATGCATAAAGACAGGGTCACAGCTCCAGTAGCAGACAAACCCCTCCGGGATTCTTAAGCCAATGCAAGGACATTGTTTAAGAAAGTGTGGAATCATAAGACTCACGATAGACTGGGGACAGAGATGAGGCTGAGAACTTTAAATTCCCAAGCATCTCTGGATCATTCTTAACTGAGGGAATGTGTGTTCCCTTTAAGAACAAATGAAAACAAACAAACAAACAAAAAAAAAGCTTTAAGAATTTTATCTAAGGCAACTGCCTCACAAGTGATGTCAACTTTTCTCAGCATCTATGCCAACACCCCTCCTTGACTGCCCATAAGCTCAATAACTAGGGTTAGATCTCATAAGTAAAAGGAATTTTAGAAAAACCATTTCACACACAAAAATTATTACAAAATCTTGCCAATATGTGTCAGCATTAGTCTGGGAAGCATGTATGGAATGGATTTTAACAGTTACTTGACCAAGGATGGCAAAAGGGAAGACTTAACTTGACTCCATCCTGAATCCATCAATATGGTTGTAGTCCTACAAGATTCAGAACTTAATGTGTTAACTCAAGTGCCTGGGATGGCACTAGCTGGCTATTAGAATGGATAATTAAAATCTGGACTCCATCACTATGGAGTCAATGTGATCTCATTGCCAGACTTGCCTTCTATGATGGAGAAAAGGGGTCAACAAGCAAACTTTTTCTATAAACAGTCAGGCAGTAAATACATCAGGCTCTGTGGGTCACATAAGACACATTCTTTTCCTTTCTCTCCATACCCTCTGCTTTACCTCCTTTTCCATTCTTTTTTGTTTTATAACTCTTTAAAAGTATAAAAACTATGTTTAGCTCACAAACTATTCACAAATAAGTCACCAGCTGAATTTTGCATGTCGGTTATAGGTTGCTGATCCTTGTTCTAGAGTATTCTGACATTCTCTTTACTAAGCATTAAGAAATTAAATCATGAAAAGCTCTCTGATATATGTCCTATGTAGCCTGGACATGGTGGTAACAATTTGATCTTCAAATTGAACTTTTTTATGTCAGTGAGGAATAATGAAGTTTGGATTGGTAGAGAAGTCTGAATGGCAGCACTCAATCATTAGATTTAAGTAATTAAAGTAATTTAAGTAATCCACATATTTTTCACTCCAGGGATCTGTTGCAGTAACTAACTGATCTGAAGGCCCTTATGAATGAAATACATGTATAGCCTATGAACCCTCAGTTTTACCTTTATAAACAAAACAATTCCAGATTTGGGTGCAAAAAATGACTTAAGTTGAGGTAAGTGGAGATTCACAGGCTCCTACCTGGTTTACAGACTCAGAGCCCTTCGGCTGAAGGAAAGCCAAGTCCCTTTGAGAAAGGATTCTTCTATGATTCTAAATGTATATACAATGAATCTTCCTCTAAGCATTTCTCCAGAGGCCTGCAGCTATGAACACTGGGAAAAAGGAATGCCCATATTTCCTAAAGCTTATTAGTTACTGTTCTCCATTGACACAAATTCCTGAAGACCCAAAATGTCAGAATGGCACTCTAGTAAGAATGGAAACTTATAGAAGTCAGGTGTAATGACAAATGACATTTTGCCCTGGGTATATTTAACAATAGTTCCAGCGGGCCCATAGAGATATCCTAGGGCAATATATATAATGTCAATACATATACACAGCAAATGGCAGAATCCTTACAGAGAATATTATTATGGCAGGAAAGGAAATATGTAATTGTTTAAAATTGTTCAACTCCATCCACCCACCACCTACTATCAAAAGCACAAACTAAAACAAATGCTATATTCCTGGGATAACTGTAAAGACTGGCACCACAAAGAAAGATGTCAAAGGTGTAATACTGATTATATCTCCACATCTTCATTCAACTCATCAGTTTGCCAGTACAAAGTAACTGTTGATTTTCATAGACATAACTAGGTGTTGATATCAACTTCCGTTCTACACATATCTTTACTGGAACAAATTAACCAGCTTATAGAAACTATATACAGATATTGACCTGGTAAATCCTTTCCTTGTAATAGCAATCAATAAAGATAATAAGCAGTTTGCATTCACCTGGCAGGGACAGGAGCACCTGTCACGGACTTACCTCAAGGCTATGCTTGCTGTCATAATATAGTCTGCAAAAATATTGATATATCATAAGGTATATTATAATACATATGTAATACATTATTGATGACATGATTCTAATTAAACCTGCTCAAAAAGAAAGAGCAAATGCCCTAGAAGCTTTAATATGACACTTATGTACCAGAGTGTGAGGTTTATCACCATGCTGAAGTTCAGTAACCTACAACATTGGCAAACTTTCTACACATCCAATGGTTTAAGGCATATTAGGATACCCCCGTTATTGAAAAATAAGTTACTGAATTTCACCACTGGATGGGTCTTTTTGCATTTTGAAGAAAGCATACATTCCTGGGTCTGTACCCTGACCAACCACTTACCAGGAAACCAATAAAGATACCAGCTCTGAATGCGGCCAGATTAAGAAAGAGTTCTGCTACAAGGCCAGGTTGCAGTGCAGACTCCCCTGTCATTTGGGCTTTATAATAATGCTATCTCATACTTCTGATTAACTCTCAATAAGAAAATCCACAACTCATACCCCTAAGGTTTTAGAGAAATACCATGCTTTATTCTTCCAATGATTCTTTTCTATTTGAAAATTAACTTGTGAGTATACTTGGGTCCAGACAGACATAAGGTCTGCCTATAGGACACTAAGTGTTTATGTAGCCTAACTGGTCATTCATAAACTGGGTGTTATATGACCCACCGAATTATACATTTGGTTGTGAGTAACCATATTCTATTAGGAATTTGAAATGATAAATACACAACCAGATCCATGTATGGGTCTGTATGGGATAAGTTCCATGTGGATAAATCTGTGACACCAGATCTACTGTTTTACCACCTTTCCCTCAATACATACCTACAGCCTCATGGAGAATTATTTAACTTGTCAACAGAAAAAATGAAGCATGACAGAAGTATTTGAATGGGTCTGAAAATATACTGGCAACAGTACAGAGTGAATGGTTGCTGCATTATAGCCCATTCATAGCTGTCCCTGAAAAAGACCAGTAAGAGGTAATTTTCCCAGTTTGATCCAACTTAGGGTTGTATCTCTTAACTGTCTACTTTGCTTTGAAGAAAAAACTTGAGATGTTAATCTCCTTTCCGTAAAGGAAGAAAGAGTGGAAAAGAATATGCTCATTTCAGAATTGAAACATACAAATGAGGTTACTAATTAAGAAAACATTAAGAAGACATATAGATGGCCAATAGACACGTGAAAAGATGCCCAACATCACTCATCATCAGGGAAATGCAAATCAAAACTACAGTGAGGTATCACCTCACATCTGTCAGAATAGCTAAAATCAGACATAAGAAACAACAAATGTTGGAGAGGATGTGGAGAAAAAGTAAGCCTTGTGCACTGTTTATGGGGATGTAAGCAGGTGCTGTCACTGTGGAAAGCATATGGAGATTTTCAAAAAGTCAAAAATAGAACCTACCCCACAACCCAGGGTATCTACCCCAAAACCACAAAACACTAATTCAAAGGCATATATGGATCCCTATGTTTCCTGCAGCATTATTGATAATGGTCAAATTATGGAAGCAGCCCAAGCGTCCAGCAACTGATGAATGGATAAAGAAGATGTGGTGTATATATACAATGGAATATTATTCAGCCATAAAAAAGAATAAAATCTTGCCATTTGCAACCACATGGATGGAACTAGAGGGAACAATGCTAAGTGAAATAAGTCATTTAGAGAAAGACAAATACCCATATGATTTTCATATGTGGAATTTAAGAAACAAAACAAATGAGCAAATGGAAAAAGAGAGAGAGAGCGAAAGAGAAACAAACCAAGGAACAGACTCTGAACTACAGAGAACAAATTCTTGGGTACTAGATAGGAGGTGGGTGAGGGATTGGTCAAATAAGCAATGGGGATTTAGGAGCGCACTTGTCATGATGGGCACTGAAATCGCTTATTGTTCACCTGAAACTAATATAACACTGTTACCAATATTGGAATGAAAAAAAATTAGTAATAATATAAAAAGAAAACATATGTGGGAAACATGAGCCTTACAAATTATTTTCCATGCAACAATATCCTTATATTCATTGTGACTTACATAAAGAGAAGATGTATTTGAATTCATGTTTCCCAGTTTTTTTCCTGAGTAATTGGACCAGCATAACAAGTATAAGTGGACAGTACAACATCCAATATCACTAATGCCACATTGGTGATCAACAAATGCTTGCTGAATATTTACTGGAGTCACAATAGGTTCAAGTTTTTATCAGTTTTTGTATGGTTGTAAGGAAATTCATCTTGGAAATATCTTGCCCTGTGGCAAAAAACTTTCCATAAACATTCAAAGTTCATTTCAAAGAAAAGCATATGATTAAACAAATTTAGAGCAGTAAAGGTAAAGATCTTGAAGATATGAAACAGAATATCCTTGAGGAATTATGTCACTAGACTAAATTTACATAACTATATGGGTTTGTCAAATGCATAGAAAAGTACTCTAAAAATTAATTTCACTTTAGATTATACCTCAATATTTATGACTATAAAAGATAAATTTGCTAAGAAATTAATAAAAATTGAAAAAAATATGTCCATAATGGCAACTCTCTAACAGAATAACTAAACTATTTAAAATATATTTTAAACTTTATTTATTATATATTCATATTACCTAACCCTAAAATGTATGAAGAGAGAATATGATATAAATCTAAATTACTCACTAATAATTCAATAAATCTCTAATCTAAAAGTTGCAACTTCTTTAAATGACCAGGAGACATTAATAGGGACCAGGATTCAGGATAAGCTTGTAACTAGTATCCCAATTCTTACCTATAGTTGTTTTGTTAAGCTTCTGAAGCACACAAGGGCATATGTTCTTGATAGCTCTTGGTCTGTGGTCCAAGGTCTTCTGTGTTTGGCGGGGTAACTCTCTAATTCTGAAATTTCATGTTACAAACTCACGGATATACACCATGGTAGCCAATGACAACTTCACCAATAATTAAGGCAATATTTGATTTCCTTTCTGCCTTACTCTTTTGTTTCATCTCTTAATTGTTTAACAACTTAAGGGTTGAAGAGGGATATTTATTGTTCTATCCCATCACCATTCCCAGTATAAATCTCTGAGTTTTCGTCTACTGGAAAGTGGCTTAACACTTAATTGTAAATGTGACATTTCAAAGGAATTGAAATTCCATTTAATACTAATAATATACAAAGTGGATTCACGTTAATAGTCATAGTGTTATAGTTTTAAGAAAAGTTTTTTTTTAACTCAAAGATAAAAACAAAATTTTATATTTAAAGCACAAGTTAGAATGTTTGAGAGACGTGCCCAAGATCTCTCAAGATTGTATTAAGAGAGGCGCCCAGGTGGCTCAGTGGGTTAAAGCCTCTGCCTTCGGCTCAGGTCATGATCTCAGGGTCCTGGAATCGAGCCATGCTTCGGGCTCTCTGCTCAGCAGGGAGCCTGCTTCGCCCTCTCTCTCTGCCTGCCTCTCTGCCCACTTGTGATCTCTCCCTCTCTCTCTGTCAAATAAATAAATAAAATCTTTAAAAAAAAAGATTGTATTAAGAGTAAGTCACAGAGCTGGGCTTAAATTCACATGGATTACCAACTCTGGCTTGGATATCAAGCCATAATGCAGGCAATAGTCTTGAAAAAATGAATTAAACTGCAGTCCCTTCCTTGAGGTTTCCAATGGATAAGAGCACATGATCAGTTATCAGATTATATAAAGAGTATTATCTTTAGATACATTGGCAAACCTAATTTTGCTGTCCTAGTTCTGAGCGAGAGAAAATTGTATTGGTATTCCCTTGTTTCTTTGCTCTCCCTCACCCCCCATTTCCACCTCTTCTTTCTAGAGCACAAGATGATGGCAGTGGTGGGGGGAAAAAGTACAGCTAGCTATGGCTTAAAAACAGTGACCAAATAGCTTGCTTTTCTTCCTGAATTCCTTTCATGGACTTTAGGGGAGATTTAATTGCACAAATGAATGCTCTTCAGTTCCTATTTCTGAAGTATATAAATCAAAGATATGACAAATATACTCCATGTTCTCAAACTCTAATGAAATATTCCAATGTAATTACATAAGCAAATATCTGATTATCATTTAGACAATAATATCTTTCAGCAGTTCTGTTATGTGCAGAATTACATATGATGTCATAATATAAGAATACAACTAAGTAAGAACACACCTTTAGCAAAACCCTCTACAAGAAGTTTATCTCACAACCTACTATGGGGTTTCTAAAATATCTTAGAAATCTCTATATATTAGAAATATGTACATACTGAAAGGAAGAACAGGATAATTATCTACTCATTTGTTAAAAGTAACACCAGCAAGCATGTAACCCTCCACCCCTTCCTGATGTCTGCATCCTCCGCAGCCATTCTTGACTAAAAGGGAAACAGCAGACCTAGCAAAGTGTGTCTCCTACCACTCCCAAAAGCAACCCAAAGCCTCCTGGGGCTTATGCTCTTGGTAAACCTGACTTCTGGGTAGAGCTCACAGAACAGCAAAGGATCAAAACCCTGGGCGCTTCTAGAAAAGTCCTCAACCCTGTTACATATTTGATAAGAGCTACACTGCCCCATTGTGTCTCCATTCTCTCCTTATAATGTGGTCAAGGCATTACTTGCACCAGAACAACTTTGGGAACTTGGAAAGAATTGGGGATTGGGACCTATAATTAGGATTGGGACTTCGAAAAAATTGAGATTAGGGTTATCATCCATCGTATAATGAAGCACCCAAAGCAATCCTGGTAATTCTTTACTCCACTCAAGTTTGAGAATTATTGTAGTCTTTTTTTTTTTAATATAGACAGTACTTCTAGTATCATATTTGATGAGTACAGTTACAATTACTGTCTTTCAAGTTTTGCTGATATATAAAAATATAAAGATTTTGGTCTTTTTTAATGAGAAAAAAATCCAAATGGTTTATGTTGTTTATTAAGGAATGAATGCATATGTATAATTTAATTTACTAAAATCATTAACTTGTTCAAAATCTGCCTTATTTCACCAAAGTGATTTTGTTTGCCATATAAGGCCAAATTGTCTGTTCCAAACAAAGAACACAATATTTGAAATTATGTATCTAAAATTTAGATTGTAATTTTTTAAAGGATTTTTTAAAAGATTTTATTTATTTATTTGACAGAGAGAGAGATCACAAGTAGGCAGCGAGGCAGGCAGAGAGAGAGGGGGAAGCAGGCTCCCTGCTGAGCGGAGAGACCAATGCAGGGCTCGATCCCAGGACCCTGAGATCATGACCTGAGCCAAAGACAGAGGCTTTAACCCACTGAGCCACCCAGGTGCCCCAAGATTTTAGTTCTAAAGTAAATAAATATTGTGTTTATGATGTTTATCCAAAACTATATAAAGTACTATAGATGGGGGGGATTTATACTGTATGTGGCTAAGTAAAAGTCATATTCAAAGTATTATTCCACTTCATACTAACTTTTATAAAAATTACTGTTTTACTATTATTAATTACCATGCTCCAGGTGCCATATTAGGAAAATTAACAGCCCAGATCAGGCACTAACCTGGTTACAAAAACCAAAGCTAAAAAAAAAAAAAATCACGTTCAATTACTTTACCCATGGCTAATATTTTGCACAAGATTAAATACTAAACTCTATTCTGAACTGAAATAATGAAGCATAAGCATAATTAAGAATTCCTGATGGGGCTATTTTCATTAATATTTGACATTTGGAAATGTATAATATAATAAAAATCTATGCATGAATTCTTTTAAAAATGTGAACCTCCAACAAAGAAATAGAATTTTAGGTTATGAAGAAACAGAAAGAATTTTTACATTTTTTTTCTATATTTCTTTTCTCCTATTTAAAATATATAAGGAGAAGTTCTACACCATAAAAAGTTTTAAAGACAGAGCTATCAAGGATATATGAAAATAAATGCTTTAAATTTATTCTTAAGTCTTGTAATTCATCTTATTTACTGAATCTGATTGCTTAGTAACTTAAACACAGTGTAGAGAAATATCCAAATACTGAATTTTCCCGTATATTTTTTTCTGAAGGCATAAAAATAAGATACTCTTAGTATTTAAAAGTTTTACTGCTTGAATTTGAGGAATTCTTATATTTTAATGTAGTTTACAATTGCAAGAAAAGTTGAAAACCAGCAACAGACTTAAAAATATATAGAGAGATGAATGATATAGTTCATTCATTATTAGCACTTCCAGTCAGTCATATTTAACACATAATTGTCCCTACCCTTCTGAATCTTGATCCTCACTGCTCTAACATTATTTTTGTTTTAATTTTTTAATGTTTTATTTTAATTCCATTTAGTTAACATACAGTGTGATATTAGTTTCAAGTGCACAATATAGTGATTCAATAATTCCATACATCACCTGGTGCTCATTATGACAAGTGCCGTTCTTAATCCCCATTACCTATTTAAAATGTCCTAACATTTAATAGTCTCACTCATTGCTTGGGTTTTCAGATCCATGCATTTTGACATTTAGCAGGATGTTTTCCATAATCATCCATAAGTATCATAATGTTGAGAACAATACCTCAATATCAATTTCATAATCATTTATACCTTTACATATATTTACTTAATAATCACTTAATGATTATTATTCAAAACAACTGTTCAGACTTTAAGAGATATAAAGATTGTGAAGCACAATTCCTGCCCTTAAAGGAACTTATATGCTAGAAAAAGGAAATGGATTTTTAGAAATTACCTTAACACAAAGTAGTGTATTATAATATTGCATTAAGACCTTTTGTTGAAGAATCTTCTGACTTTATTTATCCTAGGGTTAGTGTAAAAGTATTATCTTGGAAAGAAAGTATCAATAAGTCCTTCAGTATCACAAAATGCAGGATTTAACTATTTACAAATTTAAAAGATTTAAATTTTAAAAATGTCCCTTCTGACATAAAAGAATGAAAATGTATCATGAGTTAATGTGCAAATGGCACTGAACATTTCAAAACCATATATACAATGTGAACTCTTTTATGAATGCACATACAAACTCATGTAATTCAAGATAAATATTAACAACACTTATTTCTGAGGGGAAGATTGTGTTATATTATCATTTTATTCTAATATTATTCTCTTTTTTTTAAGATTTTATTTATTTATTTATTAGGAAAGAGAGAGAGTGCAAGAGAGCATGAGAAGGGAGAAGATCAGAGAGAGAAGCGGACTCCCCATGGAGCTGGGAGCCTGATGTGGGACTCGATCCCGGCACTCCGGGATCATGACCTGAGCCGAAGGCAGTTGTTTAACCAACTGAGCTACCCAGGTGCCCTTATTCTCTATTTTTAAATGTTTTACAGTGCACACATATTATTCTTATAAGAGAATTCCCTTAAAAATTTTATGACATATGGTTCTATTCATGGCTAACCCGTCTGTCTCCAACCAAATTTTATCATTAGGAGAAAACAGTTTCAAAATAATTCTCTACCAGGATTAAAAATGGTTCACGTTCAGAGAGTAAACAGAGTAGGACCGTAAAACAACATTAGTGACCATTTATAAGAAGTGCACATTTAAATCAGTTGTCTCTCAGAGTATCTTTGTCCTTCGAAGGGTTGGGACAGAAAAGGCTTTATGTAATGGAAGCAGATGGCATCTAGCACTAAGCGTAGAAGAAATTTAGCCAGATATACCAGAACAGTCCTCACTCCTCAATCTGGTTAAGTTGTTTCAGCTTCTTAACCTGAAAAAATGGAGATACTCATCCCTAATTCCTGGAGAGAAAATGTGAAGCCTGTATATCAAAATAGGTCATGGCATTCAAGTCACTGATAAGCATAGCACTGATTATAACAATGATGATGAGAATTATAATAAAGGCTACCTACATGTAGCTAGTTTCTAATATGGGCCAATGACTGTTCTGGTGTTTTACAAGAATTAACTTCTTTTAACCTCATAACATCTGTGAGCACGTCTCTTCCTGTCCCATTTTGCACTTGTGGTACCTGAGGCACTGAGAAAGTAGTTTGCTGAAGCTCACAGATATGTACTAGTAAGAACTGTGATAGCAACAGCAGCCAGTAGCATTAATGATAAGGATTATTAAACAGGTAAAAACGCCAATAGTGAACAAACAATAATGGGACTTTCTTTTTTATTTCACTATAAAAACAACAGTGAATTCCAGAGAGACGTTCCAATAATGAATAAGGATATATCTTGCCAAGGATAACCACCTAAGGGTAATACTGATATGCTGTTTATATTTTATAAAAGCTTATTTTCTCATGGTTATATCCAGTGTTTTAACCAGACTGATGGTGTGTGAGGTCTGGTAGATATGACCTGATCTGTGATGTTCATACTACGCTTTGTCCTTGTGGTATCCACGTGTTTAAAAATCTGCATTCGTTTCCTTCTGCTGCTATATAAAATAACCACAAACTTGTGGCGTAAAGCAACCCAAATTTATCATCTGACAGTTTTGAAGGTTAGAAGTCTGAAACAGGTCTCACTAAGCTAAAATCAAGACGTTGGCAGGGCTATGTTCCTCTGGAGGCGTTAGGAAAGAATCCGGTTACTTGCATTTTCCAGTTTCTAGAAGCCATTCACAGCTCCTGGCTCATGGCCCCATTCCATCTTCAAGCCAGCAAAATCGGCCTGAGTCCTTCTCATGCTGCCCTGTCTCTGGTTCCCCTCTACTGCCTCTTTCTTTCACTTATAAGGACCTTTGTGATTATACTGGGCCTACCTGGATAATCCATGATCATCTCCCCACCTCAAGGTAAACTATTTAGAAATCTTAATTCCATCTGAAACCTTAATTCTCTTTGCCACATAGCCTAATGTATTCACAACTTCAGGGATTAAGATGTAGACACCTTAGGGGAGCCATTATTCTGTTTATCAAACATCTGAACACTACTTTCAGCTTTAGTTCCTTTTCTTCCTTTCCTAAAGCCTTCTGAAGTAGAACAGATATATGTGCAAGTATACTTTCTGCTTTCCTCACAGAGTGTTTGCAGGATGACCCTGATTAAATAGCTTAAATGATCGTTTAGATTTCTCACTGAGTCAAAGTAAATGATACATTAGAAGGATTTTCTAAAAGTCAGTTAGTAGGGGTTTGAAAAATTCCTTTGAGGACAAAGCATTAGGCAGATACAAATTATTAGCCTTCCATTTTTAGAGTACTCTTCATTGCAGCCATTTTGCAATATATTTTAATCACATTTGTATTATAGCCTTGATGATTTTAAATATCAAATGGCCTTCATTAAAGACATTGTTTTTCTAGCTTTATGTTGTAGATATTTCACTTCCTGTTATTTCATTCACCTCTAAGGACCTTGAAAGCAGCAAAACTTCCTAAAAGTTTACAATTATTAGTTAGAAATTGTGGACGCCTATTCTATCCCTTGTAAGGAATGTTTCAATGGGTAACAACATCATCTTTTACGTTACTTATTTTCTATTAAAATGACTTTCTACCTACGTGGCTACTTCATTGACTATAAAAGTGGAAATGTCCACATGGGAGGAATGCTTTTCTGACATGAGTGTACACATATGTTTATGTGAGAATAAAATGAGTTCATTTCAGAGAGTTATAGAATGGCTAAGAGGTCAGGCTGTGGAGTCAGGCTGTCTTGGAATCCAAATTCAGCCAGCTTCAAGCAAATAATTAACCTCTCTGAGCTTGGATTCCCCACTTTTAACATATAGATAATACCACCTACAAAATCTGTTGTTGTGAGAATTAAATGAGATAAACTATGTAGAGAATTTATTGTTCCTGAACCTTTAAGTACTAAATAAAACTTTATTTCAACCTTCTGTAAGGTGAAATTGGCCTTTGGAGGACAGCCTTTGCCAGTGGGTGGGATGCCAGTGCCTGGAGACATAGTTACAGGGAATCATAGAGAAAGTAATTTCCTTTAGAATACTTTTTCAACCCTGATTCGGTTAAGGACAGTGCCTTAGATTGAAGCTCTTGTGACTTCATGAACTCCAACACTATCAAATAGAGGTTGACCCATGTGCTCAGAACCTATCCTTACCTATAATTTTTTCGACATTATTTTATTTTCAATCTGTTTATTTGTATGGTTACTTTCTCTTTAGGACAAGTGGTAATGATTTTTCATTTATGGTAGTGACCTAAATGTTCCTTTAAAATGTGTCTAAGCTAAAAAAAAAAGTTAAAGAAAATTTTTTTCTTAAACAAGAAGGTACAATAGCCAAAAATTTGAGGAAGGTTTTGTGAGAATGACTGAAATTTGCAAAACTCTGTCCCAGGGGACCGTACTCATGACTGCATTCTGAAATAAGTAGTGACTTTCTGGAACAGAAGTTATGCATCAGGAGTCACCCCTGGTAGTCACAGTAAACACACTTGGCTGTAGCTCACCCTGCTAACTAGTTCTCATAACTAAATTATTCAGATCTCAGCAGTGAAGGTTTTTGAGTCATCTGATGTTCAATTTGTTCAATTAGAGTGTAGATAAAAAGAAATAGTGCCATTCAGCTTTTCCCATCCTTATTTCACTTAAATACAGTCCCTGAAGGCTGGAGCCACCTTTTTTGTATTTCTTGAACCTAGCACAGATGAAGAATAAATGTTTGAACAGTGAATGAATAAAAGGATAATTACTCCTGCATAAGACAATAGAGGCATTAGTCCACTCTTTCTTGATTAGATATCCTCAATCTCAAATGCCTAAAGAAAGCAATTTTAATTTCTGCAGTGTTTTTCTCTTAAAATAAGAGATATTAATTGAATTAGTATTATGAGCCATTCTCATGAATAATTAATATGATCATCAATATACAAATGTCTCCTGGGCATCAGAGAGTCACATCGTTCGTTTATTAGTGACAGAGCCACTACTTGATCCTGTGTGTGTTGGGTCTTTTGTGTTTTTTTGTGTTTTTTTGGATTTTTATTTATTGGAAAGAGAGAGTACGAGTAGGGGAAAGGGGCATAAGGGGAGGGAGAAGCAGTCTCCCCGCTGAGCAGGGAGCCTAATGTGGGGCTAGATCCCAGGACCCTGGGATCAGATTTGGGCTCAAGTTAACTCAAGTTAACTTGGGCTCAAGCAGGAACTTAACTGACTGAGCCACCCAGGTACCCAATCCTGTGGTTTTCTGACTTCAAATCCAGCACAGTGAAAAGTATTTCCTATATCATTAAAAACTATTCAGTCTCTCTTTAGGTTATTAATAGTTTTGTATGGAGGGTGATCTTTATCCAATAAATCATTGTGCAGTTTCTTTTCTTCTCTTTTCTTTTTAAATACTGTGCAACAGATTTATATGAAGAGAGGGCAAAATTGAAATATTTATGAATGACAGGTCACCAAATAGTTACATACAAATGTAACTTTAAAATGCATACACAAATATTAAATATATTAACACTACAAAGCTGAACAAATAAAATTGTTAAAAGTAAACATAGAAAATAAAAACTACAAGTATATATACCACGTCATTTCCTATTTTTTGTCATATTTTCAATTATGCACATGTATTATTCTAGAAAAAAGAATAAAACAAAAGGTTTTCATCTTCTAGACACACAAGAAGGATATTAAATTTCATTTGCTTTTAGACATTACTCAGATTTTTTCTATTTGCTCCAGAAGATATTTTTAAAATAAACTAAATATTCTAAGTTATAGACATTTCAGTAAAAATAAACTAGTTGTTATCAGATGAAAAGTTAATTTAATATTGGAAAATGCCCTAAAATTATCTTTGTGTAAAAGGTTTTGTGAATTTTTAATATTTTTTTCATAATTAAAGAAAGCCTTTCTGCAAACCAATTTGAAAAAGACAGCTGAAACAAGGGTTGTTATCTAGAGCTAGAGTTATACCTCAGAAGTAGGGCTTCAGAAATGGCTACAGCTTCATTTATCCTTTTCCATAAACTTAATTTGGTGACTTTACTGTCACTCTTGTGCTACCAGCAAATCAGTAAGCATCTCTTAATGTGCTTACCTCTGCTAAGAGGATGTCAGAGGCTATTCCCTCCTTTAAAGAGCATCCAATCTGGGTGAGTAAAAAAAGCCATTGTCTTATTAGTGTTGTTTACATGCACTGTTTGTCATTCTCCAAGACATAAATCTGTCAGCTTAAACTATTTGGATTTATATCAGTTACTATTGTTTCCATTAGGAAAATATTTCAGCAATAATTTATTTGGGTGACTCCTAATAACCTATGTTGGCTTCAAAGGTGTGTTTCGCTGACAAACATTTCTAACATGGAAACAATCTATTATGGCCAGGTAGTCAAATTGGTCTTAACCTTGGAATGTTCTGATGAATAAAATCCCAATATTTGAACAATGTGAGGCCACTTACATAGCTTGCATGATTACTGACATAGTGACAGGTTTACATAGTCTGATGTGTGAAAATACCTAAAATCAGTTGCTCAGTTGAGACACATACATGCTATTGAAATACCGGCTGCATAAGCACACACACTCCAAAATATTCTTATATTTAGAATACCATACTCACGTTCCCAGTTTTTTAAAAAAATTTATTTATTTATTTGAGAGAGAGTGAGAGAGACTGACCTAGTGGGGCAGGAGCAGAGGGAGAAGCAGAATATTCAATGAGCAAGGAGCCCGAAGAGGGCCTTGATCCTATGACCCTGGGGATCATGACCCGAGCTGAAGGCAGATACTTAACTGACTGAGCCACCCAGGTGCCCCACACATTCCCAGTTTTATTTCATTCATACAGCTTTACTTTTCCTAACAGATAATCCCCTTCCGATTTGCCTCTCATTTTCTCTGGCACATCCCACAATCAAAGCCCTCATTTGAATAGTTAGAATTAATCATAAGGAATTAAAGAAATAGCCAAATCTTGTGTGCCCTACACAGCCTGCCAATGTCATTTTCCCTACTCTATACCCTCCTCTGTTTCTATTCCTAATCTAGATACAGCCCTTATATAGCCCATCTCCCTCTCACTCAAAAGGTGGTCAGAGCACTGAAGAAAACATGGCTAAAAGCACTGTTACCAATCTCTAGTTTGAAAGAACCACCATCTCAAGAACTATTTGCCATTTAACAGGGATGAAAACTTGGTGCAAAAAAACCCTTTTTCTCTACCAGTGTTAAGATGACAATGCATTCCATGGTTGAATACATTTGTGGAACAATGGATCAGAGAAAACAGAAGATACATTGTTAGTTGCAGAATTTCTCAGACCACTGGAATGTCCTACTATGCACATTGAAAACTGATTTTGCAGAACACTTTTTCCAAGAAACATATATGCTACATAATACCGTTCATGTAGCACAGTACTAAAGAAAGCAAGCCCTGGCGCTATGAGCTCAGGTTCTTCAGGTACTGGCCATCAGATAAAAGAAGTTATGAGTCACCCTTCATAATGTCCCATGTGTCCACTTATTTACTCACCTAGAAACAGACAGGATAACTATCAATCACAGAGTACCTATATGCTGCAAGTCTTAGCAAATGCTCCTTCCTCTTTTCATCATGAGGTACAAAGAGGTCTTATAACAGAATTACATAAGGAATGAGGAGCCTAGATTTTTATAGGTACCAGATGAGAAAATTATTCTAAGGCGTCATAAAGTAATAAAATATTTGAAAACAATAAAATAAAATATGAACATACTTTTTAAATGAATCTTCTGCATTTTTCTAAGGAGAAGCAGAAATGAAATGTGTGTTAATTGCTAACTTCTCAGCAGACTGGTCCTCACAAAAGAAATAGAAGAGCTCTCTCTTTCTTTCCATAATTACTAGTGCTTTCTAATTACTCATAGGTTGCTCAGAACTATTTGCTTGGGTGGACATTTCTATTATTCTTCTGACCCTCAAAGATCTAGGTGAGATATTCTGAAAATATCACTAAAGCTTTACCTATACAACTATATCAGTTATTATTTTTACCTATATGAGGATATTAGAAATGCCATCATCACAAAAGTTAAAAGATTCTGAATCAACTCTACTATGACCCAGTCTGTGTGTGTATTGTTTTTTTCTTTGGGGGTAGTGGCAGAGGGGATGGAAGATAATATATAGATAATATATAAATCTTAAAGAATAAAGAAATGAAAAAAATCATATTTTTATTTTAAAATAATATGATATAAAAACAGAATTCTCAAGATGGGAATTCACATATAAAGTCATATAATTTGTTTTCATAGCCGATCATAGGTTTCAAAAGTTAATCGATAGGGAATACCCAGAGAGGCACATTTGAGATACTCCTGTGTTTAATATAGCAATCAGAAAAATTAAACAGAACTGAAAGAACATTTATATGAAGCTTTACATCTTGAGATTCTTAAGTATTTGACACCAGAAGTGCTAAGAAAGAGTCATGTAAACACATTCCTTCTAATAAAAGTGAAATTTGAATACTATCTCATGCTGAAAGTAATAAATTTGCCATTTGCTAAGCACCTGCTCTGAATGCTCTAGGCACTTTACAAACAGAATAACACTTAATAATATCAAAAAGAGGTGTGCTACCTATTTCAGATATAAAGAAACTGGATTTTAGAGGAGTAATTTGCTCAAAGTCACAGAATAAGTGACAGTTCCCATATTTGAGTTGATAAAGATAGAGATATTGTAAAGACAATCAATCAAGAAAGGTGAACACATTTAGTTGTCTTTAAAATAATATCAATGTTAAATTGGAAAAATTTTAGGAAAATAGGTGAGAGATTAGATTAGTTTGCTCTGTAATATAAATAAAAATCTTGATATATTTTAAACTGCAATTCTATATGCATATCCAAAGATCTACATTAAATTTCTATTAAAAAGGCATTGCATTTTTTTCATTGTAACATCTTACACAATTTAATACTAACCAATAAAACATTAGCTATTTGCCTTCCTATAATTTCAATGGAAAGGTCACAATTACTGATTCAAAGAATTTTGTGAGAAAATTCATTTACATGGGAGGACATTTTAAATATAGAAAGCAATCGCTTGTTCCATTTGTTCACAGAACCACAACGGGAAAAGTTCAACTTTCATGTGGTTATAACACAAGTGAGTGGAAAGTTTCCAGCTTTATCATTTGATTTAAATAAGCCAAGTTATTATATATTTCTTTTGAAACCTAGGATCTTTCATACGTAGAATTTCCTACACAAATTAATTCAGTAGAAGATTTAGTAGCATTTAAAGTTGACTCTCTTCAAATAAGTATATAAATATAAAACGACTCCAATGGAATAAAAGGTATCTATTTTTGTTGGTGCAGATCGAGCAAATAGGAGATGGCTCAAGAGCCAGAAATTCTAGGGATCCTGGCAGTAGTCTGTTCCAGGTGCCAATAAGCAGGTTCAGTGCCTTCTGATTCCCCAGCTTCCTGATGGTGATAAAGTAGCAGATCCCCCTGGCCAGTCATGAAAACTGGCTCCCATAGCTTTGTTAGGAAAATGATTCCTGATGGCCCAGATTAGACATTGCTCCCAACCCCCTTACATCAATTATGTAAAAACCTAACTGCCTATATCAAACTTCTCTCTGTTTAAAATGGCTAGATTGCTTTCATTAAATGCCTTTAAATCACGTGTTATACAATATTCCAGTTGTTTCATGGAAGGAGAAGTAGAAAAAATTATCTCTAAATGGGAGTAGAAGAATGGAAGAATATTTAATAATAAATAAGAAAACTATGGGAAAGAAGATCTCTTGGGAGAACTTTCCTTAGCAGATATTGGCTTGGAAATAAACAAACATGACTGGAACAGACCAGAGAAATCAGAATTCAGATTGTAAGATGTATAAGACTTCATTGGATGGCAAAGGTGGTATAGCTGACCCCTGACCCGTGCATGGGGTTAGAGGCAGCAGCCTCCCGCGCGGTCGAAAATACTGCGTCTAACTTGTGACTCCCCAGAAACTTAACTACCAATAGCCTACTATTGACCAGAGGCCTTATCAAGAACACAAATAGTTAATTAACACAGTTTGTATGCTATATGTATTATATACTATATGCTTACAATAAAATATGCTAGAGAAAAAGAAAATGTCAAGAAAATCACACGGAAGAGAAAATACATTTATGATACTATACTGTATCGGAAAAAACAACAAACAAACATGTATAAGTGGACTTGCACAGTTCAAATCCATGTTAAGGATCAACTGTCTTTTAATTTACTGGAAAAAATATGCTTCATTTAATAAATGCCGATTTCTCAACTGCTGCCCTTATTTTGAAAACCTTAATCCCTCAGGGGGACTGAGATAATAGCTAGTAAATTATGCTACTTTTATACCTCTGCTTCCACTTTTACAAAGATAAATGTCATAGGCATTCTCTCATTCTGTATGCCCCAATTTAAATACATTTTTAGAATTTGCCAGAAACAGTAGGTCATCAATTTTTAAATAAAAACATCCTATTAAAAACATTTAAAAACACTACTGTTATAATTTTATAATTGATACAGTTTATAACTATATAATTCAAAATTCTAAACTTCTTAAGAGTGTTTAACTCTTATAATATTAATCTTTGAGTGAATTATTTCCTCACCAACCCTAGGGACTTTAAGTTTAGAGACAAAAATAACTGCATGGATTTTCTTCAAATTTCAGTAACAAGCAAGATTATTCCAAATATTCTTATCAGGAGTACTACTAGACTTATAAGACACCCCATTCTCAGTGCACAAAAGATGTATTCACAGATGTTTAACTTTGGATGGAAGATGCACAGCTGACATCATTTTAACAATATCGACAACTTTCTAAAAGAGAAGAAGGTTATGGAAACAGAAGAGGAAGTATTTGAGAAATAAAGGCATTCTAGTCCAAAATCTTTTCCTCTAAAAACAGAGAAACTTGTTCAAACTAGCTCACCTAAAAAAAAAAAAAAAAAAAAAAAAAGGCAGGCACTTTGTGGAGACCAGGTCAGAAAGACAAGTGCAGCTGGGTCTTACATGGACTGGAAATGGAAAGTCAGAAACTGAGACTACTCACTCCCACTTTCTGTCCCCCTCAACTCCCTCAACTCATCTTTCCAATCATCACTGTGGACAAGAGTCAACTGGCTGTCATCCTCTATTGTGTCATCAAACAGTACCCTTCCACTGGCAGCAGTCTCATTCTCTTTTTTGAAGGGAAAGGCTTTGTTGAGTCCAACAAACCTGCAAAAGCTAGACGAAACACATCATTGGATAGTAAGCGAGAGGAGCAAGCTGCCTCTGATTTTAGTGTCTGTTCTTGACCCAAGTGACTGTTTCCAAGAATCTGAATGATACATGGTTTTACCCACTTAGCATGGGTACAGTTGGACAGTGCATGATAAAAAATGGGTCTCTGGTCTATAGAGAAGTGCCCAGAGTAGTGAAAGTTCTAAAGTTTTATTGAAAAGTGATGAGAGAATTAAGGGAATTACCTCATTAACTGAAATGAAGGTAGACTTTTGCTTCAATTTTATCTCACTGACTCTCTCATTAGTGACCCAGTAGTTCACTAACTGTACTAAAATGCAGTTGTCTCCTGAGATTTTGTATCAGTCTATTAAATCTAAATAAAATGCGATCAACCAATGAAGAAAATGGGTAAATCTTAGGGATTCTTCACACAGTCCCAAGAAATACTCTATAGTTTGTCATTCTAGTGACATGATTTCATAGACTCATACCACATTCTATGACATGATTTCATAGACTCATACCACTTTGATATGGTAGGTTTCTTCCCCACATCTCCGATGTGGGTGTTTCTCTACTCTCTATACCCTCCCTAAAAAGAGACGATGACTTAGAAGTTACAACTTTAATAGTTTAGAAAAGCTCTTGTAGGAAATGAAATAATACAATGAATTACTACATATTTTCATATAATTGTACTGAACAATATAACTTATTCAAAGTAGGTGCAATCTTCTGACATTCTCACTTATCGAGGTAATGTGATACCATAGCATATGAATTCAAAGTAGTTGACACAATAAATGCAGTCTTAAAAGAAGGCCACTTTCAAGTGGTCTTGGCACTATGTTATTTTTCTGAAAGTTAGGCATGATCCTTCCGATGGCTAAGTTAAAACAAAAAACGAATGGAATATTGATCCTTACCAAAGGGTGAGACTTAGTCTTCAGCATGGATCATAATCAAAAAATGAGGCACATGGTAAATGAAATTCCAAGTCAGAAACTGTTCTTGTACCTTTTAGAATGTCTTTATAAAGTGGAACACATTAAAAATGAAAGCATGGGAATTACTAATACAGAAAAGCAGTATAAGAGCTTAAAAAGACAGGAAAATATGATGCATAGTGTGATAAAACATAACTTATTTTAATTAACTGGATACACAGGAAATCTTATAAAAGACCATGAGGCATTGAAAAATTACTTCTCATGATTACAAAGGGAAGTGGTCTTTCTGGATTATTTCAATGTGGAGGACTTGAAAACAACAAAGAAATTTCTGTTCAGTGGTAAACGTCTAAAAAAAATCACTCTTTTTCTATGAGCGAAAAATAAATACAAGAGGGGTATAATTCCATATAATATCTGATATTTTTACCACCTGGACTATTTTAATGTCTGCAGTGAAACTTAGATACCATTCTTTATATTTAGAACAGCAAAGAATTACAAAGCCATATAATAACTTATTTTTAAATAATAACTTCTGGAATGTTTGCCCTTCCTATTCTTATTTAATAGCTGTCTCTGAAATTACTGTAAGATATTCTATAATATATAAAGTAATAAAATAGCAATGTAACTTGGGTAATCAGTAGCAGTTATTTAAATTCTTAAAATCTGCAACATATATTTGGCAGGAATAATATTCTTTACATTGGATTTTTTTTAACCAAGCAGTGAATATTTTGGTAAAGTAGATTCCCCATCATCTTTTAATTCAATGAAATATCCCATATTTTTCAGTTTAATCCTTACTTTTCCACATATATTTACATACATATTTTTTAAATCAGTCACAACTGGTACTCTGTGATATACGAAAATAAAACATGTTCTCATTTTGTCCTATTAAATTTCCATTTTTTTCTTCCTTGTAAATGCCCTAGTCTAATGCCCTTTTAATCAATTTTTGCTTAGTTCTTCCCACTGTGGGTTCTTCTTTTTCTCCTCTCAGAACTATTAACCACAATATTTCCCCAAGAATATAGCAGCATCTTTCTACAGGAAGCCATATTCCCTCATTTGTTTCATGTGGGAGCTTGATGGCTTCATTCAAGTTTTCCCCCAATTCAACAGAGTTTATTTTCTTAATAAAAACTCCACCTTTTGGGTGCCTGGGTGGCTCAGTTGGTTGGGCAACTGCCTTCGGCTCAGGTCACGATCCTGGAGTCCCAGGATCGACTCCCACATCGGGCCCCCTGCTCTGCGGGGAGCCTGCTTCTCCCTCTGACCTCTCCCCTCTCATGCTCTCTCTCTCTCTGTCTCAAATAAATAAAATAAAAATAAATCTTAAAAAAAACTCCTCCATCTTTTATATGTAAATATGACACTATTGATCAATGACCTAAGAATTAAAATAATAGCTAACATGTATTAAGCAATTATTATTTGCTATGGTACCCTGAACATCACTTCACATGCATTTTTTCTTTTAATCCTCAAAACAACTCTTTCAAATAAGTGTTATTGTTCTCTCCACTTTTGCTTTTTAAATGAATAAACTGAGATAATGACAGATTTAGTTATTTATCCAAGATCAAACAGCAAGTAAGTAATAAAGCTAGACCGATGTGAGGCAGTCTGAGTCCAGAGGCCATCATAAGTAGGGCATGATCACTTGCAATATCTTTCAGATTGATGTAGTGAAAAAATTCCCTCTGATTTTCTAAGTATACATCACATACACTGCTGTTTAAGTGTAAAACCCTAAGCAATTAGATATTATAGAATTATTCCACATTAAAATCAAAATGCCCTAAGAGAGCTACCTCTCTTTAAAATCTCAGCAAAAGTAACCTTATTGGAACATTTCCAACATACCAGAATAGAACCAGGGTGTTTCCCTGGAATGAGAAAACAAGGTTATTTGCTATGTTGGAAGACTGCAGTCAGACTAAAAAGCTTCTAATCTAAAAGAACTTTAAGACAAAGAGAGAACTACGATGTCCCTCAAAAGTTATACATAAACATCTAGCACGAGGTGAGACAGAGTAGGTGCCTTCTCATTTTAAACTAATAATTTATTTAACTCTCTTCATTGGAGGCATCAAATAATGTTAATAAAAACTACGAAAACTATGGGGTGGGGAGAAGTCCGCACTTTAATAAATAAACAGTCTTATTGAAGGTAGGAATTAAAATTAAATTTGTTTTTAAAATCACTAGTTTTGGGAATAAAGCAAAGGAAAAATTTTCCACTTGGACATCAGAGGACAGCATCTAGTTCAATATAAATCAGAAAACTACATTCTAAATGGAATTTTCATCTACCGTGCAACATTTTTACATTGTTTTAGTACTGGGTATCATATCTTTCCCACTTCCATTAAAAGACAAGTTGGATACTCATCCTTCTTTGTGGTGACACCATACATAGATTATAATATACCATAAACTTAATGCTAGAAATATAAAATCTTCATAGGCATGAAACTGTTTACCATTTTATAACTGTTTACTCATATTACTACACAACTTTTGTAGAGGAATAAAAGATTGTTGGTGAAGTGATGAATAGATGATCTTCAAATAATTATTAGTTATGGGATCATGGGAAAATCACTACTTGGGTCTCAGCTTTCACCTCTCTAAAATGAAGTTGAACTTTACCACAATGTGTCACATTAAGCTAAACTCTACCACGCTCTGGAAATGCTTGTCCAAAGCAGATAGAGAGGTCACACAAAAAAGTTCTCCATATGTTAAAAGAATTAATCAGAACTAGTTCTCATAGAAGACTACTCATTCCCAGGACTAAGCATGGGTCAGTATCAAAAGATAGTTCCTTATAAGAAAAATACTTTAGGGCTGCCTGGGTGATTGGTTCAGTGTCTGCCTTGGACTCAGGTCATGATCCTAGGGTCCTGGGATGGAGCCCTTCATTGGGCTCCCTGCTCAGCATTTGCTTCTCCCTCTCACTCTCCCTCTGTGCTTGTTCTCTCTCTTTCTCAAATAAATAAATAAAGTCTTTAAAAAAAAGCAAAAAAATTCATTACCTTGGCCAAAGGAGGTAAATGAAACAAGTGAAAAATACTATATTGGAAGGACCAAAGTAAATGGGGAAAAACACAGAAGGAACAGGAATGATCAGAATGAGCTAACAGTTGGGTCACTAGCATTATTCACAATATCAAGTACCTCAAAGTGTTCTTGAGTATCAAGTGGAATAAAAGTCATTTTCTGGCTAAACTGTTCAATCAAGAAGTTAGAACAAACTGTAGCCTATTCTGTTTAAATTGTTAAGCTGAAATCACAAATGTTAACATACTAAGATATCAAGGGCTCGAATTCCTTTCTTGTCATTTAAATTGTCACAAATATACTTTCCACTTTAAGAAAAGCAGTCTTTTAAAATTTATATATTAAAAATAAACACTAGCCAAGAGAAGCAACATTACCTCAAAAAATGCTGATAAACTATGAGAAATTCTATTCAGCAAATTAGTATTTTCACTCCGATTTTCTTGTTGCACCTCTCACTGTAACAACTCCAGTAATCTTAATACCCAAGAGAAGGCTTTTTCAAAATTTCAAAACCGAACACTTTATAAAGTTCACAAATGCATTTGAAACACTCAGAAAGAACCGAGTACAACTGCCTTCACGTCCATTTGATCTATAAATCCATTTAAGTATTCAACAACATTGATGGTTTCTCCTTTTACAAGTCAGCAAAATCTGCCCAGTGAGGAGACTCTACACAGAGCAACCTGTAGGTTAAGCGGATCACAGACCATCCTTAGCAATTTACCGGGCTGGATTTTTTAAGGCCCAGCAGATAAACCGGACAGCGGTTTTGCAATACCACGTTGACAAAATTTTTAGAATTATGCATGATTTTAAAACAGGTGCCTCACTTAAAAACCCGTCCCAAGGTGTTTGGAGAAACTGGAGGCCCCTGTCCCAGGTGCTCTGGAAAGTTCCAAGCACTCTGAAGTTGGCGGTGCACGCTGGTCCGAACACACACCGCTCCCACCTTGAACCTGCCAAACTTCCTCTCAAAGACAACCGCCACGGAGGGGCTGGGCCGCGGATCCCTGCGGGAAGAAGGGGCGGCCCTAGTGCCCCGATCCCTGAGGCGCGCTGGCAGTCTGCGGCCCGAGCGCAATTGCCGCCGAGGGGAAGGGCGCTTGGTTTCCCCCGAGCCCCCGAGCCCGGCCGGCCTCCCCCTTCGGCTGCCCGCACGCGCGAACACCCACCTGGGGGCGCTGGGCTGCTGGAGGCCCGCTCCCGGCTCCCGCCCGCCCGCACCGATGCCGCAGGCAGCATTGCAGCGGCCGAAGCCAGGCAGCCTGCGGACAGATGCCCGCCGAGCCTGGGACTCCGCTGCCTGAGCTTCCCCCGGAGCTCGACTCTGGGCCACCGCCCCTCGTCAGAGCACCCCCTGCGGGTGCGGCCAGCGGGTCCGGAAACGCAGCCCCCAGGCTCAGGCCACGGCCTGGCCTCGCAGGGAGGCTGAGGAAGTGAAACTGCCGTGAGGCTTGCGCTTTCCTGCTTTTTAGGCTGCTCCGGTTTCTCCTAACACTCTTTGGTCCTGTTCCCTCCTCACCTTTTCAGTCGGAATACCTGCGAGCAAGTTTACCTGTTACTCCCAACTCTTGACCCATTCTAGGTCTTCCACCATGCCCCAGCTTCTGGGACAAAATAGGGGTACCAGAAATAGACACTTGCTGGGAAAGGGGAGTAATAGATATATAGATCTGGTGATCTATACATTTATTGAAAGATACAAAAATGTAGATATACAGTTGAATGTTTTTAATATTTCATTTTGCCCAGACTTTGTGGCCTAGAATCATAAATTGTAAAGTGATTTAAAATCCCGTATAAAATTTATTTCCCTCTCCTGCTCCAAGTCAGAACCGGTTCCAGTAAAAAATTAGATATGGATTGAAATAGGTTCTCCAGATAAGAGTTTACTTTGATTGCTTTGAAGACAGAAATACTAAGACTTTTCCTAGAGCCTTAATATAAATGTCCCTTCTTCTCTCACGATCTCTAAATTAGTAATTTACCTTTTGAAATTGAAAATACTTTTGAAGATTCAACTTGAAGATCTGGTAATAATTCATGGCTTAAAGGTCTCTCTCTCTTTTTAGAAAAGAAATCTAAAAGGGAGAGCTGTGTAGCAACTATTTATCTCAGGCAAATTCTTTTTTAGTATCCAAAGTATCCAAAATGTTAACTTTTTTCACATAACTCAATTTGTTTTTATATTTTATACTATAATAAAGAAACCTTGGAGAAATATGTGAAATGACAACAATTTTGAAACTATCACAGATATATTTTCCTGCTTTCCAATATTTCCTTGAATGTCTTTATTAACTTTTAAGTTGATTTTCTGTATTTGAATTAATATAGCAAGAGATTTTATCTAATTTATGAAATAATATACTGAGAAGTTTGTTGTCTTCTATAAATAGCTGTTTACTAAGAGATCTCAGTACAATAGATAAAGATAGGGTTGGTTTACAGGGAACATATAAACCCTTGGAAAATAGTTTTAGAAACTCAATTCTTAGGAATATGTAAGTCTTTTTGAAACAACCCACTGGGGAGACAATGTCCTGATTCATTTACATATATATATGCAAACATATGTAAAATTTATATATGCAAATATATGTATATATGCACATACATACATATATACACATACATATATACGTATATGTATTTACATATACACATATATACACATATATATGTGCATATATATGCATATATATATTCTTCACAAATATTTCAACCATGATTTTGAGGAGGAAGAAGAGACATAAACATTCCACCTTACACTCCCCAATTAAGTGTCCAAATCCTCGAACGCATTTCAGTTTGTTCCATGGAAATACACAATGCTCACACCCTCCATGTGCACAAAGATTTGTTAATAAGGGTAGTCTTCAGATAGCAAACTGGATCTGTCACATGTATGGAGGGACTTTCCTGTAGGAAGAGCCCTGGACTGGAAATCAGAAGGCTATGGCTGCCATCTTGACTCTCCACCTTGCTATCTGGGGAACCACGGCAATTCTGAATATTTCCGAGCCTTGTCCAATCTCTAAATGAGGAACTTCAAGTAATTATATTCAACTCTCTGCCAGCTATACAATTTTACAATACTGTCTTCTCTAATACACATAGAATAAGATGTAAAATACACAGGAAAATTAAGTACATTTTCAGATCATTACTTGGACAATTTATACTAACATAATCCTGGTAAACAGAAAAACAAAAGCAAAAATGTGTTTAAAATTTGAGGCTGATTTTTAAAAACTATTTAATAAGGTTTTGTGCTAGGAAATACTGAAAAATCCCCCACTGAAGTTCAAAAATTATTCCAGTTTGGTTTTTGTTTTAGGGATTGAATGAGCATATAACTCTTGTTCAAAGTTATGAGGTAATGGTTAGCTCCTTTACCTGTTTATTCTTGTGTTTAATTACTGTTGCTGTTAAAAGCTACCCTATTTTGTTTTGTATTCTATGTGCCAAACACTATATAAGTATTTTACAATGTTCAAAATAATGTGGCTTTAACCATATTTTACAAATAAGGATTCTGGGTTTTAAAAATTTTGAATAACGGAGGCAGAATTTAATCCTAGATCTGATTCCATCGCCTGCCCTCTTATTATCCTCCTCCCCTTCCTTTTCAGGTTATGTAAAGTCATAGCAAAGGACTACATGGACATCCCTGGCAAAGCTATATCTATATCCATATTGAAAAGTTGCTTTTTTTTCCCTACATACTTTCCTCCAGGAAATAATCTCATGGAAATAAACATCTATATCTTTAAGAATAGGCATAAACTGCACTCATAATTCATTATAATGTTGGCACTGTTTTGTTGACAGTATATAGACATTGTTTTCACAAATACAGGAAAATGTGTAGAGATCACAGACACACAGAGATGCTGGGGCCTAAGTCTTACATGTATTCTAACTGCCTGTGCATTTATGAAAAGATATTTTAGAAATGTTTTCACTCCTTTGGTCTTGTTTCTCAGTGTCAAGCACATTCTTTAGTCACAGTTGACTTTATTTTCCTGTGCTTTCTCCCTTAAGGATATTATACTGTCTGAAATGCTGGGTTATCTCTTGTTTCACATTTGTTCTCAGGGAAGAGGCACTCAGTAATTCTCACCCTGAGATGCTTGTTCAGGCAGAATGCCACCAGCAGCAGGTAATCGCAGACTTCTGATCGTACCTGTGTTACAGAATGACAAAAAATGCTAGCCACAGTTGGTTTCTTGTTTCTCAATATATCAAACTCTTGGAGCCATTGACTTCTTCCCTTGTATTCTTTTTCTAGCAGCAGATTGAAGGCCTCAATATCATTACCCCACTTGGTGGAGATTATAAGAGCCTCATGCTGACTCTGTGGTCCAATAAATGGACAGCTAAGGCTATTTGCTGTTGCCCTGCTGCAGTTGCTATGGCTGATTCCTATACCCTTTGCAGACTGGATGCTTTTGCTAATGCTGTTGGCTTCATTTCTACTTTTAGATTCTGGATCCTTTTAAAACATAAAACTGTTTTTAGGTTTTTTTTTTTCCCCCTAAAGCAGTAACCTGTTGTAAAAGGAAAATAGTGTTTTGTTTTTTCATGGTTATATATTAATGGACAATTTTCCTTCTGAAGAACATGTCCAGATCTTTAGACACTGAATTATATGTTATTCTCATAGGATGTTACTATATTTCTCATTTGCTAGCTCACACTAGAAGAAATACTCAGAAGGTTTGAAGGGATTTCCTAGCAATAAAACTTTTCTTGTTGTTATTGAGAGGCTTTCCTCATTTTCTTATCTTTCCCCATGTTTAACTTAATTATTTAATAGTAATCTAACTGTGTAATGGTCTCCCTAAAGATGTCCACATTTTAATCCCCAGAACCTGGGTATATGTTACCTTACAAGGAAGATGGGATTGAGTTAAGGATCTCGGGATGGGAAGAGTATGTTGGATTATCCAGGTGGAACCAATATAATCACAGCGGTATTTATAAGATGGAGGCAGAAAAGTCAGAGAAGAGACATAGTGAGGAAATGGAGATTGCAGTAATGTGCTTTGAAAATGAAGAAGGGGACACAAATGAAGAAATGTAGGCAGCCTCCAAAAGATGAAAAAGGCAAAGGAAATGGGTTCCCTGCAGAGCCTTGAGAAGGAAACAGCCCAGCTGACACTTGGGTTTTACCTAAGATTGATTTTGAATTTCTGATTTCCAAAATGTAAAATAACAAATTTATATTATTTTAAGCCACTAAGTTTGTGGTAATTTGTTATACCAGCAATAGAAAATTAACATACCAACCTATGATAAATTGAGTGGGGAAATTTATTAATAAAAAATGTATATTCTTCTAAACAAACATATATTAAAGAACAGGCACAGCAAATTACACATTTGTTATAAGGGTACATGGAACATTCTCCATTCTGATGTGTGATAGGTCACACATTAGACTACAAAGTAATTATTAATATATTTAAGAATACTGAAATAATATTATTTATCTTTTTTAACCACAACAGTATGAAACTAGAAATCAATTACAAGAAAAAAAAACAGAAAAAAAACAAACGTGGAGGTTGAGCAACATGCTACTAAACAACAAATGGGTCAAGAAAGAAATTAAAGAGAAAATAAAAAAAAAACCTGAGACAAATGAAAATGGAAACACAACAGTTCAAAATCTTTAGGATCCAGGAAAAGCAATTCTAAGAGGGAATTTTATACCAATATAGTCCTGCCACAAGAAGTAAGAAAAATCTTAAATAATATAATTTTATTATAGGAAAAGAAAAGCAAAGCCCAAAGTTAGTAAAAGAAAGGAAATAATAAAGAACACTGTGGAGTAGAGACTAAAACAAAAGATCAATGAAACTAACACCTGGTTCTTTGGAAAGACAAACAAAATTTATAAACATTTAGACTAATCAAGATGAAGAGAGAAATGAATCAAATAAAATCATAAATGAGAAAGTAGGAGATAACTGGCAGGGTAAATTTTTTTAAAAAGTATGAGATCACCATGAAAAATTATGCAAATAAATTGGACAACTTAGAAGAAATGGATAAATTCCTAGAATCTTTCAAGACTGAGTCAGGAAGAAATTGAACATCTGAACAGACTCATTATTCAGTAACAATTCAGTAACAAAACTGAATTGATAATTTAAAAACTCCCAACAAAGTCCAGGGCCAAATGGCTTCACAGATGAAGTCCACTGAACATTAAAGAAGAGTTAATATCTATCCTTCTCAAACTATTCCAAAAGATTGAAGAGGAAGGAAAGCTTACAAATACTTTCTATGCTTTCTATGATGCTAACATTGGCCTGATACTAAAATCAGACAAAGAGGGGCGCCTGGGTGGCTCAGTGGGTTAAAGCCTCTGCTTTCTTTTTTTTTTTTTTTGACTCTCAACAATGTGCTCTTTATTTTTTTTGTTTTTTTCTTCTTTTTCCCCAAATATGTTTTATTTTTTCAGTGTTACAAAATTGATTGTTCATGCACCACACCCAGTGCTCCGTGCAATACCTGCCCTTCTCAATACCCACCACCAGGCTCGCCCAATCCCCCATCCCCTCACCTCCAAACCCCTCAGTTTATTGCTCAGAGTCCACAATCTCTCATGGTTCATCACCCCCTTCGATTTCCCCCCATTAACCCTTCCCTTCCTTCTCACAATGCCCTCCATGATTTTCCTTATGCAGGACATGTCTCCAAAGGCAAAGGAAACAAAAGTGAAAATGAACTTTTGGGACTTCATCAAGATAAAAAGCTTCTGCACAGCGAAGGAAACAGCCAACAAAACAAACAGGCAACCCACAGGATGGGAGAAGATATTCGCAAATGACACTACAGACAAAGGTCTGATATCTAAGATCTATAAAGAACTCCTCAAACTCAACACTCACAAAACAGATAATCACATCAAAAAATGGGCAGAGGACATGAAAAGACACTTCTCCAAAGAAATACAAATGGCTAACAGACACATGAAAAAATGTTCATCATCTTTAGCCATCAGGGAGATTCAAATCAAAACCACACTGAGATACCCCCTTACACCAGTTAGAATGGCCAAAATCAATAAGACAGTAAACAAGAAATGCTGGAGAGGATGTGGAGAAAGGGGAACCCTTCTCCACTGTTGG
>CM052800.1:75005737-75036331 GCA_028533885.1 Nasua narica | reverse complement strand
AAGAAGGGCCACATGTACCCCAACGTTCATAGCCACAATGGCCACAATCGGTAAACTGTGGAAAGAACCAAAATGCCCTTCAACAGATGAATGGATAAGGAAGATGTAGTACATCTATACAATGGAAAGCCTCTGTTTTCAGCTCAGGTCATGATCTCAGGGACCGGAGATCAAGCCCAGCATCAGGCTCTCTGCTCAGCGGGGAGCCTGCTTCCCCCCCCCCACCCCACCTGCCTCTCTGCCTACTTGTGATCTCTCTCTCTAATAAATAAATAAAATCTTTATAAAAAATAAAATCAGACAAAGACTACAAAAAAAAAGAAAGGAAAAAAGGAGATTTCAGGACAATGTCACTGATGAGCATAGATATAAACGTCCTCAATAAAATATTAGCAAACTGAATTCAATAATATGTTTAAAGGATCATTCACTGCAATCAAGTAGGATTTATTCCAGGGGTACAAGGATGGCTCAATATCCACAAATCAATCAATGTGAGAGCAACATTAACAAAATAAAATAAAAAAAATCACATCATCATTTCAATAGATGCTAAAAAGGCATTTGACAAAATTCATTTATGATAAAAAGTCTTAACAAAGTAGATTTCAAGGGAACATACCTCAACATAATAAAAGCCATATATGACAAAGCAATAGCTAATATCACTCTTACTGGTAAAAAGCTGAAAGGTTTTCTTCTAAACTCAAGAATAAGACAAAGATTTCCACTCTCTCCACTTTTATTCAACACAGTACTAGAAGAACTAACCACAGCAGTCAGAAAAGAAAAAGAAATGAGCATCCATATTGGGAAAGAAAAAGTTAAACTGTTACTATTTGCTGATGATAAAATACTATAGAAAGAAAACCCTTAAGATTCCACCAGAAAAACCTATTCAGTAAAGTTAAGGGATACAAAAGTAACATATAAAAATTAGTCACATTTCTATACACTAATAATGAACTAACAGAAAGAGAAATTAAGATAACAATCCCATTTAAAATTTAATAAAGAACAAAATGCCTAGGATAAACTTAACCAAGGATATGAAAGACTTATACTCCCCTAAACTATAAAAGGTTGATGAAAGAAATTGAAGAAGACACAAATAAATATAAAGTTATACCATGCTCATAGATTAGAAAAATATTGTTGAAATGTCCATAGTACTGAAAGCAATCTATAGATTTAATGCAATCTGTATCAAAATACCAACATTTTTCACAGAACTAAGACAAATGACTCTAAAATTTATATGGAACCATAAAAGATCCTAGGAGTCTAAACACCCTTAAGAACAAAGTTGAAGGTATCATAATCCCAGATTGCAAACTATACTACAAGAGCTGTAATAATGACAACAGTATGGTACTGCCACAAAAATAGATACATAGATCAATGGCACAGAATAGAGAGCTTAGAAATATATTCATGCTTATACGGTGAATTGCTCTATAATGAAGAAGGCAAGAATATACAGAGAAAAAGAGAGTCTTTTCAATAAATAGTGCTGGGAAAACTGGACAGCTACATACAAAAATGCAAAAGAATAAAAATGGACCACTTTCTTATACCTTACACAAAAATAAACTAAAAATGGATTAAAGACCTCAATGTGAGACTTGAAACCCTAAAACCTCCTAAAGAAAACAAAGGTGGTAATCTCTTGGACATCGACTTTAGCAATATTTCTCTAGCTGTGTCTCCCCAGTCAAGGAAAACAAAAGTAAAATAAACTATTGGGACTACACCAAACTACAAAGTTTTTGTATGGTGAAGGTAATCATCAACAAAACAGGAAGGCAACCTACTGAGTGGGAGAAGGTCTTTGCAAATGATATATCTGATAAGGGGTTAATATCCAAAATATATAAAGAACTCCAAGCAATCCAATGAAAACATGGATAGAGGACCTGAATAGGCATTTTCCCAAAGAAGACATAGAAATGGACAACAGACAAATGAAAACATGCTCAACATCACTGATCATCAGGAAAATGCAAATCAACCACAATGAGATATCACCTAACCACAGTCAGAATGGCTATTATAAAAAGGACATGAAATAACCAGTGTTGATGAAGATGTGGCGAAAAGGGGACATTTATGCACTGCTGATGGGAATGTAAGTTGGCACAGTCACTATGGGAAACAGTATGGAGGTTCCTTAAAAAATTAAAAATAGGATTACCATATGATCCACTAATTTAACTTCTGGATATTTACCTGAAGCAAACAAGAACACTAATTCAAAAAGATATATGTACCCCTATGTTTATTGCAGTATTACTGACAATAGCTAAGATATAAAAGCCCCCCTAAATGTCCATCCATAGATGAATGGATAAAGAAGGTGTAAGATATTGAGAGATCAATATATAGATATAGATATCTATGTATCTATCTATAAATGGAATCTTAATCATAATAAAGAATAAAATCTTGCTATTTGCAACAATATGGTGAACCTGAAGGAAGTTGTGCTAGGTGAACTAAGTCAGACAGAAAAAGACAAATACCATATGTTTTCACTTATCTGTGGACTCTAAAAAACAAACCAACAACAATAACAATAAAAACTCAGAAATAAATTCATAAATACAGAGAAGAAACTGGTGATTGCCACATGGGGGGTGATAATAGGTGAAATAGATGAAGGGGATTAAGAGGTACACACTTCCAGTTAAAAATTAGTAAGTCAAGGGGAGCCTGGGTGGCTCAGTCAGTTAAGTGTCGCCTCTTGATTTCAGGTCCAGTCATGATCTCAGGGTCCTGGGATGGAGCCCCACATTGGGCTCCATGTGGAGCCTGCTTAAGATTCTCTCTCTCTTTCTCTGCCCCTCCCAAAATGTCCTCCTCCCATTCTGTCTCTCTTTTTCTCTCAAAAACCATTAACAAGTCAAGGGGATGAAAAGTACAGCTTAAGAAATATAGTCAATAATACTGTTATAGCTTTTTTTGGTGATAGTAACTAAACTTATTGTGATGAGCACTTGTCATACCTCAATAAAAACAAACAAACAAATAAATGACATGGGGTGAATAATAATAAAAAGGAATATTAGTTACTTTTAGCAGTAATTTGCTAAGTCCATGTGGAACAGTATTTATCAATCAGTGATTGTGGTAGCTATTTGATATTCCTTCCTGTGGGGCTGTTTGAATTCGGTACTTGCTTGTGTTCTCTAGTAATTGAGTAGATGTGCTGAATCTGCTCTTTTCTATTCAGCTGAGGATAACCTGTGGAACTGAATTTTCTGCTTACTATACTATACTATACTATACTATACTATACTATACTATACTATAGCTGGACACTGCATATTTCTGCATGTGCTAAGCAAAAGTGAGTTACTATAAGGGAACCTGCTCATATCTGAGTGTTAACATCCAAAACTATAAAATGTTTGAATGTCAAGAAATCTAAAATTCTCCATTTTTCTTTTTTTGTTTGTTTGTTTGGCTGTCTTTGTGAACTCTGGTAATTTGCCTCCATCTCTACCCTATAGTTATTGACTAGATTAGAATTTCAGCCTCACTCCCTACCCAGTTTATATTGATGTTTTCCTTAGCACCTTGTTCACCACGGTTCTCTCAATATCTGAATCAGTTAGCTTCATGTCTCATTCCTCCTTTGATAAAAGGAGATGTTACTCCTCAGGTTTTCATTATTCATTTATTAATTCATCCAAAAATAGTTTAGTAAGTGCCTACAATATACAAGACACAGTGCTGGAAACTGAACATACAATGATGAAAGATTCAGCTCTTTCTAGACATTGTGCTTCAGTTTTTTGTGGAGAATTGTGTAAGATAAAGTAATATAAAATGGCTCTAGAGTAATAGAAAAATATCTTTGACCATCAGATGGATCAAGAATATTCTTGTAAGTAATATGATTGTTGGGAGCAGTTTCTATTGTAAATAAATCATACTAAAGAAAAATTGACATTGGGAGCATTTGGAATAAGAAGACAATAACAGGAAGTGGTTGGAGACAAGTTTCAACAGAAAGAGAAGCAAAGATCATGTTTCTAGCCAGTGGTGTAATTAGCTATTACTGTGCTCAGGGCAGGTTCTAAGAAGTGTGTCCCCTTGACACAATCCAATAATTGGAAAAGAATAGAGAAATTATTTTCCACATCTACCACACAATTTCATAGGATAGTGAGTAGCCTGGTAACAGTTTAGGAGAGAAGAAAATGAGGACATTTATCTAAAGCAAGTGAAGTAAGTTTCCTTCTGAAGTCAGATCATCTTGGACTATGGCAAGTCATTGCCCTCAGTGTCTGAAACATTCAGAGAAGAAAAAGCAGTTAGTATAATAGATTCTATCAAGAACTAAAAAAAAAGGCGGGGGGGAAATAAGAATGGAAAGTGGCATTTTGTGGTGAGAATTCTTACTGAAAATTAAATCTCCATTCTCCAAAAGCAGATAACAAAAATGTTTGTAACGTGAAACCAATACCAAGAGAATAATAATGTCTCCTGCAGATATTCTGAGAATTATTTTTGCTCCTTTCCTGTGGCTAGTTTAGAGTTCATTCCCTACCTTCTGAGAGACCAACTGTGAGGTACTGATTCCTTTTTTTAAGAGGAGATTTTAGGACAGGGGGTTCTCAACGGCACAGGCTCTACATTCTGTTGCAAGACCTCATACAGAGGTCATGCATCCCAATCCTTCGAGGAATACTGGGGGCAATCTCAGGCCATCCTTACTGGGATCTGTGATATTATAATCTATAAGAAATACATATTTGGTCATTGAGATGATCAATTATATATGTCTCATGTATATTTGTTCTGTATCCACAGTTCCTAAAGCCTCTGGAATGTTCTAAGTGTTGACAGTAATACAAAGTATGTTTTGCTATGTTAATTTGGTCATTTTTGTAAGCACCCAAGGATGGGACTGTTTTCCAGGAGAACCAAACAAATGATTAGAAGGTTGGAACTTTTATGGAGGAAAGGAAGGGGGTGTTGAATTTGTCAATGGCCAATTATTAATCAATTATGCCTCTGTAATGAACCCTTCATAAAAGCCTGAAAAAACTGGGTTCAGAGGGCCCACAGGTTGGTGAACACTTGGAGGTGGTGGGAGAGGGGCGCACCTGGAGAGAGCTTGGAGGCTCTGTGTCCCTTCCCCCATACCTACTCCATCCTTCCCTTTCATATGGCTATTCTGGATTTTTATCCTTTTAACAATAAAGTGGTGATCTACTAAATAAAATGTTTCTGAATTCTGTGAGCCATTCTAGGAAATTAAGAACCCCTGGAGGGGGTCATGGTAACCTCGGAACCAGCCCCAGCCAGTCAGAAGCACAGGTAACAACCTCTGTTTGTGACTAGTATCTGAAGTGGAGGATCCTGAAGTAGAATCTCATGCTGTCTCCAGGTAAATAGTGTCAGAATTTAGTAGAATTCTGGTGTCTGAATTCTGGTGTCTGAATTCTAGGTGTCTGGTGTCTCCTGCTGGTGTCTGAAAATTATTTGTTGGTGTGGGGTAACCTCTACACACACACACACACACACATACACACACACTCCCACATACATTTTGGAACTGGGTCCAGGAATGCTTTAAGGATCAATGAAAGATATTTCTTCATGAAGATTTCTTGGAATCAAAACCACAAATACTTCTGAAGAAAAGAGAATGCAGGGGTGATTTCCCTGTGAGTCTAGGTCAAATGTATATAGGAAGGAACATTTAAAATTATATTCAAATAGATAGGCGTTTAAGGCATGAGCATTGCTACCTCCTTCGAGGCAGCCTGAATAGCCAAAAAACAGAAAGTAAAGGGTGTAGTGAATTTGTCAAATGGCTAGAGATGTGAGTAGGTAAGCCCTTGGAAAACTTGACTGAGAAATCTTAGAAATATATTTGATCCTGTGCTACTGAAAGTATTTTGTATAAATTTTGCTACATTTGTTTCCCACTGATAAAAAAAGTGCTTTTTATTTTGGAAGATTGAAATTAGTATTGAAGAATAAGTGAAAGGAAGATAAAAATTTAAAAAATTAAGATTAAAAAGAAAAATTATTTTCACTCCATAAATATTTACTGTCTTTTATGTGTATAATATTTTCATAATGGTATATAATGGATAGACATTACATATGCTAAACTATATAATTCATGAAGAGCCCTTAATAGTATAATAATTAACAGACAGGATTGATAAAAATTCAGCTTAAAAGTTAAAGAATTTTGTTTCATAAATACAATGAATTGTTGCCATGAAATTGCACTAAGGAATTTGAAAAAAAGGTGAATATTCAAAATAATTATAATAGATTATTATCTAGGTACCCAACAATTATGTGCTGAATATCTGCTATGTGTCATGACCATGATTTCTATGTTTGGAGTATTTCCCATAAGATAAATAATAGTAATAGTAACAGATAATTGTAGGAGAGTATTCCAATATTATCATAGAGAATGAATAATATTATAGACTGGGCAATGGGTTATATGGGATGTTTAGCAGATAACAGAAGGGCATGGGTTAGTTGGCCCAGCCTTGCTGTAAGGGAAACTCTCCCTAAGGTTCAATTATCCCTACCCTCCCTGACCATATAAAGCAGTCTTTAAAGTAGTCTTAATCCAGGAAAAGTGCCCTTGGAACGTTGAAACTATTTTCACAAGGGAACTTCAACTTACAAAACAACAACAACAAAAAAAAACAAGTAAGAAAAATATAATAGATTGGTAAAACTATTATAGTATAGAGATAGTTCACTTTACTTTCTAAACCTTTACTATAACTTATTCATTACTATAATAACCTTAAAAGAGATATTTTTTTTCAGTCTTCTTTTCTTAAAACTCTGATTGAAGTGGACAGATACCAACTGCATTGATAATTTCCCCTTTTATACTTTTCGCACTTAGTAAAAAGGGATATTAATTTCAGTGACCAACCGATAGATTGCAATTTCTATCTGGCCCACGACTTCTTTTTTTCTTTAACTAGACCTATGAACTTAAAGAAGAAAGAAGCGCCATGTGAGGGAAGTGTGTTGTTTTCTTTACTACCCGCAAAAGTACTTAGTATGAAAGGTTTTGTATAGTCCTCTCCCAAATAAGCATAACCAATGAGAATGGTCTACTAGTCTGTTAGGATTCTTCTAGTTCCTAGAAGGAGGCCTAGCTATCTAATTCCTATTAAGACACTACGGGGAGAAGAGATCTACCATCTGAGACGTGTCCAAATGAACTAGAAATCACAATACAGATTAAGACTTGTGGCTCCATTGTGAATCTGAAAAGGGCTAGTTAGTGAACTCACATACAGTACAGATTAATCCTTGTTTAACCACTGCAAATGCTTGTCAGAATCCAAAGAGAATTTCCTCCTTGGGCTTAAGAGTGGATTTGCCTATATATCTAAGATTCAATGATCTGAGTAGAATTAGCGCTATCTTTTTACATCCCCTGTATATATTTTTATTTTTACCATAACAACAGTTACATAGTTTATTTGAATTGATTTAAATATAGATTTCCCATAATAAAATATAAGCCCCTCATGGGATATTATTTATTTTTCTAACCCCAGGCCTATCATAGTGTCTTATATAGATGACTAACATGTTAAAATTAGTGTTTGTTGAATACATATCCATGAGAACTATTAGAAATACAAAGTTGAACAAGAAAAATCTCAGGTCTTAAAGAGCTTTCAGTCTAATGAAGAAGACAGATTGTAAACTAATGACAATTTAATTCACATAGAAGAAAACCCTAAATAAAGGCATTAAACAAATTTTTAAGCCTAAAATGGAAGAGATTATAAGATATCACTAGGGATAATGATAATGATTCTGGGCAAAGTAAGTTTTGGAGTTTAGTGCTTTAAGACTGGAGATTATTTCCAAAGACAGGTTATTTCCACAGAGATGATGGAGGTACAAAGACAGAGCCCTGTAAGTTTTTCTAGACTTTAGACTTCTGTGATTTAAATAGCTTCCCTTTTGGTAGTGTTACTTAAGGTTTTATCAGAAGTCATGTATTCACCTGAACTCTTTTGTATGCACATGGCAGAAATCTAGTTTTAAGTTCTAAGGATCCTAACCCAGTAAAAATGAGATATTTTAATTGATCATATAACTAAGCAGGCTTTGTGGGAAAATGAAATAGAGGATTTGTTCTCTCTCCTTTCATGTCTTTTCTCTTATTCTAGAATAGCTTTTTTAAAAGGTTAAAAACATGCTCAACTGAGGCAAACTGAGTATGATTAAGAGTTGATCTCTCTGGCCTCAAATTTAGAAAATCATGAGGCACAAGTATTCAAAGAAGCATTATCCATAATAGTCTAAAACTGAAAACAACTCAAATGTCCAATAACTGGGGGTGCCTGGGTGGCTCATTGGGTTAAAGCCTCTGCTTTCGGCTCCGGTCATGATCTCAGGGTCCTGGGATCGAGCCCCACATTGGGCTCTCTGCTCAGCAGGGAGCCTGCTTCCCCTCCCCTGTACCTGCTTCTCTGTCTACTTGTGATCTCTCTCTGTCAAATAAATAAATAAAATCTTTAAAAAAAATCCAATAACTGATGAATGGATTAAAAAATGCAGTTGGTATAATATACAATGGAATATTACCCTGCAGTAAAAAAGAATGAAGTACTAATACACACTTCAACATGGAAATATTATGTCAACTTAAAGAAGACAGACAAAAAGACCACATATTGTATCATTTTATTTATATGAAATAAATGAAATGTCCAGAATAGCAAATCCTTAGGGACATAAAGTAGATTAGCAAGTTCCAAAGGTTGAGAGTTATGGTTAGAAAGTAGATTAGTAATTGCCAAGGGTTAGATGAAGAATGACTGCCAAAGAGTTCAGGGTTTTTTTTTTTAGTATGATGAAAATATTCTAAAATTAGATAGTGGGGTTGACTGTGGAACTAGATGAATATACAAATAATGACTGAATTTATGTACTTTTAAAGGGTGACTTTTACGGTATGTGAATTATATCTCAATAAACTATTATAAAAATTCATAAAGAAGAGCTTTAGTTGACCTAGATTGATTCAGGAGCTAATCTTTGCAGTTAGGGAGGGAGGTGTAGAACATGCTAATTGATCTTACTGAGGATAGGTGCTCATTCTTGGGACAATTAACAACAATTGGAGAAGGAGTTAGGATATTTAAGAAGATGGCTACACAAATTCAGAGCACATAATTGGATTAGAAGGAAATAATTTCTTAGGAAAAAGTGAAAGATATTCCCAGAAGAAAGAGAGAAGCGATGTGAGTAGATTAAAAAATAGATGTCTACTCTGAGAGATCATTTGAAAAGCCTACATACGGCTGTAGCAATCAGCTAAAGTAGTGCTTGCTGTGGTGTATTGCAAGCCACTTCCTCAGTTCTGTGGCATGAACCTCCCAGCTACTGGGAACAGCTCACAAGGACAGCTCACAACTGTATTCTCTCTAGGAATTGCCCTTGGCAAAAAAGAAGGTACCTCATTTGCCTAATAGGGAAGACTGCTCACCTTTACCCAGAAGTGGTTCTAGTGAAAGTTTAATGTGGGATTAAAAGGCTGGACCCTTTACCAAATTGGGACATATTATTTTTAAGATTTTATTCATCCATTTGACAGAAAGAGAGAGAAGACAGAGAGAGCACAAGCAGAGGGAGGAGCAGAGGGAGAGGGAGAAGCAGGGTCCCGGCTGAGGAGGGAGCCCAGAGTGGGACTAGATCCCACAAATGGGACATCTTTGAAGGGTCATCCAGCACAAGAACTCCTGAAAGTATAACTTGAGGTCTCTGTTGTAACTGCTTCTTTGTTCAACTTCTTCCTTGCCCAATCCTACTTCCCTTATCCCTTATGTGTGTTGTTCCAAAGAATATTTCTCAACAAACACTTCCTATATGTAAATACCAAATGTATTTCCCAGAGAACTTATGACAGTTGGTACCAGGAGCAGCCCTGGGAAGCATACTCTAAAATGAAATTTGGAGCTGGATTCCACTCTAGCCCTGAGGATATCATCACTGGCACTGATAGCTCTTGGCATATAGTTTCGGTATAATTGCTAAAACTTTTTTTCAGTGGTGAACTGGGATGGGATGCCAGTGATTGATGGCTGCAATATCTCAGACATATGAGAGGTAGGAGGAAAATAGTAATGATAAGGATTATAGAACTAGATGGCTGTAGCAAAAACCATTGATTCATTGAAAGAAGAAAACAAATGGTGGAGGGTGATTAATCATCAATATAAAACAAATTTTGAAAGACCGAGAGCCTCCTAGGGAAGCATATAAAGAATAAAGAGATTCTCATCCCCTGTGGCTAGAGGTCAGAGAAGGCTAAGGATCGGGTCTAAGATTTAATTGTATGAGTAGCAGAACTCCAGAGAAGTTCAAATTCTCAATTTCAACAAGTCTGCTATGCCAAGATCAGGGCTCTGACTGAGAATGAATGAATCCTGAAACTTAGGATGGTGATATTTGGATCTCTAGATCAAAACACTTAAAAATTTTAATCTTCAGATTCCTCCCAACTCCATGCCCCAGAATTATGTCACTTCTCCATGAAAAAGGCTAGCACTTCCTCCTTGCTTGACAATGCACAAGCTTGTGCCTTAGAAAACAAGGTATTTCATTTCTCCACATTATTCATCTCCATATTCTCTCTTGGCTACCAGATTAATAATTAGGATCCAGCAGCAATATGACCAGGTAAAAAAGAATAGGCTCCCTAAAGGAAGAAAGGGTCTATAAGTCAAAAGATGGAAGACCTAGTCAACATGTGCCAGCAAGATTCAGGACTGGATCCTGAAGAAGGTGAATCAAATCAAGAGAGACATTAATTTGAATAATGGAGGGTTTTTCAATATGGATTCACTTTCCTGAGATATAGTATTTAACATCCTGAAGCCTCAGGAGATGGAAATGGTGCTAATATACTGCTTAGTTGGAACTGTGAAGCTTGGGGAAATTGATGGCTCATACTATATGAAGTAGAATTGCTGTAGCAAATGGTAGAGTAAGGGGGATTAAAAGTTCAGACAGGCTTGCTAATGATGATATATTACAGCAGACAGAAAACTCATGAGATGACTATTTTATGAAGAGGCCCAAGAACACTGTTTATCAAAGTGACAAAGAATGTGTTGCTGAGAGAGGAACTGGAATTGTTAAGAAGTTTAGTAGCAGCTGTCATCTAAAGGCTACGGTTTTTACATAAGGAGGATCCCAGATAGTAAAGGGATGATAGGATCCCAAAATAAGCAATCCAACATTTTAACCCCAGAAACAAAATGGGCACAATAATTGTAGTTAACAGAAAGTTTGGCGTGACAAACTTAATCTGAAGAAATCTGTGGAGATGATTAATAGAACACAGAGCTCCTGGGACAAAATAAGTAGGCAGTCTACAAGATATTGTTTAATCTACAGATTGTTCAACCTATATTTAAGAAAATTAGCTTTTAAATCTGAGCCATTTCACAGGTCAGAGCCCACTGAATGAAATATCCTCAGGAAGAAGAACCCTGCATTGCCATACCAAGTGTTCATCGTAATGATTTTCCTAGTCTTTGCCCAAATCACAGCCATTTATTATAGCCATGTGGTCATGTATTACATGCTAGAGAAATTCTTAGGTGTTCTACTGAATTCACATATAGTGCAGACTAACCCCAATTTAAACATGTGATCATCAGAAGCTAAATAGGACTTCCTCTTGGAAACGGTAGGTATTATTTTGGTGACCCACTAATGCACCAGTCCTGGCATTTATGCATAGTTCCTTTCCACAATGATTCAGGGACTGACCATTTGATTTTGACAAATGAAACACTAACAGGCTAAATACAAGCAGAGGCTTAGTAACACTTGCACATGGGAGTTGGTATTTTAATGCTTTCTCTTGGAACCCAGAGCCACTACTTGAGGTATCCAGCTATCCTTTTTTTTTTTTTTTTAAGATTTTATTTATTTATTTGACAGAGAGAGAGAGATCACAAGTAGGCAGAGAGGCAGGCAGAGAGAGAGGGAGAAGCAGGCTCCCTGCTGAGCTGAGAGCCCCATGTGGGGTTCGATCCCAGGACTCTGAGATCATGACCCGAGCTAAAGGCAGAGGGTTTAACCCACTGAGCCACCCAGGCACCCCGAGGTATCCAGCTATTCTGATGGATATGCCATGTGGATAAAGAGAGATATCCAGCCAGTCCCTAGTTATTACAACCACTCCTCCAGCTGAGGAGTGAAACATGTGAGTAAAGAAGTCATTCTGGACATTCAAGCATCAGCAGTCAGCACATGGAACAGAAGAACCACCCAGCTGAGCCCAGCTCAGATTGCAGAATAATGGGAAGTAACACATTTTAAGCCACTAAGATTTGGAGTAGTTTGTTTATGTGGCAATAGATAAAAACTTTTAAAAAGATATGTGGATAATAATATAAGCATGGAAAATAGCATAATTTGTTATTGACAGATTGGAGTCATTTAAGGATGGTAGCTTATTCACAGTCTAATTTAAAATACAGCATAGGCATCCAGGGTTCTGAGCTATAAAATGAGAAAGCTGCCATATATGAGAAGGTCAGAGCCATCATTTATTCAATGTTCTGGGTTAAAACTCCCTTAAAAAGATGATATAAATTATACTGGTGAAGCAAATAGGATAAAAGAGGAGAAGTTAAATTGAATAGAGTAAATATGATTGTAGATACCAATAAAATGGAATCAGAGAAGAAGAAATAATTCATTTATATAGGCCAATAATTTAAATCACATAGGTATATACAGTCACAGAAAAGTTAAAAACATTTGATTTCAGGTAGAAGCAATAAGAAATGAAAGTTCACACTATAAACCAAAGCTGTTGATGTTTTAAGACATTGAGAGCAGGGATTACAGCAGTATTTTCATTTATGTGGACTTAGAATCTGCTGTGGGGCCGAAAAACCCAAACCCAAAGCAAAACCAATACTAATAGCTTCCTGTTATAGTGAGAGTAAAGTCCATAGCCCTTTTATGCCTTCAAGACCTTCTATGACTTGAATTTTGCCCAATACCCAAATTTTATCTTTGAATACTTTGTCTTCCACTTAATATTCCAGCTACACTATCCTCCTTTCTGAGTTTCAAATATGTGAAGCCTGTTGCTGTTCCTATGCTCTACTATGAGGTCTTTGCAGGCCTTCATTTTCTCATCAGTTATATTTGAACTTAAATGTCACTACAGAAGGTTCTTTTTTCCATTATACCTAATGTTGTTCCCATACCCATTACCCTTTTAGTAGCTCATGAGCAGGCTTATTTCTTTCGCACTTTATGCAGACCCAATAGCACAGCAATCCATTATGAAATAAAATTCAAAATATGTAAGCATAGGGCAATATGAAGTTGATGTTATGTTAATAAGGCAGATCCTGTGTGCTGAAATACTGCCCATCGCTAACCTGAAATAATATGTAGATGGTGAGTCTGTGGTTCTACAATCCTTAAAACTATTTCCCTCCAGCTTCCAGAGCTCTTCAAACATGGGCATGAATAACAGGAGGGAAATGAGGGAACTGCATTCACTTACTTCCTCCTTTCATTTTTTATGGCCACATTCAATTATCTATTATCTATCTATGTACCTATGAATCTGATTATTGTCTGTCTCCCAGAACAAATGTCAGCTCTATGAAGGCAGAGATATTGTCTGTTTTTTTTTCATCACTCTCCACCCTGTGCTTAAAACCTAGCACAATGTATACTTCTGAATTAATAAATTAAATTTTGGGATTAGAGAGAGAAATTGCTTTACTTAAGTCACAGGGAAGTCCACATGTCCAGAATAAATTCATGAGTATCTCCAGCAAAGTCTCAAATAGCCACTAAGTGTACATGGCTTTTACTTACTTTGGATAACTCTTGAGAAAGAGTGAATCAGACATTCCTGGTCTACTGGCCACCATAGTGTTCAATAACAACATAATCCCACTATAAGCTGAGATAATCACATAATTAATCACTAAAATTAAAGGAGGATTTACTTTGGACCTATATCATTTTTTTATTATAGTAGAAATGTTGGTTGAAAATGATCTCTTCAATATTGATAAAATTTGTCCACATTTCTAATGTTTACAAATATTTTCCTAACTTGCAAACACGTCACTTGCTTTGAGACATATTTCACTAGAAGTTTTGAAGTGGAATAGTTCACATGGCTGAAATGGGATTAGATTGAGAGTCAGGAGATCTGGCATTGATTTTTATTTTGTTATTTATAATAGGTTTGGTATTGGCCTTGGGAATATCACTTTACTGTAGCCTGAATTTCACCTTTTGCAAAATAAAATACTTGGATCACAAGTTTTCTATGCTTCCTTTATGCTTTTAAAATCTAAGATCAAAATGTAGATCAGACAATTTGAAGGTGATGATGAGAAGTTAGCAGTTCTCCCTTTTCCATTTGGACATCAACCAATGCATCAAAAAAAAAAAAAAAAAAAAAGCAAGAAACAGGCAAAATCTAGATTCAAATAAAGTATAAGTCAACAAAACCCCAAACCACAAATTGGTAGATATTGTGGAGGAAAAAAAAAAAAGTACAGAGATGGTATTTATGGCAGTTGGTCACCAAAAACCCAGCAGATATTATTTTTAAAGTAAAAAGTATACACTGAATACAAACTACTCTTGTTTGCAATTGTGGGACAGAGAAGCAAAGGTTGGCCAAAAAAAAAAAAATTTTTTTTTTCCTTACATGAATATGCTTGAAAAGCACAGGACATAGAGCCAAATGAAGAATTACTTAGAGAAGTCGTATTAAGAAGAGAAAAATCTGTCTACATGATAAATAGAAGGGGGATATAAGACATTTCATTACAAAAAGGTCTGCCTAAATATCTCTTACTTGTTGGATTAGAAGAAAAAAAGGTTAATTCTGTATCACATGTAAAATAATTGTTAATCTGGATCAAATCACAGGTCCCTTCCTACGTAAAATTTCAAATATATGAGTAAGAATAAAGATGTGTACACACAAAAATATTATGAATAGAAAAAGAATAAAGGAAACTCAGAGAAATATTACCATGGAAAGATGAATTTTGAAACCAAATATCTTGTCATTAATATTTTAGTATCTTAATGTCACTATTTCCCCTCTATATTAAGAATATAAAGCATGAACACAAGATCTCAGGAAAGAGATATTCAGATACAAGGAAAAGATAAAACATAGGTGATTTATGCAAAAAAAATGTAGAAGGAATAAAACCTAATCATAACTGAAATAAAAATTGGAATTAATACAAAAAAACTGGAAACTGCTAAAAATAGATTGAGGAGCATAAAGAAACAAGCTGAATAAAATAGAAATTAAGAGTTAAAATACGGAAGGTGGGGCACCTTCCTGGCTCAGTCAGTTGAGCAAGAGTGACTCTTGGTCTCAGGGTTATGAATTCAAGCCCCACTGGGTGTAGAGATCACTTAAATATGGAAGGAAATGCTTAGCTAGCCAAGCAGGAAGAAAAATTCTCAATATAGGCATAATTGTAATCCCGTAAGAAGGAAATCTAAGTAAATGAACAAATAAATAAAGATTTAATTCAAGAAAATTTTCAGATACTTAAATATTTCAGATACATGTTGAAATAGCATATCTGAGAATAATAAAAACTAGATATAATGTAATAGTTTCTAAACTTCAAGGATGAAAGTTATTCCCTTAAACATTAATACATGTATAAGGGGATTAATACATTTAATTTTCTTTAGTAATATTAAACACAAGAGGACAGTGGTGCTATACATTTAATTTTGACCTAAGGATGTCATACACCATCAAATTGTTCTTTAATATAAATGTAACAAATAAATACTTTTTCAAAATAAAAGAACTCTGTGAATATCACTCCATTGAGACCTTTTTGAAAAAACTAGTTGTGGATTGAAATTTAACCAGATAAGAAATAGATTGAAATATTAAAGCAATAAACATTCTATTTTGATTGATTCTACTTACCATAGAGAAAAGAAATGATGTAACTATGGAAGTTTAGAGATAAAGGAGGATAGAAGTATATCTCAAATTGTGTTCCCCAAGAAGCAAACTCTGAAATAAAGATTTGAGTGCAAGCAATTTTTAAAAGAGTGGTGATCACAGTAAGCACCAATAGAAAATGAGGAAGTCAAACAGATAAGGGAAGATGCCATTAAAGGTCTATCATTAAGTAATGGGCAACTGGGGCTTGATCCTGTTGAGCTGCTTTTGGATAAAGTGCAGAACAAACACTGGAGTTTTCCCAATCAAAGACTGGGGAGCTAGTGTGATTAACCACCAACTTTCTTCAGCATTAATTAAGAAATATTAATTCTTCAGTACTTTGGCAAATAGCTTTGCCAACAGATCAGAAAAACTCCTTAGGCAAAGAGTAACATGTGTTTGCTATTGGCATATTATGTACATGATGACTGCAAAGCAGAAATAGGGTAACAACAATGACACTACATGGTAGAAGTGTGTGTGTGTGCATATGTGTGTGTGTGTGCTCATGCACTTGCAATTATTCCCTGATTTACAGTATCCTGAAGTCAAATAATATCACCCAATGTTGACTTTTAAAAATGTAGGTAAAATAGCCCAACGTTAACCGAAACCAAAAATAATATAGTAAACTCAATTTGTTAGATTGGAAAAGAGTTGAGAAGGGAGGAATGAAAATTTTATCTTTGTTAATAGTATAGAGGTAATGCAATCTAAATACATGGAGTATAAAAGTAATGTATAAATTTATAGATATGCTAAAAAATCTTCCAATTTTCAGAGGAAACAATGCAAACTGACTACAGAGTAAAAGAGTTTAAAAAGCAAAGTTATATAAATAGAAGGCATAGCATAAAATAATAAGAAATTTAAGCTCAAATCTCTCTAAAATTTCAATCTAGGTAATTGGCCTAACTTACTTAAAGTAAAATATTGGTCTGCAGTAAAGTCTCTTGTAGGCAGCATACAGATGGGTGTTGGCTAAAGTTGAAGGGATGAAAGTCTATTTACCATGAAATGGAAGTTAAAACAAAGTGGGGGTAACAATACTTCTTTTAGACAAAATTGACTTTAAAAAAAGACTGACACAAGAGACAAAGGACACTACATAATAGTAAACAGAAAAATCCAACAGGAGGCTATAACAATTGAAAATATCTATGCACCCAATATGGAACCACCTAAATACATAAAGCAACAATTCATATACATAAAATAATTGACAATAATACAATAGTAGTAAGAGACTTTAAAACCCTATTTATGGATATTTATGGATTTATGGATCAATGGATAGGTCATTCAAACAGAAAATCAACAAGAAAATAGTGGTTTTGAATGGCACATTGAACCAGATGGACATAACAGATTTTATATATATATACATATATATATGTGTATATATATATATATATACATATAAATACATAACATTCTATCCCCAAACAACAGAATATACATTCTTTTCAATGGCATGTGGAACATTTGTCAGAACAGATCACGTATTAGGCCACAAAACAAGTCTCAATAAATTTAAAAAGACTGAAATCATATCATGCATCTTTTCCTACCACACTAGAATGAATTTAGAAATCAATCACAAGAAAAAATCTAGAAAGAACACAAATATATGGAGGCCAAATAACATGCTAAAGCAATGAATGTGTCAACCAAGAAATCAAAGGGAAAATTAAAAAAAATAGAGACAAGTAAAAATGAAAACACAACGGTGCATCAGCAAAAGCTGTTTTAAAAGAGAAGATTATAGCCATACAAGCCTATCGCAAGAAACAAGAAAATCTCAACTAAACAACCTAACCTTACACCTAAAGGAGCTAGGAAAAAAAAGAACAAACAAACAAAGCCCAAACCAGTAAAGGAAGTAAATAATGACAGAGAATATATTTCGTTTTCAAGCACCATGAAAACACTCATTAAATTCATATCTTAAACTGAGAAAAGCCTCAGCAAATTCCAAAACTATAAATAATGTATTCATTATCTAGGATGTGATAAAGTTGGAATTAGTTAACAAAACCAGAAAAAAAAGCTTCAGCATCTAGAAATTTTATATTTCTAGAATACCATTCTTTCTTAAATGCTTTTGGTTTAATATGAAATTCAAAGGGAAATTTCAAAACATTGAGGATGGTGGGTTAGGGAAGAAGAATTGGATACAAAGCGAAAACCAGAACCTGTGTAATATACAGCTAAAGTGAAATTCAGAAGAAAATATATAGATTTAAAGAAAAACACACAAGTAAGAATGCAAGCAGATAAAGAAAGCTTTTAAGTTAATAAGTGAGAAAAAGAACAATTAAACCTCAAGAAAGCAGGTGTGATGAAGTTTAAAATTAAAGTAAAAATCCCTGAAGTAGGAATATTACTTCTGGCTGTGTTGCAGGAGCTGGTTTCAGACTATGACCTCTCCTCCAAACCCCAACTGTACCACCACCTCCCAAAGCCAATTACAATTGCAAATCTAAATAAATATTTAAAGGCTGTTTCTTCAACACATTGCAGAACAAGACAAAACTGAGTATGAGGAACCAAATCCTCAGGAAAATGGAAATGTAGGACAGCAGGAAACTATATAATATGCCACACAACCTCTTTGGGAATTGCTGATTCTTAACATAAAATATAGGTGTAGAACAGCAGGAAGTAGGTTAAAGCTTACAACAGTCTCACTGGGCAATTCAAAGTTCAAGATTATCAAGGGTGCTAGGATTGATAGCTATACTTTCAGAAAAAAACAAGTCACAGAAAAATGGATCCAACAGACAGATCACAGTTGTCCCAAGTTACATTTGCAAATCCCTAACTTGTGAATGTACAGAGTTTGGTGCTCAGAAACCAAGCAGAAAGTGGCTGCTAAGTGGCAAAAAATTAAGTGCTTCAAGTGCTGAGGAGACACAAATTAGAGTTCAGGGCCTCCCAAAGAGAAAAAGTCAATGGAAATACCTCAGGCTTTCCACTCACAGTCCAGAAAAGCTGTTCCTTTTAACTAAGTGAGAATTGGAAATACACTAGCCTTAACTAGTCAAAGTTGGCTGATCTTACTCAGTTTGCCTACTAAAGAAATATTCTATCCATTGCAAGATTTATAAACCAGAGCTTCCACAATTTGTCATTAGTAATGTCCAGCAATCAATTAACTCTAACAGTTTTGTCAAGAAATAAGAACAAATGTCCAAAACCAAGGGAAGAAATACACACACACACACACACACACACACAAACACACACACACAAAATAGGAAGACACACATGGTTGATCTAGCTTTTTGAGTTATAGACTTGAAACCTAAAGTACTCATAATTGATATGTTTAAAAAGAGAAATGAAAATTTCCTCTGAATAATGGAACCTCTGTACAATAAATTTTTAAAAATCTTAATGCTGAAAAATACTAAGCCCTAAAACTTGAAAATTACCTGAAATTAATAATTAAATAAATAGATTTAACTACAGATCAAGGTCTTAGCAAATGGGAAGAATATAGGAAAATTGACTGAAACACAGGCAGAAAAAAAGGAGAGGAGACAATGATTAAAATTCCTAGAAATAACTGGAGTCCAAGGAAGTGACAAAAGAGAGGAAAGATAAGATATAATATTTGAGGAGATAATAATGGTTGAGAATTTTCCAAAACAAATGAAAGACATCAAACCACAAATTCAAGAACTTCTGTAAAGTCATTCATGAACAACAAAGAGAAAAATCAGTCAGAACAACATCATAGGAAAATTGCTAGAAGCAAAACACAAAGCAGCCAAAGAAAAAGACACATCACTTTCAGAGAGACAACTGTATTTCAATTTCAGATTACACAATAGAAAATACCGAAGTCCAGAAATAATGAAGTATCATCTTTGAAATGCTAATAGAATATTTTTGTCAATTCAGAATAATATAATCAGCAAAAATATTCAAAATAAAGACACACTAGGCAAAATAAATAAATAAACAAACAAACCAACAAACAAACTGGAAGAATTTGTCCCCAGTAGACTGGCAATAAGATAAATACTAAAGGAAGTTCTTTAGGGATAAGAAAAATTGTTTTAGATGACACCGCAGTAATGCAGGAAGGTAAGAAAAGATAACCAGAAGTGTAATTATCTATGTAAATCTAAATGAGCGTTTATGTTAGGTAGTAATTATAACATCTCTTGAGGTTCCAAATATGTATAGAAATAAAGCATATGATAAAAATAATACAAGAAAAAAAGAAAAGAAATTGTATTCAAACATTCTGAAAACTTTGTCTTGTCCATGGAATGGTAATACTAATTTAAGACAGACTATAACAATTTGGGATTCATGTTCAAGTCTAAAGTAGGGGTCAGCAAGCAGCTTCTCTAAAGGACCTTACAGTAACTGTTTTGGTCTTTGTGCATCACAAAATCTTGGTCATAACTATTCAACTGCTTTTGTAATGTGAAAGCTGCCATAGACAATGAATACATAAATTTATTATTAAGGAGTAAAGGAATGGGCATGACCTGTTCAGTAAAATATCATTTATAATAGCAGGTGGCAGGCTGGACTTGGTCCATGGGTCACAGTTGTCGACCTATGGTTGAAAGCATTTACTAATAAAAGAGCAAAAATTGTGTGGCATGTATAAGTGTAAGCCAAATAAGGAAAGGAAATGGAATATTTTTATTTATTTTTGTTTTTTGGTAATTGCTACACTCAATGTGGGGCTCAAACTCATAACCCTGAGATGAAGATTGCATGCTTTTCCAACTGAGCAACCAGGCACCCAGAAATGGAATATTTTTAAAAATTAATTTAAAAAACCAGATGGGATACAAAGAAAGTAAGTAATAAGATTCAGATTTAATACAAATGTTTGTGCTTTAAATATGTTTGAATGTAAATTGCATATATCAATGAAACAAAAATTGTTAGACTGAATTTTAAACTAACATGATTTTTGTTGATTGTAACAGATTCACCTCATATTTGAAGACACAGGTGGATTGACAATAAAATTATATATATATCGCGATTATGATTTATAAATATATATAAAATGATGCCTATATATGTATGCAAACACCAAAGTATTCAATCTACAGTATTAATATCTAACAAAGTTGTCTTTAAAGAAAAAAGCATTACAAGAGATAATGAGGGATATTTCATAATGATGACAGGATCAGTTAAGCAGGAAGATAAAATAATCCTAAATTTTTTTGTACATAATCTTCTAGCTTCAAAACATATAAAAGCAAAATGAGCAGAACACAAAGAGAACATAGTCAAATCCACAAACCTGAGATATTTGAGCACACGCTCTTGTTATGGCTGGAACAAGCAAACCAAAATCTTAGAACATACAATTTTTGAAAAACACAATTAAAAAAACACAATTTTGACCTAATTTACAGAAATCTGATGTAAACCAAAGAACTGAAGAACACACTGCCTTTTCAAATCCACATGGACCATTTACCAAAATACAGCATAAACTGGGTATGAAATGAATTTTGAAAAATATCAGTGAATTTACAAAATTTGGAGAATTTTCTCTGATAATAGTGGAGTTAAGCTAAAAGTGAAGTAGACCATCCCTTCCAAATATTTTGGAAATTTAGCAACATACTTAGAAATAACACATAGGTAAAAGAAGAATTACAAAAGTAATTAGAAAATATTTCAAACTGAAAGTAAATGAATATATGATATATAAAAAATTGTGGGATACAGCTAAAGCCTTGGTTAGAGGAAAATTTACAGCCTTAAAAGTATATATTAGAAATTAACAATGGCTGAAATTCAATAACTCAAGCACCTATTTCAAGAAGAATAGCAAATTAAATCTGAAGAATATATAAAACAGGAAATAATAATAAAGGCAGAAATAAATTAAAGCAAAAACCAAAATTACAAAAGGAAAACTTCTCAATAGAAACATTAGCTCTTTAAAAAGTTAGCAAAATTAATAAATTCCTAGCATAACTGATGAAGAAAAAATTAGGAAACAAGTGATCAATTTCAGGAATTTAAAAGAAAGTATTCTTAGAGGTTCTATCGATATTTATGTGACAATAAAATACATATTAATGAAAAACACTTTTTCGCCAAAAAATATAATCAGGTAGATAAAATGAACAAATTCTTTGGCAAATGTTGGTGCAGAACCTCAGATATAATACAAAGTTATAGAGTTTAGAACAGAAGGAAAGATCACCCACGGAAGGAATAAGAAAGCTTCTGAGCAAGGAGGAAAAGTAAAATAAGCAAATATATAAATAACTTGCCAGGTTAGGGAGTGAAGTTGAGGGAGTTTTCCTAATGTCTTCTGTTTCCACTGTGACAGGGAAGGCAAGATAATGTTAAATGAAGTGAGAAGGAGAAACCTTGACATAAGTTATAAAGGTTTAGAAAGGCAATGAATGGTCATAGACCTAGGGACAAAGCACTAGATGGCCTTTGGGAAAATATACACGCATATTCACATACATGCATGCACACACACAAGTGAAACCTTTATTTTTTTTAAAGATTTTATTTATTTGACAGAAAGAGAGATCATAAGTAGGCAAAGAGGCAGGCAGAGAGAGAGGGGAAGCAGGCTCTCTGCTGAGCAGAGAGCCCGATGCGGGCTCAATCCCAGGACCCTGAGATCATGACCTAAGCTGAAGGCAGAGGCCTTAACCCACTGAGCCACCCAGGCACCCCCAAGTGAAACCTTTAAACTAAGCATAGCATTTGTCCACAACTCCCAATTTCAATAATCACTCTTAGAAAATAAACAGATTTATCTGCAGTATTTTAATACATTTCAAAGATTTTAAACTTATGGAAAAATCTAAATGTCACAATAGGTGAATACTTATTGACATAGGAAGGTATTTAAGATGGCCAAGGAAAAAGGCAAGCTAAAGTTTAACGCTATACATGCTACATGATAAGATATGAAATTATATATGCTATGTGACAAAAAGAATGGTAGGACACACATCAAAACTGCTATGAGTGCTTATGAAAAGCATCAGAGTTTTCTCTTCTTAGCTTTTCAGTATTTTCCAAATTTTCTGATTTGAGCAAACATTACTTTAGTAACTAAGGATAAATGTTATTTTGGATGAATAGTTTAGAGTTTAAGAGCTGTTCAAAGAAAAAAATGCTACGAATTTTAAACATAATGGTATTTTTCAAAGGAACATTTTTTTTCCTTATGAAACTTCAGAGGGCTGACTCACTCTCTGATCATATGGAAAAATAAATAAGGTAATGCATTTGTTTAAAAAAAATCTCTATTTTGTTAAGTGTCATTTAGGGCTTCTTCAACATCCCAAGTAGTAACTTACCAACTGCTGCATTGTGACCTAAAATAATTAAGGAAATCATTGCTTTTATATTTGATGTGAACCTGTAAAATTCTGAATCTGTAAGATGTCTGAATAACTGAATGAATGTGTCATTTTGAATTTGATGCTTGGGGCTATAAAGACAGTGTTAAAAAAAGAGCTAACTCATTGGAAACATCTCAATCAAAATAATGCTTCCTCTGAATTTTGTAGGGGAAATGCAAATGTTTATTATAACACTTTCTGAAAAGTTCTGTTTATTAAGATTTTCAAAAGTAATTACAATTATAAACAATATTCATAATTTTTTACTACCCATATTAGGACTGAAGATTTCTTCATTTTTTGATGTTGATCTTACTATTCTTAGAAATTCCAACCACATGGAGGCTGAATGAAAGCTCTGAGACAGGTAAACTGTTGCTTAGTTCAAAGATGTATCCTGAGTGCCTAGAACCACAGCTTACAGGGAGGAGGGTTAAATAAATGTTGAATGAATGAAGTAGTCTCAGGCATATAGAGATTAATATGTGTTTAGTTTTTTCTCTCTCAGCATACTTCCCGTACTGTTTTACTTTAGTTTTCAGTTTTATGTCTGCTCCAAATCTAATTTACCTTTTCTAGTGTTACTGAGAAGTCTTGATAAAAAATTAATAATAATGCTACATGATTGTTGTTTAATAGTTCTAAGCCACTGAAAGAACCTGGCAGATGGTTTGTATTGACATAACTGGGTGAGATATTTTACATTTTAAGTGCTAGTGAACACAATTTGAATCGAATTTTTATATAATGTCTTGTTAAAATATTTTTACAAGTGCTCAGTGCCTGGGTAATCATATTAATTTCCACTGGAAAATATACAAATAAGTGAGGGAAATACATTTTTTAAAATGCTTCATTCTTCCTGAATTTAATTCTTATTTATAGCTCTAAACTGACACATGGACCAGCCTCTTATCTTTAATTAAAAAATCTTTAACATTAAGAAAAATCTTCTGTGAAAAGTCAGTGTGAACCATTTAACTGATATTAGCTCTCAGTATGTAGGACATGCACATATCTGGGAGAATTGTGAATTTCATTGTACTTATTTTCCTTTGCAGGGTATATGATAACATCTTAATGTATTTTCTATTGAAAACTAACTTCAAATAAAATAGGAGGAATTTTCTGTCTGAATATATAATGCATGAATGACTTTTTAAAAGAGATACATAAATAATAGATCAGCTCTCCGATATTGCTGCCATGTATAATTAATTAAAAATAAAGATAAAATCTACACTGAAAAATACATCATAGCATCTTGCTGTAATATGTCTTAACAGTGGGGATTAAACTTTATGGGCAATGAAGTGGTCTTTTATCACGTTTATGATGGCTCAAGGCCTTTGATTACTCCATTCCTCTTTAGTATTACACATACTTCTCTAAAGACTGGCCTCAAAACTTACTTTTTCCTGGTAATATGAAACTCACTCTTTCTGGTAACATTCCTGGAATAAATTTCACCCCAATTTTTCCACTACATGCTCACTAATACAGAAACCTATTTCCATTATATTTCTAGACATATGCAAAGTTTAAACTATGATTATTGTTGCCTCCATTACCCCAAGTCTAATAGTGTATGACGCTCCCTAGACATCTTCAGCCTAAGCAGGAATAAACTCTTATATTTGACACATCTGAAAAATTCTGGAATATTCTAAGTAGCTCTATAAACTCTAAGGAAAATAAGCACAACCAATAGAAGTCAGACTTAAAAAAGCACTGATTGTAATGCCAACAAGTTTTAATTAGCCTCCAAGACTCACATGCCTTCTCTTATTCTAGTAAGCTCTGACAAGCTCTCTATCCCCAACACCTTGGTAGGATTTCACAAAACCAAATCTATTTCATTCATGGTTATATCTTTAGTTGTTATGATCTATTTCTTTTTTATTATTTATTTATTTTTAAATATTTTATTTATTTATTTGACACAGAGAGATCACAAGTAGGCAGAGAGGCAAGCAGAGAGAGAGAGGGGGAAGCAGGCTCCCTGCTGAGCAGAAAGCCTGATGCAGGGCTCAATCCCAGGACCCTGAGATCATGACCTGAGGCAAAGGCAGAGGCTTTAACCCATTGAACCACCCAGGCACCCTATATATTTCTTTTTGATGTCTCATGAAGTTGGGCTTAAATTCTGGAGACCAACTTACAATTTATTGTGGCACATTTTAATTGCCTGCAATTTTCCATTTGACATATGGTATGCAAATTACTCTGGAAAGAAAAACCTGACAATAATCTTAGGTCTTATTTGCTTACCAAATTAATGAGAAAAGAAATAATGTTTGGCTTCAGATCAAGATTAATATTTGAGATCACACAAAAAATTGGATTGCCAAATCAGACTTACATGGATCAGAGATCCTACTCGGTGTCTATACATCTACACTAGGCTCTTTTCTTGCTTCCCTTATCCCCTCATCATATAACAGAAGATGCAATAATAGTAGTTAACTTTATATCACAGTACTGAGTTCCAAGATACTGAGAAGAAGGAATCGCCCAAGAACTTTATATTCTCTTCTGGGGAAAAAGTGTGGTTTTGGTTGTATGCAGGATAGTTGTATTGTGTTAGACAAGGATAGGACTTTGTTACTCTCTTTATTTAGAGATTTTGTTGGTTTAAGAATATACGTATGAGTGCCAAGTTGACCAGAGGTGGCTTTTGACAGCATTATATGTCAACTTAGGTAGGCTACATAGCACTCAGTTATTTAATCAAATATTAAGAAGATATTGCTGTGAAGGTATTCTGTAGATGTGGTCACCTATGATCAGCTGACTTTTTTTAAATTATGCATTGTTTTTAGATTTTATTTTTATTTATTTGAAAGAGAGCAAGAGCAAGAGATATCACAGAAGGAGAAGGAGAAGCAGACTCCCCTCTGAGCAGAGAGCCTGACGTGGGGCTCGATCTCAGAACCCTGAGATCATGACCTGAGCCGAAGGCAGATGCTTAACCAACTAAGCCACCCAGACACCCCTCAGTTGACTTTAAGTAAAGGCAATTACCCTCAGCAATGTGGATGAGCTTCATCCAATTAGTTGATAGTCTACTCTTTACAGGCAAAAATTAGGTTTCCCAAAGAAAAAAGTCCACCTCAAACCTGCAGCATCAATCTCTACTCAAGAGCTTTAACTGTGGGCCTGCCCTATAGATTCCAGAGTTGCCAGTTGCCATAACTGTATGAGCCAAGTCATTGCAATAAATCAATTTCCCTCTGCGTCTGTCTCTCTCTCCACCTACATACATATACATATGTGAAATTTACTGAAAACCATAGTTAGTGGTCACAGCACACTTTGCCATTAGAAATGAAAGCCTACTGCCTATAAGAAGATCCAGAAAAGTGCTATCCTTGAGCTGTTGTGAACTGTAGGATCACTTAGTAGTCCATTTGCATCCATACATGAGCAGGGCCACAGACACTCTAAAATATGAGTTTGCTCTGCCAGAAGTTTCAGAGAATCTCTCCATGCACAAACTCTTGTGTGTCACTTGCTCCAATTCTCTCCTGTCAGGTGTAAACTTTGCTCATTTCCTTTCCTGACTCTTTGCCTACCTTGGACATGGATTTTTGCTTCAGTTCTCTTTAATTCCACACCCTATAGGTACAGAGTAACCCCATTATTTCTTAGAATTCAGCCACATGAAATAGGGGAGGGGCTTGTCCTTCATGGAGGCTTCTCTTTGAAGTGTCCAGAGAATATGCCTTCCCCCTACAAGTCAGTGTCTTCTTCCTAAGTCCATTTGCAAACAAAAACATCCAAAATATAATACAATAGGAAAATAAATAATACTGCAATTTAAAAAAGTTTTTACACTAAGCACATTAAATTATATATTTCTTAATTTTGAAAGTTTTGAAACAGTTAAGTATATACTTGAAATAATGAGTAATATGGAATATGTGACTCGTGGAGCTAGAAACTATCTACAATCTCCTTTTGAGAATAAGTTAGAAGTTAATTACGTGAATTGCATTGTATTTTAATGGTGGAGATGTGCAAGCAAATTGTGATACAATAGCAGAAGACCAATAATGAAGATCTACACCTAGTTATATTATAGCCTAGTGGAGACTCCATTTATGCATAACAGGTGATACTTCAGTGAGCCCTTGAAAGCTGATCAGGATTTTTCTAGGCAGGGATAGTGGCAAGAACATTGCAGACAGAGGGAATGCCATGTTTGGAGGTATATGCTCAGCAGGTGATTGGTCAGAGTAATATGATATGTATGGAATAGAACATTAAGTTTAGAATTGGATTGTAAGGAAAGTCAATGGCTACAAAAATTTAGACTTTATCCTGCAGTTAAGGTGAAGTCATGGAAATTTTAAATGCAGGGATGTGACATAAGAAAATATGTGGTTTAGAAAGATAATATAAGAGTAGTGGCAGGATGGCGGAGGAGTAGGAGGTTGAGAAACAACTGGATCCCAGAAGTTCAGATAGATAGTAATCAAACCATTCTAAAAGCTTGCAAACTCAACAGGAGAGAGAAGAGAGGAAGAACAGCAATTCTAGGAGCAGAAAATTGACTTCTTTCTGAAAGGTAGGACATGTAGGAAAAGCGAATCCAAAGCAATGTGAAGAGAGACTGCGGCGGGGGTGGGGGGCAGGGGCAGCTGCTCCCAGCAGCTGCAGAGCACAAGATCGGAACTTTTGGATTCTGCTCTGCTAAGGGACATCGCTCCAGAGGCTAAGTGGGAGGTTTAGCCCTCGTGGGAACACTGTGGTTTCAGGACCCTTAGGGTCACAAAAGGACCAGGGGTGTCTGAGTACGGCAGAGATACCAGGTATTGGGGCAGAGAAGCTGGCTGCAGAGAAGGAGCCGCGCAGTGCGCTATCGGCTGGAGCTTACCTTACATCATGATGCGAGCCTCAGCTGGACCGTGGCTCTTCCAGCAGGGACCCCGCAGGAGGCAGCTCCGGAGAGACCCCCTCCTTCTGCCTCTGGGAGGAGCAGCAAGGGAGCGAGCAGCAGGAGTCTGCTGGGTTTGGAGACTCCAGATGGGGCTCTGCGCCAGAGATAGAGGCACTCTGTCAGGGGTGGCTAAGCTCGGAGCTTGGGCGGGGACCAGGGAGACAGGAGTGATTGACTGCTTTCCTCTGAGGGAGCACTGAGGAGTGGGCCCCGAGCACTCAGCTTCTCCGGCAGGAGACTGGGAGGTCACCATTTGCATTCCCGGCCTACAGGGCGATACAGAAAGAGCTCAGGGAACCAAGACTCCCAAGAGCGAACCTGAGCAAATTGCTTGGCCCATCCCCTGGAAAGGGCAGGGCACTTTCTCCTCTGGCAAAGACATTTGAGAATCAAGGCAGCGGCCCCTCCCCCAGAAGATCAGCAACAATATCCAGCCAAGACCAAGTTCATCAATCAGTGAAAACTACAGAACTTCAGAGTATTTTTCTCTCTCACTCATCTATTCTCATCTCAGTAAATGACAAGGCAGAAAAACTCAACACAAAAAAAAGAACAAGAGAGTACCAATGGCTAGAGACCTAGTAAATACGGACATTAGTAATATGTCAGAAATAGAGTTCAAAATGCAGTTATCAAGGTGCTAGCTGGGCTCGAAGAAAGCAAGGAAGATATCAGAGAATCCCTTTAGAAGAAATAAAATCCCTTTCTGGAGAAATAAAAGAACTAAAATCTAACCAAGTTGAAATCAAAAAAGCAATTAATGAGGTACAATAAAAAATGGAGGCTCTTACTGCTAGAATAAATGAGGCAGAAGAAAGAATTAGTGATATAGAAGACCAAATGATGGAGAATAAAGAAGCTGAGAAAAAGAGAGACAAATGACTATTGGAGCATGAGGGGAGAATTCGAGAGATAAGTGATACCACAAGATGCAACAATATTAGAATAATTGGGATCCCAGAAGAAGAAGACAGAGAGAAAGGGGCAGAAGGAATATTGGATCAAATTATTGTAGAGAATTTCCCTAATCTGGAGAAGGGAACAAGCCTCAAAATCCAGGAGGCACAGAAAACCCCCCTCAAAATCAATAAAAATAGGTCTATACCCCATTATCTAATAGTAAAACTTAAAAGTATTAGTGACAAAGAGAAAATCCTGAAAGCAGCTTGGGACAAGAACTCTGTAACATAGAGGCAGAAATGTTAGATTGGCAGCAGACCTATCCACAGAAACTTGGCAGGCCAGAAAGGACGGGCATGATACATTCAGAGCACTAAATGAGAAAAATATGCAGCCAAGAATACTATATCCAGCTAGGCTGTCACTGAAAATAGATGGAGAGAGAAAAAGCTTCCAGGACAAACAAAAACTAAAAGAATTTGCAAACACCAAACCAGTCCTACAGGAGATCTTGAAAGGGGTCCTCTAAGCAAAGAGAGAGCCTAAAAGGAACAGAGACCAGAAAGGAACAGAGACAATGTACAGTAACAGTCATCTTACAGGCAATTACAATGGCACTAAATTCATATCTGTCAATAGTTACCCTGAATGTAAATGGGCTCAATGCCCCAACCAAAAGACACAAAGTATGAGAATGGATAAAAAAACAAGACCCACCGATATGCTATTTACAAGAAACTCATCTTAGACCCAAATATACCTCCAGCTTTAAAGTGAGGGGGTGGAAAACAATTTACCATGTTAACGGACATCAAAAGAAAGCTGGGGTGGCAATCCTTATATCAGATACATTAGATTTTAAGCCAAAGACTATAATAAAAGATGAGGAAGGACACTATATCATACTTAAAGGGACTGTCCAACAAGAAGATCTAACAATTATAAATATCTATGCCCCTAATGTGGGAGCAGCCAGTTATATAAACCAATTAATAACAAAGTCAAAGAAACACATCAACAATAATACAATAATAGTAGGGCACTTTAATACCCCCCTCACCAAAATGGACAGATCATCTAAGCAAAAGATCAACAAAGAAATAAAGGTTCTAAATGACACGCTGGACCAGATGGACATCACAGACATATTCAGAACATTCCATCCCAAAGCAACAGAATACACCTTCTTCTCTAGTGCGCATGGAACATTCTCCAGAACAGATCACATCCTGGGACACACATCAGGTCTCAATTGGTACCAAAAGATTGAGAACGTTCCCTGCATATTTTCAGACCACAATGCCATGAAACTAGAATTCAATCACAAGGGGAAAGTTGGAAAGAACTCAAATACATGG
>CM052800.1:74993474-75005637 GCA_028533885.1 Nasua narica | reverse complement strand
CTGGGACACAGCGAAGGCAGTCCTGAGAGGAAAATATATAGCAATACAAGCCTTTCTCAAGAAACAAGAAAGATCTCAAATATATAACCTAACCCTACACTTAAAGGAGCTGAAGAAAGAACAGGAAAGAAAGCCTAAACCCAGCAGAAGAAGAGAAATAATAAAGATCAGAGCAGAAATCAATGAAATAGAAACTGAAAGAACAGTAGAACAAATCAACGAAACTAGGAGCTGGTTCTTTGAAAGAATTAATAAAACTGATAAACCCTTGGCCAGACTTATCAAAAAGAAAAGAGAAAGGACCCAAATTAACAAAATCATGAATGAGAGAGGAGAAATCACAACCAACACCAAAGAAATACAAACAATTATAAGAACATATTATGAGGACCTACATGCCAGCAAATTAGACAATCTGGAAGAAATGGATGCATTCCTAGAGACATATAAACTACCAAAACTGAACCAGGAAGAAATAGAAAACCTGAATAGACCCATAACCAGTAAGGAGATGAAGCAGTCATCAAAAATCTCCCAACAAACAAGAGCCCAGGACCAGATAGCTTCCCAGGGGAATTCTACCAAACATTTAAAAAATAGTTAATATCCATTCTCTTGAAACTCTTGCAAAAAATAGAAATGGAAGGGAACCTTCCAAACTCATTTTATGAGGCCAGCATTACCTTGATCCCCAAACCAGACAAAGAACCCATCAAAAAGGACAATTGCAGACCAATATCCTTGATGAACACGGATGTAAAAATTCTCACCAAAATACTGGCCAATAGGATCCAACAGTACATTAAAAGGATTATTCACCACGACCAAGTGGGATTTATTCCTGGGCTGCAAGTTTGGTCCAACATCCGCAAATCAATGTGATACGATACATTAATAAAAGAAAGAGCAAGAACCATATGATACTCTCAATTGATGCTGAAAAAGCATTTGACAAATGCTTGATCAAAAATCTTCACAGTGTAGGCATAGAGGATACATTCCTCAACATCAACAAAGGATCTATGAAAAGCCCACAGCGAATATCATTCTCAATGGGGAAAAGCTGAGAGCTTTCCCTGTGAGATCAGGAACATGGCAGGGATGCCCACTATCCCCACTGCTATTCAACATAGTACTAGAAGTCCTAGCCTCAGCAATCAGACAACAAAACGAAATAAAAGGCATCCAAATTGGCAAAGAAGAAGTCAAACTCTCACTCTTTGCAGATGATATGATACTTTATGTGGAAAACCCAAAAGACTCCACTCCAAGACTGCTAGAACTCATATAGGAATTCAGTAAAGTGTCAGGATATAAAATCAATGCACAGAAATCAGTTGCATTCCTATACACCAACAGCAAGACAGAAGAAAGAGAAATTATGGAGTTGATCCCATTTACAATTACACCCCTACCATAAGATACCCAGGAATAAACCTAACCAAAGAGGCAAAGAATCTGTACTCAGAAAACTACAAAGTGCTCATGAAAGAAATGGAGGAAGACACAAAGAAATGGAAAAACGTTCCATGCTCATGGATTGGAAGAACAAATATTGTAAAAATGTCTATAGTACTTAAAGCAATCAACACATTTAATGCAATCCCTATTAAATATCATCATTTTATTTCAAAGAAATGGAACAAATAATCCTAAAATTTGTATGGAGCCAGAAAAGACAACGAATAGCCAGAAGAATGTTGAAAAAAAAAAAAACACAAAAACCAAAGTCGGCGGCATCACAATTCCAGACTTCAATCTCTATTACAAAGCTGTAATCATCAAGACAGTGTGGTACTGGCACAAAAACAGACACATAGATCAATGGAATAGATAAAGAGCCCAGAAATGGACCCCCAACTCTATGGTCAACTAATCTTTGACAAGGCAGGAAAGAATATCCAATGGAAAAAAGACAGTCTCTTCAACAAATGGTGTTGGGAAAACTGGACAGCCACATGCAAAAGAATGAAACTGGACCATTTCCTTACACCACACACAAAAATAGACTCAAAATGGATCAAAGACCTCAATGTGAGACAAGATTCCATCAGAATCCTGGAGGAGAACACAGGCAACAACCTCTTCGACCTCAGCCATGGCAACTTCTTCCTACAAACATCTCCAAAGGCAAGGGAAGCAAGGGCAAAAATAAACTACTGGGACTTCATCAAGATCAAAAGCTTTTGCACAGCAAAGGAAACTGTCAACAGAACCAAAAGACAACTGACAGAATGGGAGAAGATATTTGCAAATGACATATCAGATAAAGAGCTAGTCTCCAAAATCTATAAAGAACTTCTCACAGTCAACACCCAAAGAACAAATAATCCAATCAAGAAATGGTGGGCAGAAGATATGAACAGACATTTCTGCAAAGAGGACATCCAAATGGCAAACAGACACATGAAAAAGTGCTCAACATCACTCGGCATCAGACAAATACAAATCAAAACCACAGTGAGATACCACCTCACACTAGTCAGAAAGGCTGAAATTAGCAAGTCAGGGAATGACAGATGTAGGCGAGGATGTGGAGAAAGGGGAACCCTCCTACACTGTTGGTGGGAATGCAAGGTGCTGCAGCCACTCTGGAAAACTATATGGAGGTTTCTCAAAATGTTGAAAATAGAGCTACCCTAGGACCCAGAAATCGCCACTACTGGGTATTTACCCTCAAGATACAAATGTAGTGATCCGAAGGGGCACATGCACCCGAAAGTTTATAGCAGCAATGTCCACAATAGCCAAACTATGGAAAGAACCTAGATGTCCATCAACAGATGAATGGATAAAGAAGAGGTGGTATATATATATACAATGGAATACTATGCAGCCATCAAGAGAAACGAAATCTTGCCATTTGCAATGATGTGGATGGAACTAAAGGGTATTATGCTAAGCGAAATAAGTCAGTCAGAGAAAGACAGTTATTACATGATCTCTCTGATATGAAGAATTCGAGAGGTAGGGCAGGGGATTGTGGGGGGGTGGGGAAGAGAAATGAAACAAGATGGGATAGGGAAGGAGACAAACTATAAGAGACTCCTAAACTCATGAAACAAACTAAGGGTGGCTGGGAGGTAGATGGGATAGGGTTATGGACATTGGGGAGGGTATGTGCTAAGGTAAGTGCTGTGAAATGTGTAAGCCTGATGAATCACAGACATGTACCCTAAGGCAATACGTTATATGTTAATAAAAAAAAAAAAACTGAAGACACACACACAAAAAAAGAAAAAAAAGATAATATAAGGTTAGAGAAGGGCAAGGCCTAATAGGAAGTCATTGCAACAGTGAAGATAAAAGATGGTGAACCAGTATCCACCCAGTTCCCCAAACCAGAAACCTGAGTCATTCTCAACTTCTCCCTTCCTCTTATGGAAACAACCACCAAGTTCTGTCAAATGAAGTACTTAAAGAGAAATAGAATTCATTCTTTCTTTTTCATCCCCAATTCCACATCACTGAAATATGGTGAAAATCAGGTTCATTTTTTTGTATGAGAATGCTGAGCATGTTGGAAAACTGAAATGCTGACTAATTTTGAGTCACTTTTTCCCCCTGGGTGGATCCTGGTATTCTCTCATGCCTGTAGGCTGAATCCAGGGTAATCCAAAGGCCCTAACCTGTGCTACAGCAATAGATGGGAAGGGAGTTGCAGTATGGCAAGTGACAACAATGAGAAAGGAGTAGAATCTTGGGGGAATTGATGTGTGACTTTCTAAGCGGTCACGGAGGCAGTGACAAATGGAATATGTGACAGCAGAGAGAAGGCTTGTGGGGTGTCTGGCAAGATAGGACCAAATTTTGAAAATAATAGTCTCCAAGCAGGTTATTAAAGTCCAGAATCATGCAGAAGGGGAATAAGTTAGGAAACTTGATCTATACATCAGGGATATTACTTGAGGGTGTGATCACAGAATTAAGGTAAGCACCGTATACTATTAAAGTTGAATTGGAGGGTAAAGTCATAAGAAGAAACAGTAAAACTGCCCGATACTGAATTACCGTACTATTAATAAAAGCAATATAAATGCCCACAGATGAAGATCGGAGTCAGTATGAGCACTGAATGCTTGAACAAAAGCAATAGGAAAAAAAGGTAACAGAATTTCCCACATATAAGATAACATCTTAATATGAGACTAATTTAATGAATAGCATAGGAGACTTTAGGAGAATAGATACATTTTCTAGAAAGCAAGAACTGATAAATGGAAAGTAATTTGCAGTTTTTGTCATCTGATATGCATAAAGGTCACCAACATTATATTGATTTGATATGTTATCCATTTAATAAATATAAATAATACACTGACACTCTAAAATCTTTTCATTTATGATGCCTAACGTACTATTAATTTCCCCCCATAAATTTTTATATTTCTTGACTATGTATTTTGCTAATATGGGGTATATCAGGAATCTGGCCTTTCCAGTTGAGGGAGAAATAACAATAATTTCAACTGGCATCATTGTCATCGAAAGTCTTAAACAGTTTCATGTATCAAAATCAGACAGTTCATTTTTCTGTTATAATTCTTACTTTCAACTCTGTTTTCTTCCATTAAATCTTTTGCTTGCATTTCTCCAAAAATGTAATTTTTAAGAACAAGTGAATAATGAGAAGAAAAGCACCCAAGAAGGGATACTGATAAGAACTAGTCAGATCTGTACCTGTAAGTTTAATGACCAAAACAAACGGAAAGTTTCGGAATTTAGGCAAAGACAGAGACTATAGGCAGAAGAATATAGAAAGTCAGAAGCATCCATGTATTCTGTAATGTGAGGACCCAACAGAAAAGGAGAAAGCAAGGAGGAAAATCAGACTGCAGAGAGACAGTAAGGAAACAGGAAGCAAAAGGAAGAGTAAATCCAAGCTGAGACCACCAGATATCAGAAGAAAGGCACTAAGTCTGAGTGGACAAAAGCAAAAATTCATGGTGATAAGACTTTAGTGAAGGTCCTGTACTTTCTCTGAGAAGTTAACAACCCAGACTTTATATATAAGAGCTGATAAGTGGCTAGAGATGGCTAGAAAAGATAATAATATGATGTCATTCCAAATGGGAAGATTTCATTCATTTTGATGGCTCAGTAATATTCCATTATGTATATATACCACATCTTCTTTATCCATTCATCAGTCAATGGACACTTGGGCTCTTTCTATAATTAGGTTATTGTTGATAATGTTGCTATAAACATTGGGGTGTATGTGCTCCCTCAAATCAGTATTTTTGTATCCTTTGGGTAAATACCTAGTAGTGCAATTGCTGGGTCATAGAGCAGTTCTATTTTTAACTTTCTGAGGAAACTTTATACTGTTTTCCAGTGATTGTACCAGTTTGGGATTTATTCCTGGGATGCAGGGCTGATTTAATATTTGCAAATCAATTAACATGATATACCACATTAATAAAAGAAAGCCTAAGAATCACATGATCCTCTCAATAGATGCAAAATAAACATTTGACAAAATACAGCATCTTCTTTAGATAAAAACCCTCAACAAAGTAGGGATAAATGGAACATACCTCAACATCATAAAGGCCATATATGAAAGACCCACAGCTAATATCCTCAGTGGGGAAAAACTGTTCTCTACAATCAGGAACAAGACAAGGATATCCACTCTCACCATTATTATTTAACATAGTACTGTATGTCTTAGCCTCAGCAATCAGTCAACAGAAAGAAATTAAAAAGCATCCAAATTGGCAAGGGAAACGTCAAATTTTTACTATTCGCAGATGACATGACTCTACCAGAAAATTTCTAGAACTAGTACATTAAGTCAGCAAAGTTGCAGGATATAAAGTCAATACACAGAAATCTGTTGTATTTCCATATACCAATAAGCAGCAGAAAAAGAAATGAAGGAACTGTTCCCATTTGCAGTTGCACCAAAAATAATAAGATATCTAGGAATAAACCTAACTAAAGAGGTAAACGATCTATACTCTGAAAACCACAGAACACTTAAGAAAGAAATCAAAGGTAACACAAATGAAAAAACATTCCATGTTCATGGATTGGAAGAACAAACATTGTTAAAATGTTTATACTACTGAAAGCAATCTACACATTTAATGCAAGCCCTATCAAAATACCACCAGCATTTCTCACAGAACTAGAACAAATAATCCTAAAATTGAACCAAAACTGAACCATAAAAGACCCTGAATAGCCGAAACAATCCTGAAAAAGAAAAACAAAACCAGAGGCACTATGATTCTGGACTTTAAGCTGTGTTACAAAGCTGTAATCCTCAAGACAGTATGGTACGGGCACAAAAACAGACATACTGATCAATGGAACAGAATAGAAAACCCAGAAATGGATCCACAACTATATGGTCAAATAATCCTCAACAAAGCAAGAAAGAATATCCAAAGGAAAAAAGATGGTCTCTTCAACAAATGATGTTGGGAAAATTGGATAGCCGCATGTAGAAGAAAGAAACTGGACAACTTTCTTATATCATACACAAAAATAAATTCAAGATGGTTGAAAGACCTGAATGTGAAACAGGGATCATCAGAATCTTAGAGGAGAACACAGGCAGTAACCCCTGTGACCTCGGTCAGAGCAACTTCTTATTAGACACATCACTGGAGGGAAGGGCAAAATTAACTATAGGGACTTTGTCAAGATAAAAAGCTTCTGCACAGCAAAGGAAACAGTCACAAAACTAAAAGATAACCAATGGGATGGCAGCAGATATTTGCAAATGTCATATCTGATAAAGAGTTAGTATCTAAAATCTATAAAAAACTTATCAAACTCAACACCCAAAAAACAAATAATGCAGTTAAGAAATGGGCAGAAGACATGAATAGACACTTTCCCAAAGAAGATACCAGATGGCTAATGGACACATGAAAAGATGCTCAACACCACTCATCATCAGGGAAATACAAATCAAAACGATGAGGACACACCATCTCACATCTGTCAGAATGGCTAATATTAACAACACAGGAAACAGATGTTGAGGAGGATGGGGAGAAAGGAGAACCCTCTTGCACTGAAAATTAAAATTTCTTATGCTCAAGAAAATGTTGAATATAGAATATTTGATAAGGTCAGCTCAGTTTAAGATAAAGATTTATGGCTTTAAAAAATCACCTTCAGGGGCGCCTGGGTGGTTCAGTGGGTTAAAGCCTCTGCCTTTGCCTCAAGTGGCCCTGGGATCAAGCCCTGCATTGGGCTCTCTGCTCAGTGGGGAGCCTGCTTCCCCCACTCTCTCTGCCTGCCTCTCTGCCTACTTGTGATCTCTGTCAAATAAATCAATAAAAAATCTTTTAAAAAATCGCCTTCCTTTATTCTACTACTAAATTAATAATCTAGTTATTTGGGGACACTCAATATACTTTCTAAAAGTAAAGTTGTAGATATATCTCTTTTTAGTATGGCAATATGAACTATAAGTAATTGATAAACAGAAATCATGGTAGTCCAAAGTTTTCTAGAAAAGGAACAGAAATAAGAAGATATCTCAATCCAGCGCCAAACAGGGTGGGTGAACTAATTCCTTGTGAAGTTACAATAATTACTTCTTGGGAAATGTAAACATTGGCTCCCCAAGGGTTGTCCTTGTCATATTCCCACAGCAGAAGGTATATGAGATTTCAAAATAAACAGGCTTCAGTGAATTGCCAGTTGTTACTTATTCTTCATAGTGTACCAGATCAATATTATGTCTCTAATACCCACTTGGGATATCAGGTTATGATTTTAGAACAGGCAACGTAGCACCATATCATCTTTATTAAAGTCATTTCTTCAGCATTTGTATAAGTTCTATTAAACAGCATTTCAATATTTTAAATTATTATTTAGTGCTTTCTATAATCTTGGGAACTAAAAAAGCCACATGCCATCTGTATTTTTTTTTTAATTTTTTTTAAAGATTTATTTATTCATTTGATACAGAGAGAGATCACAAGCAGGCAGAGAGGCAGGCAGAGGGAGAGGGGGAAGCAGGCTCCCCGCCGAGCAGAGAGCCCGATGCGGGGCTCGATCCCAGGACTCCGAGCTCATGACCTGAGCCGAAGGCAGTGGCTCAACCAACCGAGCCACCCAGGCACCCCGCCATCTGTATTTTTGAAGAATTTAAAACCAGTACATAATTTCTGTCTCTCAATTGGTCTAAGACAGAGGTACACAGTCTCAGGATAAAGATATGCTGCTGACTATCCAAAGCTCTGCTAATAGGGAAAGTCAAATTAAGATAATAAACTATTAATAGTTTTCAAAAAGGTCTAATCAGGGACAAAAATGTCAGATAATTTTTAATATGGGCAACATTTAAGATAATTTATTTGAGGAGCATAGAAAAGAACCAAGGTCTCCAGAGCATCTTCTAAGAGCTGAACACTTTGTAAATATTGTCATTTGGTCTTTCTAATGGTCTAGGATATAGACATTGTCAATGAAATAAACAGGCAGATAAGTTCAGGTTCAAAGATGCTACCTCATTCAAGATTATTTGGATAGAAAGTAGTAAAGCTGGACCTTAAGCCAAAGTATATCTAACTCCAAAGCCCAAGTGGTTCTCATCCCATTATTACTTCTCACTAAAAAATGTCATAAGATGAGGTGCTCCTAGCTAATATATTTGAGAAAGGGGATCTGGTAGTCCTTGTCAATTATTTCTAACATGTTTTTAAGACATCAGATTAATTCTATGCTTATTTACATTAGAACATTTACCCCATTTTGTGTTCTTTTGTCTCTTTCATTTGTTACCTCCACAAGGTTGAATGTACTTTGAAGGCAGAGACAGTGTCTTACATCTCTCTAACCATAAAATATTGCACATTCATTCATTCATTTACAATATTTACAGAGAACCTACTATGTGTCAGGAATTATATCAGCACATGGTCTTTAGGAAAAATCAAGAAATTTCCTTCCTATGGGGCAGTATACAGGAAGTACTCTCAGAATATTTCAAGAGGAATGCACCCTCAAGGCACAATTATTCTCGCATCTATTGGATTTGTAAGCACCTCATTTCAGGAAAGGCAATGATGAAGATGCATTTTTAACAAACACCAAAAACTGGCATCAGAAGACCTAGCACCTAGCAATGATTTTGCTGCTTGTACCTTGAACATATCAATTAACACCTTCAAATCTTACTTTCTTGTCTTCTGTAAGTCAAAGATATTATTAGCAAAGCAAAGATTTTACCATTCCAAAAATATAAAGAACTCCTGTTACCAACCAGGAAAACAAATGCTGTCCTGAAGGGGGGGCAATTCAAAGTTCTACCTAGCCAAATATTCAGATTTCTTTACAACATTTACTGTTCTCAGGTCCAGACTGATAATGGTGGAGTATGGAGGAATAAACACAATAAAGATTGCCAAGGGAAGAGTGAATCACACACAAGTCACATTCCTATGGCAATGTGGGATTCCTGCTGAGCAGTATAGTGAAAACACCCTACCTCTACTTTAACATGGTTATTTGTCAAGAGAGTTGGGATAGAAACTCTGCCATCTGTATTTAATGGCTTTTAAGGTCACTTTGTTATTGGCATCACTGGCTGCCAAAGGGAAGAGAGAACGTGGAGGAGGATGTATGGAGAAGTTTCATGGGCCAGACCTAGAGGTTGTATGCATTACTTTCACTCACATCACAGAGGCTACAACTCAGTTACATGGTCATAATTAACTGTGATGGAGGCTAGGAATTTTGGCCTAGCTGTGTGTGGAAGAGAAAAGGGAAAAAAGATTTTGATGTAAAATAATATCTTTGCTACAATAACTATTAGAGATAAACCATAAGACAAAAAAGTGGTGTCTAACTTCCTTGTGTTTTATTCCTTTTTCGCTTTTTTTTTTCTTTTTTGAGCTCACAGTTATTGGTTCTTTATATGTGGAAATCCTTAGAATTGAAATTGGAGGTACTTCCTTCAAGATGATTTCACTTTGCTCTTATTAACTGCTGGCCCGGGACTACTTTTCTTTCCAGGCAGATCCCAGCTCAGTGGAGTCTCAAGTGAGTTCCTCACATTGCCATCTTTTGTGCTTAACCTGATACCCACATTTGCTCTCATTGTGTGGTCTTTCTGCCTCTTCTGTCTGTTCATTGGTTAGAAACCACATCACTAGTTTCAGCTCACAGGAATATTTTGGAGGTGAGCCTGGAGATTGTCTTTTCCTCTTGTAATCCGAACAATGCTCTATGAAGCATATTTTATTCAGGATGCAGTGGTTTTACAGAGGAGGGACTTGCAGTTAAAGTAATCCTCCATACATCTGAAAGTGCAGCTTCAAGAGAATTTTGTTTTAATTTCCATATTTAAAGATTCTTTTTGACCTACTACCTATTTACTCTCTCAAATAATTGTGAAAGTTTTTTCTCAGATGATAAAAAGCAGAACATACATTCCGCTTTTGAAGACATACTATAATTTCTAGAGTTTGGGTGCTTAAATATATTTTTGTAGAACTTAGTATTTGATAAGGAAATGTTATACAAGGAACTGAAATTTGAAACTGATGTCAACAAAATATTCAGCTATCACCAGAAAATATTAAGTTATCACCATACTACTTTCAGAAATTCCTGATGGCATATGTTTCAAAGTCTTTTAAAATAAACTACTTAGAGTTCCACATATTTTCTGCATGTTAAAATTTTTTCTTAGTTTACAAATGTTTAAAAAATTTTCTAGCCTATTCAAGATGGGAGAGTGTTGTACACGAAATTGACAGTACTAAGACTGCTCCAAGATTTTTTTCATTTATTACCAAAATTTAATGATTTTCAAGCTGTGACACGGATATCATAGTGTCCTAGCAAGGGTATTAATAGATCCAATAGTAAAATAAATCTGGCTCTTTTAGAGAATAATAATGTGCACTAGCATACTGAAATCTCAATATATTTCTATATTCTTTTTTAAAATATATTTCCATATTCTTCATGAAAATATACACCGTGAAGTCTTTTTGAAGAGAATTTGGCATAATCTCATGACCATAAAATTTTACAAATTTGGTGAAAAGCTATCTCATGGAATTTTTTGCCACAATTTTAAAATAATAGTGTTTACTAAGACAATCACAATTGATCATGGCTACAATATCAAACCACCGAAGCAGAAAAATACATTTGTGTCTCAAACAACGATATAAAGCTGGATAGGTGTCAACATGAGCCAACAAAAACTTGTGACCTGGCGGGAGAAAATGGCAGCATGATATATAATACATGAGTGAAATATCCGAGATTACTGAATGTTTTTCAGTTGCCATTAGAATTCTTTTGTTTTCTATCCTGATGAAAAAATGTGATATTTGCTTATGAAAAAATAGAACTCTGGCTTAAATCACACAATACATGTAGATGAATTCAGTGTTTGTAGCTAAATTTGATAGTTTTACTGTTAGAGTTGCAAATAACTTTGGAAGGGAATGGAGGGAGTTACACCATTGTTTTATCAGATGTAGTGAGATTAAATAATAGTAACAATAATAATTCTATTATTAAATTTTAAATGTTTTAAATAATAATAATTATTATTATTTTTTAATTTTTTTAATTAACATACAATGTATTATTTACCCCAGGGTACACGTCTGTGAATCATCAGGCTTACACATTTCACAGCATTTGCCATAGCACATACCCTCCCCAATGTCCATATCCCTACTCCACCCCCACCTCCCAGCAACCCTTAGTTTGTTTCACGAGTTTAGGAGTCTCTTATGGTTTATCTCCTACCCCATCCCATCTTGTTTCATTTCTCTTCCCCACCCCCCCATAACTCCCTGACCTGCCTCTCAAACTTTTCATATCAGAGTGATCATGTGATAATTGTCTTTCTCTGACTGACTTATTTCACTTAGCATAATACCCTCTAGTTCCATCCACGTCGTTACAAATGGCAAGATTTCGTTTCTCTTGATGGCTGCATAGTATTCCATTGTATATATATACCACCTCTTCTTTATCCATTCATCTGTTGATGGACATCTAGGTTCTTTCCATAGTTTGGCTATTGTGGACATTGCTGCTATAAACTTTCGGGTGCATGTGCCCCTTCGGATCACTACATTTGTATCTTGAGGGTAAATACCCAGTAGTGCGATTGCTGGGTCCTAGGGTAGCTCTATTTTCAACATTTTGAGGAACCTCC
>CM052800.1:74943288-74992974 GCA_028533885.1 Nasua narica | reverse complement strand
TTAGTTTTTGTTTGTCCTGGAAGCTTTTTATTTCTCCATCTATTTTCAGTGACAGCCTACCTGGGTATAGTATTCTTGGCTGCATATTTTTCTCATTTAGGGCTCTGAATATATCATGCCAGTCCTTTCTGGCCTGCCAGGTTTCTGTGGATAGGTCTGCTGCCATAATTATTATTATTTTATATAGGCTCCACACTCAGCATGGAATGGAGCCCAAAGCGGGGCTTGAATTCACTATTCTGAGATCAAGATCTGAACTGAGATCAAGAATCAGACAGTTAACCAACCAAGCTACCCACGTGCCCCATAAGATTAAATTATTGACTATACTGGGAATTAATCATTTTGAAACATGGAAAAACACAAATCAGTAGGTATGTTTGCAGTGCACATTTAAACAAAATGCAAATAACAGGGCACCTTGGCCAAGAGTTCCTCAAGTATGCCCTAATGGGACACAAATCCCCATGCAGACGTGGATGCAGCTCTCATTGCCTTATACCAGTCTTCTGAGCCCCAGGAATGTTAGCATTTTAGCCTCATTAATTCCTTGTTGCTGGGGGATGTCCTGTGCATTGCATGACATTTAATAGCATTCCAAGCCTCCATGTATCAGATGCTAGTAGAAACACCCTCTTCCCGATGTGACAACCTGAAATGCCAACAGATGTTGTCAAATGTCTGCTGGGGCAATAAATCTCTCGCAGTTAAGAACCAATCAGGATGTTGGTTCCTTTTACCAATCACTAAAGAGGTAAATTAGGTATCTAAATATTTGTCCTGACTTTGTGCTTACTAGGCACTACTGAATAGTGGGTAACACCAGATTACCTCAGCTCACAATCCAACTGTACCAACTCTGAGCTATTTGGCCATAGTCAACTTTTTTGACTTATCTGTGTTTCAGCTTCCTTATTTCTAAGACAGGAGAAATAATAATATCTACTTTATAGGATTGTTAAGAAGATTAGATGACAGCTTTTATAAAGCATGTTAATTAGTGCCTGGCATATAATGTTGTCCTAATAATTTTTAATTAATTACTAATTATTATTAATTTCACTTATACTCTTTAAATGATCAACAACTCCACCAAGTCTACTCGATGATTGTGTTTCTTTTTTATTAATTAATGCACTGACATTAAGCCTTCTACTTGAGTCTTCTGTAATTCTGATAGGGGTAAGCCAGAAGCCCTGAATTTAGTCAAATGTTTGACACTTGCATCATTGAGTTCTCCAAGCTGAGAGAAAACTCTCTATTGCCATAAATTAATTAAAGAAAATATATCAGAGGGTTATCTCTGGGCAGCCATTCTATCAAACTTTCCTGATGACAACTCTATCTCACTACCTGCCTTCTTTCATTTTCAACAAATTGTTGCTTAATTAAATGTGTTATACTAATTACAATAAAAATATCCCATTGCGTTCCTCTCCCATATAATTATGAGGGCATGTGTCTACCAATTCACCATCTTTGTGAAATGAGACTGTAAAGTTCCCTTATAGCACTAATTAATCATAAATGTAAATATTCACTAGTGATCTTCTTAACAGGGTAACTAGTCTTCTGTAGAGAACGGGAGGGCTTTGGGTATTGGGAAATACAATATTTGGGAAATGACAAAGGTCGGTTTTGACTGGGTGGGAAATGAGTCTGCCTGAGGCTTTGCAAGGGAAACACTAGAACATACAGCATTAGGAACATGGGGAAACTGTCCCAGAGATAAACTCGTGATTCATAACTTTGCACAGGGCTACCTCTGTTGCTACACATCCTTCCTCAGCTGTTTCATAACCAGGCAGGGTAGGGAAAGAGAAGAGCCCGCATCACTGACTTCACACTTTACTGACTGTTGGAGTTTGAAGAAATCACTCTTCCTGAGGGACAAGGGAGAGCTAAGCTTTCATTTTCTTTCTTTCTTTTTTTTTATTTATTTGAGAGACAGAGAAAGTGAGAGAGAGCATGAGAGGAGAGAAGGTTAGAGAAGAAGCAGGCTCCCCGTGGAGCTAGGAGCCCGATGTGGGACTCGATCCCGGAACTCAAGGATCATAAGCTGAGCCACAGGCAGTTGCTCAACCAACTGAGCCACCCAGGCGCCCCTAAGCTTTCATTTTCTAAAGGAGCCTGTCGTGTCGGAGTCACATCCTGAAACGACAGCTCAGTTTTCCTGACAACGCTGCGTGGATGCTCCTCCCTCCAACCTGTGACCGGCACCTGGACTTTGACAGCCCTGTCACTCTGCAGAGGTTCAAAACAAGAGAGGGAGGGGTTGACAAGTTTCCATTTCCATTGTTGTTCTGCCACCACTCAACACGCACCCACCCCAAATGCTCTGATGTGTGCAGCCCAGATTGTGTCACTGCACCCACAGCCCCGGTTACTTGGCTGCAACATACTCATAATACCAAGCTGCCTTGAAACTCCTCATGGAACAAGGTGGCCAGTAAATGAACACCACTATTGTGAAGAGAAAATTCTCCTATGCAACTGTATTGCATTCTTTCTTTGAGTAACAGGAATCATGTGGGGGACAAAGGACATTTAAAAATGTGAGTAAGAAATACAGAAATTGTTGGAAATGCTGATTAAATCTGGGCATTGTTAAGCTGGGTGAAGTCAGCTTTAAGAATATCTATCTTGTACATATACCCCTCCTTCAGCTAAGTACGGAAACAATCATGAGACTTTCTGATGGGTGTTATAAAACCGATTTTGGTTCTTGGGACTGGCAGGCCTTGTTTGGTCTGGGATTAAAGGGGCACTTAAATGATTCGATCTTTTCAATTTTTAACTATACATACCTCTTAACTTGGTTCCTACAAGCTACTTTAAAATAAAATCTTGGCTTTAAGTTTCTGAAATGCAATGTTAAACTCATTTGTTGAGAATAATAGATTTTGCTTTTATGTCTAAATGTAAGTGGGAGGTATAAATTTCCATGGATGCCTAGCACTTTACAAATTCAATGTAATCATTATTACTGTTAGTCTGTATTCACGGAAATCTTTTACTTCCTCTAGATTCTGAAATCACTGCAAAAGGAGCTGCAGTGTCAGGGAGGACTTACTCTAAATACCTTTAAGATTTAGTTATGCTCTCCTGCATTTAAAACACGTTTAGTCGTGAAGCAAAGTAATGCAGTCCACCTTGCTCTCAAATGGAAAAGAGATGGTTTTATAAATCCTTTGCACATTCCTGGCACATATATCCTCAGTGAATGTCTGATCAATAATTCATTGAACACCTTAAGTTTCTTCTTTTAAATTCTTCATTTTATTTAGAAAGAAAAACCATGATTCCAACCTCTGACATGCTCAGTTCAGAATACAGTAGTAACCCCAGATAGAAAAATCTTAGTAATCAACGAATAGAATGTATGTTATTTATATTACAGTTATTAATTATCATAAAATTTTCTTTATAATTATGAAAGAGTCTCCTTTGGCTGCCCAATAATGTCAATTCTCTCAATACTGTTTCTCTGTGAGGGTGCCCCTGAACTCTCTATATAATTTGGTTATGTAAAATAAGTTACAATCTTTATGTCCTGACAACACAGTTGAAGCGGTGGCTTACTTTGCACCACTTACTTCTATCTGTGTAACTGCAGATGCCAAGGCAGCAGGTATAGCATCATGATTGAGGAGCAAGATTAGGAAGTATGACAGTGGAGATATAACTCTTGTCTAATCCTACATACAACTCTAATTAACTGACGCTGACCCTGACCTCAAGTAAGGCCAAAGAAGTCCTAAAATTGATCATAACCCATAAAAAGCCCATATGCACTGATAAACTCTTGGAGAGAGAGAAATCTAAGTTTTAACATTAAACATGTCTTGGCACGATCCAAATACTTCTAGTTTGGGGATTAAAAAAAAAAAAAACTGTCCCTAATATTTTGGTGTCACTAATTTTAAAGAAACTTTTAAAAAGTTTTGATAATCTCCCTTTCTCTTCTTTGTTCAAAATTAGCCTTCGTTCCTGAATAAAATGCTTTCATTTAATATTTCTTATCAATGCTTTACAGATCCATGAATGTTTCAGAATGCCAGATTAAAAAACTTCATAAGTGAATCATTTGTGAGAATTTTTAAAAACAGTCCAATATCTTGCTTTTTTCAGGCTCTGCATTTCGGTTTCCTTCCAGAAAGTATAAGACATAGAGTTACTCCGTTATTTTTGTGTTATCTAATTAGAATGCAGTTGGCTTCAAATAACAAAAGACCCATGAAATACTAAAATAAAAAACATAAACATAAAAAGAAATCCACAGGTGGGGCAATTGTAGGATTCATTAATGTAATGATAACACCATATCACCATTTAACTTCTTTGCTCTGCCATCTTGAAATCAATAGCTAATTCCTCTATTGCAAAAAGGCTGCAGCAATCTGAGGTATCAGGTCCTTGCACAATAATTTCTCAAATCAGAAAAAAAGATACATATTTTCCTTTAGTCCCTTTTAAAAAGTAAAGAATTCCCCCACCCAAGTCTCTCAACAAATTTCTCTTTACAGTTCACTGGGCAGAACTGCACTCTATTCACTTTCCTATTCCTAAAGCATCACTGGAAAGGAGAAAAGGGTTTCTGTGGCATTGTTGTGATTGTTAGACCTAATCTAGATCCACCATCTCGAAGATAGAAGACTGGTCTTTATCCTAGCCCTCCTCTCAAGGACACAGGCTTCCAACAAGTGAACAAAATTGGGATTCTGTGTGCATATTTTATATCCAGTAGAGCACTTTCCACAGAAATTAAGAGTCCTCAATAAAAATGTGACCAATTTTGGCGCTAGAATTAAGGATCTTAAGTTTGGACTGTTTGAATGAACTGAACATTATAAGCTTGTACGAAACCTGGGTTTTATACTATTAATTCCCATGTCTCCATCACCTTTTTAAAAAACTGGCTTTCAAGGAGAGTTTTCCTCTGTTTCTTCAGTATTTCAGTGATAGATATATAATACCTCAGTTGAACTCCAAATGTCACTAAAAATACCAGTCTCACTTTCCCAGAGACCTAGTTGAAAAGGTTTCTGTCATTTAAAACAAAAACATAAACAAAAACTTGAGTGTGATCCCATTTAAAACAAAAATCAGGAGTAGTTGCTTAAGGCTTTATGAATTTTAAGGTATATTATCATAAATTTCTCTCTCGAAAGAGAAAAAGCAAAAACTTAGCTACAATCTTATCATGAGAAGATAGGACTACAGCCAATTAATTAAGCAACAAAAACAGATTTGGAGTCATAATAACACAGAGCATGAATCTGGGTGAGTGAAATGGTAGAGTCTAGAGGCCATTGATATTGATAGGTTCAGAACTCCAAGCTCTAAACCAAGGCAATTTTGTAAATTCTTGACTGCTTTCCAATAAGAGTTCCTCACACTATGCAACTGATACAAGGAAAAAAAAATGAATACTTTTTTCCCCTAGAACTGACTTAGGACCATTTTAAATACTGGAACCTACTGAATGTTGATGTATGCTAACCTCTGCTTCCTGTTCAGGCATGGATCTGCCTGACTGGATCCACAGCATAACTGATTACAAATAAGCCTTAGTTATTAACGATCATGTAGATTTCAATAAGTAATATTTTTCTCAGTAGGAAGATTATAAACAAGATCTCCAGAGCATTAGAAATTTCTCAATGGCTAAAACAGGGCGTGTTCTGGTCTCCCTTTTAAAAAAAAATTCTTCTTTAATTACCACGTTAAGATAATCTAGATATGTACACATAAACCAGGAAAAATTTAAAAAGTAGGCAATGATGTTCCAGTACTACTAAATAAGAGCAAGCTAGAATATTCACCAACCGAGCGTGCTCATTTATTATAGTTAGAATAAATACCTACCTAGCAATCATTTATAATAAAAGTAAAACTATTTTTGTAGGTTTTCCTAGAAATTCCCTGATCTGTAACTTATATAATACTTACTAAGTGCTATGCACAGGTCATGCAGTATCCATGTATTTACTTAAGTTTATTTATTTTCACAAGTTTCCAAGGTTGGCATTATTATTCTGTTTCTCAAATGAGGGACTGGGGTATGGAGCGTAATTAAATTGTTCAAGGTAAAAATGTTAATAGGTGATAGTCATGGAAAATTCCATAACCAAGTTTTCATATTTAATTATCTTAATATTTGTTTCACAAATAGTTTACTCCAAAGCATAGTTCAAATCTAGTTATAGGAATGTTTTATAGAAATTATTTTTTCTGAGGCAAATGCATCGTAACAACTTTTTACCATATTATCAAATTAAAAATATTTTAGCAACTTTTGTTTTCAGAGAAGCCTGGACATTATATAACTTCTGCTGATATAAAAATGAATATTTAAAAAAAGTTATTGCTGAGGGGCACCTGGGTGGCTCAGTCAGTTAAGCATCTACCTTTGGCTCAGATCCTGATCCCAGGGTCCTGGGATGGAGGCCTGCATCAGGCTCCCTGTTCAGCAGGAAGTCTGCTTCCTCATCTCCCTCTCCTCTTTCTCCTCCTTTTGCCCCTCCCCCTGCTTCTCCCTCTCCCTTTGCCCCTCCCCCTTGCTCTCTCTCTCTCTCTCTCTCTTGCTTGCTCTCAAATAAATAAAATCTTTTAAAAAATTTATTGCTGAGGAGTGCGTGGGTGGCTCAGTGGGTTAAAGCCTCTGCTTTCGCCTCAGGTCATGATCTCAGGGTCCTGGGATCGAGCCCCGCAGCGGGCTCTCTGCTCAGTGGGGAGCCTGCTTCCCTCTCTCTCTCTCTGCCTGCCTCTCTGCCTACCTGTGATCTCTCTCTCTCTCTCTGTCAATAAATAAATAAAATCTTTTAAAAAAAAGTTTATTGCTGAACAAGCAAAGAATAAATAGATGAATTCAGAGGTCATAATCAGAGTGAAGAGCTCTGTTTCTGCTGCTATGACAGAGATGTTGCACTGGACTGACTCACAGATAATGATTATAAACTCTGAATTTATATATATATAAAATACTTTTCTTGTGTGGTTACATCATATACAAATACTTTTCTTGTGTGGGTACATCAGTATGTGTGGTGTGGGGTAGCTAGAACAAAAGCAGAGACCTATAGCTTTATCATCTCAAGGAGTCAGAGGATGGGATTCAGTGTTGCATCAGTTAATGGAAAGTGAGAGGAAAAGGCTGAAAATGAATAAGGCACAGGAGAAAAAAGACCCATACTTTTCACATACACTTCAGCAAAATCTCTGGTTGACACCTGAAATATACTAAGAGGACACAGAGAGAATTCAGGGATCATGGGGAAAAGCTTAAAAGACTGAAAGAACAGAGCAGAAATTTCTTCTGCTACCCTCTACAGGAGAGACAGAGTTTGGAATTTTAAGATATTTACCTGCTAAAACAAAATAAACACTCTTCAGAGAAAGATAACAAAATCCAGTGTCTATATGGCATATCGTCCTCAATTTCTAGACTCTAAGTTAAAAATTTTTCAGTAGCAATGTGAATAAAATAGTAAAATAAGATGCATAATTAAAGTAAAAACAGTCATTAAAAAACAACCTATGGATCATCCGGGTGTTGGAATTAGCAGTCATTTTATGTTCAAGGAAATATTCTCAGAAAAAAAAAACAAAAAACAAATGAAGAATATCAGCCCAAAATGGTAATTATAAAAAAGAACTAAATGAAAATCAGAGAACTAAAAGGTACAACATTGAAATAAATATAATTAATGACTTATTGGCAGATTGAAGATGGCATAAGAGATCATCAGAAGAAATGATCAGTAGAAGATACCCAATCTAAAGAACTAAGAGAAAAATAATAAAAGCAAACTTAACATACAGGTAATACAAAGTGGACTAATATATGTTTAATTGGAATCCCATCTAAGGGGATCAATTTTTTAATTGTCGTTCAATGAGATAAGCCACACCTACTTGAAAATCACTTCTTAGAATACCACATGTATAACTTACCTTAAATAAAGGAACTGTTATTCTAGAATGGTGGGGATACCTTTTAATAATAATACATGGGAAAAGACAATATAATTATCTCTCTTCTTTGCACCAGATACAATGGTCATCCATGCATGTACAATATTGTCGAACTGTCTACATGCCCTTAAAAGGACGATAATGCAGCCTTCGGATTGATTATTACATAAGATTCATGAGAATGAACTGCCACTGACTCTTTGTATCAAACTGGTGATGACAGACACAAACACCTGATGTTTGAGGGGACTTATGTGTGTGTGGAGAAGTATAAATATAGAAATAGATATAAGTAGAAGTGTAGAGATAGAGTTAGACATGCACTATGCATATACATACACATTGAGTCTTTAAACTACGATGCTATGCTGTATAGTTCCAGCGTGGTACTTGGCTCATAGTCAGTGCTCCAACCCATTAAATGAGCAGAACAAGAAACACATTTGTGATTTCCAAGGATTACAATCAAAACTCACTGCTCTTTTCATTTGTTTAAAATTTCTATGTGAGAGAAACAGTATTGAAGAGGACTTACATGAGGTCACAAGCTCTTCATTCTTTCCGGTGTCCTAAAACACATCCCTATATTAAGTTAGTTCCCTAGACTGTAATTGCTTCTTTTGCCCTTGTATTTCTCAGTACCCTTCAGCAAATCAGCAAGACTTACCAGCCTTGCCCTCTTCTTTCGGGCCACAGATGTTTCCTGAGCTACTCCTTGGATAATGCAAGGAATCTGTTTAGAGACAGTCTATAAAGCTGTTGTCATTGCATCTGTTTTAAGGATGTACCACTGAGGATGCTGTTTATTACTTCAAACCATGTACCCTGTTGAAGCAGCTCAGGAGAAATCTTTGCCAGCTCTTGGTACCAAGAACAGATACTCGGTACTGCCCCTGGGCAAATGTATTGTGTAACTAACAAGGTCTCCCTTTGCATGTGAGTTACAGAATGTTAGAGCCAAATTTGAGGCCTACATTTAAGTTATGTATAGTGCCTATAGTTTTCATTATAGTTTGATGTTGGCCTCTTTTTTTCTCCATTCTATTTTTTTTTTCCTAATCTCTTGCTCTTCAGTTCCACAGTGTGCTCTTTGTCGTATCTTATGCATCACCATAAAGTATAATCTTGTTTTGGAAGAAAGTTGGTCATAAATAAATATTCCCTTATTTTAATTAATGTTGTTGATACCCACCCAGTTTGTAGGAGGAATGATATATACTATCCTATTTTATCCACTAAAATAGTGCTGTAAGTTTAGGTATCATACATTTTATAGCGAAGAAACTGAGTGTCGTTAAGTAACTTGCCTGTGGACCAGAAGTGTATTCTTGGTGAACAGACCCTCGAAATCCAGTGCTCTCGTCACTAAATCCACAGCTGCCTTTGGAATTAATTCAGAATCATTTTTCCTTTGTGTAATAAACAGGCTTACTACAAGAATACTATACTTATGTTTGGAAGACCTCGTAGATCACGGACAATTTAGCAATCATTTCTCTGGCACTTTAGGCACAGTGATCACCCCCTCGTGCTTGACCAAGTGATGTAGCTAAAATACTATTTAATCTACTTTTAGTTTTCAATATGTGTTAATGATACTCTTCCATATTTTCTTTACATTGTCTTGAATACAGTCAAGCAGGTACCATCCCACCAGGTATTCCCTCTGTTAAAAGGAGGGTAACTATAAATATCCATGTTTAATCTACATTGACTGTCCCTGTATCATTAGGCTACAAAGTAACATAAGGAACTCGCTAACATAGTGAATTTGGAACTTAGTCACTCTTCTAATCACTAAACCTATCATGTCTTTATTCATTTATGCCTATTCTGCAGATTAGAAGTAGAAAATAGGGACTACCTCTAGTTTCATAAATGATGGCATAACTGAACATGATTCATATTTAACACAAACAGCAGGTGGCCACCGTCTGTTACTATTTTAAAAGAAATGATTTCATTTTGTACACTTGCTGATTTGCCCTTGTTATATGTACTTTGTGTAGAATATTAAGTCTTTGTAAATAATGTTAAACAAAAAAATGAACTTAATCTTTAAACAATCTTTTCAAAATCTGGACATTTTAAATTGGACATAATGCTTTTTGTTCATGTACGACCATCAAATCTGAAGGGAGAATTTATGTCAAATTAAACTAAGGAATAGTCAATTAGGTATTTTAAAGACTCCATTCAAATGCTAAAATCGGTTCTAAAGGAAATTCCAAAAGGAGAGTTCCCAAAATGCTTTGAGCTGTAGCAGCATCCCAGGAACAAATGTGTAATTTCCTTTGCCTTTGATAGACATAGTACTCATTGGACTGTATCAGTTTGGTATGTATGTTGAGTCATACTACTTCATTTTTGTGCACTAATTTTCTAAACCCCATTTGATAGTAAGCTGCTTTACAGCAAAGATTGTGTCGCTGTACATGTCATTCTGTGTGTCTGACAAACAGTAGGCATTCATGTAGTGTTTATATGCTGAGTAAATGAATGAATGCCCAAACTTCTCCTTTTCAAAGCATACTTATTTTGAGGACTTCTTTTTCTTAGAGCTGTTTTAAGTTCACAGCAAAATTAAGAGGCAGGCACGGAGATTTCCCATAATCATCTGCCCCCTTACATGCATAGCTTCCTCCATTATCGACATCCCCAGTGAGAGGGGAACATTTGTTATAAGTGATGAATGTACATTGACACATCATAACCACCTCGAATCCACAGTTAACATTAGGGTTCAATTTGGGTATTATACATTCTGTGGGTTTAGACAGATGTAAATGACATGTACCTGTCAATATGGTATCATACAGAGCAGTCTCCTGCTCCAAAAATCCTTTGTGACTTGCCTCTTTTTTTTTTTTTTATTTAATTTTATTTTTTCAGTGTGACTTGCCTCTTTATCCCTCCCTCAACTTCAGGCAATCACTGATCTTTCTACAGTCTCCACTGTTTTAACCTTTTCTGGAATGTCACATAGTTGGGATCAGAGAGTATGTAGTCTTTTCAGACCAACTTCTTCACTTACTAGTATGCATTTATGTTTCCTCCAGGTCTTTTCCTGACTTAATAGATCATTTCTTGTCGACCATGAATAACAGTCCATTGTCTGGTTGTACCGCAGTTTATTTAACCGTTTACCTACTGAAGGACAATTTGGTTGCTTCTAAGTTTTGGCAGTTATGAGTAAAGCTCCTACAAACATCCATGTGTAAATTTTTAATGTGGATATAAGTTTTCGACTCCTTTGGGTAAATGCCAAGAAAATGCAATTGCTGGATCGTCTGGTAAGGGTATGTTTAATTTTGTAAGACTCTGCCGAACTATCTTCCAAATTGGCTGTACTATTTTGCATTCCCACCAACAATGAGAGTTCCTGTTGCTCCACATCCTTTCCAGCATTTGGTGTTTTAAGTGTTTGGGATTTTGGCCAGTTTAATAAGTGTGTAGTAGTATCTCATTGCTGTTTTAATTTGCATTTCCCTGATGATATATGATGCAAGGCATCTATTCATGTACTTATTTGCCACCTGTATATCTTCTTTGGTGAGGTGTCTATTAGAGTCTTTTGTCTACTTTTTAACTGGGTTGTTTGTTTTCTTATTGTTGAGTTATAAGTGTTCTCAGTATATTTTGGAAATAATCTTTTATCAGATGTGTGTATTCCAAATAATTTTTCCCAGCCTGTGGTTATCTCCTCTTCCTCTTGACATTGTTTTTTGCAGAGCAGAACTTTTTAATTTTAATGAAGTCCAGCTTATCAATTATTTTTTTCATGGATCATGCATGCCTTGATGTGTGTATCTAGGAAGTCATTATCATACCTGAAGTCCTCTAGATTTTCTCCTATATTATCATCTAGGAGTTTTATAATTTTATGTTTTACATTTAGGTCTGTGATCCATTTGAAGTTAATTTTTATGAAAGGTATCAAGTCAATGTCTAGATTCATTTGCACACTAAATAATGTCCAGTTGTTCCAGCACATTTGTTAATACTTTATGCTGTTTTAAAAACTAAATCCTAGCACCATATAAAAATTAAATTCCAAAGAAATTAAAATCTAAATTAAAAAATAAAACTAAAAATGTTTGGAACAAAATAATTTGAGTAGAGGTGACATTCCTAAAAACAGGGATATCCAGATGTCATAAATATTAGGAAAAAAAGAGAGAGATTTGATTGTCAATCACATGAAAGCACCTGAAGTACAAAGAATATTAAGAAATAATTTCATTTTACAAAAGGTGGAAAAGGGTTGATATTTATCCTTTAGAGCGTGCTTCTGCAAACTAATAAGAAAAAAAAAAAGAAAGGGGAGCTCCCTGGGCATCTGGGTGGCTCAGCTGGTTAAGCAACTGCCTTCGTTCCACTTATGTCATGATCCTGGAGTCTCAGGATGGAGTCCCACATCGGGCTCCCATCTCCATGGGGAGTCTGCTTCTGCCTTTGACCTTCTCCCCTCTCATGCTCTCTCTCTCTCAAATAAATAAATAAAATCTTAAAAAAAAAAAAAGAAAGGGGAGCTCCCTGAAGAAGAAACCAGAAATTCCAGAAGGAGGAGGAGGAAAAATAAAAGTAGAAGCAGAAAAATATGGTCTGCCAGAGTAGTAATCAAAAAAGCAAATATCAGTAAGAATGAGACATCTTCCATTTATCAGATTGGCAAGTGATAAAAAGTTTTATAACATCACGTTCTGGCAAGGTTGTAGGCCCACTAATATAGGATTTGTGAAAATGCAAATTGATGCAATCTTTTAAAATGGAATTAAGTTAACATTTAATTAACATTGAAAATTCATGTATCCCTGACTAAGCAGTTTTACCTTTATAAATCTATCCTCATCAGTTGTAGATCCATGCTCCAGGGTGTTTATCCAGTTTATTTTGTTCATCTGTGGGAGAACATTAAAATAAATTATGCTGCAACAGCAATATGAAATGCTATGGAGTCATTAAAAAGAATCCTGTTGGTGCTAAGCTAAACAGGTGATCATAATAGATAAGCAAATCAACAAGGAAAATAGTAAAGGTATAGGCTTTCATTTTCATGAATATATTTATATATTAGAGTATATATAATACACTGGTATATATTATGCAAATATGGAAAAAATAGAACATTATACCCAAAACCCTTATAGTAATATAGTAATATGGAGAAAATAGAATGTTACACCCAAAAGCCTATTGTAATTATAGTCATTAAAAAAAATCGAGTAGAAATGCTGGTGCTAAGCTAAACAGATAATAGATAAGCAAATCAACAAAGTAAACAGCAAAGTTGTTTTCATTTCATTTTCATAAATAATCTTACATATTAAAGTATACAGATGCACTGGCATATATCTATGCAAACATGCAGAAAACAGAATGTTACACCTAAAACCCTTATAGTGATTATCTACTAGTAATTGACTAGTGTTGGATAGTGGGGACAGAAGTTTTTGGCCTTTTATTTCTTAATTTGTTAAAATATTGTAGGATTAAGGGTGGTTTTCCCATCATGTTTGTGGAGAGATTTCACTAATTTTCAAATATAAACATTTTCTGAAAAGAAAGTACAAAGAGTTTTTGAGATAGACATTTGGTAAAAAATGCAACATGCTAGCAGAAAAGAGAAAATGGCAGTTTAGAAGCAGTGGTGATAACAGTAAATGCTGCATGGGTCCAAAATCTATCATCCAGAATCCTCCAAGCCAGATATCTTTTAGAACTCAGATTTTTTCAGAGTGCTCTGTCAGTTAAGCGTTCAAGTCTTGCTTTTGGCTGAGGTCATGATCTCAGAGTTCTGAGATTGAGCGTGAAGGGGTTCCATGCTCAGCAGGAAGTCTGCTTAAGGGTCTCTCTCTCCCTCTGCCCCCCAGCCTGCTCTCTCTCTCTAAAATAAATAAATACAGAAATAAAATAAGAGTAATAGGAAGTGTAGACCTATTAGGAAAGGGGAACAAAGGGAGGACTGGGGGGAAGGGAACAGGAATGGACGGGAGGAATGAACAGTGAAGAAAGTAGAGTGAATAGGGAGGAGGAGAAGGGGGATTTGACACAAAGAAGAGCCCTTGTATGTGATGTCACCAGCATTCTTTGGAAGTAAACTGTGGCCCTGAACTGTGAAACAGTTCTCATAAATGTTGAATTATCTGGTAGAACCCCAGTATGAACCACAAATACCAGTGACTGTAGTTAGGCACAATCACTAGAATGTCTGTAGTGATGGACAGATGCAATTACCAGAAAGGCGGAAGCACTGGAAGTTGAGAGAAAATTGTGAATTTGCAGACTTTCCTCATATGCTTTGAGACATTACTGTATTAAAGTGATATTGCCATGTTCCATAACAATTCTGATTTATGATGAAGCTAATAATATTTTCTGGTCTTGCAATGGCTTTATCTCAAAATTACCTAGCAGTTTCTCATCTTTATTTAGCCTCTGAGCCAAGGACAGCTTGGCAGAAATTTGCCCAGGAGGCTCCTGTGTAACCCACTCACACCCACGCATCCCAGCGAATGCCACTCACAGATGGCCGAATTCTCCCACAAATGTGATTATGTCAATCATCAGTGAATTAAGCCCAGAGACTTTTCTTATGAAACCTTTGTCCTGAAGTGACTTGCTCAAGAACACACTGTAAGTGCAAGATCTGTTGACTGAAACTTTTGCTCTTGACTTGGCAGAGCCCTTCCACCAAATAAGGACAACACTTTTTTTTTTTTAATCCTAAATAAGAATATGAACAAAGGGAAAGGCTCTCTAACACAACTCACTGAGCTCCAAAAGTGTTCAATTTTTGCCATCTATTCCCTTTTTTAGTATTTTACTTTGGCCTGGCATGTCATCTTACTGTTTAGGAGGTCTCCTCTGAGTCAACAATAGATAAGTAAGTCGATTCTCTGAGGCCATTATCCACTAAGTCACTGGCTAAAGACCTGGAAGATTACTGCATATGGAGACAGGTACTAACTGTACCTTAGTGAAACTGAGCATAAACTAGGAGCTACACATATAAATCCGACGCAAACCAAGACAAGAGAGAAAAGAAACTACTGACACTTCATTAAAAAGTGTCCCAACTCAGCTCTTGGCTTAGGATTGCTTTGAAAGGTGACTTGGTATCTAATACTATCTTAGAGTAGGATCACAGACTGATTAAACAATTGAAACGGAGGAATTGGCAATGCAGACAACACTTCATCTATTACTCATTTTTATAGTCTAAGTATTTCCAGATTCCTAGAACATTGTGGCTTTTTTTTTCTGCATTGCAGAAAAACTGAAAAACCTTCACAAGAGCACAGTTACAAATGAAGTTTGCATTCAACCCTAGTATTATTTTGTTAGTTTAAACCAGTATTTAAGAACCTAGTATTACAGTTTAGTATTTTTCTTTTATTTCAAGTTTTTGAATAACCAATGTATTGCCGTAAATAAGAGATGACTACACAGAAGCCATTATATTTTAGATGTGCCTTGAGACAACTCTCATCATTCAGACTCTTGCCTTTTTAGTTCCACAAGGGGTCTTATAAACATATTCCTACTTGACAAGCTTGCTTTCAAAATCTTATAAAAAGGTTGAAGTAGTGAAATAATAACCACTTTGCCAAGAATTTAAATTGTGCTGTAATTTGGACTGAAGGCTCAAGGCCTTCCTTCCCTCTCATCAAGTTTTCCCTATGTCTTTGTTAGAAAATGTCACCACAATATGCCACACTCAAGTCACCATAACAAAGGGACCCTGAAGGTCTTCATAAGGAGATAATTACTAACAACTCTGGTTGCAAGTCGCAAAGCCAACATGAGCTTGCTTTAGTTAAAAAGAAAGCTAGAACTTAAACGATATAGAAAGGTCTCATGAAAACTTATTATAGAAATCCCTGGAAATGCGAACAGGCAAGCAATCACACACTGTAGTTTTTCTCTGTGATTCTCTTAATATCTTTGTTCTTTCTTCTCTGTAGATCTTTTTTCTCGCTTCTCATTCCATGTGACAGAGGATTACCAAGTCATGGTTCCCAAGATTATTACATTTCTAAAAGGAATATTGAACTAGAGTCTGTTAGAATAAAATTAAAAAAATATATAGGGTAGAATTTCACTGGTCTAGCTTGAGTTAGGTATCTATACCTTATCCCATCAGCTATGGTCAGAGGGGCCTCTGCTTCTCCTTCTTCCTCTGCCCCTGCTGCTACCCCTGCTTGTGCTCTCTCACTCTTGTTCTTTCTCAAGTAGATATATAAATAAAATCTTTAAAAAAAGTTAAAAAAAAGAAAATAAACCTTCCACTATGGATAGGAAGTGAGGGAGGAGTGGCTCGCTTAAGAACATTGAAAGATATAAACTCTGGGATATGTCTACCTAAGCAACCTCGTTCGATTCTCCACAGGCAAACACAAGCTTCTTCCCACACATGCAATTCCAATGATGCCTCGCACAATGTAGACAACTACTAAGATGGTCCCTAATGATTCCTACCTCCTGCTATCCATGTTCTTCCCCTTAAGTGTTGGGTGAACCTGTTGACTGGCTCTTATTTTATCTTTTCAAAAGATTTATTTATTTATTTCAGAGAGAGAGAGAGAGAGAGAGAGAGAGAGTGCGTGGGTGCATGCGCGCACAAGTGGGGGAGGGGCTGAGGGAAAGAATCTTCAAGGAGACTCTCTGCTGAGCAAGGACCCCTCCCCCCCCCCCCGCCCAAGAGGGGCTCAGTCTTAGGACCCATGAGATCATGACCTGAGCCAAAACAAAAAGTTGGATGCTTCATTGACTGAGCCACCCACGTGAACCTAATGACTGGCTTTTAATCAACAGAATATGGCAAAGGGCATGATATGTCAATTCTGTGATTAGATTACAATACAGCTGTATTGGCAGGAAATTCTCTTGATTGCCTTTTTGATTTGCATGCCTTGATGAAGCAAGCTGCCATACTGGGGAGGCACACATGGCAAAAAACTTAGGATAACCTTTGACCAATAGCCAGCAAGGAATGGAGGTCCTCAGGCCACTGGCCCATGAGAAACTGAATCCTAACAACAATCACATGAACTTGGAAGCAGATCCTTCTCTGGTCAAACACTGAGATGACCGCAGCTCTGACATTACCTTGAATACAACCTGTGAGAGATGCTGAGACAGGGGACCCAGCTCAGCTGCACCCAGATTCCTCACTCACAGAAGTTATTAGATAATAAATGCGTGGTGTTTTAAGTTGCTAAGCTTTCAGGCAACTTGATATGCAGCGAAAACTAATGCATAAACATGATCTGTTTATCCTGTCTACAACTGCAAATGTACTTACTCATTCCCAACCATACCAAATGACCATCAAAAGTCAGTAACTGATTCTTAATCTGGAGGCAGTAAATTTTTGAGCTATTTTGCTCCCAGTTGATACTCTCTGGATATCATCCATTCTTCCTCTGATTTAATTTTTACTTAGTCCAAGATGACTTATCTTTAAATGATAAGCATAAATTGATTTAACAAATATTTATTGAGAACCTATTACTTGGCAAATATTGTTTTAAGCACCTGGAGTATATCCGTGAACAAAAACATACAAAGATCTTTACTGTTATAGATTTATATTCTGGCATAGGGAGATGGAGGAAAAAAAACCAGACATAGTAAATAGGCATTTCATTAAGTCTAAGATGGAAATATTTTCACATTTTAACATCACATTAGGGTACATCTAACAATTGATAGCATGTCACAGTTTGACAGCTTTTCTTTTTCAGTTGTGCATAAAATACTGTACATCTTCAACTGTTGATTTTTAGATTTGCTGAAATACTGTAACATACAGCATTATGTATACAATGGATATATACAGTGTATTAGAAGGTATATTAGAAAATATACACAGTGTGTTATAAAGCATAAATAGTCTGAAAAAAAGTTGAGTAAGGTAAGGGGGAGTCAAGGCTGAGAAGAGATGGGAAGGAGCAGTTGGTAATATTAAATAGGAGGGTCTGGTAGAGCTTGCTCTGATTTCTTAAAGATAAGCCATTTGAGCAAAATCTTGCAGGTGTGAGGGAAGTAGCTAAGCAGATACCCAAAGAACAGCATTGCAGCCAGGCAGAACCGCTAGAGAAGAAGCCCTAAGGTACAAACATGCTGGGCATTTTCAAGAGTGGCCCACTGACCCATGTGGCTGGAGCATACTTAGCAAGAGAGAGAGAAAGGGAGGAAGGCAGTGAAAGAACTAATGGGAGTATGCTCAGGTAAGGCCTTAGAAATAGATGTGAAGCCTGTGGCTTTTACTCTGGATAAAGCGAGAAGAGCCACTAAAAGATTTAAGATGACTGAAGATATGATTTAAGTTTTAAAAGAGTCACTCTGGCTACTGTGTTGAGATGAAGCTAGACTCAAGCAAAGGTTCCGCTATTATTTAATCATTTGCATTTAACACTAAAAATATTGTAAGATGAGTTCCTCTTCCTTTTGGTTCATCTCACTTCAGTATTTGTGTGAAATAAAAAAAAAAAAGTTGTTTACTCTTCATGATTGATGTAACCAGACCTGTTTTTACTTTGATTACATATATTTTGTTGAAAAGGAATGAAATATATGGAGATTTGTCTTTTTATGCTTTTACTGAAGGTTTATTGGATGTGCAGATAAAAACCCCATATACTTTTTCCTTAGCATATTTTATTGTAAATAAAAATTATGTAACATATTTATGTAGCATGAGTTATATTCTGTAACAAAATACTTCCTGATTGTGTACCATCTATCTACTGTATTACCCGTCAATAATTCCATAGAAACGCGTAAAATCTAATTAGTTCTTTCTTATTAGAATCTCATCTTCATCCCTCTTTCCTCACTCCTCTTTTTGCAATTCTTGCAACTGATCTTATGGTTGCTATATGCCGAGACTCGCCAAACAATCTCCTAAATCCAGATTCACATTTCCACTGCCCATCAAAAATCTCCACCAATAAGTTTTATAGAAACTACAAACATAACTTTACTTAGAACTAAATTTAGCACCTTCCACTCATGAACTTCCCTTACCCTTATCCTCTGTTAAGTTAGACTCATTCCTCTCCCTCATCCTAATTCACCAGCTCACTTAAAATGTTCTACTAATGGTCATTAAGAGTTATATTAAGCTGCTATTATATATATATGCACACCTATATAATGTTACATAATGAATATAATATTTATACCTCTGTCTATAAGCACTGTTGTTTCTTAGTTTGGGCCATCAATGTTCTTTAGGCAGACAAATTTAAGAACTTTCTGAAGGAGATCTAAGCTTGATTACAAGTTCTCCTTACTGTTTTTAAAAATGAAACAAAGAAATCTTTGGCCTGGTACCCCATCTACAAAACAGAGATAAAATATCAACTTTGTAGAGATTTACTGAAAGCAACTTTCATTGTGCTTTACATCTAGTAAGAGTCAATAATAATTGCTATAGAATTATATATATATATATAATTTTTGCTATAGTAATTTTTTACTGATTATATTTTAAATAAAAATAGATTTGAAACCACTGTTTTTGGATGATAGAAGAAGGAATATTTTATTTTTAACTTAGTAAAATCAACGTGTATCCCTTTTTTGGTAAAAAACAATAATCTTTTAAAGTTCCTATTAAATCAATCAAAAGTACTTCCTTCCAATGAATATCCAACTTTTGTATCAACATGGACAGGACTAGAAGAGATTACGCGGAGTGAAATAAGTCAAGCAGAGAGAGTCAATTATATTATGATCTCACTGACGTGTGGAGTATAAAGAAAATCATGGAGGGCATCGTGAGAAGGAAGGGAAGGGTGAATGGGGGGAAATTGGAGGGGGTGATGAACCAAGAGAGACTGTGGACTCTGAGCAACAAACTGAGGGTTTTGGAGGGGAGGGGGTGGGGGGGTGGGCAAGCCTGGTGGTGGGTATTGAGAAGGGCACATATTGCATGGAGCACTGGGTGTGGTACATGAACAATCAATCTTGTAACACTGAAAAATTAAAATAAACATATTTGGGGAGAAAAAAAAGGACTTCTTTCCACTCTTAATAAAATGATAAGTTCTTAGTCACAAGAAAAAGAACAGACCACTAGTAAAATATTTCCTTCTTGAGGTAATCATTATATTAAGCTTTTTAAAATTCACCATATTAATATTTATCATCTTCTGAAACTATCACTATCAACATACCCAAAACGGTGAGCTACCTGGTAAAATAGTAAATAACAAGTAAATGATTAAATAATGATTTCCTATCATTCAAGATTTTCTCTGGAATTGTACTGGGCACTAAAGCTCTTGTAAAGATTAGTGGCTTCTCAAGATGTTTGTTGTAAATAAGTTAAAGAAACACGGAATGCCCTGGAGAGGACTAGCACTGTCATGGCTCAAAGTTCAGGTTCCTGGGGCGCCTGTGTGGCTAAGTCAGTTAAGCGGCTACCCTCAGTTGAGGTCATGTTCCCAGGGTTCTGGAACTGAGCCCCGCATCAGGCTCCCTGCTCTGGAGGGAGTCTGCTTCTCCCTCTCCATCCACCTCTCCCTCCCTGTCCCTCTCCCTCTGTTTCCCTCTTCCTTCGCCTCCCTCTCCCTTGGTCTGCAGCTCCTGCTTGTAGTCTCTCTCTGTCAAATAAATAAATAAAATCTTTAAAAATAAATAAATAAAAATAAAAGTTCAGATTCCTGACTCTCTAGTTCTACCATTACGAGGAGGGTGACTCTAGACAAGTTAATCAACCCCTATTTGTGCATATATAAAATGGGGATAATGCTACCTGATGACACGGCTGTTGTGAATATTAAACAGTCAATAAATGTTAAATATTTTGTCACATTTGAGAGAAACACAGAGGACATCTACATGTTACACTGTGAATTCCTGCAGTAAAAAGAATATATTCAAATTATGGACCTCAGCGTTCACCAAAGGGTTTCATCATTCTCTTTAACAAACCTTTAAACGTGCCCAATAATTAGTGTTCCATGGATTAAAATGTAAAAGTTGCTGTGTAAAAAGGCTAAGATTTGGAGTCCAGAAAGACAAGACATTCTAGTAGGACTGCTGTACCTTTCAAGTTGAGCTTTTGTTACGTGTTGATTCTTATTGAATACAGTAATATCTTTCAAAAATGATGTAAGTTTTAAACGTACAACATTCAGCATAAAGCCAGATGCATAGTACCAGCTAATATTGTTTTCCTTCCACCCTTCTTGTTGCCATTCACTCTCCAAGAATTATTCTAGGAGGAACCATAGCTAGCTTGCAAGAATGTGGAGTAAAAGGGATCCAAGCATTTCATAAATTAGCCTACCTTCAATTGTCCTTTCCAACCCTGACACACTGTGAGCCTATGATTCTAATTCCAGAAGTAAGTGGGTAGGGAAGAGTGGTCCACAGGTTCCCACAGGTTCCCACAGGTTCCCAGCCGGTGCTACAAGTTTTTATGCAAACCTAAGCATGTCACAGATCCTAATAATCACTAATTCCTATCTTGCTGATTTCATCTGGTACGCTAGTAGTCCGGAGGGGAGTGAGATCAAAGATTCTGCTTTTTGCCCTCAGGGTAGTCAAGGACACTTTGTTGACCATATGTTACTATACATATAAGCAAACCTATACGGGAAAACTTTTCTTTCCAGCTCTTTGAATGTTCTCCTTCTGGATCAGTAGAGCACCGGATCGTGCAAGAAATTAACACTTGAGACAAGTGTTAGCAACTCTCTCCCAGCTCCTTGCACTTCTTTGGGCTTCTCTCTTGCTACTGATTTCATCTTCCTAGGCCAGCTTTTCCTAACAGTTGGGATGTGAAAAGCCAAGATTGAGAATGAGCCCAAGAGAGACAGAAAGAAGTCCTTTGGGAAAAAATGTGGTTTTACCTGAAAAATATCTCTACCAAAGCAAAGAGAAGTTTCCACATGGTTGAGCCTAGCCTTTTAGGAAATTAAATTGGGGTCTGGAGTAATATCCCATCTACTGATAAAGTGTTAAATGTTACTCCTGTCTTACTTCATCTTGTGCATACATATTTTTGACTCTGGGATTGCACACCGCTGTGTGTGGTTAGTCAAAGATAGGGATCTGATACTCAGATCCTCTGTGCCTTAGGATCTGCCCCTCTCTCGAGTTTCCAATAGACTTTTACTGAGAAAAAGTAGTTCCAAGAATATGTAGTAGTGTCCACTAATGACAATGTGTGCCTCTATTGAGAAGCGTGTCATCCTGCTTCCTCAGTTCAGGAAATTAAAATCAGAAATACAAAAATGGAGGAAATGATCAAATTTCAGAATTCTTTGGTTTAATTCTAGTGCTAGATCTGCATTTTCCTGAAACTGTTTGGATGCCAGCTCTGCAGTGAAATATCTGTCTAACACAAGGCTTTAGAGAACAGATGCAGAAGAGATTAGACTTTGCCTTAAAACAACTTGCCATTTGCATTTGGGGATTGAAAAAGGGTAGGATTAACTTGTGGTACTGGCCCATATAATACCATTTGGTTTCTCCCGAGATTTATTTCCATTTACTCTACTCTAGTGCAATCCTTATTACTATTTCAATAAATGGTTAATCTTATTCTCCACTGGGTGAGTTCTGTTTGAAGCACACTGTAGTCCATCTGCCAACAATAATGCTTAAATAATGCAAAACTGGCTTTTATCATTACAAAGCCCTCCAATGGACCGATTAATTTCAGAATTGTATTTTATGGATTCTCTCTATTCTATACTTGTACAGATTCATTTTGATGACTCATGGTCCAGATTCTCACTGCAACTTTAGTGAAATTATTTCAGATATCCAAATTCATATGCACAAAAATGGAATACTAAACAAAATAGGCACCAGAGTTGATCATTACTTTATAACCCCAGTATTGAAAAATGTCAACTAAGGAAAAGGAATAATTAAGGGGGAACAAGTAACTACACCCCACAAATATCACTTCTTGAAAATAAGCAAACATGTAGAGTTTCCAGTAGTAATAAAATTACACTACAGCTAAGTTAATAGACCACATTTTCATTAATTTGGCCTCCTTGCTCTGTACCAGCAAGCCAACCTTAAAACTGTTACTTAATACCACCGATCCACATTTTCCTCATCTGTAAAATGATGACTCAAATGATCCACAGGTCCTTTTCAGATCTGTAAGTGCGATTCTGAATGTACGTGTTCTGCTATATTATAGTTAGATACAAAGTATAAAGAGTTATTGTAAACAGTTATAATTAATATTTCTTACGTATAACTACTCTAGATTCAAGTTTTTTTCTTTAACGTTTACTTTCTTAGCATCTGCAATTACTATCAACATCAACAATGAATCATCATTATTACCATCCTGACTCTGATATTCTCTTATGGTGAAAAGTAAAAGTGTGGCCATAATGAACTATCTCCAGCTCCTGTCAATTTGCTCACTGGTCCCACCTACTCACTCCTGGGTCATTGCCTATGCTGCTCCCTCTTCCTGGGGCACTGCTGCTCAGGATCTTCCTGACCAAGACCCTACTTTTTCTGGCTAGCTTTAACTCATGTTCCATGACTCATTTCAAGTCAGCTCCCATCGCAGTCTGAACTTAACCCTCTTGTACGATACGTTGTAAATGCCTATTTAGGTCTCTGTCCCCATTATACTGTCAGTTTCATGAGGGCAAACACCAACTTCTTTTTTTGTCCTTATCCCTGCCAATGCCCAGAGTAGTGCCTGAAGCAAGGTCCTAGTGAGCAAGTGCTGCTAGATGCCTGGCAGAGAAAGAGGGACAGAAGGGGGTGGGTGCATACCATGGTATAGGGAGGCAAAAAGAGAACAGAAAGGCAAGGCCGGTTAAAGCACTCAAAGATTGGAAGCTCAGATATATGCTGGGTTATCTATCAGCTCTGGGAAATAGGTTCTTTACAACCACATCCTGAGGTTATCATTCCCTGGGAAGTCATGGGGGATCAGGACGGGGGAGGGACTCAGAGAACATTACTAACTCTTGGGCAACCTTAAAGAAAACAAAAGCAAAAGTAGTTAGAAGCTGTCTTTTCCCATAAACTACCCAAACATTTAGATCATCAAATTTCAGAAAAGAGAGGGAGGGAAGGAGGGAGGGGGAGAACTGTTTGTTTGGGTGCGGTTTGCTAGCCTCTGAAAAACATTTCAGAAGTGATAGCTTTTGAAGATGGAGGCACACCACTTTTTCATAATCTCACTGATATGTTAATGGATGTGAAAGAATCAAATACAGAATCAAGTACAAAGCAGCAATTGAAATGGAATTTTTCTGAAACTGAAAAGCAAAAGTTTACATTAAGGCAAATACCCTAGAGTAATGTGTGAATGGGTGTGAATGTATGACAACCAAAGTGTGACCATTCTTTATTAGGGGAAAGAGGTTGGCAGCAGGTGGTCTAAAGCGGGGGGATGGGTGTGCCACAAATGAGTCAACACAGGAATAAAATGGACAAACAGCAACTTCTTTGCAGTTTTAACAAGGGCCTGATGGTTTATCTAAATATTCATCTGTGCAAAAACAAATAAAAGCTGTGAGCAGAAATACCAGGCCCCCTCTCCCCGCTGAGACTGCAAGCCTATTAACAGGAATAAAAGAGGGTTGGAAGTGTGATGAGGGTGCCAGAATGGGACTTCCGCCTTGCAAGTAGCCACCTGCCTCCACCCAACAGCTCCTCATGCTTACTGGTAACTGAGGGGGTCTGATTTCATTTGATTTTAATCTTGTCTGCCTCTGGCTATTTGAGGCAGAAATATTAAAAATCTGGGCTGGTAAAGGCTGAAAATAGCGGTTTGTTTCATAAGAAGGAACTGCAATCAACTAATATCTATTCTTCTCAGGTGGGAGGTATATCTTCTTAGATTTCTCAAGTATTCGCCTGAGGAATTTGACAGAAAAAGCATTATCATCTGGTCAGTTGACTGAATTAATGGAAAAGCAACATGGTGAATTTGAAATGGATGTGTATAGTATGTAAATATAATGAGATAAATGTATAATGAGACAAAATGTAAAATGCATAGCATTTTTGTAATTGTGTAACGTTTCCTCAAATATAGTAACAGCAAGCATGAGTTTATGGGGAAGGATATTCTGCTAGCATGCAAAAGAATGGACTACCTTTATGAAGAAAAATGTGGTCAGATAATCCATATTTAAAAATTAAACTTAAATAATATCTCAAAGGTTAAATCTTTACAGACTCACTCAAAAATTCTGTGGTAAATCTAGATCTTACTTGAAATATTTTACCAGCAAGTGTCTCAGCTGACCACTGGGTGTTTCATACACTCTGTGTATTCAGAGTTGATGCTCAGAGCACTTACTGTTTTCCTCAACTTCTTTCTGAAACCGATACCCAGTTTTCCGACAGAAAAAGGGAGACAAAAAAATCTAGCAGCAATTCTTCAAAATCTAGCCCATAATGGACTCCATGTGCTAAATAAAACTGAGATACAGTGGAAGTGGTTTCCTTGGCAACAATAGCTACAAAAGTAATTTTCCAACTTGGAGAGCTCTTTGTGCATTTTTTACAGTAGACATTCAAGTGGTGCAAGTAACAAAATCAAGAGTAAATGAGGGAAATAAGGGATGGTTCAGCCCCTAAATGTGGACAGTTTGGTTAAACCAGGGCAAACTGGGAGTAGAATAACAGGTTATGTGTTATAAAAAGCTGAAATGGAAAAGAAATGAATTATTTAGCTTGGTTTGAGAAAATAAAGGTAGATATGAAATTCAGAAAAGAAAATTTCATCAGTCAGGAGAAATATCACAAAGACAGAAAGAAATGAGTTAGTAGTTTGGTTACATATTCCAGAATAGCCTCTGAAAAGAAGTCAGGCAAAACTCTGTCCTCCAGGATATTGGACAAGTGAATCACTATAAAACACTAAAGGCAATATTAGAGCAAGCCATATTATTCCCAAAGGAGTTTGACAATTTACTCTTTTCTAGACTCTAACTGATATGATTATTTGGCTCACATGATCTGTGATAATTTTTTTTTTTACGGAAAAGACAAAAAAATATTAACTGTAACCTAATCCATAGGATCTCTCTAAAGAGAAAGCAAAAAATAATGAGCTGCTTTTCATCTTTAAAAACAAAATGAGCAGGTTTCTGAAAATTCTTCAAATAGGGCATATTTTCTGAGCTTGTGAGAGTGGTGAAGAGTCTAACTATTGTTTCAGGAATGTTCTCTGTTATGGCCTATAGACCCCTAGCACCCTATTAGAAAATGTGATTAGGGCAGATGTGCTTTAAGGCTGACAATTCCAAGTGAAGCATTTCGACAAATCTTCAGCATCTCTGAGAACATATTAAAAGTCACAGAGACATTCACTCCATTGAGAGGGTCACCATTTACACTAATGCCTGGTTCAACAGTAAACCCAGGGGGTCCCGACAGGATCTCTATATGCTCTCAGGGAGGTGGATGAATCTGTTCTTATGCACCTTTAGTTCAACTGTCTCTCACTTTCCACTAAATATAGATATACAATTTCTGATAACAGAGGAATTATCAACCATAGATTAAATTACAGTAATAGCTTACATGCGTCAAGTGCTTCCGGTGCATTAGCATCAATCTTCTCAACGATGCTATTTGCCCAGTTTCACCAATCAGGAAACTGACTGGTGGAAACTTTCCTTTCTTTCTTCCTTCCTTCCTTCCCTCCTTCCTTCCCTCCTTCCTTCCTTCCTTCCTTCCTTCCTTCCTTCCTTCCTTCCTTCCTTTCTTTCTCTCTCCCTCTCTCTCTCTCTCTCTCTCTCTCCCTAACTTGTTTGCCTCAATAGGAAAAGCCTAAAACCAGGATTCAAACTCATCAAGGCATACCTCCAGTGCTCTCTATTTTACTTGCCTACAGTTTCTAAAGTTATTCCCAGGTATTCAAAGTCTTGCACAATTTGATGGATATTTTTACTCTTTTGTTTGTTTGTTTGTTTGTTTGTTTAAAGACTAATTTATTTATTTGAGAGAGAGAGAGAGTGCATGTGAGCATGAGCGGGGGTGGGGGGGTGGGGAGGGAGGGGCAGAGAGATAGAGATAGAGAAACAGACTCTCCACTGAGCACAGAGTCCAAGGGCTTGGATTCAAAATCAAGTCGGATGCTTAACTCACCGAGCCACCCAGGTACCCTATTATTCTTTTTTTCTTTCACTCTCTATCATATGCCCTACATACAAGATGAAATGAACCTCTTGCTGTTCTATATATGTTTTCTGTACTTTCCTATATTTATCTTTGCATATACTAACCATCCCCAAACCATTTCCCTATGTCAAATCTTAACTGGTTTTTAAAATCTCATTCAAGTACTTCTAATCCATACTATCATCCCTAATTTCTCATGAAGAAATATCCTTAAAAAAAAGAGAAAGAAATGTATTTTCCTTTGCTGTCCTTTCACAGCATAATATTTTTTCTCATTTAAATAACATTTATCACTCTTAATCCAGTCTAAGTTCTCCACAGCTCTCTTACCTCTGTTACCAGCCTCTATTTTGTGATGGTCTTCACGTCTGATTTTTTTTTTCCCTTTTTTTTCCCACGTCTGATTTAATTTACTTTCCTATTTAGTATCCTATACATAGCTACTGATGAAAATATTTTTATTGAATGGTTTAATTAATCAATAAATCCCAAATGATCCATTTAGGAGTCATTCTCAGGTCTTCCTCTGCATGAGCATGATTGCAGAGGTGGCATGTATGATATGAACTCCTTGAGTAGTATATGAAAAATATCCCTTGTTGATGGTTATATATGGCTTTAAGGTACATCTATTAAAAATTCCAAACTATTATTATTTTTTTCTGCCCCATTTTTCACACATTCCTTTCCTTTGAAATAGCATAGCATCTTAAGATGGTCAAGAAGTTGAAAACTGTCAGAAACAGTGACATCTTGTGGTCCAGTGAAGGGGCTGTTCTGGAAGGCAGATGGAAAGATATCACAGATGGCAGAAGACCCTCTCGTCTTGAAATTCCCTCAACTGATAATGTCTTTGAATATTAGGCCTTTAAACCCATGGAAATGAATCATAGAAAACAGTGCAAAAAAAAAAAGTGGTAGGATAAAAAATAATATCCAAAATAGCAGAACATTATTCTATGGAAATTGAGACTGAGTGAATCTATTTTTAAACAATGATCCTCCTACTTATGAGCCTTAGGAACCTCATAATCAGTGTGAAAGTCTGGAAATTTATTGCATGGTGAATTTATCAATTTTTGACAAAAATGAATGTCCATGTTGGTAAATTACACATATGAATTAATCAATATATCAATAACTAAGATAAAGAAGTCAACAAGTTAGTTGCACACTTAATATGCATTACAACCTCTGTTTTGAATTAGTCCCTCATTTGATTCCTATGACACCCATGGGGTGATGACTGTAGTCCCGTCCCGCAGATAAGGTAACTGGGGCTCCTAGCAGATGCCCTCTAGCACCTATTGTCATTGCACGGGTAAGATTTTTTAAAACACGTCTTTTCACTGCTCATTCTACCACCTGACACAGCCTCCAAACATATAAAATGAAATGAAAAATTCAACATGTATATGGAGAACATTAATAAACTTCAAAACACTAGGTAAAGTATGTTAATACGTGAAGGATTTGGCTATGTACACTGAAAACTCAGCTGCCTCTCCCTCACTGGGAAACCACTGTTGGCACACTCTGAGTCAGTTATAGGCTTGCTGATTTCTATCATGGATATTTATTATGGTTAATAGGTCAACAGAAAATATTTAAGATGACTGACAAAAAAAAATCACATTCTCAGGACTATATATGCAATACTTTAATTTAGGGGAAAAAAAAACACCCAAAATGAAAAGCCACTATCAAAATGTGAACCAGAGATACTGATACACAACCGAAGCAATATATATAGATAAATGAAATAAAGCAAACTGAAAATAAATGCTAGGACTTCCAACAGAAGAAGAGAGGGAGACCAAGAACAAGCATGACTCATATGTGTAGCCTGCATAACTTGGGCATTTATGCATGCCTCAGAGTGAGTGAAGAGCTGAGGGATAAAATTTTGTGAGGTTCATCATCATATAATCCAGGAGAGATGCAGCAGGAGTCCTGAGCTCCCTCACTAGGGAGAGGACTGGCCAAGTGTGCACCTGTGCTAGCAATTTCATAGCTGCCTCTTCTCTCTTTGTCAGGGTGAGATCAGAGAAAAAGAAAGTCCACCATTGCAGAAAGAAGTGACAGCAACTTTGTTGGGATTCAAGTAGGACACCTGTTTTTACCCTGTACGAGGATTGAATGTGAGTCTGTGTTGGGCATGAGCTCAAGCACTCTCAGTGAGCACGTGTACAGAGGATGTCCTGTGTGACTGCACGTGGTATATTCTATGGAGTTCCATGGGGTTCCAGATATCTTGCTTCCAGGCCTTGGTCATGTCATTTCTTTTACCTGGAACAAACTTTCATCTTCCTTCTTCCCCTCTCCTCACACCCAATGGCTTCACCTGGTTGATTTAGGTATCCATTTACACACCATCGATCACTCAAGGCTAAGTTAGATCATCCACTTTGTGAACCCCCAGTGCTCTGTAATCTTATGCGTCACACTGTATCACTGTATTTTGATTGTCTATTGCCTTCAATCTCTGAAAACATATTATTTGAGCACCTTTGACATAAAAGGGATTGGTTTACTGGGTAGGGATGATGTCATGATGAGCAAAGGGGAAACAGGGTGAGGAACAGAAAATAATCCACATATATACAACTGAAGAATGTGTAAAATGCTACTGATGAAATGTATAAGGCATAATGAACCATTGGTAGTGGTTTCCCTTGGTGCTAAGATTTGATGGACGAAAGGGAGTTTACTACATACAAGATTAGAAGAGGTGTAAAAAAAGCCTCACAGATCTAGATGTAAGAATCAGTGGTATGTAGAGATAGCGCAAAGGGAAAGAGAAGCAGCTGAACAGGCTCTGAGATAGGACAGAAACAGCATCTGGAACCCGAAAGAACCCATGCATTTCTACATGCCTATTTTGTTCACGTTTTTGTCTCGGTAAAATGATGTTCAGCAGACATTTAACACATAGCTTATTTAATGAACACATGAATAAATGAATGAATTAGAAAATGTGTGTCTGAAAAAAGAAAACAGCCTTTATAGCCAAAGTTTCCTATGACTGCTAAAAAATAAGAGATTATTTGATTGGTCCCACTGCATAGTAAAAGTGTCCAGCAACTGAAGATGTCTCTACATGAGACATATCCATGCTCATACTATCACTTTCTATTGTAGATCTCTATTTATGTTCTGTTTCATCTTCCAGACTCTATGTTCCTTGAGAGATCTCAAACTTTTATCACTTATCTTTGTACTTCCACTAACTAGTACCTAGAACACATAGGGATCAAACACTTACTGAGTTGAATAATATACTCTCAGAGGCAGACATCACTCCTCTTTTGATTACTTATAGCATTTAGAACAGTGCCTTCTGTTTAGTAGGAAATAAATAAATACCTGATGAATTAAATTGAAGCTCTAGATTTTACCATATTTACAAATTTCCTACTTCTCTTCTCACTTTACACCATGGAACCAAAACTCAGGTTAACTTAAAGCACAAATAGTTCTACCCTTTCAACATTACCTCTCTAGGGACAATGTTCCCTACTGATTTGTAGTATGAGCTTTTACAAAGAGAATGATGACTGATCTAAAACTTCTGCTCCCAAGAAGGTCTTGGAGCTTCTCCTACTGAGAGCTGTGTTCTTAGAGATTTATATGCAGCCAAAGATCATTTTCTCACTGTAAACACTGATCATTTAAGAGCGATCTCATCATACTGTGCTAACTTTGAAGGTATTACATGTGGATCTCTTGTACACAAACATGCACACACATAGAATTTTTCTTCAAGTTACCACATGCATCTCCTTCACTCTTCACATTATATTATATATTATTATGTTTTATACTATGTTATATATTATTATGCATATCATATACATAATGTTCCATTATAAATGACATCTCGGTGTTCCAACAGATTATAATATATGGCAAAATAAACGATTAAATAATGGAAACATAACAACATATGCGAAATCAGATACATCTAAGAGCCAAAGCTCTACCTGTTCTGCAACAAATTAGAAAAGTCTCAGTATTTTGTCAATATAGAGACTAAAAGAAATTCTGAGTGCTTCTTACTTTAAAAAGACAGAAATGGACTATGAGGATAAGAAAGAGGAATTTATTGACAGGACAACTTTCTGGAATCATTTACATGGCTAGAGAATCAGGCTTTAAAAATATGTGGCAAATGAAGGCTAGGCAGCAAGAGTAGGGAACAACAGCCAACTTTCCACCACAGGAACAGTCTGGGGAGAGCCCTGTTGTCCCATAGCTGGTCACTGGAATCTAGGGCCAGCACTTGGCTACATCTGCACATCAGCCTCTTTCAGTAAGACACCAACACAGACCCATGCCAAGAAGCCAAACAAGCAAATTTTATAAAACAAAACAAAAATGAAAATAAAGGTCGACTCTACCTATAATTATGAAATCATATTGGTTCCCATCACACCCCCTCTGAAATTACAACTGAAGTTTGTTCCAGTGCTAACTCAAGACTGGGGAGAATAAGATATAGAGAGACAGACCAGAATAATTAAATTCAATAAGTAATTACTGTGCTTAGCACAGAATACTGGCATACAGAAATATTTAATTCATTCTCATGGACCTTGTATCACAATCAAATATTACAATATTCAAAAAGTAAAGCTAAACTCAAAAAGTTGAGAAAATGAGGTGAAGGAGATTTCAACTTTTTTTATAAGCACTCAAAAAATGCTAGTTTTCCTTGAAATCTTGGTGTATTTTAAAACATAGATAACGCTTTGTTATACGAAATATTTCACTTTAATTGTTCTTAGGCAAGAGCCTGATTTTGTTAAATATTCCCTTTGTATTTATTTAAAGTACTCTGTATTTTACCACCTGTATTAGACTAGGTAGGTTATGCGGCAGTTACAAACAACTCCTAATCTCAGTGCTATTATACCATGAAATTTTAGTTTTTCATACACACGTATATCTACTGATCTGGGATACTCCCAGAGGTAGCTGTACCACCTCGTTTCAGATTTCTGGGCTATATCAGACTTGAGGTAGCTGCAAATCATAGTGGGCTTTTATAAACACCAGAACAGGGGAGAGGCTCAAAGATCAGAGCACTAGCCATTAAATGTTTCTGCCTGGAAGTGACACATTTCACCTCCATTCACATTTCACTGGCCAAAGCAAGTCATCCTGCCTTGCATAAATTTAAGAAGGTTAGGAAGTGAAGTCTTCTATAGCCAGGAAATAGAAGAGAGCTAAATGTTGGTGAATGCCTGCCACATCATCAAATATTTAGTCAATGTACTAGATTTCTAAAAAAAAAAAAAGTGCAAAATGCAGATTTAAAAAATGGGACATCAATAAACTTTCTTGCACTGATAATACTTAGTTTATTTTTTAAGAATTCCATGATGGCCCTTAATCATATACTTTAAAAAAAACTTTTAATGAATTTTAGGAATAGAAAGTTTCTGTTCATTCACAATTATATTTTCATGAAAATTGTACTGATTTCTGGGGCATCTGGGTGGTTCAGTCAGTTAAGCATGTGCCCTCAGCTCAGGTCATGATCCCAAGGTCCTGGGATCGAGCCCCACATCTGGCACCCTGCTCAGCGGGAAGCCTGCTTCTCCCTCTGCCTGCCACCTCACCTGCTTGTGCTCTCTCTCTCTCCCCTCTCTGTCAAATAAACAAATAAAATCTTTTAAAAAGTTGTACTGATTTCTTCTACTTTAATCAGAGTTAACTCATCCCTTTCCTTCCTACATTTTATTTTGTGCTACTGCTTCTATAGCAAATATCCACAAAACTCTCCCCACACACATTAAATTCTATAAACATCAAACCAATTAAAACAAAAAATATACATGATATTATATACCAATTTCAAGCCATCTACTTAATTTATTTAACTTGTTGGAGACCTAGGAGTGTTCCAAATCCATTGTTTTTACTGTGTTCAACACACTAAATGTTTTTAGTTCAACAGTTTGACAAATTTTAGTGGTTACTTAGTACTTAATGTTTTTCAGTATTTTATTTTGCACTAAAGATCTTAGAATATGAAAGCTGCACTATCGTACCACAAAGATACAAGTCAAAAAGCTGACTGTATGCAGTTCTAGGAGTAGCAGTACCTTCTTTCAAAGAGAAAACAAATAAATATGCTTGTGTGTGTGTGGCAGAAAAGACATAATCACTTAAATACACGGGTTGTTCCAGGAGTCCCCTTCTCTCTCTCCCTCTGCCCCTCCTCCTCACTAGTGCTGTCTCTCTCAAAACAAAAACAAAAACCACACAAAGAAACAACAACAACAACAACAACAACAACAGGCGGGGGGAGGGCGCTGGGGTGGCTCAGGTGGTTAAGTGTCTGCCTTCTGCTTGGGTCATGATCCCAGGGTTCTGGGATCCAGCCCGGAGTAGAGCTCCTTGCTCAATGAAGATTCTGTTTTTCTTCTCCCTCTGCCTCTCCTCCATGCTAGTACTCTCTCTCTCTCTCTCTCTCAAATTAAAAAATAGCAAACAATCAAAAACAAATATGGGGAGTTACTAAAAAGAACAAATGAAAAATAACCTCAAAACTACTGTTACAAAGGGAATGAGTCAGTTCAAATGTCTCCTCTACAGAACTTTTTATTTTTTAATGTGCGAAAATACACAATATAAAGTTAAATTGCCATGGAACTTTCTTTTCAAATTAAGTATGTGGCTATACACCTAAAAACAGTTCATTACCAAGTATCTAAAATTGTAAAATATTTAAAAACCATTTTAATACATATATAAACAATATATGTTAAAAAAATGAGAGACATTTTTCAAAGGTCAAAAATGAAGCAGTCTTCTGTTTCTAGAGAGCAACTCAAAGAGGCCTTACAGTCAGCTTCCATGGGGTATCTACCAATCTTCAGCAACATGGAGTTGTAATTTCAAAAGTCACACGGGAGCTTAAAGGACATCTGGATGACTTTTGCACTGGAGATCCACTCATAAACCTGAGAGGCATAACGTACCACTATATCCTCTATGAAATGATGAACTAGAAACAAATTGCTTCCCAAATGAACTCAGCAAGAAAACTTATCCAGAGTAATTTTGCCTTTGGGGGTTTGAAGTGGAGAGATGGGGTTGGAATAGTTAAAATATTCTCTGAAAATTTATAAGTAGAAGTCAGTCATTATGTAGTGATTGCAGGTCTGAAGTTACAAAAACCGCATGATGCAAAAAACACCAAGGAAAGAAATCAAGGTGGCCCAATTATAGAAGGGATTCTGTGTGGTTGGCAGAAATTAAAGCAAATCATCTCTGCAGGAATACACCCTCAATCTAAGCCTCATAGTTCCTCACAAATAGTTTCAATAAACATAGGCTTGCAATGAGAATTAAAAAAAAAAAAACCAAGATGATAAAAATACATGAGCAAGGATAAACAGAATAAAATAGCACAATTAGATGCATAAATATTTCAGATTTTCAAGATGATTAAAGATAGAAAACAAAATAAGCATGTTTATGATGTCTAACAAAACAATAGAGGCAGTAAAAAATATAATGGGCACTGTGCAGAAAGATTTGGAAAAATACCAAATAAAAATTCTAGAAATTAAAAAAAAAACATAAAATGTAAAATTTACTTGATGGAGAGAGCTGCAGTCTTCTGATTTCTGGACTATCACGTAAGAAGCTTGGAACTCACATTCCATCCTAACAAGAAGTGAAAAGTTGAATAGATTGAAAAGCCAAACTCTTCTAGTTCCATAGGAAAAGTGATGTCACAAGGCAAATTACTACACCCAAAATTAGTCAGATTGACAAGCAAATACCCCAAGCAGAAAATCCCACAGGAACCTTGAATTATAACTGATGAACTGCTGGAGTCTCCACCTAGACAAATCTAAGAAACAAAAACTCTAGGGGGACCCAGGCATAGGGAGTCCTCACCTCTTTAGTGTTTTGTCTCCCGAGAGCTCAACCAGATTCTTTCATGAATATCAGAGAAAAATGTCCTCTTGATTCTGCAGGGAGAGAGGAACAAGAACTAAATTGTAATACACCAGAGCATTTTGTTTTTCTAAACAAGGACTGCCTTCAAGAAAAATAATCTTATCAGAGCCTATATTACTGGGATTTTATGAAGAACTAACTGACCTGGGGAAAAGGAAATACCCAACTCCAGTCCAATCTGGCCATCCTGCCCCACCAAGAGGGAAGAAGGGGAAATGGGATACACTTGTGAAATTCATAATTCAGAGGCACAGACCTACTAAAAAACTGAAACTTAATCATGGACTATAGGATGTCTCCCTCCCTCTCAAAATTTACCACCACATTGCTAAGGCGCATATCATAATTTCTTTTACTCAATACATCATGTCTAGAAATCAGGTAAAAAAAAAAATACAAGGGATACTAAAGGACAAGAAACATAGTTTGAAGAGATAAAGGAAACATCAAAATCAGACTCCAATATGGTAGGGATGTTGGAATTATCAGATGAGGAATTTTAAAAACTAATTAATATGCTAAGAGTTCTAATGAATAAAATAGATAGCAGGTAAGAACAGATGGGCAATATAAGCAAAGAGATTGAAATTCTAAGAAAGAACCAAAAAGGAAAGCTAGAGATAAAAAACACTGTACAGAAATGAAGAATGCTTTTGATGCATCATCAGACTGGACAAGGATATAGAAAGAATCTCTGAGGTTCATGTTAATACCAATACAAACTTCTATGACAAAAGAGAAAAGAAAAAAAAACACAAAAAATAAACAGAACAAAATATCTAAAGACTTTGGGACAATTACAAAAGATAAAACATTCATGTAAAGGCAATAGCAGAAGATGAAAGAGAGAAAGGAATGGAAGAAATATTTGAAGAAATTATGACTGAGAATGGCCCAAAATTAATGTCAGACATCAAACCAAATATCCAGGACTCAAATCTTGGATACAAATCAGGATAAATTTTATAAAAATCAAGGCATATCATATTTGAACTGTAGAAAATAAAATATAAAGAAGAAATATTGAAATAAGCTACGGGGGGAAAATATTTACCTATAGAGAAGCAAAGGATTATATCTATTTTTCCTCAGAAACCATGTAAACAAGAAGATAGGAGAGTGTAATTTTTAAAGTTTATGAGAAATAAACTACCAATCCAACATTATGTATCATATAAACTATCATTCAACAAGTGAAGAAGAAATAAAGACTTTCTCAGGAAAATCAGAAGAAAAAATAAGATAATTTGCATCAGTTGACTTGCCTTGAAAAGGAGATGTTAAAAGAAGTTCTTTAGAGAGAAGGAAAATAACATAGGTGAGAAACTCAGATCTATATAAAAAAGAGAAAAGCATCAGAGGAGGAATAAATGAGGGTAAAATGAGGGTAAAAATCTCTGATTCTTATTCTTAATTGATCTAAGGGATAGCAGTTTGTTCAAAATAATAGCAAAAATGTATCCAGTTATGTATTTTATGGAAATATCTCACTTATATATGTAATATATGTTTATATAAAAGAGAAATGAATGACAGTAATGATACAATATATGGGAGGGAAGAATTAGGATTATTTTTATTATGAAGTACTAATATCACCTGTCAACTGGTATAGTGTGTTTTGAATATGGACTTGTATTAGCTGTAAATGTATATTGCAAATTCCAGGGAAACCACTAAACACAAATAATAATAAGAAGAAGGGATGGGGGAGGAAGAGGAAGAGAAATATAACCAATATGCAAAGAAAGGAGAGAAATGGGAAACATAGAAAATGCTCAATTAAAACCACAGATAGCAGAAAAAGAGAAGATAAAAATAGGAACAACCAACGAGGGCAACAAGAAGAAAACAGTAGAAAATATGGTAAGTACTAATCAACTGTATCAACAATCACTTTGAATGTCAATGGTCAAAATGCACCAATTAAAAGAGAGAGATTGTCAGCATGGATCAAAAAATGAAAGCCAGCTATATTTTGTCTATAAGAAACACACTATAAATATAAAGACACATATAAATTAAAATTAAATGAATGAAAATATATCATACTAACATTTATAAATCAAAAGAAAACAGGAGGAGCCATATTAATTTTAGGCAAAGAAGACTTCAAAACAAGGGAAAGTACTCAGGGATATAAAAAGACATTACCTTATGATAAAGTAATCAATTCTCCAGGAAGACATAATAATCCTTAATATGTATGCATCTAACAACAAAGCATCAAACTACATCAGGCAAAAATTAACAGACTTGTATGGAGACCTCTATCATAGTTCACATATCATACATCATATCATGGAGACCTCTCAAAAATGGAGAGATCCAGGAGGCAGAATATCAGTGAGGATATAATTAGACTCTTCAACACCATTAATCAACTGTATATAGTTTTCATCTATAGATTACATCATCCAGCAGCAGCAAAACACACATTCTGCTGAAGATCACATGGAATATTCAAGACAGATCACATTCTGAAACATAAAACAAAACTTAACACACTTTTAAAAAATAGCACCGGGTGTGGTGCATAATCAATGAATCTTGGAACAATGAAAAAATTAAATTAAATTTAAAAAATAGCCATTGAACAATGTCTGCTCTCAGACTGCAACGGAATTAAACTAGAAATCGGTATCAGAAAGATTGCTTGAAAATCTCAAGATATGTGGAAATTAAACAACACACTGCTAAATAATACATAGGTCAAAGAAGAAATCTCAAGAGAAATTTTAAAAAATTTTGAACTAATTGAAAATGAAAACACAACTTATCAAAATGTGTGTGATGCAGATAAAACAGTGCTTAGAGGAAAATTTATAGCATTGAGTGCATATATTAGAAAAGAAGAAAGATATAGAATTAACGATCTAAATTTCCATCTTATAAAACTAGAAAAAGAAGAGCAAATTAAATTCAAACTAAGCAGATGAAAAGAAATAATAAAAATTAGAGCAGAAATAAATGAAATTGAAAACAGGAAGTCTCTATTGAAAGTCAACTGAACTAAATCTGGTTCTTTGAAAACATTAATAAAATTGATAGGCCTCTAGTAAGTCTAAGAAACAAAAAGAAAGAAGATACAGATCAAAAATGAAAGAGGGAACATCACTACAGACCCTATGAACATTAAAGGAATATTGTGAACAACTCTATTCTCACAAGTTTGATGTATAAGTTGAAATGGACAAATTCCTTGAAAGACATAATTTGCCAAAACTCACAAGAAAAAATGGACCATCTGAATAGGCCTGTATATTTAAAGAAATTGAACCAAGAATTAATGATATTACCAAACAGAAAGCACCAGGCTTAAGGTTCACTGGTGAAATCTACCAAAATTTTAAGGAAGAAATTATACCAATCCCTACTATCTCTTCCTAAAGATAAAAGGGAATACTTCTAAATCATTTTATGAGACCAGCATTACTCTCATATGAAAACCAGACAAAATATTATAGGAAGAAAAATTGCAGATCAATATCTCTCAGGATATAAATGCAAAAATCCTCAAACAATATTAGCAAATCCAATCCAATAATGTGTAAAAAGAATTATACACCATGACCTTATACACCATGACTGAGGGAGATTTATTTCAGGTATGCAAGGTTGATTCAATATTGGAAAATCAGTTAACATATCCATCATATCAACAAGCTAAAGACGAAAAATCACATGATTCTATCAGTAGATACAGAAAAAAGCATTTGTCAAAATCCAACACTCACTCCTGATCAAAACTCTCAGCAAACCAGGAATAGAGGGGAACTTTCTCAACTTGATAAGCAACATCTACAAAAAGTCATAGCTAACAGCTCAAATCAATACTTAATGGTGAGAAATTTAAGGCTTTTCTGCCAAGATCAGGAACAAGGATAAATGTTCCCTCTTACCATGCCTTTTAAGCATCACATTGGAAGTTCTAGCTAATGCAATAAAACAAAACAAAAACAAAAAGAAATAAAAAGTACACAAATTAAGAAGGGAGAAATAAAACTCTTTGTTCACAGAAGACATGATCATCTATGTAGAAAATCCAAAATAATCAACAAAAACTTTCTAGAAATAAGTGACTATAGCAAAGTTATAGGATACGAAGTTAATATAAGAAAGTCAACGGCTTCCTATATACCATAACTAGCAAGTAGAATTTAAAATTAGAAAAGTATTGTTTATATTAGCACCCTCCAAAATAAATATTTAGGTATAACTGTAACAAAATATGTACAAGAGCTATAAATGGAAAACTACAAAATTCAGATGAAAGAAATCGAAGAAGTAAATAAATGGAGATATAAACCATGCTCACTGATAGGAAAACTCAGTAATTTCAAGATGTCAGTTCGTTCCAACTTGATCTATAAATTCAATGCAATCCCAGTCAAAATCCCAGCAAGTTCTTTTGTGGATATTTACAAACTAACTCTAAAGTTTATATGGAGAAGGGAGAGACCCAGAATAGCCAACATGATAATGAAGGAGAAAAACAAAGTCAAAAGACTGACATCACCTAACTTCAAAATTTACTTAAAACAAAAGTGATAAAGAGAGTGCAATATAATAAAATAGGCAAATAGATCAATGGAATGGAACAGGGAACCTAGAAACAGACACACATAAATATAGGTAATTGGTATTTGACAAAGAAGCAAAGGCAATACAGTGGAGTAAAGATTATCTTTTCAAAAAATGGTGCTGGAACAATTAAACATTCACATGCAAAAAATGAAACTAGATACAGACCTTATGTCCTTCACAAAAATGAACTCAAAATACATCACAGACGTAAAAGTAAAATGCAAAACTATAACACTCTAGAAGATAATAATACATGAAAATAGAGGTAACTTTAGTTATGGCAATGGCTTTTTAAAATAAGACACAAAAGACATAATTTATGAAAGAAATAATTGGTAAGTGGGACTACATTAAAATTTTAAAATTCTGCTCTATCAAATACAATGTCAATAGAATGAGAAAACAAACCATACTGGCAGAAAATATTTGCAAAAGACCTATTTGATAGAGGACTGTTATTCAAAATATAAAAAGCACTCTTAAAGTCACAATAAGAAAGTGAACAAACCAATTAAAAAGCCAGCAAAAGACCTGAACAGGCACTTCACCAAAAAGACATACAGATGGTAAATAAACATATGAAAAGATGCTTCACAACCTGTATCATCAGGGAAATGCACATTAAATCAACAATATACCATCACACAGCTATTAGAATGGCCAAAATCCCAAACACTGACAATACCAAATGCTGATGAGGATGTGGAACAGCAGGAATTCTCATTCATTGTTGGTGGAGTGCAAAATAGTAAACTACTTTGGAAGACAATTTGGTGCTTTCCACAAAACTAAACATACTCTTACCATATTGTCGTCCAGCAATCATGCTCTTTGGTATTTACCCAAATAAGTTTAAAATAATGTCAACAATAAAAAAATCCGTTTACAATACTTACAGCTGCTCTATTCCTATTGCCTAAACTTAGAAGCAACCAAGATACGCTTTAGTAGGTAAATGGATAAATAAACTGCAGCACATGCAGACAATGGAATATTATTCAGTGCTAAGAAGAAATGAGCTATTAAGTCATGAAAAGACATGGGGAAAACTAATATGTATATTGGTAAATGAAAAAAGCCAATATAAAATGCTACACCCTGTATCATTCCAACGGTATGACATTCTGGAAAAAGAAAACTACAGAGACAGTTAAATGATCAGCTGCTGGCAGGGTTTAGAGAGGAGGGAGGGAGGAAGAGGCAGAGCACAATGGATTATTAGGGTAGTGAAAATACATTGTATGATACTATAACATGGGATACAAAGCATCGTATATTTGTCCAAACCCACAGAATGTACACCACCAAGAGTAAACCCAAACATAAACTATGGACTTTAGGTGATTATGATGTGTCAATGTAGATTCATAGACAGTAACAAATACACCATTTTGGTGTAGAATATCAGTAGTTATATGTGTATGTGGACAGGGCATATAAGGGAAATCTCTGTACCTTCAATTGCTCTAAAGGATAAAGTCCATTTTTTAAGGAAAAAAATTACTGAATAGAATGCTTTATTGAAATGAATAAGCATAATCAGTACATTTCCTTGAATATGTGTTTTATATCAATAAGACTCTTAAATATCAGGTTAAATATACCTGAAAATAATAAGTAAGCAGGAGATTTGACTTGAAGAAATAACCCAGAATTTATTTATTTATTTTTATTTATTTATTTGTCAGAGAGAGAGAGAGAGCACAAGCAGGCAGAGTGGCAGGCAGAGAGAGAGGGAGAAGCAGGCTCCCCGCTGAGCAAGGCGCCCGATGTGGGACTTGATCCCAGGACTCTGGGACCTGATCCCAGGACTCTGGGACCATGACCTGAGCCGAAGTCAGCTGCTCAACCAACTGAGCCACCCAGGTGTCCCAATAACCCAGAATTTAAAACAGAGAAATAAACCAATAGTGAATATGAAGGAGGGGTTAGGTGATATGCAGAAAAGATAGTAAATGGTATAATAAATCTTCGCCTAGGGTTCTGGAAAATGGTAAGGCAGAATATTGGGAAATGGTAACATTTGAGAAGACATAATTTTTCATAATTGATTAAGTAATATGTTTTTAAATTTAGAAAGCCCACCAATACATTTTAAAGACATTTTCATTTAGACATTATGTAGCACCACTATAGAACACAAAAGCAAAGAGAAGGTTTTATACGCAGGTAAAGAGAAGAGAAAGCTTACTTAAAATAAAATTACAGTTCCAGTGGTAGGTGATTTATTAACTTGATGAAAACCAGAAAACAATAAACACATTTCTTTAAAGTTTTGAGAAAAAACTAGCATACTATATTCAACAAAAGACATCTGTAAATAATACAAAATCTGAGAGTTTATCACCAAAAGCTTTTCTAGAGTAACTTCTAAAATATATTTCAGAAAGAAGAAATGGGATCACAGGACATAGATTTGTAATTCACGTTAGAATGAGAATTAAGAAAAGTATATGTGGCTAAATATAATGAAAGCCTCACAGCATAAAATGATAATAATTATAAAATGTTTGGGTATTAAAAAGACAGGATTGAATCATTATAAATCCAAAGCTATAAATCTGGGTAAGTTGTATATTGCTAAAGTGCTATTTAAAAAAAAAAAGGGTAAACATACTGATTAAATTTGGACTTCACATTGATTAAAGTTAAACATGAGCATCATAATTCCTATAATCCTAAAAAATTAAGATACTACATAACTTTCAAACAAATAGAAAAGGAAAAAATGTAACGAGGAAAACATCAGTTAATATGAAATGAGCTTTGTAAGAAAAAATAGGGCAAGTGATAAAAATAGAAAGTATAAAATGAGATGATAGAAATAAGTTCAAACATATCAGAGATCACAATTAAATGTGAATGGCCTGAATACTACAGGTAAGGAACTATGGTTCTCAGACATTTATACCAACTGTAAATATCAGCTAACTGATATTTATAGTAGACATTAATGAAACAACTCCTGGGGGATACTAATGCAATAGAAAACAAATATAAAATACACAAAATAAATAAATTACAAAATCAAGTAAGTCAAAATTTGTTTGGGGGGAAGCTATTTTGGGGGGAATGTTAAAGTCGCCAAAAAAAAAAATTAATGAATAAATTGCGAATATAATTGCAAATGTAGCAGAGATTTAAAAAAAATACTTTAAGCCAATTGATTTGAAAATCAGCAGGATATGGATAGATGCTTAAACAAAATGATTTAACAAAAACTAAACAGGAAACCCAGATGACACTAAAACCTTTAAAGATATTGACTCAATATTTTAAAATATTTCCATAAAGGAAACAGCAGGTCCATATGACTTTTGCAAATGCATTCTACCACACATTCAAGCAACAAATAATTCTGATTTTATACTGATTATTCTTGGACCTAGAGATAAAACACCCACTTATTTGGTTAAGCTGACATAACTAGAGGACAAAACTAGAGGACAGTATAAGGAAGAAAAAATAATTGTGAACAAGACAAAAACAAAATAAATTCAGTTATATATACATAATATATATAGCTAAAATCAGGAAAAAATCAATTATACAAAATTCAATTACATTTCTATACAATAGCTACAAATATTTTTTAAAATATAGCTCTTAAAAGATGCCTTATAAAATAGCAACAAAACAAAAAGTAACAAAGAATAACTCTTTTTAAAATAATATGCAAGATCTGATTAAGTAAATTATAAACATTACTAAGAGGAATTAATTAATTACATATAAACAAAGAAATTTCTGGATGAAGAAAGAATGTTGCAAAATTATCCACTATTTCCAAATTCATCTATTGATTCATCATGAATCTGGGTTTTCAAGAAATTTAACAAGCTGATTATAAAATGTATGTGATAAGCAAGGGATGAGATATAGCTAAAATTTCCTGAAATAATAAGGGAGGACTTATCCTACCAGATAGCAAGATATACCAAAAAACTACAGGAGTTAAGACAGTGATACTGGCACAGGTATAGACAACAGTGTCTGGAAACAAGGTAGAATTGTGTATCAGTAGAGAATGGATACATAAATTGTGCTGAGGCAATTGTGGCATTCATGTGGAAAAAAGTAAATTTGTACCATATTCCACACATATGCAGAATTAGTTTCCTGTTATTAACAGGCTAAAATGCGTATGTTATAGATTATCTTGATAACCTTGGCACAGGAAAGATGACTCTGAATATATTTATGCAAAGAACATGTTTATGACTTTGGAGGAAACTAGATTTAAGCAAGACATAAAACATGTGAACTCTAAAGGAAAAGAATGATAAATTCAACCGTATTAAATTAAGGACTTCTGCTCATTAGTTCTGTCTTAGCTGTTGTTACAATAATGTGGTGTAACGAATCCTGTCAAACCAAATGTTTTATAACCACAAGCACTGCTTTTCTTGGTCATGGCTCTGCAGATCAGCTACAAGTTAGTAGGGCTTGGTTCCAGACTTGAGATTGGGTTGCAGCTGCCCCAGGTATCTTCCTCAGACCAGGCTAACCCAGGGCATGATCTTCTAATTGAGAATAGCAGAAACACAAGATGGCAAGCCAAACGCTGCAAGCACATTCATGCCTTTGCTGTATCACATCTGCTCATATCCCATTGGCCAAAGCAAGATCCTTGGCCGAGCCCACCACTAACATGGCAGGGTGTCATACTCACACTAATCTGGAGGGGAGCACTATGGCTATATGGCAAAAGGTCTGAACCTATCACTCTATTACAGAGGAGTGAAGAACTGGTACCAGTACTCCTATCAACTATAGATACCTTAAGCCATGTAAAAAGTCAAAATTTGGGTGACAATATTTACCATGGATATGACTCTTAATTGATTAGCTTCCTAAATATAAAAACATATTTTATAAACCAATAAGAAGACCAACGATATGATTTAAAGGGGGCAAAAGATAGGAAGAGGCATTTTACAGAAAAGAAAGCATGAAAGTACAATTAAAAAGAAATGCTCAAGTTTATTGCAAAGAAACCAAACTAAGATAGCATGTCACACCTTCATATGTGTAAAACTTGAAAAGTCTCACTTTTCTAAGGGTTGGTAAGAATGTAGGCATTTGGAACTTTTATACACCACTGGTGGGAATATAAATTATTATATTACCTTTGGAAAACAACTGACATCTTATAGCTACAAAGATACTTAAATTCTTTGACCCAGCAATTCTACTGCAAATACCCTTTCCCAAATGCTACAAAAAACATGTACCTTGTAGCGTTTTTGTGAAGACAAAGAGCTAGAAACAACCCAGATGTCCACAGAATGGTGAGCAGATACATAGGAGACAGGACAGTGGTGTCTGGATGGCTCAGTCAGTTGGGCATTATTAGTCTTGGTTTCAGCTCAGGTCACAGTCTCAGGATTGTGAGACCAAGCCCTGTAACCAGCTCCGGACTCAGCATGGAGTCTGCTTGAGATTTTTCTCCCTCTCCTTCTGCCCCTCTTGCTCACATACACACGCTCTCTCTCTTTAAAATAATGAATGAATGAATGGTAAATAAAATCTTTTACACAATACGAAATAAGATAGTCATATAATATAATATTACAGCAATGGTAACGAATGAATTATATCTCTACATACGCACATGGATGAATGTCAAAAACATAATGTTGATTTTTAATTAAAAGCAAGTCTCTAAAAAATATAGAGAACAGATACTAGCATATGAAGCTCAAATAAAAGCACAAGCAATCAGGTTGCTTAGGGATCATTAATATATTAGAAATTCATAAAGAAAAGCAATAGAATTATAAACACAAAATTCAGTGAGAGGCACAAAGGGGTAATACATCCTTTATTTTCTTAAACTGTATCATGGTGCTTATTTTACTAGCCTTTACACTATATATAAAGTGTAAAGGCTAATAAATGTATTATATATAGTGTGAATGCATTATATGTATATTCGTTTACATATACAAACTTTTGGAGTTGAACATCAAAAATCCAATTATCAAAATAATTTGCAGAATTTCTTTTTTCTTTTGGAGCTTCTACTACTTCCTCACAAATGGGTGTTTAATCATCTGAGCATCCCACAATTTAATCACCATTAATTCTGTCACTTTTTCAGCATTTCCTAGCTAGCCATTTTCACTGCAGGCTTGCTTTTTTTTACTGTTCTGAACTAGGATGGGAAGCACTAAGCATGTGTTCAGCTAGTGGGCAATGCTGACACCTTATGTGGGTTAAATGTGGTTAAATCTAGGTACGTAACAGATCAATGGGATAGAAAGCGAAACAAATGTTAAAAACAGCAACAACCATTAAACATTTTCTCCAGGCCAGACTGTGTGATAAGCAATTTATCCTGAAATAAGTTGGAAAATGCTCACACCAGCCCCATGGACCAGCAGCCTCATTTTTCAGGACTCAAGGCACAGAGTTGTTATGTAATTTCCCAACATCATATAGCTATTAAGTGATGATGATATTGCTTTACAAGCCCTCTCTTACCCACTATGCTGTACAGTACTGAATGTTAAAACAAAATCACAGAGCAATCAACTGAAGTGTCAATGTACCAAACACATAGCAAATGATCATTTGTAAATATAAACACAACATTTTAAAACTCTGCAAATTAACCGAATAAATTATGTGCAGGATGGTACCCCTGGCAATTTACTCTGTATCAGTCCATATGGCTTCTCTCATTCTTATCAACTATTCATTTTGTGTGTGTGTGCCTCGTTTCTTTTTTACCTTTTTTCCTCCTCCAGGGATATCTTTTCTTATTTCTATTCCCAAAACGTCTCTCAAATTTTCCACAATTTTGTTCAGTTTAAATTGCTTTCTGGTATTGAAATGAGAGATAACATGTAATAAAGGAGGGAGAGGGTCCTAACTGGTCAGAAATACTTAGGTTTGAAGTACATTCTCTCTAAATAACTAGCTTATTTTAGCTATTCGAATTATTTAATATGGTGACTATTTTCACCTTCATGCTCAAGAAATTACACTTTTAAACTCTACCAATCCCAGTTAAGTGTGTTTCAAAGCAAGCATTTCAGGTCATGTCCTGGTTTTTCGAGGATCATTTTTAAAGTTCCTTAGTTTAGTGCACCCCTCCCAGAGCACTTAAACCATTTACTAGGAGAACTCATCAAGGACTAAGACTTATAAGCAGTCTAAATTAAATTACATTATAACAATGCATTTTCCATTCCCATGAAGAGGCATATTTTCACACTGGAATCATGATTTCAGCCTCTGCCTTTCCCCCCACTGACTCCTGCATCAGAACCTTCTGTGACATTAATCACTACCTGGAAGATTTCCACACACACAAGGAGGTACATAGGTCACCTTCTATGCGGCCAAGGAAAGCTGCATTATCTGTGACCAAAAAGCCGTATACATTAGGCAGAAGCCTTCAGGAAGTACACGAGGCAAACTTCGCCTGAAGCCACTCATGTAAAATCTACTCCAGCACATGATCAAGGTTATAGATCCAGGTCAAGCCGAAAGCCATCACAGGAGAGCCAACCCCATCGGCAGTTTCCCTCATTGCGTCTCTATATTACATCACTGCATCTCAGTAAAAGGTGATTTTGCTCCCTCCTCCTACCTGCCCAAGATACAACACAGCTGTCACAACTTAGAGGGGAGGTTATGCTTGGCATATACTGAGTAGGGGCCAGGGAACTGTGAACATCCTACAGTGCACTGAAGAGCCCCCACAGCAGAGAATATCTGGCCCGAAACACCAACACTGCCAAGATGGAGGGACCTGCACTATGTCTCTACTTCTTTTCGTTAAGCTGAGTAGAACGGAAGCTGAACTTATGGCCTGCCACCTGTCAGCCAAAAGAACAGCCATTCACCTTGTTGCTAAAAAGAACCACCATTGTCTTATGTATCGGATGAGCTTCAGTGGGTTCTGGGCTCTTTGGTTGGTTGAGCCAATTAGATGCATTCTTTTTTTCTTGCTCTAGTTTGAGCAAGTTTCTCTTGTCCTAAGAGGAAAAGTGCCATTTTGTCAAATGAGATATGAGATTGTAAATGCTGACCAGCTTATGGAAAAACCTCCCTCCCTCTTACAAAAAAAAAAAAAAAAAAAAGACCAGAATTCACTGTTTTCTCATCCGGCCTGTGGATATTACTGTGAGACTGCACATGTGAGCTGGTGCAACTGCTTAAAAGCATGAAGGAAACCCATGAAATGCTCAAAGTGACAGAGCAGGAAAATGGGGGAAAATCCTGAATCTTTGATATTGTCACTAAGCTGCTGAATTAACCAACATCATGAATGCCCTACACCAAAGTTTCCATGTCATTATAGATTTTCCTTTTTGTTTCCTTATTGTTACATCGATTTCCTGTTACTTGCAACTGAAAGTATCCTAATACATTCACTATGGCCTACTCTGTCTCTCGAGGAAAGAAAATTGGAATACGTAATATTATTTGTTTTCCTGGGATTGTGGCATTCAAATGAAATATGTGATTAAGAAGTAGCTATGGGGGGGAGGAGCAAGATGGCAGAGAAGTAGGAGGGTGAGATAGAGTCGGATACCAGAAGGTCATCTAGATAGTTATTAAATCATTCTAAAAGCCAGCATACTCAACAGGAGAGAGAAGAGAGGAAGAAGAGCAATTCTAGGAGCAGAAAATCGACCACTTTCGGAAAGGTAGGACGTTTGGAAAAGTGATTCCAAAGCGACCGGAAGAGAGACCACAGGGGGAGGGGCCGGCTCCCTGCAGCCGCAGAGCCGCGGAGCACAAAATCGAAACTTTTAGAGTCTGCTCTGCTGAGGGACATTGCTCCAGAGGCTAGGCCGGAGGTCTGGCCCTCGCGGGAACAGAGTGGTTTCAGGACCCATGAGATCATAAAGAGACCGGGGGTGTCTGACTGAGGTAGAGCTCCCAGATATCAGGGCGGAGAAGCCGGCGGCAGAGAAAGAGCCGCGCAGTGCGTTTTCAGCTGGGGCTTACCCTAGATGGTGGCCGCGGCCCTTCGAGTGGGACCACATAAGGAATTCCGGAGAGACGCCCTTCCTCCTTGGGGAGGAGCGGCGCTGCAGCGGGCAGCAGGAATCTGCTGGGTTTGGAGACTCCAGACGGGGCCGTGGGCCAGAGATAGAGGCGCGCCGCCACTGGTGACTGAGCTGGGAGCTTGTGCGGACCCGGGAGACGGGAGTGACTGACTACTTTCTTCTGAGGGCACACTGAGGAGCGGGGACTCCAGCGCTCAGTTCCTCCGGCGGAGACTGGGAGCTGCCATTTGCATTCCCAGCCTCCAGGGCGGTATGGAAAGCGCTAAGGGAACAAAGACTCCAAAGAGCAAAACTGAGTGAATTGCTTGGCCCCTCCCTGGGCAAGGGTGGGGCAATTCCACCTCACACAAAGACATCTGAGAACCAAGTTCAAAAGGCCCCTCCCCAGAAGATCAGTGAGAATATCCAGCCAAGCCCAAGTTCATCAATCAGTGAGAACTGAAGAACTCCAGAGTACTTTTCTCTCTCACTCATCTATTCTTAGCTCGATAAAATGACAAGGCGGAAAAACTCACCACAAAAAAAAGAACAAGAGACAGTACCGACGGCTAGAGATCTAGTTAGTACAGACATCAGTAATATGTCGGAAATAGAGTTCAAATGACAGTTATCAAATTGCTAGATGGGCTCGAAAAAAGCATGGAAGAGATCAAAGAATCCCTTTTGGGAGAAATAAAATCCCTTTCGGTAGAAATAAAAGAAATAAAATCTAACCAAGATGAAATCAAAAAAGCTATTAATGAAGTTCAAACAAAAACAGAGGCTCTTAATGCTAGAATAAATGAGACAGAAGAAAGAATTAGTGACATAGAAGACCAAATGACAAAGAATATAGAAGCTGAGAAAAAGAGAGACAAACAACTATTGGACCACAAAGGAAGACTTCGAGAGATAAGTGATACCATAAGACACAACAATATTAGAATAATTGGGATTCCAGAAGAAAAAGAAAGAGAGAAAGGGGTGG
>CM052800.1:74885505-74942788 GCA_028533885.1 Nasua narica | reverse complement strand
AGATGTCCATCAACAGATGAATGGATAAAGAAGAGGTGGTATATATATTCAATGGAATACTATCCAGCCATCAAGAGAAACGAAATCTTGCCATTTGCAACGACGTGGATGGAACTAGAGGGTATTATGCTAAGCGAAATAAGTTAGTCAGAGAAAGACAATTATCACATGATCACTCTGATATGAAGAATTTGAGAGGCAGGGCAGGGGCTTATGGGGGAATGGGGAAGAGAAATGAAACAAGATGGGATGGGGAAGGAGACAAACCATAAGAGACTCCTAAACTCACGAAACAAACTAAGGGTTGCTGGGAGGTGGGGGGGGGTAGGGATATCGACATTTGGGAGGGTATGTGCTATGGCAAATGCTGTGAAATGTGTAAACCTGATGATTCACAGACATGTACCCTGGGGTAAATAATACATTATATGTTAATAAAAAAATTAAAAAAAAATAAGTAGCTATGGGTTCAAGCTCAACTAGGATTCCAATCATCATCCTAGCACACCCCCCACATGTCCCACATGGAAAAACCTACAAAACTTTATCCTTTCCTGGCTTGCATGGGGTGCGGCGCTGTCTACCTTATCTGATCTCTTTAAGAGCCACAACTGTATGAATGACATTAGGGCCACATAAATGGCACCCTTGAGGAAACGATAAAGTTTCATAGAAATAGCTCCAGGAATTTTCTCGAGTCTGTTCTGCTGTCCCATCTCTGTCATCATATTGCGGAGCTTGTCATGGTGTGCATCAACTCATGCTTAGGAATGATGGGGAAATTGTGCTACAAACTTCCTTCCAATTGGATTCGCCTCTGATTTCCTAACCAGTTTCTTCTCTAGGGTCACTCAACAAACTCCAAAATGACACAATTATAAAATCATCAAAACTTCTGTGACATTCTCATCCCAGGACTGGTATGAAATCACAGACCCAAGCCTTATTGTATTCGGAAATAGGAGAAATCCTGTTAGATTCAAGTCTTCAATGCTAAAGTCATTGCTAAGTCTACTTCATTATGATTTATTAAGCAATTGTGTTTATAAATAAGCAGTACTACTAGAATCAACTAGAATTATTTACCAGAAAAAAATCATCCCTTTGGTTTCAAACTTTGTTCAAAGAGAAGCCTAAGGAAACCAGATTTCTACATTCCCAGAGAAGAGGGATTTGATTAACATGGCCATCATTGCAAATACTGTGCTCTACTGTCTCAGACACAATTTTATTTCATTTGTAACCTATGAATTATAGAACAGATTCCTGGCATTGTTATCTGCATGACCCAATAAACACAAATATTTCCATTTTTTCTGCTCTTCAGGGAAGATTGTAACAGAGTTATCACTGAGCCTGGCTGTCTGAACCCATTTTCGTAATCCCAGTTTACTAATATATCTAGGATCTGATTACAGGTCCCAATGGGAAAAACAAAAGTTGAGAAATTAAACTACAGTGGATTAATTTCTGATGAAATTAAAGCTGATAACTCCTCCTTCCACTCATTAATAGCATCAGAATTTTCCTTTTGTTTTCAAGGGTGGATTTCCTGGAAAAATTCCATAATAATCTGACCCTGCTTTAATGAGACACCATTAACCAAGCAAACATTTCCACTTCGCTGAACAATTAAATCTGTCACGTGGCAACTGACATTCTCAAACATGCTGGAAAATGCTGCTCAGGAGAAATTCATTCAGTGAACTCTTGGCACACATCTCCTGAGCCTACCCTTTGAAAAGCAGAATATAAATACCTGTAGTGCTAATAGGTCTGTTATAGCAGTCATTTCAAGGAAAGGGCAGAGCAGCATTACATTACTTGAAACAGTTTTCAGCTCACAGCATCCCCAGATATTAGTAGAAATGAAAAAGAAACTACTGCTATAGCAAACGCAAATTTTTTAAGTATCTGTGCTAGTCATTTGCCCACGTACCATGTGTACTGTAGTTAGAACATTGTGGTAATTGATATTCCTATTTTTACCATGTAGAATTCACATTTTCAGGACATCATAAATTTGTGCAAGCATACTGACAGAGTATAATCACTTTACCTAGAAGCAAACATTCAGATTTTTATTTTTATTAAAGGTCATTAAATCAATATATTCCAAACAATTTTAGCCCTAAACATTTGGATGCGCAAGCATAGGTAAATTTAGTCCTTGAGAGGTGTTCAGAGATTAAGTCAGCCTTTACGAATATTGAGACATTTTTTTATTGCTGCTGGGATCAGGAGGTAAGAGTAGAAGTTTTTTAAATTATATTATTATTATATTATGCCTCCAAATGGACAGTAACTTGAAAGGAGAATAGACACTGAAGGCAAACCTTGTGGCTTTTCTTTCTGCACTCTGAACATTAAATAGTAGCTCAATCAATATTCTGATTTGTAGGTGGAAATGGACTAATCCAGTCGCAAATGTTTTAGGGAATTTGGAGACAAATTAGAAAATCCCTTACAGTATCTTTTATGCCTAAAATGTCAAAAGATATTTTAAAGAGAAAACTGTAGGAATTTGAGTGTCTTTTTGCATTTTTAAAAAGGATATAACTTTCAGGCCTTGATGGAAATGCCATTCTTTCTAGATGAATGTTCACATTAAGAACTTACAGCCTTACATTTAGACATCCAGACATGAGTACTATTCTCAAAGTTAAGAACAATTTCTCAGAAGTTTGTGTCAAGAAGCAAGGCTCACCATATATTTAGATCAGGTGCACTTTCAAGAGTTCAGGGTATCCCAAAGTCAGACAGTCTCTGGAAAAGCACAGCAGAGGGAAAAACAAATGCACAGGCACTACAGGGGGTAAGGAAGAGTATGCTCCCGTTCGAAGGAAGGGCAAGGAGGCATGCAAGACTGGAACAGAGGAGGCAAAGGGAGAGCTGCAGGAGGGATCTGTCAGCGGTCACAAAAGCACACATTTTAGTCTGTATGGAATGGGAAGTCAGCAGAGGACTGTGAAGATAAGAGTGAGGTGATCTGCCTATAGAAGATACAAAAATACATATATCAAATGTTCAAAGCAATCACCAATTATTAGCCACTGGAGTAAAAAATTCATAAGTTTGCCTCTCATTTAAGTCACCTACACAATCAAAATTTTGATTAGCTGGAGAATTAACAAAATTCAAATAAAGAGAGGATTTCCAGTGATACCAAACAAACTAGGAGCATAGCTACAAAAGGCTGGGTCTTGGGCTCCTCTAGTTGATGAGCTCCTGAAGCATAGGAAGTTTCCTGTGATGCTCTTGGAGACTTTAAAAACATTGGGGAGCATGGGTGGCTCAGTGGGTGAAGCCTCTGCCTTCAGCTCAGGTCCTGATTTCAGGGTCCTGGGATCAAGCCCCACATCAGGCTCTCTGCTCAGCAGGGGGCCTGCTTCCTCTTCTCTCTCTGCCTGCCTCTCTGCCTACTTGTGATCTCTCTCTGTCAAATAAATAAAATAAAAAATCTTTTAAAAAAACATAACTGATTTTGGCTTTTGCTGTTTTATGTTTCTCTTCATAGCTATCTTGACATGAGAATCTAAAGCTGTTACTCTCTTCCACATAAATGAAACAAAGGCAAAGTGAAGGTTAGGGATAAGAAACATCCCCAAAAAGATTCAAGGAGGGACCAACACAACTGTTTCTGAGAAACAATCTCATCTCCACACTCAACTTCTTTTTCATTTAAAAGGAAAACTACATAGATACTATGATCAGCAAGGTTAGAATACAGTAGAAAGTTTTCTTATATCCTTGTCCTAATTTGCTCGTTGTATGGAGGTAGACAGTTTATTTCTATTTCATACTCCCACCTGGTTTCACCGAGGTCTTACAGAAATAAATAAACTCATATGGTGAAGTATTTTGAAGATGAAATGTACTGAGTACGTGCTATCCTTTGGTGACTATACATAGAAAAGCATTATTGTCACAAATAATAAAAAGCTGTAACATAACCTTTCGCTGCCAATTACCTCCTTTTGTAAGGCTTAACATGCTGTATTTAAAGTAATAATGCATGATTATTCAATATAGAAAGAAGTTGTTAGGTACTTGCAATTACGTGAGTTGTCAACTGCCGAAAGGCTTTTTCTAGACAAACTGGGTACAATGTTGAAAATGTTATACCTCCAAAAAACCTGAATAGTTTAAATACATTACTACTTATAAAATAAAAGAATATTTAAGTACCAGTGTCAGAAATAATAGAGCAATAATCATGTTTTAGTTTTTTGCTTAAAATTTCGTATTTTTGCGTTACACTTAGATAGGAATGAAGAAAATTTGTTCCATAATGTAAGAATGATTGCAGTGGATTTTAGCATACTATGGAATTCTAGAGTTCATGTGAGAAGCAATGGCCTTTTGATCAGGAAAATAGTCTGGTAGCTGCTGTGGGTATTAAAGAAGTCTTCCATGCATTGTCTTCAGAGAGAACACAGAATGCAAGGAGGATGAGTGCTGGGTGAGACATGGGGGAGAGGAGGAGACGAAGAGTCAAGAAGAACGTAAGAATACTAACAATAAGGAAGATAGAAATGAGGATGATACAACAACCAGTGGGGAAGAAAAGAAGCCCAACAACATGGTAGGAGGCTGTGCTCAGAGGATCCCTTCGGAAATGGAAGCCATACAGAGTTTTTTAAGAAAATTCTTAAATTTTAAATTGTTTTCCTTATTATGTGATAGCATGCAAACTTCCATTAGCACCTGTCCTCCTGCACCCATAAATAACATCAGAGTGATACAGCCTGTTTACTGTGTTTCCTGTATGCTTTGGGGTAATCACAGACAAAAGCATGTCTGTGGTGATCGTGGATGGACAGATCAATCCAGACCCAGAAAGAAACGCTAACCAGATTGAGGAAAGAATTGAGAATTGGACTGGTGTGCATAAATACTTGAAAATTTCCAGAAATCACAGGAGACATCCTGGCTTTCCAATGAGGTGTGGAATGGGACCATAAATGATATTTTTACAAATGTTAAAGGAAAATTTGACCCCATAATGGCAGACTCAATGTGGTCACAAAACTCTGGGTCACATACATGTGGTAGAAATTATTGGGATGCCATTATTTCTTATAAAAACTACATTTAAAAATGTATCATGTATTTAAGTGAATAATGACTTCCAAAAAACTCACTAGAAATAACTAGTTGGTTACTTACTATTTAATAAGTTTACTTCTTCAGGCGTAAACTATTTGGAGTCCTTTTTCTCTTTAAAATTTTGAAATTTAGTAGTTATCTTACTTGAATCTTTTTCAGCCTCAATTTATTTCTTCAATTTTCAACTTGCACATCCATGATCAAACATGCCAGTGAATACAACTGGGGCAGCCTAATTGTCCCCATTAGCCCTCCAGGTGCAACACTGTGTTGCCAACATTCTGCAGGGGCCAGTCCTTTGCTACCAAGGCTATCAGATGAGCAGAGAGGGTAGACATTCCCAGCAATCAGAGAATTAAAATGTTTTATCTACCCCAGTGCACTCGGGCACTTTTCAGATGACCAGAAACGGTGACAGTGTCACAGAGCAGTGGAAAGTCTGGACTTCTGACCTAGGGCTCTTTCACGGTGTAGCATCCTTCCAGGGGCTTTGCAGCAAACCTACACTTCTCCAGCTCCATGTTCCTCATAAAGTATTCCCAATTTCAGGAGCTAGTACAGAGCTCTCTCTTTGCTCACATACACGGCCCAATGCAGATTTTACTCTATAGTTGGCATTTCCACATAGAGATAGCATTGTGTCACTGTTCTGGAAACTGGTCTTTTAAGGAAGTATGTGTCTCAGTGTAACAAAGAAATACCAAACAGACCAGGCATATGACTTTTTTTAAAGACTCCAATTCATCCTGTTAAATATGTATACATCGTAGTCAAATTCATCTTTGTAAATGATCTATCTGTAATATGGTTCAGAAAAATGACCTGATTATCTGTGACAGATTCTGGGATGGTTCCCAATGATGCCTGCCTCCTGGTATTCACACTCTTGTGTTGTCCCTTCCTATGTTATATCAGGGTCTCTATGACCTACAGAATAAGGCAGAGTGATAAATAGTTCAATGCTGTGATTAGATTATAAAAATTGTCATAGCTTTTGTCTTGGTAGCTTTCTCTTGCACTTTCTCTCTCACTCGAAACACTTGCTCTGGGGGAAGCCATGTTGTGAGCAGCCCTATGGAGAGGCTCACATAGCAAAAAGCTGAAGCTCCTGCCAATGGCCACTTGAAAGAGCTTGGAAGCAAATCCACCAGCCTTAATCACAAGTCTTCAGAGATGGCATTCAATACCAGCAGTTTAGGAGAGCTGACCCACAGTCACTCAGCTAAGGCACTTCCAGGTTCCTGATCCCCAGAAACTGGTGACATAGTAAATATTTGTTGTTTCAAGCTGCTAAGCCTTGGGGAGATTTGTTACGTAGCCAACAATACCAAATACACTTTATCTCCTTCCTTTGCCAAGTACATGCTAGGACAAAATGAGGCTTTGGCTGGTGCAATGTATGGTATAATTCTGGGGGCAGATGTGGGAGCCTGCCATCGCTAACATTGCTAACCATTGCCCCAAAGAGGTTTCAAGAAGCTCTATCTTGAGTAACTTATAGATGAGAACAAAGTAGACAATTTAAAATCAAGATGCTACTATCAAGTCGGCAGGACAAAGAGATAGAACAAAGGATGAAATTCAAAAGGAATGCAGGCATGGAGCCTGGAACACCTCTTCTGAGACTTTGGGATTGCCTTATCTGGTTTCTGTGCCCCTGAAAATGGTGTGCTATAAGGACTTAAAAGAGGTTGCTCTTTAGCAAGCGTTAATACGACATTTAAGGGCTTCCATAATTGGGATGAATCTCACTGTTCCTCTTTACTATTAACTCTGTATCTCAGCTTCAAATAAATACAGTGTTTTCTTATCTTTATGGAAGTCATTACATCTGACAGGAATTCCCTGTCTCCTTCTATTCACATGATCCCTTGGACTGGACCCATTTTTTAGAGCCAGCCTGATTCAATTTCCTCTTCAGACTCTCCTCTGAAAAAAACAACTCTTAGGGATTACTCCATCCTCTTATAAAGAAACCAGTATGTGTGTCACTCCATACTGCCTCCGTTCTTTGTGCCTATTTCCACAATATGCAAACAATTTCTAGATGACAGGAGCCCTCTCTACTACATTATTGTATCTTCTACAAAGTTCCTGGTACATTTATTTGATAGGTAAGTGATAAATAATGGTTAATTGTCTTCTATAAATTTTCTTATTGCAAAATGAAGGCCTGTTTATTGTGGACAGTTTTAAAAAGTCAGTCAAAAAGAGAAAAAAATTTCAACTAACCACTCAGAAAAAACCACTCAGTATTTTTGGTGGTTTAGTCTTTTTGCAGGTGTGTGTGTGTGTGTGTGTGTGTGTGTGTGTGTGTTGTAAATGAAATGGAACCAAACTGATTATGTGCTTGTTTTTTTTTTTTTTTTACAATGAATAGCACAACTTCACTGAATGCCCCATTTGGACATGGAGCAAAGTCTTGGGAGGTGATTGTTTTGATGTAGCTCTACATTAATACAAGTCCTGTGAAAGCAGTATGTCACTTATTTCTGATCCTTTACGGGCTATTTCTATCTAAAATACCATCATGAATATAAGCAATATTCTCAGTTTCGGTGGATTTCAATGTCATGTCATAAGCAATAATGCTTCCTACTTCAAAGGAAATAACTATCAAACTATTTCAATGAGATTTAAATAAAACAGAGAAATAACTCAACTTGCAACTCAAAATCCATGTATATAGCTCATCTAATTTTCCAATATTGACCACGACAAGGAGGGGTTATGTTCCCAGAAAATCTGTCATCTTTCATTTTGTCATGCTTAATAACAGCTTTGAAAGGACAGGAAATGACAGAATTGCAACTCCCTTTCGCTTCTAATTTCCTCTGTTTTAATCACTCCTTTTCTATTGTTTAAAAAAAAAACCACACATCCTGATATGACTTAACATTTAGTTTCATAATCTATGAAATGGGAAAGATAGTGGTACTTACCTCATTGGGGTAATTCTGAGAATTTAATGAGTAAAGTACTTGAAACACTGTCTGGCACATGATAAGCATTTAAAAATGTTACTACATATTGTATCTGTCTTATTTTCTAACCCTAATAGCCACACTTCTGCATGTATATGGGTGAATATGTGCAGGCATACACACACACATGCCCACACCGACACACACACACACACACACACACACACACACATTCAGTCACTTTGTTTAAACCAAGTAATACAACTCTTACAGGCTCCTTGATGTGTGAGTTCTGAGTCTCATTCCTCATGACTTCAAACAAGGGTCAGTTACATAATTAAACAGGTAAGTATGAATTTCTCACAAGTCAGTAAACAGATTGTTTCTGTTCGAAGTAAAATGTTCATCATTGAAAAGAAAGTACAGATTATTGATTCCTAAAAGAAAACAATTTGGATTGCTTGGAGACTGGGTATTAATACACAGTCCAAAACTTGTAATTAATATCAAAGACATTTATTTTGTTATTGAAAGTGAATGGCTGAAATCTGTAGATTCATAATCTATAACAGAAATCTATAACAGAAAACTGTATTAAAAGCTCTGACATTTGATCTAATGTTATCCTAGTACTATCTTAACAACTGTTAAATGTACCATGATCCTGGCTTTGTATTATGACTACAAATCCCATCTGAAAATGTAAACTTCTAATCCCTAAATAGACTCACTACTGGCTCAGGAATCCCTCAGCCCACAAGGCAGCTTGGACATGACTGTCTTCCCTATTAAGCCATAAATCCTAGTTACTTTATCAACAACTGAACATGGCAACTTCCACAGTCCCAGCTGCAACACAGTCATGAAGCTTGCTCTTGGACAGCAGGGCAAGGTTTGGGAAGAACCTGAGAAGGAGTCATTTGGCCTCTCCTTTCTTTGCTCCTTTCTCTCTTCAACATGCCCTGTCCCAAATGCACTTCCCCCTCCAGGATCCCCTGCTCTTTTCCTCTCCCTTACTCAAAATATTTATGGTGATGTACAAATGACCAAGGATTCTTCAAGTATTATTTCTCCAGGTATTCACCTTCACTTGAGGCCAAAAGATGGAACTCTATAAAAGTTAAAATTCAAGCACCAGTATTAAATTACCGGTTTGAAAACACATCACATAGTCCCTTAATTATGCCATCTTATAGGCCAATGTTGAATTTGAGGATGTAGTAACATATTCCTAGTATTGTCTTGCATCAGCTGAATAATCACTATATTTATAGTGCTTGGATCTTCTTTTATATCATCAGAGACTGGTGAGAAGGATAGAAACAGTTCAGTGGCAGGATGGGAGGAGAGGGTTATAAAGAAGATAGAGGGCTTTAATAGTAATTTCATATGACAAATTGACTTTTTTAAAGACTCTTTATATGAGAGAGAAAGCAAGTGCACCTGTGCACGAGCAGGGAGGTGGGGGAGGTGAGGCAAAGGAAGAGGAAGAGGCAGAGAATCTCCAGCAGATAATGCCCTGAGCACAGAGCCTGACTTGGGTGACTTGGGGCTTGATCTCAGGACCCTGAGATCATGACTTGAACTAAAACAAATAGTTGGGTACTTAACCAACTGTGCCACCCAGGGGCCCCATAACCAACTGATTTTTAAAAACTTACTTATTGAACAAATATAATATTCAAAAGAAAATTGAATAATTTTGTTAAACATTCCACTAGTCTAATAATCCAATGTTTTTTTGTGATGTGCATTAATAGTTTACTCACTGATGCTTATTGAAAACCTTCTATATGTCAGGTGACTTGCCATCCTTTTTCTAATCCTTGTCATCCTCATTTATGCAGAATTTTTTTTTTTGCAGAATTTTAAATAACCATGATCATGGCATAGACTATTTTTTTCTTTTATTTACTATATCATAAACAATTTTATGTGCTGCTATTTAAAGATATGAGTTAAATTAGATACATTTTTCAGAAAAAAGTGTTTCTTGGGATTAGCCAATTGAGAGGTTGGTGGGAAATGCCTTTCCTGGAATTAATGGGAGGCATTATTAATGCCATGAAAGCCCTTCCCATAATTCCAAAATAGTTTATCTGGAAAATTTCCAAGGAACCTCATCATTTGTGCCTAGTGCAAGAGGGAGACAGCTTTTATTGGATTTGAGAAAAGCTAATAGCCCTCTGAAAACTTATTACATATAATTTATTTACATACTAGACATTAGTATATGCTCACAAGGTGTCTTTCAGACTTCTTTTCACTAAAGAAGGCTCTAGTGGGAGCTGTGTTTTGTTTCCAGTAAAGTTTCCAGAGGCTTGAAGTCTCCCTGTCAAGGTTCCGGTGAGTTTAGAAAACATATGTGTGTGATGGATTTTCCAGGCCAAAACCCTTCTCTGTGTAGTCATGACTTCCTAAAGCCTGAGCTGCAGTATCTATTTTGCTTTCAAACGAAAGCAAGCTGCACAAAGACACAGGGCTTGGCAAGACTGTGAAATGAACAGAGTAGGAGTAAGCACAGAGAAATAGGGAATATTGAACTTCTCCTAGGCCACTCTTCTATCTGTCTAAAATATGACTCCAAGAGTAAGGTTGCAAAATGGTATTTAAATTCTTCTTTCTTCATCCTTAAAAATATGGGTGAAGATAAGCCAAATTTTCCTAAATCATGTTCTGGAAATAAGACAAAAGTAATATGCTGGAGCAAGGTGAGGGAGGAAAGTAGTTCAGCCTAGAGGCAAATGCTCCCCCATTAACATGCTGTTAAAGCACAGAAAAAAAAAGCACAGAAATCTTAGTATCTTAGTTGCCATTAAGTTTCACAGGAAACTGAAGGACTGAAAGGCAAGAATCTGTGGATTCTGGGAGTATGATGAGGTGAAGGTACAAGGAGGGTAAGTGTGGTTAAGACAAAAAATTTTTCTTCCCTCCCTCCCTCTCTCATTCCCTCCCTCCCTTCTATCTTTTCCTCTCTCCTTTCCTCCTTCTTCTTTTTTCTTTCTACCTTTCTTCCTTTTCATTTGACAGGGAAGTCTTGTTGTAATAAAGGTCTGTCAATAATAAGTTCTGCTTGCTTCTTTATTTTGCCTAGCACTGATCTGAGCATCTACCACGTTTCTCTTCCCATAGTTCCAGATAATGTACTGCCTGTCCCTCTTACAGTGAGTACATCAGCTCTGATATGTCGTGAATAGTCACAGAGTGGTAGTCAGGAGACTAAGTGCATGACTCCCACTTCTGATTCCTTCTCTTGGCTCTGCTCCTACTACAAGGGTACTGGTCTTAAAATGGAGGTCTCAAAAACCTGCTAAAAATTATCAGTAATATTATTTATTGAAAGCCTTTTATGCGTCAGTCTCAGGTCCATCTAACTCCAAATGCCCTGCTCATGTACCACATATACTAATTTTGGTCAATATCTTTCTTTCCTTCTCTTTTTCTTTCTTTCTGTCTGTCTTTCTTTTTTTCCCTCTCTCTTTCTTTTTTTTTTTTTTAAGATTTTATTTATTTGATGAGAGAGACCCAGCAAGAAAAGGAACACAAGCAGAGGGAGTGGGAGAGGGAGAAGCAGGCTTCCCGCTGAGCAGAGAGCCTGATGCAGGGCTTGAACCCAAGACCCTGGGATCATGACCTGAGCCAAAGGTAGATGCTTAACAACTGAGCCACCCGGGCACCTCTTGGTCAATATTTGTTACAGGCTATATAGTTTGAAAAAAATAAGGTGAGATAGTAGAAACTTCAAGATGTTTCTTGGGACGCCTGGGTGGCTCAGTTGGTTAAGCAGCTGCCTTCAGCTCAGGTCGTGATCCCGGCGTCCTGGGATCGAGTCCCGCATCGGGCTCCTTGCTCAGCAGGGAGCCTGCTTCTCTCTCTGGCTCTCTGCCTGCTTGTGTTCTCTCTCTCTCTGACAAACGGATAAAATAAAATCTTTAAAAAAAAAAAAAGATGTTTCTTTACTCAAGGACCCTCAACCATTTAAAATGACATAGCCATATTTATATGTGCAAGAGAAAAGTTGTGAGTAGGATGCCCCAAATTCCTGGACTATGCTGCTTCTCCATTCTCTTCACCCTCATCCTTCTCCTCGCCCTCCCTTTCCGTTCTTCTCTCTCTCCCTCTCTAGGTCTCTCTCTTTTTGTCCCAAGGTCTTACAAATAACACGTCAAATATATTTAGAAGGTAAAATTGATCTATATAAATTTATTATATATAAAAGCCAATAAAACTACGTGAAAAGTTCCCAAGGCCTATATTTTATGCTCTTTCAATAAGTTAAAACAAATACTTTTGTTTTAAAGTTCATACAAATCAAAAAAGCATATATAAAAAAAAGAGAATAATGACCAATCATTTCCTCATGTGACAAAATCAGTTAAATAACTACCACTATAACAAAACAAAAATTGATTAAAGAAAGAAAGAGACATCTGCCTTGGCATATTACAAATTCCTATTATTTAATTTCAACTGAGCTTTCATTGCTGCTTGGCAAATGTTCTCTCCTTGTTGACTTCATCACATAGTCTCCAGAGTGGCCCTTGCTCCCTTCTGCTTTCCTTGGCCCCCACCCACTTCCTCCAGTCCACCTCTGCCTGCCCCATTCCAGTTTGTAGATTTGCCTCCCACTTTACCAAATGGGGGGGCACATCCAGTATAAATTCCCTCACTTGCTCTCCTTGAGTTCCTACTTGACCTCCCTACTTAGGGACAGTCTGTGTCTTCATTTCATTCCCCCCATCAGCACCTTCATCTTTCTTTATCCATGTGCTTCTTGCCTTCCCCTCTGCCTTTAATAGAATCATGTTTTTTGCCCACATCTCCCACTCCTTTTTTCTTAATTATTTTTTTACTTTTGGGAAAAATATTAAAGGCTAAATTATAATCTAAGGAATTTTTGCCTAAAGCATCTGCCCAATTTTGTTGTTTGTTTATTTTTAATAGTGACTGGTTTCGGCTTCTAAGTAGTGGATGTGAAGAGCTGGGAAAAAGAAATGCCTTATTTCCATATTTATTAACTCTGAGGGTTAAAATGAAGTGGTATTACAAATGTATTGCAAATATAAGCCTCAATTCAAAAGCTGAATTGTACAAGAAATTCAATGTCTATTTCAACAAGTCCCTGACATTCATTCCCAACCCCATGCAATTCCCTTTGCAGCAATGTTGCCTCTGAATTTTGGGGAGTGGAGGAAATCGGACCATTAGATACCACTTTCTGAGAGGTCTACCATCCTGTGTAGACCTTAGTGGTTGTCCCACATGGGTCACAGATGCCTTCTTTCTTGTCCCATGCAAAGGACCCAGTAGGGCTCATTAATGCTCATCCAGGCTCTCTTCGTTTTCTCATTCTCTTTCTCTCTCTCTCTTTCTTTCTCATTCTTCATTTGTTGGTCCCTTTGGGAGTCTCTGACTCATTCTGCTCCTGCCCCATGCTGTAATACAGATGATTCATGACTATGTCACACACAACACATCTGCCTAGACAAGCCACTCTGGCCTTTCCTCTAAGAGTTTTATCATTTCATTGGGATTTACCCAGCAAAAGAGGGGCAAATCCCTTCTGCTATCATATGCCCCTAAATTTCTCTAGGGTTTGGTCATCCCTGCTGAATACCATCTCCTTATGTGAAGGAGAGAACTGGTCTCCCATTTCTTAGACACCCACAGGGACTACCCTCTTTGTTTCGCTTTTGCCTCTTCTCAGCCACAAACCTAAAGGATCAGAGAGTTGCAAGACTCATTCTGACTCACGAATCATTCTCTCTACCCTCAGTTCTCTTGGGGAAATAGGACTTCTGAAATTTCGCTGAGCTTCTGCTGCAACATTCCTTCCCTAAGGCAACTGATGCTGCAAATCCCAGATGCCTAAATTACTTAATATTATAAAAGATAACCCTGCCACAATGTCTGTTCCCATTTATTCTAAAACCATCCATACTGATACATCCAAACATGGAGCTACTCTGGGCCTCCTGTCTGGTACCAGGGGCACTGATGTGCAGCCTAAAGGCCACAGCCACACTTGTGGCCCTGCTTTCCCTATGGCTTTCCCCCTGCCTCTGCCCCCCTGCTGAATGATGCACGCTACCACGGCACTGCTCTCTAAATCTGATTGGGACAGGGGTTGTTTGGCATTGGAGCCTCTGCTATCACTGTTGCTCAGTGCAGCCCTCCAGGACCTTTGTCAGGACGGCTGTAGTGTTTCCGGCAAGTTGCAACTCTGTCGCTCAAGAATATTAGGTTTCCTGCTAATATTGAATAGACCTACCTATCACATAAAGACCATCCAGATAGCTTAGCTAATACAGTGGAAAATTTCCTCAATAGAAGGAATAAGGCCTTCCTAAGAGAGCTCCTAACTATTGCTCCTAATCCCACTGTGTACCCTTCCCTCTCCCCTAACATTTATTCTCACCAAGAAGTTACTGCCGAGACTTAAAAAACAAAGTCAAAGCATGACACTCATCTGCTCAAAGTCCTTCAATGGCTCCTTACCCAATTGGGAGTAAAAGCTAAATCCTTATCAAGGTCTACACAGTCCTATGTGATCTGGTTTCCTATTATTTCTCCCTATACTCTTCCTTTTTGTTTACTCTCCTGTGATCTCTGTCTTCAACCCTAGTTCTGGAACATCCTAGTATGCTCTTAACCACAGAGTCTTTGAACTAAGACTTTCTCCTTTCCTTATAACACCCTTCTCTCTGATTATCTGCCTAGCTCATTCTTGTATTTCTTTCAAATATTGTCTCAGAGGAGACATGAAGCCTACCTTGGTTTACTCCGTTTAAAGACGCAACCTCTGGCATTCCTTAACCTCTTCACAGATTTACTCTCCCACTACCACTCATTGAACCTTCTTTTTTAACCTCATTCATTAATAACTGACCATATTTATTGTCTTTTTCTCTATACTATGATTGAATTTCCATGGTGGCAGTGATTTTTTTTTATCAGTTGTCTTTTCTCTATTTTTAGTACTCAAAACAATGCCTCCTACATGGTACTCATCCAATATTTGTGGAATGAATGAGTGATGTCTATTTCTCAGGAGCTCACCATGAAGTAAGAATGTGGCACTCTTCCATTTGGCACTAACAGAGTTCCTTCACTCAGTCCTCCAAACGGAAGAACATCTCTGCATCTTCTTAGTTTTCCTATTTAGTAATTCAGTCTCCTTGAATTCCTTCAAATTTGGGAAAAGGTTCATCCCCCTTTCTTTTAGTGAGGGATTTGGGCTGGTGATAGTCCTTTCTGCCCCACTGATCTTTCATAATCTGACTCAGTAAACTCTAAGATTTCCAAGCAAATCAAACCATGATGCTCTTTTCTAAATTCCTAGTGTTTCTAGATGAAAATGGTCTTCCTAAGAACATTAGTATTAGGATAAATGCCTTTTGTAAGCATCCTCTCTGTCAGTTACTATACTGGGTATTTTATATACATTAATTTAATCCTCAAAACACCAAGTAATATAGGTGTTATCTCCATTTTATACATAAACATGAGGCTCAGAGAAGGAAAAATAATATTCCATAGTTTACAAGGCTAAAGACCCCAAACTTCAAAAATATTTCAGAGATTTTGTAAGCCCTTGTAACCTCCATGAAGACATCTATAGTGAAGACACAAAAGCCTTTTGTGCTCGCCATTTCTATACCTTAGCAAGTTCACAAGGTCTAATGGGACCTAGGTGGTATCTTTGGCACCTGGCAAATATTATCCATGTATTTACTTCTAAATGAATATTCACTAAATTCAATGAAATCAAACCTCATACTATGAAGAAACATTATATTTTGATTAGATATAATCCACAAAGGTAATTTACTAAAGGTCTTAATTTGTCTTGGAATGACAGATGTTTACAGAAAATTTAGACACATAGTAGTCCCCAAGAAAATCATGAGAAAAAGAAAAATTTAGACGAACTATTATAATTTATGTGCCACTCTCTTATCACTGATTTTTAGCAAATAGCAAGAACCACAAAGATCCATATTTTTTATCAGCCCTGGAGCAATAGTCCACAGCAAGAAATTAGGAAGTAATATTCCCATTGTAATAACAGTCAATATTTTAATTTTTTTTAACTGTTGTTAACTAATATTCTCTGAAAGAATGAGTCCTCTCCAGGGGGCATTAATGAAGAAATTATTAAATTGTCAAAGGACCCACTTGAATTATGGGTGACCAAGGGTTGATGAGACAGTCTTTTATACATACGTCACTTGACAATATGTGTTGAATAAAATTGCTTTTATCCTAGCATAGCCATATCATGCCTTTTTACTATATTTCTGTACCATATCCGGACATATTAGAAGTTCTACAATATTCTGAATTTCTAGAATACAACAAAATCCTAGTAAATTCCCAGCTATAAATTTTAGTTTTCCCTCCACAGTGAGTTGAGTGATTTCCATGCTGGCCATCTGGAACTATGACGAGGCTTAAAATGGTTTTTAAGTAAAAATACCACACTAGCTAAAATAATATTCCTAAGACCTATTTTCCATTTGCTTAGAAAGCAAATGTACTTGACCTAAAAGCAAAGAGATTATTTGAGTTGCCATTTAATCCCTAACAATTTTATTGTATTATTTACCCTTTTTCATGTCCAACTGGAGATAGTGCTTCTCTCTGGGGAATCATTTCCATTGGTTATGGGACTTGAGAAGCCAGGATTCTAGGACCACTTGGCTACCCTAGCATTATTAGTGTTTGTGCTGGTCTCCCATTTTGTATTCTAAGCCTCTTTATTTCTTTTGGAAGGACAGAATTATACCCTCAAAGAGAATTCTATCACTCAAAGTTACTTTCATCCAGATGGAATTTTCAGATATCTAAATGGCAATAACCTTGTTCTGTACTAGAAAGCTCTACTGAGGCAATAATAATATACATTATTAGAGAAACAAAAATATATTATCATACTTGGATAAACATTCAAAAAAGTGAGACAAAGTACCCCATGCATCAACCCTAAAGGACCTGAGTATCGAGTTTGTTAACCTTATCATACCAGCAGAAGAAAAAAAGTGATTGAACAAAACATTGAGCAAAACAATTCTGGGTTAATATAGTTAAATGTGATATTCCTGAGACAAAATTATTTCATTTTCTATTTTTTTAATAATTGACTGATTTTAGAATTAGTTTCAAAAGTCCAAGTTTGTAGAGCAAAATTAACTAGGGAAAGAGGTCATTATTGTCTTGGCCCAAAATATCTTGGAAAGTTCAAAACCAAGAGAGTGAATCCAAATTATAATAAATTCTCTTTAAGATGCAAAGGTGGTATTTAATCTCTTTATTTGTATTTCTCTATTTTAAATAAACCAGAGTCAACACAGACGAATTCTAGATCAGCTCTCTTCTGCCTGACAGTGACAAGGATGCTGGCATGTTCAGATCTCATTCCAGTGAGACACTTGCAGGAAGAACACAGTCCCTCCCTAAGAGAAGCTGTCTCTTCAGCTTTAGAATATGAATGTAGTCCTTTCTGCTACTAGGCTTTGGAACTAGAGCATGTCACAAAACATACTGGCATTCTCACGTAGAAGCCAACTTTCAAACAGCGTTTCTTTCTTACAGGTGTTGAAAGGTGTTACTCCCTAAGCAGTAACAGGCAGTGATTCATTAGCATAATGGCATAGGAAAACAGATGACCAAGAACTGTGTGAATGGATTATTCTATTGCTGGGAGTTGCAGTAATGAATCATCATTTCCACTCAATACTCCTCCCTTCTTCTTATTTTGGATAGCTTCCCTTCTTGAAGGAAGACATTATGAGGAAAAGACTTTATAAACCAGAATTGGGAAATGATGCCCTTCAGCTTTGACTCAGAAAGCTGGCTGAGGTAACTCAACTACCCATACCAATATTTCAAAATTGAGTTCAAATATTTTCATTAACTTTGAGCAATCTTTTTTTCTAATTCATTTTTACACTGGATAAAAAGAACTAAAATTTCACACACACACACACACATACACACACACACATGCACATGTGCATGTTAAAGCTAGGATAACCAGAGATCCCTTTCATAAAGTATTTTTCCCTAAAAACTGCATTTTGATACAAAACCCTAAGATACGTATTTTTCTGACTATCAAACCTTCCCTACTTCCTAAATAGATGGGCAGGAATTTCTTTTAACTAATTGGACCAGGCGGGAGAAGTTTTCATCAGTGATTTCAGAGTTTCTTGCAACAAACAAAGGGAAGGAAGGGAAGGAAAAGAAACAAGTCTCTAAGAGGTCTTAGCAGAGATAGGGAACTTCATCCACCCAGCAACGTTCTCAGAGCCAGAGCATGTACCTGCACTGCATTCCTAAAATCTCTAATTTACAGGTGTTTGGAAGGGCAGCTATTAACTCAAGCTTCAGGACCTACATCTCTACTTATGTTCTTTATTGAATAGGTAATGGTATAAAGAGAGAGGGAAGGGGCAAGAAAAATACTTTCAGTGAATAAGGTGAGGTTTTTGTTTGTTTTTGTTTTTGGCTTGTTTTGTTTTAACAGAATAATCTGTACCTCAGCCAAATTTGAGTAGGGTGACTTCTGGGAAGCCAGCCAAGAGGCATCTGGGAATTAACTGGAACTGCACTGGACATAATCAGAAGGGTTGTGTTTTAGCTCAGTGGTTTCCCCACCTGACGATAGGATCTTGAAAAAACTCCTCAGACACCTACTCCTTCATTCTGATGCTTATACTGATGGGATTTGGACAAATACGCCGGTTCCAGTGAGTTTCAACATTGTATTCAAATTTCTAGCTAAAGGAGACCAACCATGGTGAGAACACAGTACAATCTCTAACTTATCTTCCAATAAATAAAGGAGGCAAGAAATCTGTGTTGGAGAAAATAGTGCTGGGGTTTGACCCTTTTAGTAGCATCACTATATTCCACCATGAGGCTTCTTATCCACTTGAGAAAGAATAAAAGGAAAGCTGTGAAGTTGATTCAAATGAAAATATTCACTATTAGGTACAAACACTCAAATACAGACACATAGTATGGTTAATAAAAGTAAATGATTATAAATAAGAATGGTAATCATGGTAAATTGGTAAAAGTTAATGATTACATTGGAAGATACCCAGTTTTTCCAGTTTCCTTTAGAAGCTTGATAAATCAAAACATAGTAGAGTGTTTTGTTTTGCTTTGTTTTGGGGTGTGTGTGTGTGTGTGTGTGTGCACACGCACGCGTTTTAGCGAGTGAGAGAGAGAGAGAGAGAACGCACAAGCAAGCACCAATGCATGGGGGTGGGGGGAGAGTAGGGGCAGGCGGAGAGGGAGAATCTTAAGCAGGCTCCATGCTTAGCATGGAGCCAACATGGGGCTCAATTTCATGACCCTGTGATCATGATCTAAGCTGAAATCAAGAGTCAAAGGGTCAACCGACTAAGCCACCCAGGCACCCCAAACCATAATATAGTTTTAAATGTAATGTTGAACAATATGGCCATAGCCACTGTTGTAATATCCAACATGGTTTGAGTCATTACAATGTGCCTGAAATTTTAAAAGCATTGTTTAATGTATTCTTGGTAATAACTATATAGATATCAAGTAAGTAGTATCATTGTTTCCATTTTATAGATGGGAACAAGATTCCTAGAACAGAAGGACTTTGTCTGAGGTTACACCTGACCTGAAACCACAGCCTGTCCTCTCAGAAACTATCCTCCTTTGCCTCCCTGCTTATGTTCAACTCATCTGGTTCGAAGTGCAGTTCTATTTTTCAAGAAAAGGAGGCATTCATTCCCATTTTATGAAAAAGCATGCCTATGAAATAAGCCTCTTTCTTCAGCTATTCAAGACTATCTCACCCAGGGGCAGCTATCTGAATAACAACAAAAGTTGCAATTTGCAAGAGAAAAGCAAATTTTATAAGATGATAAATCTATCAGATTTCTCCTTGGCAAATTTCTCAAAATATTTCACCCAACCTGGAGAGTTACCTTTCACTTATCCTCTGTAAAACAGTAGAAATAGACTAGAAATGACAGTGTTTTGAAAAGATAAAGAAAATGGTTAAATATTATTTTTATTTACAATTCTTACATGAAGTTTACATTTAGGATTCAGAATAATGTTGTGTTTCATCTATACCTCCTTTTGAGAAATGGCCATCATGTAAGTGGGCAACCTCAGACCTAGATTCATTACAAATCTTATCTGTGGACCATGAGGTTTTACCCTTCATTTGATAATTCTCCTGAAAAATAATTTCTCTGTCTTGCTTACCTGTCCCACCTTATTAAGTGTCAGTTGCAGCCATTCAACTTAAAACAGCCTTCTGCACTTAGTCATGCTGCATGAATGACACTAGCAGATTTAAATAAAGTATACATTGAAAGTATGCAGGGTTTAAAATTATTTTGATCCTCAAATGTGGTGTGCTCAGCACTGTGGTCTATGCAAAGCAAAGTTATTAGCTGAGGAAATGAAGACATTTGAGCACCCTATGTTTCTATTCTTTGATGTTAAAATTAGAAATGGAATTGCAATAACCCTGTAGGTATTATCAGCTTAAAGTAAACAAATGTCAGTAATATGAAAACCAAGTCAATACCTTAAGCAATAAAGTGAAAGTAGAACAGGACTTGAATTCACAAAACGTTCATTCGAAAGAGAAAGTAAGGTAGAATAGAACGAACATGAGCTTTGGAATAACACAACTCTGGTGTGAGTTGACAAATCTTAACTTAAAAACCTACCCATCTGTTACCTTAATGAAATTACTTAATTTTTCCAAGCCCTAGCTTCCATATCTGTAAAATGGGATCCATGCTATTTAACTCGTGTCATATTTACAGAAATTAGAGATATTAAATATCAAACTATAGCTGGTTAAGTCACTTAACATCAATTTTCTTACCCTTCTCGTACCCATTTAAAACAAATACAGTTAACCAAAAAGAACACAATCATTATGAAACGACTTTGTAAATTCGAAAATGCTGGCAACTATAGTAGCAGCAGATTACCCTTGTCTGGAGTTTTCAGCTGCTATTATGTGAGACACATGATTAGGGATAAATTGCTTTCCCTGGGGAGAAACACTGATGGTTGGAATACTTTCATAGTCTTAGGCTTCTCTCTCACTTGGAGCTTTTTAAAATTTTCCCAATTTCCAAAATATGTGAATCTTTGATAACTAAGCACTTGTATTTGCTTCCCTATGACGGTGAATACCTCTAAGAGGAAATAAAAATTTCTGTGAGAAAGAAAAAGTAAGAAATGTGGTTTAAATGTGTGGGCAAGTGCACTACCTAAAATAGACATCCAGAATCAGACAGGCATGTCCAGCCAGTACCCTAGCTCTGGTCCTGACTAGATCTTCCCATCTGTAGGGCTACCCATAGGGAATACATACAGCATGGATGAAGAAAGGCAAATGCAAGACTCTTGTATCCAGCTCACTTCCCAAGAAGAATGGCATGAACAATTCCTGCTCTCAAACTCACCCATCAAATTAAGTCATCCGTCCTCCAGGGAGCAAGTGTGCAAGAAGTGGAAAGAGGCCAGAAGAATGTCACTATTAAAGATTTCTCCACATAAAAAGAGACCACCAAGTAGGGAAGAAGCATTCCTTCACCCAACATTGACAGATTTGTCGGGATGCACATTTTAATTGAACACAGACAAGTTTCAAAAAAAAATTTTTTTTTTGTTATTCAGCTCCAAACTTTGAAATAGAAGTTTACACAACATGATTGACCTGGTATTAGAACTAAACATAACAATAATAGTCATCATGGCAACCGCCACTACCATATCTTGAGCCAGGCACTGAGCTATATCCTCTCCCTATACTACTTAGTAAGATATATCTCTGCGCAGGTATTATTTTTCTCATTTACCCTCTCACAGAGTTTAAATAATTCACATAAAATTGTACAATTTGATAGTACAAAGTAGAACCAGAACTTAAATCATAATTTGTCAAAGCAAAGCTTGTGGTCTATCATAAGTATATATATATAAGCTTTTTGTCATAATAGGACAAACTCCTGTATCTTTTTCCACTTCTCCAATGATGGGATACAAAGTCAGGTGAGAAGTCTTCTGATGTAAATGTATAAAAATCCAGCTTCTATGTGTCCAAACTGGCAGGAAGAATAATCTTTCACTGAGTTTTCCTTTCCAAGGATTCATAAAAATTACCCCCAAATTAATAGTTTGAACAGATTTTTCTAGGGCTTACCCACTAAATCAGACGTACCCGTTGTGACTAGTCTCTGTATGACCTGATATTTAAGCAGCACCCCTGCTGGCCCACCTCAGTTTCTCACGATGTAGCTCTAACACTTCGAAGAGCCTTGCCTGTTATCATGGCCGACACAAGGACAGTCCAATAGTTTGGTGCAAGGCCCTCTCAGTGCGACTGCTGGACTTGAAGTGTTTCCTCAGGTGCTAGGGAGAACACACCTCTCTTCAAATTCATGCTCAACAACTGTCCCCTAGGTCTAGCCCAATTGATAGGTCTTTGTAAGTTGGTTTTTATGTACTCATGTGCATGACTCCCCTTGGACACAAGGTTGTCAGTAGGACAGTTGACCCAGAGCAGGTTCCAGTGGAAGCCACCAAGGGAGCTTCAACCTTCCAACTTTTAGTTCAGGCACCAGCCCATTGTTCCTCTTTCTGTCTCTTTGGCACCCTTGCTACTTCCCCTACCATACGACCTTGCTAAAAGATCCCTGATTTATTCTAAAGTTTTTGATAACTTTTTCCTTCACAACAAAGTACTTCAGGTCTTGACCCCTTCCTCCCCAAAAGATCTCTGTGCTCATAAAACAAATCTTTGTAGCTCTTCACCAAGAACTCCCAGCTCCCCATATCAATGGGTAGGTAGAAGGGGCATCGGGTCACTTCTCCATGCTGATTTACTAAATATGTCCAGATACACCCTTGCTAAAAATATCTCTTTTCTGTCCCACCTCATCTCTCAAAACATTGCATCACTCCAAAATAAGTGTGCATCCTATCTTACTAAAGGAATCTACATAATTTCTCTGTTATCGTATGTATGATATATATATCATCTATCACCTATATATATATCACCAATACACAAATTTATATTGATCCCCTCATCTTCCATCTAGTTTGAAAAATATATTTTCTCCAAAATTAATCCTACCATCTAGATCCTACTCTTTTCTAACTGCTGAGGGAACTTGTTCCTTCTTTCACTAATTTAATGCATTCCTTCAACCATCTTTTTCTTGGTTTGTATTGTTAGCAATGCACTTGCATTTAACATCATTTTCTATATGCACAGCTGTGCACTAATTATCATTACTCCCTGTCCAGTTTCTTGAAATGCATTGATCCTGGCTATATTTGTTGCTTTTATTTTCTTACCATTCCATTTCTTTTTAACTTATTTGCAAACTCCTTTCCCTAAATGAAACCTCAATCGCTAAGGCCAAGAATGGCTTTCTTCTTACCAAATTTAAAACTCTTTCTTTTTTATAAAACTGGTATCTGTTCTTGATCCTGTATCTTATAGCCTTGAACTTTGCTATTTGCTCTTAATTTTCTGTACTGATTCCATGAGAAACATCACCCACTTTCACGGGCTGAATGATGCCTGATTCATAAACCTCTATCTAAAGTCCTGATTTCTTCATCAACTTTGAGTCTTTTGCTCTAATATTCATGTCACTATTGAATGTTGCAGACCATGAACTCGGCGTGTCTAAATTGGATTCACAATCCTGTCTCCATCCCACCTCCACACCCCTAACTCTTCATTTCACAGATGAACATTAAAAATCATAGATTTAGCTTTGCTTCCTATCTTCTTTTCATTTATTGTATTATAATCAGTCACCAAGTTCTGTAAACATATCTATCAAAATGCCTAAGCTTGTCCTTTCATTTTAATCCAAACTCTCCCAGCTTTTTGTCTGAGTTATTGCCATGGCTTCTCAACCCGTCAATCTACTCTCAGTCTTTTTCTACATCCTGAACACTGTGTTCAGTTTAGTTTTCTAATATATGACAGTCCTATTTTCAGCACACAAAAATCAAATCAAATTTCTCATTCTGGATTTTTATAGTTTGTGAAAAAGTGGTTTCATTTACTTCTCTAAACTTCTATTACTTGAAACATAAAGTTCTCTCCAGTTATGTTTTCGCACCACTTCTTCCAATTTTTGCCTAATGGTTCCCTCCCACTACCATCATACACAAACATTCCATGCTGAATGTTGTCTCCAAGTTCTTTGTAATTATTATCTTCAGACTAAAATCATATATCAAAATCATATCCAAGACAAAGCTCTCCTTCCTCCAACCATGTTTATCTCTAGGCTTCACTTTCTTCCTAATTTAGTAACAGTTGTTTGTCCTGCCGTATACTTTGTACCCATTCCAGGGATGGTTACCCCCTGAAAAAAAAAAAACCCAAAACTAGGAGTGTTTTTTCCCAATTTCAAATATTTAGCTCATTGTCCACTTTATTTGCAGTCTTCCTTATTTAAAATTGTATTTTAGCTATTCGGATGACATTATGAAAATTGCCTTATTTAAGTACCATTAGCATTCATTCATCTCTCTTTAACTTGTTTATGTTAAAGCATTCTGATTATAATAACTGTATAATAGCAGTGGCTGAGAAGAGGGAAAGCAAGGCATGAAATGAGACAGTATATAGTAAATACCTCAAATCACAAACCTCAGAATCAACAAGGCTACATTTAAAAGCAAACAACCATAAATTTTGGAGGTTGAGGGAAAGGCAACTCAGCAGAGATTTCTTGAACATGTACTACGTACGACAGTCTAAAACTTTTAATGAACAGAGCCCTTGGTTTCGTGGAATGGATAGTTAAATAAGGGAATTTATTTATTTTGCAATGACACATCATTAATATTTTAAAATTTTTCTAAAACATTAAGTAAGGCAAGTCGAGGGTGGTGTACCCCCTTTATGCCCTTTTAATACATACTGGAACATTTCTTTTTTAAGGCACAACCAAGAATTATTTAATTATTTAGGTTAATGTATCTTTGTTTAACTTGCTATTTATATGTGAATAAAAATTCATCTATTGGGAAGTTACATGATTTCTGCCCAATAGAAAAGATAACCTCAAATGTTGTAATTTTATTGCCCTGTAGGACATTAGCCATTTTTATAGCTAATATAGCAATCTTCTTTTAATTTAAACTCCTCTAAACGCTCTTTTAATGAGTTAGTACAATAAACAAATAAATATATATTCATCCTGTATCTGCATGACAGTGAGAACTAAAACCAACATCATTTCCTGGCCTTTTGTTAAACTTAGAAAGATGAAGCATATTTTTCTGTTCCTATGTTAAACAACATTGGGACCAAGTTAAAAAATGTTCTGCCTGCTCAATGAAATATATATGCTCCTAAAAGATAAAACTGTAAACCAATGAAAACAGTATATGTATTAAGACTAATAGCTTAGTTACCAAGATTTGTTTCAAACTCTTGCTTTGCTGTCCTCACCAATCCAAAACTATTATGTACAAACTCCGCCCAATCCCAGGTAGTTCCCTGACTTACAAAACCACTCTGCTCAGGACCTAATACTCTAAAAATATCCTCACTTAATTTATCCTCTTTGAAACCCTTCTACTGTATTCTCTAAAATATCATCAAACATAAATTAATAAAGCTGAGTTTATGAAAACTGTAGTAACGCAGAATACCATGTTAGCAGTGTCTTAGTAGAGGAGAGGGAGAGATTAATAGACTTTGACATCTGAGTTCAAGTAGTTTGAGGGGGGTCTTTAAAGGATTCTAGGGAGAGGAATGTACTGGGAATGAATAAAGTTTGTGAAAATGTGGTGTCAATAGATGCAGTAAAAGAAGGATTTGATGTGAATCTTTCTAAGTAAATTGCTATTGGAAAAGTGAGCTGATTATCCAGATGAGCAGATATTTATCTCAGAAAAAAATGATTTACATGAATTTCCAGAAGCAAACAGTGAGAGCACCTATTGGTTTACAGTCGTATCTTTCCTGCACAAAGATTTCTTGGGAAAAAGCCAGATTGCCATAGGTCGTGGCAAAGTACTCGGTTCTTAGTACTTAGAGCTATGTCTTGATGTAAATGGTCTCCTTTCTTCTGAAGATTCTCAAGTTGGCATTTTCTCTAATTGCAACGTCTAATAAACCTAGCTTTACTAGTTTAGTACGTTTTTCTTTTGGTCTTAGACTAATTGACAGCAAACAAGAGTTATAGTTTTAACTCAGAAAAACATTCTCTGATATCTAGGTCAAGTTTAAATAGTCTACTTTTAAATAGGTGATCAACAAATAAATGCTGAAAGAAAAAATACCTTATGACATAAAATATAATAAAAGTATTCAATTAAAAATGAGAAAGATAGGGGCACCTGGGTGGCCCAGTGGATTAAGCCTCTGCCTTCAGCTCAGGTCATGATCTCAGGGTCCTGGAATCTAGCCCCCGCATTGGGCTCTCTTCTCAACAGGGAGCCTGCTTCTCCCTCTCTCTCTGCCTGCCTCTCTGCCTACTTGTGATCTCTTCAAATAAATAAATAAAATCTTTAAAAAAATGAGAAAGATATATATTGTTTATTTAGTTATCTAAAAATGTCATAACTGAAATACTTCTATCACTTTATTTTTTTATTTAAATTCAATTAGCCAACATATAGTACATCATTAGTTTCAGACGTAGTATTCAATAATTTAATGGCAAAGTTCAGATCTTTTATCATATTCAAGGTTATGATGATTAATTTATGTGTCAACATGACTAGGCTAAGAGATGCCCAGATAGCTGGTAAAGCATTACTTCTGAGAGTGTCTGTGACAGTGTTTCCAGGGGAGATTAGCATTTCAATCAGTAGATCAAGTAAAAAAGAACTCCCTTACCAGTGCCAGAGGGCATCATCCAATCCACTGAGGACCTGAGTAGAACAAAAGTGTAGAGAAAGCCCTCTGTTTGCGCTGTAACTTCCACCTTTTCTTGCCCTCAGAAGTCAGTTCGTCTGGTTCTCAAGCCTTCTGTACTTACACCAGAGGCTTCCTGGTTCTTGGACCCTGGGATATTACACAATTATTTTTAATGATTCCTACCATTGGCTCCCCTGGTACTCAGGCCTTTGGGTTTGGACTAGAATTACACCATCAGCTTTTTCCCTGGCCTTCAGCTTGCAAATGGCAGATTGTGGGACTTCTTAGCCTTCATAATCCTGTAAGCCATTCCCTTATAATAAATCCCTTATATATCTCCTATTGGTTCTGTTTCTCTGGAGAACCCTGACTAATGCAATTGTCTAACAAATTTGATAAATAATTTCTGTTGTAGACCCACAGTTCACATTAACCCATACATAGTACAAGAAGCTTTATATTAAAGGACCAGTTTGAATTTTACACATTTCCAAGGTTTTTATTTGACCATAGAACTCTATTTTTATAACCTTTAACAGCCCACAGGATTGGGTTCAGTAAATATTCCAGGGAAAATAAATGGTGATACTGAACTTGTCCATATTTCTGTCATAACATAAGCTCAGAGGCATAGATATAAAATTTCTATTACAAGCCATACACATAGTATTTACCTACCTACTTGATGATAATTATAATTGTTTTAATAAGTAATTGACTCAGAACTAAGGATATCTCCTAAAATATGCAACAACACAATTAACCCTAAATATTTATTTGTTATGACTTTCATCACTATAGGTTTATTTTTACTCAGTGTTCTACATATATATATGTATATATACACATACATATATTCTGCCTACATCTTATGTTTATAAGATTCAAGGGAAAACATTTTAGGGCCAGTCACTTTTGAAAGTAAATAATTTGTCTGGAAAAGTTATTAAATGGCCTATATTTACTATTTGCTGTTGAATTATATCTTGCTAAAACTTTAAAACTAAAAACCATAAAGTACATTAAAAATAAAACTCATGACATTTCATTACAAATTGTTGCATTGAAAATGATCAGGATGTTTTATAGTTTTTGGATAATCAACACTCCACAATTATTTCTAACAATTCCCAGTAATTTTTAAAAAAATCTGAATTGTTGCTCTCATTTGTTACTCCACAGAATACCAAACCAGTAGGAAAATTTCAACCTTTTCTGAAATTATGCCAGATTTTAGAGATGCTGAGGCATTGATATCTTTACTTTATAATATGCCTTTGAACTTGGTTCTTAAGAATAAACATAGGGGCACCTGGGTGGCTCAGTTGGTTGAATATCCAACTCTTGATCTCAGTGCAGATTATGATCTCAGGGTTGTGAGATCAAGCCCCCCGTGTTGCGCTCCACACTAAGCATGGAGCCTACTTAAAAAAAAAAAAAAAGCATAAATACAAACAAGGCACTTAGAATTATTTATAGAAAAGTGCAGTGAATTTTGTTTATTGAAATAACTTCATAAGGATAATGACAAGTAGGCTTTCCTGGCATTTTGAATTTGAGGACTATTTTTTATAGGATCAGGTGTCTTTCTGTCTTTTTAGAGAAGGTTAGTATTCTAATGTTCTAGAGCCGTACTATGAATTAGCCAGTAGAAAGGGTGAAAATAATCAATAGAAAGAGCTAAAATCTTAGCAAAGCTGGTCTAAGGCAATTCCCGAGACCTTGACAGTTGGCACCACTCTCAACACAAAATCAGATTTTTAGCTGTGGTTGCCAATGTCCTTGCAGAAGCTTTAGCATAAATGCCAGTAACACTGCTACCCATTTCTCAAATGGACTTGTGGCTTATCTTTCCAAGAAAGCAGTTGTACACAACAGAGGCAGCAAAGGAAGGTAATTTACTTCCACAGGCCATCAGGAAAATATACATAAAAAGAGAGAACATACACATACACACACACAGAACTTCCCAATATTTACTGTGCCTTTTGAGCTTTGAATACAAATTGAATATTCGAGAGAAGAAGACTCAAAATTTTTAATTGTTCTGTTTTTCTTCTTGTGAGTTATATACATGGATAGGGTGTGGATCTATTCTAGCTTATCTCAAAATGTCAAGAAACCCACTGTATTTTTTGTTTGTCTAGTTGGTTTGGTTTTGCTTTTTCCTTTTCCCACTTGAACTAGTCTGGGTGGTGATTAATAAGGAAGGAGATTTAGCTGTGGAATTTGGAAGGGGGGAATTCCAAATTCCAAAATTTGGAATTTTGAATGAGGTTTTTCAAAATGGCCCATAGACACTCTGAGTTTATAAAAGCCAGAACAGGAGCAATTTCCCTCCAGGCCTAACAGTAACTCATAATTAGTCAGCTGTTAATCAGGAAGGAGAGCTCATTCTCTCAATCTCCTAAGTGAGCTTTAGGCTTTAGGCTCTATTTTGTTGCCTGTAACAAAATGTGGAAGGTGAGGTCCTGAAAGGCAGCAAAGGATTTAGCATTTTTTATTGGGGCATGAATCAATTTAGTACATCCTTTAAAACAGTGGACTTAAAGCATTTAAAGACCACTATATTAAGCTAGGGCAAAGGCTATTAGAAATTAAACTGAGTAGAGAAAAGACAGCGAGGTGCATAAATGTGAAGTTGGTGGAAAGCAATATGTCTTAAAAATGAAATAGGGTATCTGTAAATATAGGTAGTGATACAGCAAAATTTCTACCTCTCACTGGCCTCTCCCTGCACTCCCAATTCGAAATGGACTTTTACAATAGGAAATATACAATGCCAATGGCCATGTGGCATGAAACTGCAGCACCTCCAAATCCAAGACCTCATAATCATACACTCTTCTTAAACTCCAAGAGGAGACCTAGCTTATGCTCAGCCAATGTGAGAAGATGTGTGCTAGCAAGATCAAATCTGCATCTGTAGTGTCTAAAAGTCATTTAATCTAGAAGAATGAAATAGGTTACTAAAGAACGGTTTTTGAGTTTGTTAGAAAGATTAAATATCGCATAGTCAAAAATTCACTTATCACTTATTTTTCTCCCCTGCCCCCCACCCCCACTGGCATTTGTGCGCTCTCTCTCTCTCTCTAATAAATAAATAAATCTTTAGATAGATAGATAGATAGATAGATAGATAGATAGATGTATGTTATCAATGAAAGGTTGAGGAGTTCCTCTATGAATAAAGTAGAAAGGCCCATGAGCTTAAACCCAAATATATATCTTTGATCACATACAGGGTTTTTTTTTTCAATTCAATTTGTTTTTTCATCTGTGTTCACTAGTTAAGTAATGTTCCAGATAAATTATTTTCAGACTCCTGGGTTACTATATCTATTAAGAAAAGTAGAATCTTATATACTCATTGCATTTTAAATAAAAATAAATAAGTATAGATACATATTAAACTATTATTAACATATTAATGATATTGTTCAATAAGCCTAAATAATAGCACTTAACAATAGGTTTAATATATGCATTATATAACAATAAATTAAACATTAAGTTTAGGGGTGCCTCGGTGGCTCAGTGGGTTAAAGCCTCTGTCTTGGGCTCAGGTCATGATCTCAGGGTCCTGGGATCGAGCCCTGCATCAGGCTCTGTGCTCAACAGGGAGTCTGCTTCCCCCTCTCTCTCTGCCTGCTTGTGATCTCTCTCTGTCAAATAAAATCTTTAAAAAAATTAAGTTTAATAAATAATAATATAAGTTTTATATATATGTAAAACTCGTTTTTTCCTGGTCTCTTATTAGAGAAGATTAGGTATCTCTTATTAGAAAAAAACTGGTTTACCTGGCATATAGTAGGTTCCCTTAAATATCATGTATTTATTAAATGAATGAGAGCTCTGCTGACATTACATACTCATATAAGCACATACGTATCTATTGCTTGTAATCGGTGGGCAGTTTTAACTAGAAAATAATCATAGGGATTCCTTATTATTCTTATTATGGCATTCATACTAAGTATAATACATAACCAGACTTTTTCTCAATTCAATTCCTTCTTGGCAAAAATCAGAGCTATCTTTTCCTTTGCCTTACTTTTTCTAAATTCTCATCCTAATTTTCTTCTAAGCAGACCTCTTCATCCTAACCTTCCATGCCTAGCATCCCTTCACCAAATGTTCTTTGCAGTTAAAACACACACACATACACCCCTTAAAATGGGACTGCTATTTTAATTTAGGCCACAAGCATTCCATGTGGTCACTCAAGGAAATGTAACAATTCCTTCCTTGCGCCCAAGTGCCCTGATCTACAAATACCCAGGAGGCTAACTGTAATAATACCTCAATGTAGGTGGTGGTGTTTATTAAGACATCACATGGAAAACAGATGGTTACAACCTAACCTCCCATGACTGCTCAGCATGGCCTTGTCATCACCAACTACATGGTATCATTAATCTTACTTTGGGAACCAACTGTAGAGCATCCCATTTCTGGGATATTCACATATTCAGTGAATTTACAGAGTTTCTCAGAAGCAAATCAAAATTATATTTAATCAATAGTGAATCCTTGAAAAAAACACTTGAGGCTCAGGGATTCCTGTATTGCATCTGAGGCAAAAACTTACAAAAAATTGTCCTGACTTTATTACATAATTGGGAAGGCATCATAAACTGGGCATATAAAAAAATCCAATCATAGATGCTCCTTAGAATGAGAGAGGGAAAAGAATGTGTGCCCCATATTTAGAGATATATTAATCTCATTTATTTTTTTCCTGATTCTTTATTAGAGAATACTAGTTTGTCTGACATATAGGAAGTACCCATAAATATTTATTGACTGAATAAATGATATGCTGATTTTTGATCAAAATTTGAAGAAGTAAAAAAAAAAAATTTGAAGAAGTTATGCTTTCACTTGGGCAGTACCAAAGAATGGCTAACAGCCAGAGACTGAGACCTCAATGCTATTATCTAAAAGGCAAATCTGGTGCTCTGATCCTTTCATGCTAGGGCTTATTCCATTATGAAGTAAACAACCATCAGCATCATTGACAGAGCAAATCCTTTTTACCTTAATTGACTTGCCTCTGTCAACTCTTTCAATTTCTGGTTAAGTAGTCTTCAGTGTGTTCTTTCTAAATTCTGGTGAGGGTAGGATGCTGCAACAAGAAGGGACTGTCTCTCTCTCAAGCAAGCAAGAGCTCCATGCTCTGTGACTCTGACTTAGCTGCTCCCGTAAGCACTGAAAACAAAGAGGAGCCCAGAGTAGTGCTGAGTCAGACTCCCTTCCTCCACAACCCATGCAGACTTTTCACATGGCACAAATTAAAGTTAACTGATTCCATTTCTGTCATTATTTATTAACCCTTAAACATTTGTGAGGTGTTCCATCAGCTACTCCATCCGCATTGCCTAAAGAGAGTCTCTCTCCTGGCACATATTCCTTTCGTCTTCCAAGATGGCTATTGACCACTATGACTTACTTGCTTCATGTTTTTTGTCTAATAATATTTTAGACAAGGGGAAGGAAACAGAAGAACCGAATCTACCTCCTTTTCTTCTAACCTAAGGATTCTGTTATTCCTTCAAATCCTGCTTCAAAATGTCTCTTAAACTTACACTTCCTTCTAGAAAGAAATAGCTTGTGTTTATTTTGTTAAACAATTAGAGCAGATTTTTACATACTGTATACAGACTAACCGGATTTCAGACGGAAAATATTTAGTTTTTACATACATAAAGTTAGAATTAAAATTATTTATTTAATAAAGAAGAATGCTCTGTGTTTAAAGTATGGGTTTAGGAAAGTTACTCTTTTCTCTGAAACAACCTAAGACGACCCCTTTGGCTATATCTTCTGAGTTAGATTATCCTCTGATGGTAAAGAAAGATCATAAGACTTAAAATGGTAAATATTCAAATAACTTTAATCCAGATAAGAAATGCCTTTCCTCTTCACACAGTTCTGAAGGAATGAAACTTCAAGGTCTATTCAGATAATTATATAAAAATCAGACTTTCAGATACTGTCATATTTATAGTAAGACCCATAGAGAAAGGGGATTTTTCTTTGGGAAAGAGTAAAATGAAGTGATCAATAATCAGTGATTTATGCTTAAGTAAACATCATAGCCATCAGCTTAGACATATTTGCAACAGCTCATATTCTGCTCAGTCATTATTTTGTATTCTCTGTCTCCAAAGAATCATATAGTTTAATCATAGCTGTGATGATACTAAGAGCAAGGTTAAGACCTTCAGAGATCCTAAATACTGTAAAAAGAACACACCTCACACATAGTCAAGCCATGACCAGTAGTAAACCATAAAATAAGTACTATTAGTGGGGCACCTGGGCGGCTCAGTTGGTTAAGCGTCTGACTCTTGCTTAAGTCCTGATCTCGTGATGAGATCAAACCCTGTGTCAGACGCTCCGCTCAATGCAAATCTGCATCACATTCTTTCTCCCTCTGTCCACCCCCCCTGGCCCTGCTCTTTCTCTCTCCCCCAAATAAATGAAATCTTTAAAAAAATAAGTACTATTAGAAATTATAATAATTTTCTGATTTTTTCCATAGTGGCTTTGATTTTTTTAAACAATGTCATATATAAAATTATTTTCAATTGGTGTTCTTATTTCCTGTCACCTATGCACAGCCTTGATCTGCCCCTTGTGTGTTCCAGAGTGACAATGTCTCAAACATGACATTGCAGGGGCAGTGACTTTAACAGTTAATCTGTGTTTCCTCTCCTCTCATTTTCTGGAACATTTTGATCAGCAAATTACCTGATATAAGCATACTTTATGACTCATACGGAATGGAATTGCATGTCACTGTATAAGACTCTCCCAAACACACCACAGGCATGGGCTTGTCCCTTCTGTTGGTCCACTGCTGCTCTGGAAACTAGTACAGAGGAGAGGTAAGCGAGCCTCGGGTGGCGCTAAAGTCGCGACAGAGCAGCAAGTCTTTCCCTACCAGTGATTCTCCAGATGCCGATGCACAGGCAATGGTGACACTCCCTGAATAGGTATATTCCTGGAATCTTGGAATAAATGGGGTCAGGGTGGGAAGGTGGTTACTGTCCACCCTCCTATAGCAAAACCTCCCTGCTACTGTATTTACTTGGTATGTGGAAAAACAGAATTAAAAAAGATCATCTAGTCTAACCTGTTTATTTTAGCATGCAATTTATTTTTTTATTCAAGTAATATGTTTACTAAAGAAAGATTAGAAATGTCATCAAGCAAAGATAAGAAATGTGAGGTCACCCTAAATTCCACTTCTTAGATATATTTCCTTTTAACATTTTAACATTTTGGAGAATATCCCCCAGTAATAGCAACTAAATGACCATCTGTTCTAGTGACTATGTCAACAGTGGTACCTGAGAGTAACAACAGACTATTTGGACCAAAAGGGGGGAATTATTAATATAAATTAAATGGAGACCAGACTTAAGGTCTCCTGAGCAGACAAAACTGGTTAAGCGACATAAACAAAACTTGATCTGGTTTATTCCATGAACTTAAGCAAAATTTAACTTAGGTTATTCCTTGTAAATGCCTCTGATAAATGAAACCTAAAGTTGTCTTCCAAAAATGGTATAATATAATCACTTTTAAACAAGCCACTGCTGTCTGGAAATAACCATTGTAACAATCAATCACTATAAAGGTTAAACAATTTCCTCATTCTCTCTTTCTAAGCCATCCTATAACATCATGCTTCTGAGCTTCATCCCACTTTCAGGTCTGAAGTCTCCCTGTTCACCAAAGATTTGTTTCTTGATCAAGAAAATATTCATATCAATTAAAGCTCTCTGAATTTTCTTTTGTATGGTATGTGTGTGTGTGTGTGTGTGTGTAACAATTTATATATGCAGCTGATCCCTGGGCAGGGGGTTAGTGGCAGTGACCCTGTACAGTCAAAAATCTGTGTATAACTTGTGACTTCTACCAAACTTAATAGCCTACTGTTGACCTTACCAATTGGCCTTACCAATAACATAAAGAGTCAATGAAGACAAAGTTTGTATATGTATTTGGTACTGCATTCTTACAATAAAGTAAACTAGGAAAAAGAATATGCTATTAAGAAAATCATAAGAAAGAGAAAATACATTTACAGTACTCTTTCTGTATTTATCAAATATAATCTACATGTAAGTGGACCTGCAAAATTAAAATCCAGGTTGGCCAAGGGTCAACTGTATATAAAATGCAGTTCATACATATATAAAATAGTTTCTTTTCCAAAAAATGGGATATTATATATCCTGCTTTTTAACAGGGTCATAACTCTTTCACTTCCTAGAGGTGAATCAAGTTACCTAATCTCTCTGTCTTAATTTCTTCAACTATAAAATGAATAATAAAAAGTAATTTTTAGGGGTGCCTGGGTGGCTTAGTGGGTTAAAGCCTCTGCCATCAGCTCAGGTCATGATCTCAGGGTCCTGGGATTGAACCTTCTGCTCAGCAGGGAGCCTGTTTCCCTTTCTCTCTCTCTCTGCCTGCCTCTCTGCCTACTTGTCATCTCTCTCTCTGTGTCAAACAAATAAATAAAATCTTTAAAAAAAGTAATTTTTATCTATAGGGTTGCTGTGAGGAGTAAATGAGTTGGTATATGTGAAGCACTTAAAACAGTAACCCCTAAACAAACTAACCAACACATTTTAGTTATTATACTATAATTTATTAAACAGTTCCTTATTATTGTTCATATAAGCTATAACTTGTTAATTCTGCCATTATGCCAGGTGAGGACTCTAAACTCAAAGATTGCCTTGACAGCTTGCCAGCATCCAGCAGAGCCAGGATACTAGGACTTAACCACTGACCTCTTCCTATATCCCAAAGGACAAGTAGTGGCAAGACCTAACACTTAGACTGCCTCCTAGATGTAAGGTCCTGGGCTGGGAATTTTGTATCCATTAATTCATGAAATCCTTACAAATAATCTTAAAAAGGCAATTGCTATTACCACTCTAACCTTATCCATGAAGAAACTGGGACCCATACATGTTATAAGCTACCAAATCTGCCCAAAGGTCCTAACTAGCAAGTGATGGAGCCACACGTGAATTCAGGTCTTCTGATTCTGAAGTTCTTGCCTTTAAACACTATCCTATGCTGTATCACATGAGAATTTCTTCACACTAATGGTGATGTGCCTGTAAATCTCTAAAGGTCATTAAGAGCATAAGAAGTCATTAAGACAGCATATTTCCCTAATGACCTAATTCATTATAAGGGACTTAAGCACAATGGAGAATCCAGTGGCCTGACATTCAAAGATAGAACTCAATTCACCAAGCACACTTGCATTACTACTCTTTGCCTCACAGTTTCTCAGACATATTTATAGCCTGAAAATCCCCCTCTGTGCTCCTATCTCACTCAGAACACCTTTTTCCCTTGTAAAACACCCAGTTGCTTTCATCTGAGTTTTGAAAACTGCTTCAATAAAAAGAGTAGAACTCTGGTATCTCAGGTTCTTCTCAAATGGTCGGGGAGGAATTAGAGTATTTGTTGGGTTTAAACTCTCTGTGTTCTCCTGAGGCTGTGGGATACATCCAACAATGCAGAAAAGAGTAGGCATGCTGAAAAATGTTGAATAGATTTGTTTATGAGCCAAGACAGAAGGTCATATTTCCCCCTTCTGAATAGGAAAAAATCCTAGGCAATTTTTTTTGTGTAGAAATATGAAATTATTCCATCTTTTCAGTTCTTTGCTGCTTTTATATATTGCTCACTTGTGTTTTATAGTGAGTCATGCCTGCAGCAATCTAAGGCTTGTCTTGCTTCATTGTGACCACCTGCTTTCTCATCAGCTCAATTGATGAAAACTTCAGATCAAACTACAATATATATTTTTACTGATTTTTGTGTCCAGACAAAAGCCTTCAAATGAATGTTGGAAAACCACAGCCACATATTTCAAGTAAACAAAGGAAACTCAAGTACTGAATACTCAAAGGGAAAATTGGCCACTTATGTATAGAATTCTACCTGTTCCTTTCACAGGCCAGTTACAAAAACTGTATAGACTATTTTATCTTTATATACAGAAAGATGTTTCCTTTCATTAGTTTTTGCCAAAGGGGGCTCCCACTAGAAGATGCCAACATTCTATAGAACTTTGTGGGTAAATAATAATACAGGTAAGGAAGCAAACCGAATGACAAAAGATTTGTAAAATAAGTAAAATAGCTATTCACCATCCAGCACATTGGTTCACCTGATTAACTCTAGAATCCACTTGTGATGACTCTGAGGGTTAAGAGGTTAAGAATATGTTGGAGCAGGTCCGGCAGGCAGGTCCAACAGATCAGAGCCAGGAAATATTATTTCTTCAAACTGTGAAGGCTGAATAAACGTAATCATGCCTTTAAATGCATTATACAGTGCTGCACATGACAGATACCAAATAAAAATTAATTAACTTTTCCCCTACTTTCATCTTTGGGGAATTCACAGAATTCTTTGTAAAGTTAGTGAATGACATTGAATATTCTTCCCAGAACTCACCTAGTATTTGCATCTCAAAATTTTACCACCGAGGGGTAGGAGACATTGACCTCCTAAACCCATCCAAGTAGCAGTGAGGAGAACTTCCATAGTCTACAGATAAGGAGGAGGAACAAATACTCCCGTCAGAAAGTCTTCCGCCAACTACCATTTATGCTTTCCATATCCTTATTACCCAAATTAACTTTCTCCTTTCACACTGCAAGGACTTCCCATAGTCTTTAAGACACTTAGAAACACTGGAATTTGCTAACAAATTTGCTACATTAAGTTCTAGATTGTCCTCAGTGGTCAATTAATTCAACAAATACCAATTTGTAAATCACCAATAAAGATGTACTAAGGGTCTCTTCAAAATCCTGAGTCCAAGACTCTGAAGCTATTTTGTACATATTTTGCTTTCATAAATATTTAGAAATGTGTCCTTATGGTCTTAGATATTTTATATCTTTCTATCTTTGACATCATTTGTTTACACATTAAGGTGTTGAAAAGTCAGATCTGTTTCACAGCTCTTTTAATTAGGTCTGAAAATCATATGAATTTAAAAATAACTAAATTCAGCATGAAAAAGTGCTCAACATCACTCGGCATCAGAGAAATATAAATCAAAACCACAATGAGATACTACCGCACACCAGTTCAGAATGGCTAAAATTAACAAGTCAGGAAACGACAGATGTTGGCGAAGATGTGGAGAAAGGGGAACCCTCCTACACTGTGGGAATGTAAGCTGGTACAGCCACTCTGGAAAACAGTATGGAGGTTTCTCAAAATGTTGAAAATAGAGCTACCCTACGACACAGCAATCACACTACTGGGTATTCACCCTAAAGATACAAATGTAGTGATATGAAAGGGCACGTGCACCGCAATGTTTATAGCAGCAATGTCCACAATAGCCAAACTATGGAAAGAGCCTACATGTCCATCAACAGATGAATGGATAAAGAAGATGTGGTATATATATATACACAATGGAATACTATGCAGCCATCAAAAGAAATGAAATCTTGCCATTTGCAACGACGTGGATGGAACTAGAGGGTATTATGCTGAGCAAAATAAGTCAATCAGAGAGACAATTATCATATGATCTCTCTGATATGAGGAATTTGAGAGGCAGGGAAGGGTGTTGGGGAGGGGTAAGGAAGGAAAAAAATGAAACAAGATGGGATTGGGAGGGCGACAAACCATAAGAGACTCTTAAGCTCATGAAACAAACTGAGGGTTTCTGGGGTTGGGGAGGTAGGGATAGTGTGGCTGGGTTATGGATACTGGGGAGGGTATGTGCTATGGTGAGTGCTGTGTAATGTGTAAGCCTGATGATTCACAGACCCATACCCCTGGGACAAATAATACATTATATGTTAATAAAAAAATAACTAAATTCAGGATCTATATGAAGCAGCACTGATATTTTCACTTGAGTGTATAGATGTACATTAGCATTTATATAAAGTTAACTTGGACTCTTCAACTTTCAGAAGACAGTTTCTAATGAAACACTACAAAAATATCTCTACAGGCTAGTTTTGGATTTGCTATAATGAATGTCACGAATATAGGTTTTGGACCTAAATATGTTTAAGGGTTTGATTGGTACTCTAAGGTCAAGTTGAGTCCACACAACTGTAGAGGTTCTTTGAAAATTTGAATAATTAGAAAATTGTTTTCCCACCAGGTTGCTAAGAATCGAGAGGCTGATTCTAGTCTAAGCCTTGAAACTGACTAGATGAAGGAGAAAGTCAATTAATCTCTCTAGACATCCATTCTATCATGGGCAAAGTAAGAAAGTTTAAAGGTGATTTCCATTCCCTTTTACCTCTAAATTATGGTTACTTTGTATGGGCAGCTAAGAGATCATCCAGCTGGAGGACATAAACTGAGGGTAATTGCCACAGTGTATCATTTGCCTTCATGTCAGTGATGGCCAGACAAACTAAACTGGGGTGGGAGGGAAGGAGAGTAGGGAGAAGAAAAGCTCTGATTTGTGGCATTTGCTAATTTCCATGGTGTAAATATTCTCACCTTTGCCCATTTCAAGTTGCCTATGTGATGTCACTAAACACAAAGTTGGGAAGAGATGGGCACCTTTAGCTCTTCAAGACCTGGTACAATCAAGTTCCAGCATCCATTGACTCCATTCTCCAGATCTAAAGCTTACTCTCAAACTATAGATAACAAACACCCATTATCACTTTAAAATGTTACCTTAATAACAAACCAAACCCCAAGCTTTCCTCAGGAACATTTTCCAGTTTAGATGAAAAGATACACAGTATCCATTTGTTTTAGCCTTGGGGAAATAAAAGTGCAAACTAATATCCCTAAATGAAATGCACTAAACACATCTCAGTTTCATTTGGCACTAAAGTAGGTTGGAAGTTTGCAAATTCTCCATCAACACAGAAGCTCAAGTGAATCCTTGCACTAGGATAGGCTGGAAATATATCTCTTAACATCATGCTACATTTACATAAAATAAAGTTGTGAAACAACTTAAAGTTGGAGAAGTTTCAAATGAATAATTCAATTGAACTCATTCAGGAATCTACAGAAGACAGTTCTTCCTTCCCTGAAGGCATCACTCAAAAATATCTTCTGTATTGAAAGATCTTAACAGACCTCTGCCACCTTTGGCATCAGCCATATTCACAGTATAGAGAAGCTTTGAAGAAAAGATGTCTTTCCTTGAGTCCTCAGCAGAAAGCAAACTCTAAAAGATAGACTAAGTAGTCTGTTTCCAGAATTGATCTCCAGAATAGGAGTAGGGGATGGGAAAGAATGCAACAGGAAATAAAGAAAACCAACATATGGGTATGTTATCAAGTTGGCCCATGCTTTGGACAACTGGACCTCAAAATTCTCAATACATAGAATATGTCTGGGAATTTCCTTCTCTATGGTTATAATAGGTAAGCATATATTCACTGTAAGCATATTATATATATTCACATATAAGCATATATTATATATTATATATATTCACATATAAGCATATATTCACTACCACACTGGTCAAAAGGTACCTATAGAATTTTTAAATTTTCACTACTTTATTGTGATCGTTTATATACAGTATCCTGCACAGATTTTAAGTATATAATTTGATATATACACCCATGAAACTCTTATCCTGATCATCACTTTAGAGATTTCCATTGTCCCAAAAGATTCCTCAGCTCCTTTTTCAGTCCATCTATCCCTCTACCTATGTCACCAGGCAACCAATGACCCATTTAGTAAATGTGCTTTGTTTGCTTCTTCTAGAATTTAACAAAAATGAAATCATAGAGTATATACTGTTTTTGTCTAGCGTCTTTCACTCAGCATTATTATTTTCAGATATATCATTTTTGTTGCATGTCATGAAGCCTTTTCCATGTTAATTGGTAAGTGATATCACCTTGTTCAGATAGCCTACATTTTGTTTATTCATTCATCTATTAACATTTGAATTGTTTCCAGTTTGGGGCTATTACAAATAAAGCTGCTATGAATATTCATGCACAAATCATTACAGAGATATATACTTTTATCACTCTTGAGTTGTAAAGCAGATATATGTTTAACTTTTTTAAAATTATTTTTTTTTAGTTTTATTTATTTATTCGACAGAGAGAGAGATCACAAGTTGGCAGAGAGGCAGGCAGAGAGAGAGGGGAAAGCAGGCTCCCTGCTGAGCAGAGAGCCTGATGCGGGGCTCGATCCTAGGACCCTGAGATCATGACCTGGGCCGAAAGCAGAGGCTTAACCCACTGAGCCACCCAGGTGCCCCTATGTTTAACTTTTTAAGAAGATGTCAAATTGTTTCCCAAAGCAATTGTACCGTTTTCCATCCCACCAGCGGTCTACAAGAGTTCCAGCTGTTCCATATACTTGCTAACACTTGGTATTATCAGTCTTATACCCATTCTAACAGATGTATACTGTTATTTCATATGATCTTAAATTGCATTTCCTAATGGTAAATGATACTGACAAACCTTTCATGTGCTTATTGGCCATCCTACTTTGGTTCATCGTTCAGATATAATGCTAATATTTTAATCAAGTTGCTTGTCTTCCTTTAATTAAGTATAGAGCTTTTCATATATTTGAAATTTAAGCACTTTTCCTGATATAAATTTTGTGTTTTCTCCCAACTTGTGGTTTATCTTTTGTTTTTTAATGATGTCTTTAGAAAAGCAAATATTTTACTTTTAAATAAACTTTAATAATTTTTTTCCTCCTGTTTTCTGTATGGTATTTATAAGACCTTTGCACAGACCAAGGTTAGAGAGATTTTCTCCTGGGTTTTCCTCTAGAAGTTGTATAGTTTTAAGTTTTCACTGAAGTCTCTGACCTACTTCAAGTTAATTTTTCTGTGTGGTGTGAAGTCAGGGTTTACAAACATTTTTGTTCATATTGATGTCCAGTTGTTCAGGCACTGCTTATTAAAAACTTTTTTTCCTCCCACTGAATGGTCTCATCACCTTAAATTTGAAATGCTTATATATAATTAATGCTTTCCTACTTTCCTCTAGTTTTTCTCTAACTTGGTATGTATTATTTAGATAACATGGCTCAGTTTAGTTTTTCATAGCGTCCAGTTTAATTCTGATGCCTATATACTCAATGCCTTATTATTTTTCCTCTTTATTCTTACATACCTTCTGGTACTCTAATTCTCCCCAAATATACTAACTTTAAATCTTGAACTCAGGACATCCTACTTATTAATGCTTTTAAGACTCTATCACATTAATCAGAGATACCTTTACTTTAAGGCTTTTCGACAATGGCACTATTAGCCTTTGGGACTGAATAATTATTTTTTGTAGGGAGTTGTAGATTTTAAGATATTAAAAAGCATCCTTGGCCTCTTCCCAGTAGATGCCCGGAGGACTCCCCAAGTCATGACAATCAAAAATGTCTTCTGATGGGCAAAATTGGTCCTGATTGAGAACCACTATTGTACCTACATGTTTGTATCCATAGATTATTACTGCCGAAAAAGGAAAGTGGTTTGCCCAAAATTTGAAGTATGTCATTTTTGCATGTCATTTTTAAAGCAGGTATATTTAATCCTCACTTTCTGTAAGTAAGTTTTTCTATGGCTGTGGATTAGTATATAACAGAATATGGGCTGTGTTATCTATATAATGCTTCACCTCTTTTCACCCAATAAAAGTTGTTGGCCTCTAACAATAAAAAAAACAGAGGTTAAATGTGACTTTTATCTGAAAGACTGATATTTTAAGGACAGTCTTAACATTCTGCCATTCAAATTTATTTCACTTTGTATTTTGCTTGCACTTGGAGGCACTTTGCCTAAGTGATTCAACAATCAAAAATAAATTTGTTCAGTTGATTAAACTTCATTTAGATTATTTTTAAGGCATTTTTAAGAGAATATAACTGAAAGGAATATTTCTTCAGAGTTATTAGCAGAAAACTTTACATAAGGCAAATGTTTGAATATTTTTGAGAGTAGTTCTTTAAAGGGGGAGTTATTCTGTACACATAGTAATGGTGATAATAACCTTACTAAATATTAAAAAGTATAATTAAAAGGTATCAAGTAAAAGCTGTTCTCTGTAAGGTTAAAGATTTCAATTGAGAATGAATCAATGTTTATAACCTTTGTTCATACGCATTTGTGAATTAAACAAGTAAAGTACGCATTAACTAGTTTGGTTCTTTCTATATCTTAACTGTTCTTACAACTAAGAAAAATTTCCAACACTCATAATAACAACACCAAAATTATTTATGACTATTTCTCTAATCGTGGGTATGCTTATAGGTACTTGGCATATGTAAGACTCTAAACCGAATGTCTTCCCACCATAAGCTTGCCTCTCTCTACATCAAGACAATTAAAAGCCAAGTATTTAGAAATTAAGGTTAAAAACCAGACGTAAAAAAGTGGGAGTATTGGGGCTAAAAGGAAAACAAGAAATAAAAGATCTTAAAGATTATTCATAATTTAACCTGTTGAGGTTATGTCAGGATATCCTCTGTCTTCTAATTAAAGACCCAGGAGTTTGTATCAGAAATTTTGAAAATTAAGTATGCTTCAGGACGCACTGAAAACTATTTTTAAAATACTTACAATTTATGCCATCTAAAAAAGCTGTGACTTTATCATAATAGAGAAATACTTTGTAATCATACCAGCCAATATACTATAATGTGTAAACTATTTCTTAAGCAGTTTGGCTTTCTTGGTGTATTTTCTCGGAACATATACACAGGGATAAACAGTGAGTAGCAACATAGTTCACAAGTTTAACGTTCATTCTCTTATTACTGATAGACAATTGAGAATGCCAACTATACAATGAAAACTATAAACCAGTTGTATATGTCATTGTAGAGGGATCAAAAATTCAGCTTTGAAAACCCAGGCAGATCTGGGTTTCAATCCTAGTTCTAGCCCTTCAAACCTATGTGACTGTGGCAAGATTTCTTAACTTACTTACGTGAGCCTCTGTTTCCACATATATAAAATAAGGATAATAATATCTTCCTTACAGGTTTGCTGTGATATTTAATGAGGTGACTGGGGCCTGGCACAAAAGAGCAATGTACTGCCCTCATATTATTGCTCTTATTTTGTTCTTATTTTTATTGTTTTGTTATTCATAGTAGAACTGGAATTCTTCCACTTGAGATGGGAGTATCAATTTATCAGTGAAAAACATTTTTAAATTAAATTCTCCAAGGGACTTTTTAATCATGGCTAATATTTGAAAAATATATGGCAGGATCCAGAATTTTGGTGATACTTAAGATGGTCTATCTCTGGCACCCTGAGACAGCTAAGCTGACTCCTCCTACACAATGTCTTCCCTTACCTCTCTGCCTGAATGTTCTTGATACTTGCTGACATCCATCCATATGCCATCCTTCATCATAAACTTCCTACTCACTGCTGGGATTATACCCTTTTCTTTATTCATAAGCTTTCAAAATTCATGAAAACCCCAAAATCACTGTCAAGAGATACAAGAAAATCTATCTTTTTGTCTGTTCATGGCAGAACAGATTGGTTTTCTTGCAATAAATAATTTTAGAACTTATCATTTGAATATGTACTTCTATGAAGGAATAAGTTAATTTACTTTGTCAACATCTTTATGAGGTAAATAAATATTTTCATTCCATTATCCAGAAGACTAAACTAGTGAACATAGAATGCAAGTATTTTACCAAAGTAAAATGCACCTCTCAGCTGGTTGACTGTCCAACCCAAGCTTATCTTTAGGTATTCGGCAGGCAGGCAATCGCCACCTGGTAGGTGTTTCATCAAGGTGAACTTAGGGTTGAGGTAGCACAATGGAAACTTAAAGGAGAAAAAAAATGATTACCCTAAGGCCAAATACAGTCTTCATATTTTCTCATTATTTCTTCTCTGGCTTATTTTATTCATGAATTCTTTTCAAGATTACCTCCAAGGGCTCCTCTTCCCTGTCCTTACTGTGTCAATAATATCGCTCATATATGGGCTTTCTCTAACAACAAAAATAGTAATAATATTTATTGAGGGTCTCCTATGAGCCAGGCAATATATCCTAACATGGCTCATGTTAACTCCAATATAAGGTCAAGAAACGGAAGCAATGCAACTTTAAGCCACCTGCTCGAGGTTACCAGGTAGCAAGGAACAAGCAAAGGTTGAAGGCAATTCAGGAATTCTTATGCTCTATTGGGTCCAGTTTCATAAAAATTATTCTCTAAATAAGAGGCATAGACAAAATGTTCTTTGGTATCCTTTTCCGCAATACATAGAAGGTGAAAGTAGGCATTACTCGGCAGAAGAAGAAAATGGAAAGGGTGAAATTATGTTGGCTTGCAAACTAACCCAGCACCCAGGGTACGAAAGACGGATGAGAGAAGCAGCCTTCCCCTCCCCAAATTGATAGGCGGCGATTTTAATAAAGAAGGGAACTTACATATGAGACTTGTGCTCCAGGGCAGCAAGATGAGTAGATCGCCGCATCTGCCCTAAGAATCTTACAAGTTTATATAGCAGCGCCAGGGTGGGGTGGCTCAGTCGCTTGAGGGTCAGGCTTCCGGTTGTAAGCTCAGAGTTCAGTTCGTGGGGTGGGCTTGGGATTCTTTTCCCCTTCCTTCTCCCTTCCCCCTCTGCTCCTCCCCATCGCTGTCACTTGCTCTCTCTCTCTCATAATGAATGAATGAATGAATGAATGAATGAATGAATGAAAATAAAATCTTTAAAAAAAAGTTTACATATCCACCTTAAAGGGGTTCAGTCTGTGCACCACGTGCAACTCTTCAACGCTCTCAAGTGCGCGCCCTCGAAATGACTCCGGCTGCGGAAATGGTGGGCGGAACGGAAGTTCCAAGGTACAAGGGAGGAGGTGAGGAGCCTTTAACTGCTAGGGTCAAGCCAGGCTTACTTTCTCTATGGCCTCCACCAGCAAGTAACTTGTTCCAGTTGCTTTTGAACCCAGGTTTGTCTGAGTCATGAATTTATGCACTTCCCACTCTGTTAGTTGGTGAAAATTAGGGTCGCTCATTAGTCCCGCCTGTTTCCGCTTGACAGATAGCAATGATCTCCAGAAATACTCCCCTTAAGAATTTCTTTCTTCAAAGCAAGGGAGTGGAGGGCTCTCTAAGCATCTTCAGGGAAATGCAGAAATATTTCCTGCACCATAGACACGGATGCCTAAGTTCAGTGCCAGCTTTATGTCTGAGACTTCACAAAATATGTGAAACTTTAAACCGTGCTAAATGTGATCTCTCTTTCTATCCAGGCTGAGTATTTCCGTGGATCCTTCTTGTCAAACACCTTAATGTACCAGAGCAGAGAGATACAGTCAAAGAAAGAGATAAGGTAAGTAGTACATTCATTAAAAGAACCGAAATTGTGAGGAAATTGGGAGTTTTATTTTTTTCTCTGAAAAAAAGGTAAATCATTTTTAACCCGCTTATTTCCTCGGAAATACCATTACGTGTCTTGAATGACAAGATGGAAAAAAAAATCATTGAGAAACTATTTATTAAATATATATATTCCAAAATAATTTCTAAGGATGTAATTTTTTTTTTAAGATTTTATTTATTCATTTGAGAGAGCAAGAGGGAATAGGAGCAGGGTGAGGGCCAGAGGGAGAAACAGACTCCACTGAGCAGGGACCTATGGACCTGGATGCCAAGACTCTGACCTGAGCAGAAGGCAGAAGGTTAGACTGAGCTACCCAGGTGCCCAGGATATAATTTTTTTTTTTAATTTAAAAGATGACATCTCATTACACTTTGAACTTTTTCTTACACTCCAAGCAACTAGCCACAGTGGTATATATAAAGTAACATCTAAACATTGAAATGTGCAGATCTAAAACAAAACAGAGATAAATCTATACATCAGTTAAGAGCCCAGAAGGAAACAGATGTCACTCTCCAAAGGGTTTAAACCGTAAAGAATTAAATGAGGGAACCATATGTGGAGGTGTAGTCAGGATTAAGAGAAGCAATAAAGGATGATGTGTCACTCAATAAAGGATGATGTGTCACTTAACAGGGGTAAGAATGATGAAGGAAGGAACTAATGATACTAGTTGTGAGTGAGAACCAAAACTTTTTTTTTTTTTAAAGATTTATTTATTTATTTGACGGAGAGAGAGAGAGAGAGAACAGGAACACAAGTAGGGGGAGTGGGAGAGAGAGAAGCAGGCTTCCCGCCTATCAGGGAGCAGGATACAGGCCTCAGTCCCATGGGATCATGACCTGATCCGAAGGCAGCCGCTTAACGACTGAGCCACCCAAGCTCCCCAAGAAACAAAACGTTCTTAAAATAAACTCATTAACAATAAATAAATAGGGCGCCTGGGTGGCGCAGTTGGTTAAGCAACTGCCTTTGGCTCAGGTCATGATCTCGGAGTCCCGGGATCGAGTCCCACATCGGGCTCCCAGATCCATGGGGAGTCCGCGTCTCACTCTGACCTTCTCCCTTCTCATGCTCTCTCTCACTCTCTCTCTTTCCTAATAAATAAATAAATAAAATCTTTAAAAATAAATAAATAAATAAATAAATAAACAAATTAACGCTTTGTCAAAATTTAATAAATTTTATTGTTCATTTTAAACTCACTATTGCAAGTACTGTAAACTAAGACAAATGAGGCTCACTTTACCTAGATATTCTAAATTTTACTGTCGTGCCTCATTTGTCTTTGTTTATGGTATTTCATATTCTGGAGTAACCAACCATTTTACTTATTTACCCTCTTTTTCCCTTCATAGGCAAAAATCAAACCCATTATTCTCCATAAACATTTACATTTCTTTGCAGTTTTTGAATATACTAGAGTCTCAATCACTACTATTAGTTTCAACTCGAAGTTATGGACGTCTGTCACAGACCAAAAAGTACTGGGTCATAAATTTAGAACTATCTGATACATACAGACATGTTAGCAGAATAATAATGTTCCAGAAACAACTGTACACCATTATACATGTCTCCATAAGGTAAACTACATTGTTGGTCCTAATCGTTCACTGCTGTGTTGTAATATTTTACTTTCACACACATGCCATGGCCTCATGGTGGATGAAGTATATTTCTTTGCCACTTGATTTGGGATTGGCCATCTTCCTGGCTTTGGCCATTGGATGTTAATGAATATGAGGCGAGCAGAGGCTTGAAATGTTCTTTCGTGATAGGACATATCCTTTTATGCTCCAGTGATCTGCCGTTAGAGAAACATGACCCAGGAAGTCCACGCCCTTCCGTCTGTACCCTAGAACAAATACATTTGCATCATGGAGTCTGGAGCCTGAATCCCAGAGCTGAGAGTCCAGCCCAGCCCAGCTTATGTGCACATAAGACAGACATATGAGCAAGAAATAAATATTCTTTCAATCCACTTAGTTGAAGTAGTTAGATAAGCAATATTATTGTGGACTGAATCATGACACAGTCATAAGTATGCTTTTCTCTTTGTGAATGTTAATAAGAAACATGTATACTAATATAAAATATTTTATATCCTTTTTAACCTTCTAGCTGATAGCCACTTGTTACTATATAAAATTTTTAGCCAGTTTTTAGCCAATTTTAGCATATTTGGAATAATTAGTTCCATTGATTTGTAGCATAATGAGTTTAAATAAGTAAGCTATTTTAGAAAATGTTATTATAATTTAGTTTAGTTGTATATTTAAATATTCCTTAAACATTTTGTGGAAACAATAAATTATTTCACTCATAAAGTCAGTTTAGGAAATTAGAAATTTCAGAAGAATTAAGCTTTTTTCATGAACAAATAAACATGTCCTATTAAACATTACTAAGTAAAGTAAAATAAGATATGTTAGCATTTTTTCACACTGTAATAAAATCAAGGAGTTGGCATATATTATTTAAATCAAAATTATTAAAGCAGTATAAATTGTTCTAGATAAGGAATATTAACTTTTCAACATTTATATACTAAATATATATTTTTGATTCTTGCATTTTGTTTTGTTTTTCCCTAATGTGATTTTTTTCTTTTAATACTTTATTGTGACAAATTTTAAACTTACAAAAAAGTTGAAAGGCTTGGCTAGTAAACATCCATATAAACCTGTCTCCTAGATATACCAATTGTTAATAGTTTGCCACATTTACTTTATCTCTTTCTAAATATATATATTTTTTAAATAAACTATTTATTTTGGAATAGTTTTAGATTTACAGAAGAATTGCACCCTATTGTACAGAGAGTTCCTGTACACGTTCCACTCAGTTCCCCTTAATGTTAACATTTTACATAGCTTTGGTTCAGTTGTCAAAACTTAATAATGAACACTGGTACATTACTATTCTAGTGTAACCCAACCATTTTACTTATTTATCCTCTTTTTCCTTTCATAGACAAAAATCAAACCCATCATTCTCCATAAACATGTATATTTCTTTGCAGTTTTTGAATATATTAGAGTCTCAATCACCACTATTAGTTTCAGCTCAAGCAAAGTTACTAACTTCTGTCACAAACCAAAAAGTACTGGGAAATAAAGTTAGAACTGTCACATACAAACATGTCAGCATGAAAACAAGCTAGAACTTAGGAATAAATATTGGTACATTACTATTAACTAAAGTATAGATTTTAATCAGATTTCACCTTTTTTTTTTTGAAGATTTTATTTATTTGAGGGAGAGGAGCAGGAAGAACACAAGCAGGGGGAGGAGCAGAGGGAGAGGGACAAGCAGATTCCATGCTGAGCACAGAGCCCTTTGCGGGGTTCCACATCATGACCCCGAGATCATGAACTGAGCCAAAACCTAGAGTCGGAAGCTTAACCGACTGAGCCACCCAGGCACCCCAAGATTTCGCCGTTAGAGTGGTTGTAGAAATACTAAAGTTCTTGGTTGTTTTTTTTTCCTTCACTATTTGTCTGATTACAATCACATTTCTATGCTTCTTGAACATAGCAATCAAGGTCAGTATTTTAAAGTCCTCACTCCCTTTTTTTCCTTGAGTTATTATAGCCCAGCAAGTATTTAAAGTTTCTTTCTCTTGTTCCTGGAAATTTATGAATTTTCTAATTTTAAATTTATGTAGGCTTTACTAGTCACAATAACCCAATAAAAACAAGAACTCTATTCATTTTAAGTGAATTTGTAATCTAACCCATCATTTGGTCTTTGGAGATGGGCAGTTATGTATCATTCTCTTTATAAAATATTTCAAATCACATAATGGAGTGTTATTATAAAGCTGTGATCATGCTAAGAGTACAATTTAAAGTTTATTGATTCCTTTTTGTTTGCATGTGAATCTTTCCTTCACGACTTGACCCAAGTCATTAGTGTATTTCAATGGAACTTCCTTATTTTTAAGCCATTTTAGCACATAAAAAGTTCTTCAACCTTATTTATTAGGGAAATGCAAATAAAAACTCTAGTGGGAACCAGTTCTCACACACTCGAAGAGCTAAAATTAAGAAGACTGGTGACATTCAAAGTTCCTCTTGCAACGCGAGCTACTATAAATCTCATAAATTTCTAGTGAGAGGGTAAGATGGTAAAAACACTTTGAAAATCAGTTTGGAAACTTCTTATAATAAAGAAGATATACCCTAACCACTGATAATACAATTCTTCAAACTATTTACATAAGTAACATTAAAATATGTCCACAGAAAAGATATATGTAAGAATGTTCATATTATTTTTGGTTCTGTTGAGTTATATTTTGCTCATATTGTAACAGCTTCATACTGGGAACAGTCTGAGATTCCATCAACAGGAAAATATATGAACAAACTGGTGTATTTATACACTGGGATATTGCTCAGCAATAAAGAAGAATGAATTACTAAGATGGGATGAATAGATCGAAAGAAACACACACACAAGAATACATGCTGTGTAACTCAACTTATGGAAAGGTCAGAAACAGACAAAACTAATCCGTGGTGACAGAAATCAGGAGAGTAGAGAACAATGGTTGTCTTGGTGGGAGGAGGGGGAGTTATTTGGTGTAATGGAAGTATCTGATCTACAGATGTGTGGTTATTTGTCAAAATGTATTAAGGTCTGTGCATTTTACTAGCTGCCTCAATTTTTAAAAAAATACTATAAAAATACAAAATTCAGGGTTCTGTTTAACTCAGAGAGGCAACAGGATAGGACAGAAAAGGAGCAGTAAGTGGTAACAGTACTGGGACATTTTAAGGCTTTAAATGCAGTAATATATTTGCAGATGTTTATTACTGTGCTTCGTAAAATATGTATACCATATGTTTATATAAAATATATATTGTTTTGCATTTATTAACTATTATAATATTTGGGAAAATTCCCTCTTGTTCATTTTATGGAAGAGTTTGTTCACTGTTAAGATTATTTGTTTCTTTAAAGTTTGGTAGGATCTTTTTGGAAAGCCACAATTTGTCCTGAAGAACTTTGGGAAATTTTTAATGGGTGACTAAACTTCCTTAAGGATTATAGGTTCATTCAGATATCTTTTTTTAAATGATTTATATTTTTATTTGATTTCAGAGATGAAATAATAACTCCACCAAAAACAAAGCAAACAATAAAAAATGAGGCAGTGATTAGGAAAAAAAAGTAAAAGAATATATAGTTCTAATGTACTGTGTGGTTCAACTGTGAATAATAGTAATGTAGTCATAATAATGGAAACCCCAATTATTTATGTATGTATTTATTTATGTTTTATTTTTTAAAAATTTAATTCCACTCCAGTTAACATGCAGTGTTACATTAGTTTCAGGTGTACAATATAGTGATTCAACACTCTGTACAACACGTGGTGCTCATCACAAGTGCACTGCTTAATCCCCATCACGTATTTCACCCATTCCGCCCACCCACATCCCCTCCAGTCACCATCAATTTGTTCTCTAGTTAAGAGTCCGTTTCTTAGCTTGTCTCTCTCTCTTTTGTTTCCTTTGCTCATTTGTTTTATTTCTTAAATTCAATATATGAGTGAAATCATGGTATTTGTCTTTCTGTGACTGACTTATTTCACTTGTCATCATACTCTCTAGCTCTATCCATGTCCTTGTATACACACACACGTGTGCATACTCACACATGTACTGTGTCCTCTTTATCCAGTCATCCATTGATGGACACTTCTGCTGCTTCCATGATTTGGCTATTGTAAATAATGCTGCTATAAACTTAGGAGTGTATGTGTCCCTTTGAATTAACATTTTTGTATTTGGGGGTAAATATGCAATTACTGGATCATAGGGTAGTTCTATTTTTAACTTTTTGAGGAACCTCCATACTGTTTTTCACAGCGGCTAGATCGATTTGTATTCCCATCAGCATTGCAAGAGGGTTCCTTTTTCTACATGTCCTTGCCAACATTTGTTGTTTCTTATGTTTTTTGTTTTAGCCATTCTGACAGGTATGAGATGATATCTCATTGTAGTTTTGATTTGCACTTCCCTGAAGATGAATGTTGAGCATCTTTTCATGCACCATCTGGATGTCTTCTTTCGAGAAATGTCTGTTCATGTCTTCTGCTCATTTTTTTAATTGGATTATTTGTTTTTTGCATGTTGAGTTGTGTAAGTTCTTTATATATTTTGGATACTAACCCTTTATCAGATATGTCATTTACAAACATCTTCTCCCATTCTGTAGATTGCCTTTTAGTTCTGTTGACTGTTACTTTCACTGTGCAGAAGCTATTTATTTTTATGTAGTCCTAATTATTTATTTTTGCTTTTATTTCTGTTGTCTCAGGAGACATATCTGGAACTGTTAATAATGTCAGAGACATAACTCCCCATTCTGTTTTCTAGGATTTTTATGGTTTCAGGTTTCACATTTAGTTCTTTAATCTATTTTGAGTTTATTTATGTCTATGGTATAAGAAAGTGGTCCAGTGTCATTCTTTTGTATGTAGCTGACCAGTTTTCCCAACACCATTTGTTGAAGAGACTGTCTTTTTTGTGTTGGATATTCTTTCTTCCTATGTTGAAGATTAATTGACCACATAATTTTGGGTTCATTTCTGAGTTTTCTATTCTGTTCTATTGATCTTATGTACCTATTTTTGTGCTAGTACCATACTGTTTTGATTACTACAGCTTTGTAATATAACTTGAATTCTGGAATGGTAATACATTCAGTTTTGTTTCTCTTTTTCAAAATTTCTTTGGCTCTTCAGGGTCTTTTGTGGTTTCATATAAATTTTAAGATTTTTTTTTGTTCTAGTTCTGTAAAAAATACTGAAAATATTTATTTCTTGAATCAGGTTTAGTAGTTCTCTTTTTTCTAAAAATGTCTATATTTCATCTATGATTTCAAATTTATTAACATAAAATGTTCATATTATTCCATATCTTGTCACAGTGTACACATTTTCTCTCTTGTTGAAGTTCTCACTGTGTTCATCTGTTCTCCAAAGTTTGGTGAACATCTTCACAACCATTACTTTGAGTTCTTTTTTTTAAACATTTTATTTATTTATTTGTTTGTTTGTTTGTTTGTTTGGCAGAGGAAGAATGAAAGAGGACAGGCAGAGGAAGGGATCATGACCTGAGCCTCAGGCAGTTGCTTAACCAACTGAGCCACTCGGGCACCCCAACCATTACTTTGAATTCCTTACCAGATAGATTATTTATCTCAATTTCACTGAAGTCTTTTTCTGACGTTTTGTTATTTTCTTTGGAACATATTCATCTGTTTTCTCAGTATGCTTTACTGCTTATGTGTGTTCCTATGTATTGGGCAAAACAGTCACTGCTCCTGGTCTTGAAAGAGTGGCCTAATGTAGGCAATGAAACTTATTGTTCAACTTTGCCCTAGCTCTTGTTTGTCTCTTGAATCTTTGTGGTTGTCTAAGCAGCCTGATTTATTCTGAATCGGTCCTTGTTGTTGAGAGTGTGCCAAGACCTGTCATTTTTCAAGAGGAATGAACTCAGTCAGTATCTAATTTCATGCTGATTAGAAGCCAGACCCTCAGGCAGCAGCTTTTAAAATATGCAAATATATATGGTCTTGTGGGGCCACAATTGCAAACCCTGTTGGCCACTAAACCAGAGATCTGAAGGTGTCCCCTAGCTGACAGATGCAAAAACTGGAGCTCCAAATGGGTATATAAGCTTCTCTCTGGGAGGAGAACTGTAGTGAGACCAGGAGAGAATGCAAGGTTGGTGTTTCCCTGCCTGTGTTCCCTGAGAACTCCACTGTAGTTTCTAGATGTATGGCAAACTGAAGGCTGGTCCTCAGGCTGAAGCACCAGGATGAGTAAATAGGCCTTTTTCAAGGACACTGGGGATGTGCTTCATTTTATGCTCTGTGCAGTGCCCTGGGTGTAATAGCCTACCAAGAACTCCTTTCCAATTGTTGTAGTCTCATTAAGCCCAAGAACACAAGCCCTCCTGGCCACCATAGCCAGGCAATAAAGGGGCACCTCTTGTGTGGACTGCATACATCTACCAGCTTTCGCAGTGCAGCTGGGAGGCTCACAGCACAAGGCATGCCTGCCAGCTTTAGCAAGGGAGTAGGAGAATGCCTTAGTTGTACACATCTGCTGGTTTTAGCAGGATGGCAGGATAGTATTGTGTCTCTATGTGAACCCCAGCAGAAGAATGCTGCAGCTGCTCATCCTCACTGGCCTTAGCAAGGCAGTGGGAGAGTGCCCCATCTGCACACACCAGCCTATGCTAGCAGGATAGAGGGAGAGGGCAGAAATGGTACTCACTGGCACCTGTCTCTTAAAGAGATTCTCAACTGGCAGATGTTTGAAGATTAGCAAATGAGTCTCCTTCACTTACAGCCTAGGTCCTTTTCAAAGTGCTGCTTTTGCTCTGGGTCTCAGGGTGAGGGAAAGTGCATGAGAGTCCTTTAATAGGAGTATCTCAGTTCCCTATAGGGTCTCTGGGAGGTAAGCTCTGCTAATTTTCTAGATGTTTTAGATGCTTGTATCTAAAGCATATATCTAAGCATAAAGATGCTTGTATCTCTAAGAAAGGTCCTAAGGGATAGGGTGCCTGATGTAGGCCCCAAGTCCCTCTCTTTTCTGGGAGAAATTCTGTACTTGTGAGGTCCCTCCCTATTTTGGGTTGCCATAGTTGGGGTGGGTTTTTTGACAAAGGGAGATCACAAGTAGGCAGAGAGGCAGGCGGAAAGGGAGGAGGAAGCAGGCTCCCCGCTGAGCAGAGAGCCCCATGTGGGATTCCATTCTGGGACCCTGAGATCTTGACTTGAGCTGAAGGCAGAGGCTTTAACCCACTGAGCCACCCAGGCACCCCCCCCTTTTTTAAGATTTTTATTTATTTATTTGACAGAGATCACAAGTAGGCAGAGAGGCAAGCAGAGAGAGAGAGGATGAAGCATGGGGTGGGCTTTTGGGTGAGACCATGTCTCCACCTCTCTTACTTGTTTCAGTGTGGTCCTTTTATCCTTTGCTGTAGAGGAACAGTTCACTACTTTTTGTTTCTTTTTCAGATGGCATTTTTTTTATATGTAGGTGCAGATTTGGTGTGTCTGAGGGTGGAGGTGAGTTCAAGATCTTCCTGTGCTGCCATCTTAGACTATCCCCTGTAACATAAGTATTAAGGCTCTATATTTCCCTCTAAGTATTGCTTTGACTATATCCCATAGATTTTTATATATGGCCTTTTCGTTACAGTTTGCTTATAAATTTTTTCTATTATGATTTTTACTCACAAGTTAAAACTTTTCCTAATTTTTCTTTTTTTAATTAATTTATTTGACAGAGAGAGATACAGCAAGAGAGAGAGAGAGAGCGAGAGAGAGAGAGCGAGCACAAGCAAGGGGCGTGGGAGAGGCAGGCTTCCCGCCGAACAGGGAGCCTGATGTGGGGCTCTATCCCCGGACCCTAGGGTCATGCATGACCCGAGCCAAAGGCAGACGCCTAATGACTGAGCCACCCAGGCGCCCCCAAAACTTTTCCTAATTTTAAAGACAATTTTTTGTTTATATTTCATTGTTATTTTAAAATAAATTTTAATGTAGTTATATAATGTGGTTTGGATACTCCCAATAATTTGAAATTAATGAGACAATTTTCTAGAAGTTCCATGTATTCTGCTGCTTTACATTTCTATATATACCCATTAGACAGAGCTCAGTATTTTTTTTTTTAACATTTTATTTATTTGTTTGAGAGAGAGAGAGAGCGAGAGAGAGCATGAGAGGGGAGAAGGTCAGAGGGAGAAGCAGACTCCTTGCGGAGCTAGAAGCCCGATGTGGGACTTGATACTGGGACTCCAGGATCATGACCTGAGTTGAAGGCAGTGGCTTAACGAACTGAGCCACCCAGGCACCCAGAGCTCAGTATTTTTGTTGCTCACATTTTCTGAGTTAATGTGCTGGAGATAATGCAAACAAAAATTTTTATTCATTCAATTAATTACTATTTGCCCAAGAGATATTAATTCAATAAGTATTCAGTTAGTTACTACTATATGATTCAAACTATACTCAATGATCAGGACCATAAGATATTTTACTTCAAAAATATTTTTTAATGCTTTTTTCTGGTATTCTGATTGGGGAGGGAAATAATATAAATAAATAGATATAGTATTTCATAAGTTAAATAAATAAAAACTTATTCAATGAGATCACAAAGGTGGGACTCAAAACTTTGCCTCCTAAGTTTTGGAGGTCTTCCCAAAACAGGTAATATTTGAACTGACCTTAAAGAATGAAAATGAACTATTGGGACTTCATCAAGATCAAAAGCTTTTGCACAGCAAAGGAAACAGTCAACAAAACCAAAAGACAACTGACAGAATGGGAAAAGATATTCACAAATGACATATCAGATAAAGGGCTAGTATCCAAAATCTATAAAGAACTTCTCAAACTCAACACCCAAAGAACAAATAATCCAATCAAGAAATGGGAAGAAGATATGAACAGACATTTCTGCAAAAGGGACATCCAAATGGCCAACAGACACATGAAAAAGTGCTCAACATCACTCGGCATCAGACAAATACACTTCACACCAGTCAGAATGGCTAAAATTAGCAAGTCAGGAAATGACAGATGTTCGCGAGGATGCAAAGAAAGGGGAACCCTCCTACACTGTTGGTGGGAATGCAAGCTGGTACAGCCACTCTGGAAAACAGTATGGAGGTTCCTCAAAATGTTGAAAATAGAGCTACCCTATGACCCAGCAATTGCACTACTGAGTATTTACCCTAAAGATACAAATGTAGTGATCCGAAGGGGCACATGCACCCGAATGTTTATAGCAGCAATGTCCACAATAGCCAAACTATGGAAAGAACCTAGATGTCCATCAACAGATGAATGGATAAAGAAGAAGTGGTATATACATACAATGGAATACTATGC
>CM052800.1:74855670-74885005 GCA_028533885.1 Nasua narica | reverse complement strand
GCAGCAATGTCCACAATAGCCAAGCTATGGAAAGAACCTAGATGTCCATCAACAGATGAATGGATCAAGAAGATGTGGTATATATATTCAATGGAATACTATGCAGCCATCAAGAGAAATGAAATCTTGCCATTTGCAACAACGTGGATGGAACTAGAGGGTATTATGCTAAGCGAAATAAGTCAGTCAGAGAAAGACATGTTACTTCTTAACAGAATAATTTTTCATATTTATATATAAGCAATGAGAAAAGTGACTTATATAAATAAGTTGATGAAAATGGAAGTATTTTATTATAGCAATACTACAGAATGTGTTGAATTCATTCAGAGTTATATATCACAAATCACATAGTGAGCATTCACCAAAAGATATTTTTAATGGTTTACCAGTGGCAGCCCAATTCTTTTTTTTTTAAAGCAAAGTAGAAACCATTTAACTCACTAAAAGATTTCTTACCCAGTTACTGTGAATCGTTCACTTTTTCAGTTTCTGGGAAATATACCAAAAAAAGTTTATCAAGACTTACCAAATGACTACTACTTACACATAACTCTTTTGCTAGAATTGCCATGATACATTTAGAAAAGTTTGAAAATATCAAAATGTTGTTAATTTTAATACACACTTGCCAGTACATTACTTTTTGAAGAAATATTTAACTTGTAATTTAAATATATTTATTTCAAAAGGGTTAGAACTGTAAACTTAGCTTATTAAAACTATAAAATGTTTGCTGTAAATTTAGTAGGCAAAACCCATCCTTATTATCAAACCAATGAAATTTACTTTCAGTCAAGTAAAGAATGGCTTAATTAAAATAAATGTTTTTTTATTTAAAAAATAGTTAAAATAATTTAAAATAAATTTTTAATACACTTCCCTATGACAATCATTTTACCTCTGAGTTTCAACTTTAAGAAAGATAGATCTGGAAGCTGGACATAGACTGGATATCTGGGTGTAACACTTATCAATGTCCTCTTTGCCCTCTCAAATTTTTCTTTCCAAAACCTCAGACAAGAAAAAGGTCTAGTTTATTTTGTGTAAAGTGTGAAAGGGTGATTTACTTAAGACAATATGGGAAAGAACAAGTGGCATGACTTTGACCATTTTAGATAAATTAGTTTTAGAAATAGCATTTTTAGAGAAATCATTTTAAGAAAGAGTTCATAGGGGAGTTGAGAATGTAGGAGTTCATTCTTTTAGAACTAGGGTGACCATACATCTATTAACAATGTCAGCACACTTTAGGGTAAAGAGGGGTGATACTTATAATAGGTCAGATCACTGACCTATTATGATAAACCAGCATATGTCTGGTCACTTCACTGAACTGTCTATGCTCATACAAGCTTTAGAAAGACTTCATGTATCCCAAGAGGTGCATATATTCAATTTAAAGACCCCACCCCAGGTTGCAGACTTGGGAACATGGGCTAGCATTTATTCAGCAAATACCATGACTCAAAGATGGTATTATGTGATTTCTTTGCTTTATATTAGTTAATCCTATAAGATTCTGTATAGAGATACTTTATCTCTGTTTTACAGACAAGGAAAATGAAGTATAATGAAATAAAGAAATGTGTCCATATCTACATAGCTAGTAAATGTTTGAACTTAAATTAGCCAGTCAGCAGAGTCCTAAGATTGTGCCCTTTTAAACTTTACTGTGAGGATCTTAAAGTGGTTTCAGCAAAAACAATCAGGAAGTAAGTAAAATTGACACTATCCAGTTTTCATTACAAAAATTATTTTGCTGACTCATTTTTTTTCAGATTTTCATATTATTTATTCAACTCATTTCTAAGATGCTAATATGTATCAGATACTCTTTTAGTACTTAAAAGAATACTTTATTTCATGTCTACCACTGCCCTGGGTCATAGGTCTTACCCTTAAGAACAAATAAACACAAAAAAAGAAGGAATATAATCACAGTCACACAGCTAAAAGGTGAGATGGTTTCGTTTAAACCTAGTTCTTTTGTTCAAAAGTTCCTAGAAATGTGTTGCATAAATGTTGAAGTAAAAATAAAATTTAGATGATATTATAGTAGCTCTATATATTTTTCAACAACCCTTGTACCACATACAACTTCAGGTTGTACAAGGTTCAAGTGGTACAACTTCAGGTTTCCCATAAATTCTCATTACAGTATAATCTCTAATATCATTAAAATGTCTTGGGTGCCTTGGTGGCTCAGTGGGTTAAAGCCTCTGCCTTCGGCTCAGGTCATGAGCTCAAGGTCCTGCGAGCCCGGCATGGGGCTCTCTGCTCAGTGAGGAGCCTGCTTCCCCTCCTCTCTCTGCCTGCCTCTCTGCCTACTTGTGATCTCTCTCCTCTCTGTCAAATAAATAAATAAAATCTTTTAAATAAATAAATAAATAATAAATATCTTTACCTAATGCCACCTGACCATGAATATTGACAAATGAGTCATAAATGCTCTTCTCAGTCATAGAAGAACTGTTGAGTGGTTCTGGGAGCAGAGAAGGCTGTTGTTTGCAGTTCTTAGTATTTTGATTACCAGGAGCCCAAAAGGTCAGAGCAGCAATTTAATATCTGAAAATCAACTATAGTAGATAGGAATTAATGTTCCTTTTTATTATAGTATTGACAGAAAACATTTATAAAGAGAGTTACCTGTGTTGAGTTTCTGGTTCACCTATGAAGATAGTTGTTAATCATCACCTAGAATTATCTTTTGAATCTAACCCCAAGTAAATGTTAATGCAATTAGATTTGCTGAGGCATTTGGCAAGCTACTGTCTCTATTTGCCATTGAAATGTATCTTAAAAATATGAGCAGAGATCCTAAAATTCAGTTATATACATTTACTAAATGTATATAAAAGAATATGGTGGGTGAGTTACATTGGTTTTCTCAAATCTGAAAAACTCCATTTCCTATTAAGCTATTAACTTGTCATTAACTGTCTCTGACTGAATTATCAGACGAAACATAGTGATGCATTTTTCACATATCTCTCATCCTTTTTTCTCTCTCTCTGTCTCTCTCTCTCACACACACACACATGTTCGCACACTCAGATACACACATACACAGGCACACACATATGATTAATATTTGAAAAGCTCACTTTGTATAGGAAACAAGGGCAAAAATGAACCACTGGGACTTCATCAAGATCAAAAGCTTTTGCACAGCAAAGGAAACTGTCAACAAAACCAAAAGACAACTGACAGAATGGGAGAAGATATTCGCAAATGACATATCAGATAAAGAGTTAGTATCCAAAATCTATAAAGAACTTCTCAAACTCAACACTCAAAGAACAAACAATCCAATCAAGAAATGGGCAGAAGATATGAACAGACATTTCAGTAAAGACGACGTGCAAATGGCCAACGGACACATGAAAAAATGCTCACATAAACTCTTTAATCGTCTTAAATACACCTTAACTTTTTCTTAGGCATATGACATTAGTTGCCTGCCCTAATTCATTACCAAAAAATTAAACTACATTGTGATACAAAATGAATCAATGAGAAAAGATTGATGTTAAAAGTAAAAGATGGACTTACTTTTGTTTTCTTTGAAATTTCTTTCCCTGCATTTGATCCAAAATAGTTACCAAAAAGTTATTTAAAATAAATTGAGGTAATGTCACTTAGTCTATTTAATTCAACTGAAATCGGGCAATTTAATTTTATTGGCAAATGCCACTGGCTGCCAGACCAGTCTTCCTAAAACACCAGTATATTGTATTGTTTCCTTTTTTTTTTTTTGTATTGTTTCCTTTTTTAAGAACTTGTTTCCCTGCTTCCCAATGTACCTGTGTTATATCCAAATTCCTTTTAAAAATCTGATTGTAATCTATAGACCACATTTTTTAATGGTTCCCCATATTCGCACCTAGTCACCTTCTCCATTTCCAGCCCTGTGCCTTTTAATAAATTCTATTAGGAAAAGTGGGGAAAGTATTTTTAGTGTAAAATGATAAAAAGGTAGCCAATATTTTGAAGCCTCTTAGTTTCCTACCAGCCACCTACTATGGTCACCGACATCTTTTTTATACACTTGTTTGGCCAGGGTGTAGAGAGACTATAGGGAAATAGTCACATTCCACTACTAACTGGGGTTTGACTCTAACCTATTAGTTCCCTGGTGAGCTGGCCTAGACCACATGTGGATTATGACAACTCCTCTGAGAGAGGATAAAAAATAGGGAAGAGATACTTTTTCACCCCATAAACTATGTGGAATCTTAGATGTTAAGGATACCAAAGATAAATCACTGAGCAGAATGCAGAGGAAAGCTTGCCCTTCGGTGCTATATTTATTATCCTTTCTTTATTGTATTTTGTTTATTTTATTTTATTATGTCGTGTTAGTCACCATACAGTGCATCATTAGTTTTTGATGTAGTGTTCCACGATTCATTGTTTGCATATAACACCCAGTGCTCCATGCAACCTGTGCCCTCTTTAATACCTATCAAAAAACCTGTCTTCTACTACTGTGGCCTAGTTTTCTCTTTTTCTTCAAAAGAAATTTAAGATAACCTTAAACAGCCTCAAGAAGGAAGTGTACATGGGAAACAGTTCTTATTTTTTCTTTGAAGGCAAGTTAAAAAAATGTAATAACATTAAGTGTAATTTTCTTTGATGATATTAGTTCTCCATTCATTTATTCCTTTAATGAGTATTCACTGAACACCTGCTATGTAGTATACATTCTAGGAGTTCAGAACATGCTAGACATACTAAACAAAGACCAACCAAATGAGAAAGCAAATGCTATTTATTCTGAATTTGCTATAGTAAAGCATTCAGCTACCATCGCTTACATTTTGGCAGACAGTCAAAGGAAATGGGAAAGCTTTACCGTGGAAAAAAGAGAAGGCCTCAGGTCTGATTGAAGGGGAAGCTAGAGGTGGGCTAACTAGAAGTGGGACATCCTGTATGACTTGTTAGGGGGCACATATTTGGCTTTCTTTGGTTGGTCCTAAGTTGGAAACAGGGACAAAAATTAGGAAAGCTGTCAGTTATTAATGAAGTCCTGGCCATTTGGGACTGATTGTTGCAGAAATTGTTTAGCTTCCTATAGCAAGCTGGCTTCCTGGGTTGTTTATTATAGATAAGGGGATTAGTTTCCTTGGTAAATTCCTGCAGATTTTAGGTTAAAGTTCTGTTTTTATATATGGTCTGGCCATTGTCCATTTGTTCAATCTCTTAATAGTAAACAAGGAAATCCAGTCTTTGTAAAGTGTACATTCTACAGGAGATCTTACACTGAGTTCTTTCTCTAGATTCCTTTTACATTTATCATTTCATACAGTTGGTAAATAATATATAATCCTTTAATTATTGGCATTTCATAATTTTTGGCTTTATTATGTCTATACATAATATTAAAATATGCATTATTTATTTAAAATATTTATTGATCACCTAAATGCCAAGAGCTATTACAGGGAGTGAAAATTCAAAATCTTGGCCTCATTGAGTTTATGTCAGATTAGAGGGACACAAATAATAATATAGTTAATTAAATCATTTTTATTTATTATAGGGTGATAAATGCTAAGAACAGAGGTTTAGAAGGATAAATAGAGTTAACACGGTTTGCAAAATGTAAGTAGATTTGAGTCAGGGCTGACCTCAAACAGAAAATGACATTTGAACAAAGACGTGAAGGTAAAAGCCATATGAACATCTAAAGAATGAGAATCCTAGGCAGAGAAAACAGCTAGAACAAAATCCTTAAGTGAGAACATTCATGACGTTTTTGTGAAACAGCAAGAAAACCAGTATGGCTGGAAAGAAGAGAAGGATGAAGAGAAAGAATGAAGGGAAGAATAATAGAAGAGGGAAAAGCAGAGACAAGTTGGGAGATTATATACATTCTTATATGGACCACCATAAGGCTTTTGGTTTTTTACGAAGCACAGAAAGGGGAGGCACTGTGGATTTTAAACAGATGAGTGACATGACTTGCAATTTATTATTCTCTCTCCATTTGCTATGTGGAGAAGGCAGGAGGGCTTGGAAGGGGTGAGGGTGGAGAAAAGAAGACCAATTAAGGGCAGTTTTGCAGAATTCCAGGTAAAGTAGGATGATGCCTTAGACAACTTTAGTAACAGTGAAGGTGGTAAGTGGTCAACTTCTATGCATGTGCTGCAGTCCAGCCAGTTAAATGATTAAAATAGCAAGCCAGACCTCTAGAGAAGTATTTACAAATGGATAACAGAAGGTACTAATGGAGTGGAATACCTCCTGGTTTTAAACATGACAGATCTTTATTCTAGAATGATTTAGTAACAATGTGGATTTGCTAACTTATGTTCTGAGAACATATTGGAAAAGAATCCTAATTTTTATTTCACAATAACAGAATCCATTTGCAAACTTTATTTAACATATTTAGAATAAATCCTATCCTGATAAAAATTAAAGCAGGTAAACTTGGTATAGTGAAAAGTGTGTCTTCTCTGTGTTACTTTTAAGAGTCCTTTAATAGCTGGAAGAAAAGCCCTTCTCTTAGAGCTGTGAAAGGGTAAAGAAGTGCTTTGGACTTCTGGAGAAAATCATTGTGAGGAATCAAATAACTTTGAATGAGTAACCCTAATGATTGGTCTCTACTCACAGATGGGAAAACGAGGCCTGAGACTATAAACATTTCAAGAATATATCCTGGTTACCTCAAGACTGGACCAGGACACTGATTCCCTAGATGATATGTCTGGTGTTAGTCTGGTGTTAGTTATTTAGTCTAAAGATCTTTCTCAGCAATGACCCAAATTCATGATAAAAATCTTTCCTCCATGGAGGCCAAAATTTTAATTCAAAAGATCTCTCCTCTCCTGAAGTCTCATGAAGATCTGACAGAGATTGTAAAAGGGGTGACCTATTCTTTCTCTGTTTCATTTGTATTAACTCCTAACCTTTCCTGTAGTCTCTTTATCTGGGCACTAGTCCTCAGAGAAGGTAGGCTTCTACTAATCTATCTCTCCCTACTAGGTGTTTGCATGTGTTACATTCTATGTGGTTTTTAGTCTAATTTTCTTACCTTTTTCTGAGAATGCCCGGTTTTAGCCATCATTGGTTATGAGTTCTTATATTCAGGCACAACATATTCTCCCAACAAGCACTGAATTAAAATATGCCAGGCACAGAGCCAGGGACTAGAGAAACCAAAATACATAGGAAAGAGTATCAGTATCTGCCCTAGAAGAATTTACAGTCTGTTAGCTATTGTCATATTCATTTCTGTTTCCCTGACACCTTCGTGTGTTGGTGGGATAAGGGGTAGGAGCACAGAGGGAGTGGGGCGGCAATTAATGTAATGTTTGCCATGTGCTGGGTACTTTATATATCAACCTTAAATTTTACAGTCTTCTATTATCCTTATTTCATCAATGGCAGGTATGAGAATTAGCAAGAATAGATTGTCCAGGTCTCAAAAGCAAAACTGAGTTTCAAACTGAAATCTGTCTGATTCCAAAATCAATGTTCTTTCCGCTAATGAGGTTTATAGGCACTTAATATCCAAGCTTGTAAAAAACTATCTGAACAAAATAAAAAGAGGAATTTTAAAAAAACTGATCCATTATTTACTGATCTGAAAATTAAAGTCTATTCTGAATCATCTACTTATTTATGTCTGCCTTAAATTTGCCACTCTTTACTCAATGTGATCTCAGCTGTCTTCTCCGTCTGTCCCGCAGGTGGGTATCTGGGACTGTAATCTACTGCAAATGTATTTTAATACTAACCTGGGCATACATAATTAGGAAGGATAAATAAAAGTACAAATGAAATTCTAATGAAACATTAGGACCTGAGAATGTCCAGCTTCCCCAAAGAGCATTAATACTTGACAAACTCCGTGTTGCAAGACAAGTATCAGACTATATGCTAACAATTTAAAAATCTTTCAAAGTAAATCAAACTCTTTTCCCTAACGATAAAAATGATTCATGTCAGCATTTGGAAAATGGGAAGTAGCAAGTGAATTGGAAGGTAATGAATCCATGGGAGAACTGGAAGACCAGCATGAGGGAAAGCAGAAGAAAACACCCTGTCAACAACACACTGACTGTTGGCCAGACATGAGGAAGGACAACAGTGCTGAATTACTAGTGTCCTACCCACACTGTATTCATTTTATAGAGGGTAGACTGAGGTTACTGAGGTCAGTAACATAGGTCTCAGTCACAGACCTAAGGCGAAGACCCATCTCATTGACTTTCCATGTTTTCTGCTAGATCATATAACCTCCATGGATAGTTTTATTAAACTAATTATGATTTAGCTCTTCATACTGGCTGACTTCAGATTTTAAATATAGATAAACTTTAATAATACGGGTGAATGGTTTTAATTACCAAAAGCTAACCCTTGGAGTATTGTACTGGCAAAGAATGCTCTACCACATCTTGGCCTGTAAGGAAATAGAAGAAACTTTATCCTTATCCTACTCTTTAGGACTCTATATACCATTTCCCAGAAGTTTTGAGTAGGGCACAAATAGCTTTTATTGATTTTATTAGTTCAAATCCACTGACAGCCCTTTAACGTCTGATGGTTTTTCTTTACCAAAACCACCATGTAGATGCTATAGCTTACTGCCCCATCAAAATGAAGATGTGCTAAGTGGCAGCCACTGAAACTCATGTGACACAAAATTCAAATTCAGTTTGGGTCATATAACTGAAAAAGCAGAAGCCCTTCAGATAGGTCATTTTATGGGTCTTACAGTAGGAATATCTCTTAACGAAATACTAAAGGGACTTGGCGTCTGCACGTTACGTACATGGCTTCATACAATGTGGTTTTATCAGTATTGTCTCATATTTATGGGAATTTGTATTTTCAGTAGGGAAAGTGGAGAGACCTTTCTTAAAACTAGAAGAATTTCTATCCCATCATGGATTCTTCTTTAAAGTATTAGTAAAATAGTTCTTTCCCTAAAAATAGGAAAATGAATTACTTAGGAGCAAAGAACTTTTTTTGTATAAACTCCTAAGTTTGACTTAACTGGGTAGAGGAGTTTTTTTAGTACATTTAAGGCTGAGAAGTATCATTAAATGGAACAATATGGAACAAGGAAGTAGATATGTTTCAACAAAATAAAAAAATTTATAATTGTACAGGTAAAATACTAAGAAATTTGACTCCATCAAATTAAATGTATTACTGAGAAAGCAGTTTAGCCACAAAGAGAGTAAGAGGTTGCTTTTACTGTGAAGCAGGTCCTAAATAAATAAATAAATTTGTTTGTTTGTTTAAATATTTATTTATTTATTTTAGCACATATGTGCTTTTTTAGTGGCCAGTGACATACTTAAATGTATACTTGGTGAAATTTCTATTCTAATCTCCTTCTTTACTATTCATAATAAACATTTTCAATAGATTTTTCCTTACCTTTGCCATTGTGGACTGCATTTTCTTAAGTTACCTGGTGTTTAAAAGAGTGGGCTCTAGGTGAACTCAGAAAAGGGTCGAAACTCAATCTGCCACTCGCTAGATGTTTTGACCCTAAATTCTCTATGTCTCTATTTCCACATCCTTATTTCATGAACCAATTTTATAGGTTGTAGCAAGGATTACACGAACCAAGAGACATCCAGTACCTAGTGTAGTTGATACTCAATAAAGCTTATGGATTATGAATGCAAACAAACCCACCCTAGACTTGTCTTTCCTTCCAGTTCCTTGTGTGCTTACAGATCCTACTTCATTCCACACCAGGGAGTTTTAGAGCTTTAGATAAGCTAATAACAATCACCTTTTACAGCTTTTAAGGAGAGCAAATGTTTATCTGAACACTTCTAGTACTGTTGTTTACGACAAGAAGCAGGAGGCACCAGGAAGAATTGAATTTCCTTCTGTCTCCAATAAGTGCCTCTGACCTAGGCCCATCAGTCAGTGCCAAGTCAGACAATCAGGTCAAGAGCCTCTGCTGTAGGATCAGAATTCAGTCTGCTGCCTTGGACGCTCTAAGAACTCTGAAATCCAGGACTCTGTCCTTTCTGTCAGAAGCTATGTCGTCAGAACATCTCTTCCTCCAGAAAACCAAGATTCCTTACAACCCTATTATCCTCAGGCTTTTAGCTCTCCTTTTACTGCCCATTACCCCTTCAGAGTAGGATCTGGATCTTTTCTTTGCATAAACAGAAGTTCTGCTAAAGTGTTTTTCCTCAAACACAGGAGCAGTTTTTCTGAGAGTTCAATTTTACCAGCAGTCCTGATATAAGAGCTGCAACCTGCAGGCAACTTTTGAATGGCGTATTTCTGATCCTGATATGACGTGTTCATATTATGCCATACTAGGAGTCCTTATAGAAAAGAAGAGAAGCCAAAGGAGTTGGTCATCAATTTTAAGGTGGGTTCTTGAATTATATGGGCAAATGTGGCAGGTAGGCACCACCCAGTCTAATATGACTGGAGCATTGCAAACTATTTGGTATAGATGGAAAGCAGACTGTGGTGGGGAAATGGGGCTAGGGTGGCAGGCAAGAGTCAGGGTATAGAGGACCGTAAATGGCATAATAAGGAATTTGTACTTTATCTAGGAAACCTGTTCTTTCAACCCAGAATGTACATAAGATCCATCTGAGAAGCTTTCTTTAAAAAGATAAATTTTTCCAAATCCCACCCCAGACCCATCAAATCAGAATACTTACAGGTGAGGCTACTCTACTTTTTCTTTTTTTCTTTTTTTCTTTCTTTCTTTCTTTCTTTCTTTCTTTCTGTCTGTCTGTCTGTCTTTCTTTCTTTCATCTTTCTTTTTCTTTCTTTCAGAGAGAGAGGGAGAGCATGAATGGGGAGAGAGGCACAGGGAGAGGGAGAGGGAGAAGCAGACTCTCTGCTGAGCAGGGAACCCTGCACGGGCTCTGTCCCAGGACCCTAGGATCATGACCTGAGCCAAAGGCAGACGCTCAAACAACTAAACCACCCACGCACCCCTCCGCTACCTTTCTTAACCCAGACCTGCACTTACTGCTTCCCACATATCACTGGAACAAAAATTGATATCAAAATAAAAACAGAGAAACTTTATGACTTTTAAAAGTTGTCATGGAATTTCATGCTGAACATGAATTATATGGAAACATAAGTACTGTATAAAGGTCCTAGTTGGTCAATAATTATGTGTTTGATTGAGGTCCTTTCAGCATTTAGATATTAGAGTAGAATTCTTATGTATTTTTACTCCCTTGATGATTTTCAAATATTCTCAAGTCTTCATCATGAATTTATGTCATAATCTTATGTACATATATATGTGTATATATGCACAAAACCTGGTCAAGGAGATGGATGCAAAATAGAGAATACAATCAAATTTTTACTACTATTCTTTCATAGTCCATGACAATGAGAGGTAAAACTGGTATGATTCCATGAGTTGCTATTAGAGCATCTTTAAGAGAAAGATGGTACAGTCCAAATAGGTTTGTAGAGTCCACTCACATTGAAGAGATGAGCCTGATCCTAATTGGTTGAGTCAATTGGACTTCAAATTTCCAGAATACTCAACATATCAGAAATAAACCAAAGCACATAGAACCTGTCATCTCCCTTTGACTCTCTGTATATCGGTCATGAGTCCTAATGATTTGTCTCATTAGTGTCTTTCTTGGGCTTACCTATACACACCCACTGCAGCTGACCTAGTTCAGGTTCTCACTTTCTCTTGCTTTTACTCAGGCAAGTCTTGTCACTGCGCTTGCAGCCTTCAGCTACTTCCTATTATAATCTATACATTTGAATGTAATCCGGAAACTTGCTGCTGAGGGGGGATTTCCAAAATGTAAGGTGACGTATTATTTCTATACTTTAAGCATTTAATTACTTTAAATTATTTTTTATTTAGTCAAGTTCAAATTCCTTGATTTTGCATAGAAGGCTAGGTTAGGCCACAGCCAGTCTTTAATTCTGATGCCTGAATAAGAAATGGAAATCCAAAGAATGTAATCAGGCTTCAGCTAGAATTGTTTTACACGGGAGTAAATGAACCTTTAAGTGGTGACTTAGTCTCTTCCTCAGCCTAATGTGATAAAAGCTAGAAGCCTCCATAGTTTCTCTTCTATCTGACTTTTTACTCCATAGCCACACTGCCTCTCACTTTTAGATCAGTGTGGGACCAGAGCCTACTTACTCACTTATTTCCTCATTCACGTATCCTTTCATGAGTTGTTTGCTGACGTTTATACATTATTTTCCTTTCAAGTTTGCTTCACCACACTTTAGTCCAGGCTCTCAAAACTACTTATAGTTCCCTCAAAACACAATGCCTGTGCAAGCCTCCTTGCTTTGTTCTTACAATCCCCTTCATCTAAATATAACTCATCCATTATATAATTCTTCCAAGAAATCTTCACAGATGCTTCCTTTCTCCTCCAGACTGGGATAGGCCTACTTCCAATCTGCCCCCATAGCACTCTGTAATGGCTCTATCAGAGCGCTGATCACAAGCTACTAAATGTCAGAATCTCCCTTTATACTCTAAAGTCCTTGAGAGTGGGATGTGTTTTATTTATCTTTGTATGCTCATGCCTACTACCATGCCTGTCATATTCACACACTCAGTGATTGTTTAGTGAACTGAATTATAAACAGCTCTTTTTTTTAAGAGTGATTGCAATTGCAAGGTCAGATATTGGTGTTTCCTATTAAGATACGTACACAGTCGCAATTTTCCCCAGAAGAGATACTGCTGCAAAAAACGAGGACAAGTCTATTCTTACTCTCCTTCAGCTCTATCCATTAACAACGTGTCTGTGCAAGTTTTGCAGTGTGATGATGATGGTGACAATAGTGACTGATAGGGAGTGAGAGGACTTCTGATCAGGCTAAGCACTTTGTATGTTTGTACAATTTTTTTTTCAGTCTCACAACAGTATGGGAAAGTTCTGTTATCCCCATTTTGCATGCTCAAAGCACAGAAAGAATAAGTATTTGCCCAAATTACATAGCTACCACATCTACACAAAGTGTTCTAGATATTCATCAAAGGATTTTCCAAAACAGTTACTATGTTAGAGATTATAAAGCTGAATACGAAATGGCTCTGTGAAGCACGTTTGGCCTTAGTGGGAAAATATTACTGGTTTTTTTTCTGTTTTTTTTTTAAAGATTTTATTTATTTATCTAACAGAGAGAGAACACAAGCAGGCAGAGAGGCAGGCAGAGGCAGAGAAAGGTGCATGCTCCCTGCCGAGCAAGGAGCCTGATGCAGTACTCGATCCCAGAACGCTGGGATCATGACCTGAGCCGAAGGCAGCTGCTCAACCAACTGAGCCACCCAGGCGTCCCAATATTACTGTTTCTTTTGGCTGTACTTTTTTGGCTTAATGTTGCAGCATCTTCTACTTGTGACTTCTCTGGGCACTTCTTGAAGGCAGGAAGCATGCATAGGCCATTGTATTTCCCACTGGACCAATCACAGTTGTGAGCACACAGATTCTCGAGATATATTTGTTGGCGAATTGCTTATTTGAAGACCTTTAGCTTTAAATACTTCAAACAGGTCTCTCCTTATAGAAAAATGTAACCTTTATTCACTGAGGAGTACAGTGTGAGCACATGTTTCTCTTCCAATTTTTTACTTTTCAGTCTATACACAGTTCCTTGGCAAGTAGAAGAGGCATCATTACTTGATGTTCTATCTACTTCTTGCATTCTGGCTTGAATGGGATCATTTCTCTAGTAGAAGAATAGATTTTTCCAATTAAAATCTGGACACATTAGCAATATTTTACATAAGCCACTAAAACTATGTTATGCTTAGCTGCATTCAGCCACTTTGGTCCTGGATGAATTTCACAGTGCTGCAAAATATTGCCTATTCTTCCTATTTTTCTAACCAAGTAATTCCCATCCTGTAGGGTTAACACATAAATATTATGAAGCTTTGAAACACTGTTTAACAGCTTATCTAGGTCTCGGAAATCTTTGGAGAAAGAAAAGAGAGGAAAGAGAGAAAGAGAAAGAAAGAAAGAAAAAAGAAAGAAAGAAAGATAAGAAAGAGAAAGAGAGAGAGAAAGAAAGAATGAAAAAGAGAGAGGAAGGAAGGAAGGAAAGAAAAGAAAAGAAAAAAGAAAAGAAAAGAAAAGAAAGAAAGAAAAAAGAAAGAGAGAAAGAAAGAAAAGCGGCAAGATGTGATTTGTTTTTACCACTTTCCTTAATGAAGTGAATTTTGATTTTATTTCATTCTGTACAATATCTGAAAAACCGTCTTTCCTAGCCTAATTCACACAGTGACTAACATTATATCTAATTGCAGATATTAAAAAATATCCAAACCCTTGTGAATCCTGATATGGTCTCAAGTAAATCATGTCAATTTAACTTGTGTTACAGGAAAGTTCTGTGGTATCCTTTCCTTGTTTTGTGTTTAGAAAGAAAATGCCGTTTGCATATTGGATATATAATTTCTGATGTTTGCTTCCATTTGAGAACAAACATAATAAGATTACACTTGAACCAATTTTCATAAATAATAAGGACAAGTAGATGTAGAATTAGGCTAAGTAGAAGACACACTATAATATAGTCCTATCTCTGATTGCATTTATCCACCAGGATTCACTTAAATGATGCAAAATAAAAACTTGTATTTTTTATAGAAGTTTGGGGAAAAGTGAAGTTTAACTTTTAATCCTTTCCTACATATATTGCTGATTAACCAAGACAAATTATAAATCTTATTAAATAATTAATATCTAACACTATTAAGCTACTATCATTAAATGTGTTTATCATGTGGTACTGGATAGGTCTGCAAATCTCTCTATGCTTTGGTTTTCCATTTTGTGAAATTAGATATTGAATTATTCTATAAAAATAACATTCTAATGAGCCCAGTTAGAACACAAAAGCAGATGGATATTTGCTATGTAAAAAGGAAAATTTCACATAGCAAAGTTTTTTACAGAGGCACTGTTGTATAATGGAAAGAGCACAGATTTTGTCACTTGACAGTATGAATTTGATTCCCAAAGATGAAATTTACCAGCTATATGATCTGTAAAATGAGGAAATTATCTATCCTGCAAATGTATCTAAGGTTTAAAAACAAAGTGTAGAAATGGCTAGCATTTGATAGACACTCTCATCGTAGCTATTTGAGGCATAACAGGGTGCTGTCTCCCATCACTCTTTCTCTTTTCACATCTTCATCTGTGGCAGGAAAGTGATTTTTCACATAAGAGTTCATAAATGCTATAGGACGAGAAGGATATCAGTGAGAGAATAGTGCATTACTGTTCTAATGTCATGCCTGCAAATCCCAAACAGCCCAAGCAAATACTCACTAAGCATGAGTAACCACAACACAAGTGGCTAAAGATGGAGTCAAGACACTAGTCTTCTGATTGTGATCTCACAGGGTCAGCTTTAACCCATTGATTTTGACCATTTAATTGAAATCCAAAAAGCAGATAAATAAAAGTACACAGAAGACTAACAAAAGTAAAGGACCTCTAGAACCTCATCTGAAGCTATTTCTGTTGGATTAATATGTGAGCTGCTAATAATTTTTAAAACAAAATTTTATACGACCTTTACGAATCCCAGAATCTATGTGACTTGCTGCTAATAAGATTTTGTTTCTTCTCTAATGGATGAACCTACAGACCTTCCTGGGTATGTACAGTGACCCATTATTAAGTGGAGGAAAGAAGGAAGATTTTATTTGTGACCTTGTTAACTTGTGCACTGAAACAGACCATCCAAAGAAGAGCCAGTCACCTCTCATACAGAGAAAAGTAGCGAATAACCTATAATTCTCTTAAGTTTTCTCTGTATGTCACTCTAAGTTATATTTATTTATTCACCAACTGTTAGGTCTTTCACTAAATAACCAATCTGACAAAATCACTTGGAGTTTTAGCAGGTAACTCAGACTCACCTTGGCCAAAAGAAATTTCCTGTATCCACCAAACCTGTCTTACCACTAGTCTTCCTCACCTCATTGGACAAGGAAAAAGAATCCTAATAATCTCTTCTTGCTGTTTCCCTTCATACCACACACCTAACCCAACAGAAGCTAAGTTTACTCAACTCCTAAAACATATCCTAAATTTTGCACATCTCTCCATCTATACTATCTCCACCATAGTTCAAATCACTGCTTCCCTGTGATGACTTCATATTCCACAAGAAAGTAATCTTTTAAAAATACAAATCAGATCATGATATTCCTAGTTTATGATATTCCAATGGCTTCCAATCAAAATTAGAGTAAACATCAGACTTCTTAGCCCGACAAAGCCTTGTGTCATCTGTTAGTTCCTTCCTCATTGACCTCATCTCCTCCATTCTCCACCCACCAAGCTTCAATGGCCTGCTTTCTCATTTAAAAAGTGATGAGTTCATTTCTGCTTTCAGACCTTCACACAAGTTCTTGGTCTGCCTGGAAGGCCAGATTCATGAGTATGTGGCCTGTGGAATCACAGAGAGCCCTGTTATCAAAAGGGCCCCTTTTTATTTAATGCTCTACTGATGCTATCTCAAATTTTTAAATAGTTATATATTTTAACTTGTTTTTGTGAGTGAAATTCAGTGGCACAGTGAAGCACATGGGTGAGCAGAGGATATTTCATACATCCTACGTTTCCATCATTCACTGTCACCTCATTTGTGTATAGCACTTATAGTGACCCTTGAGCACAGAATGTAGAACTAGTGTGTAGTAGAGGTTCATTATGACTTAAAGTAAGTACAAGGTAAGCATGTCTAGACTGAGTAAACAGGGACACTGACAGCTCTGAGAGGACACAGCTTCTATTGAGAACCAGAACTTGCTTCAAACACTGAAAGGAAACAGTGATGTTTTAAGAAGCATGAATAATCAAAGAGCCCTGTCCATACCTTTCTTGGTCACGTATCTTCCCAGTATAAGCTAACCACCTACACTGAGAATCATGAGATAGAAAGAAAGAGAAAAATAGGATAACTAACCCATGTTCATCTTCATTTAGTCTTTCCTTACTTATAAGTAAACTCAAGGTAGAGAATGTTTCTAGAGTGTGTGCCTATCAAGAAGTAAAGCAACAGCTGAGAAAAAGTTGAATCAATTTTGTACAATGCTTCTGGTATGAGTTAAAGATGTATGTTATATACAAGCTCTGAAATAAAAAATTATGCAATATTCGTGATGCTATCCATCTGTGAGGAGATGCCACTTGTGAGTTAAATTCTCTTGCTTTTGCATTTAAAACTGGCATGACACAATATAAAGATGAATGGTAGCATTTATCTAATATAAATTTTCATTTTCTTTGCTTAGAATAACAATATATCAATAATATTAATATAACAAATAAAAAACACTATGACAAGTCCAGTGAAAGACCACAGAAGAAATGAGAAAGCTTTCTATTTTAATTTTAGTACATTTAATACTTTTAGAACAAGGGGTTCCACATTTTCTTTTTGCAAGGGGCCCTGCAAATTATGGGGTCAGCTCTGCCTGCATGGAATATTCTTTCCCTGTCCCAGCTTCACAAAACTAAGTCTTTTATGTAATTCATGTCTCTGATCACATTATCAGCTTCTTTGAGAAGCCAGCCCTCACCCAAAAATCTAAATTAGTTACCAAGTGTTCTCTAGCTAATCATCTGTCTCTTTACTCTGTGTACAGTTATGTATGAATGTTTGTACATTTCTAGCTGTCTTTATCATCCCTCATGGAAGCAGAACTTTGACTTTCTTGTTGGGACTTCTTCCCAACAGTGGCTGACATTTATTAAGTGTTCTAGATTTATTCTATTATTCTATTCTATTAAGTGTTCTATAATTTATTAAGTGTTCTAGAAATATTTGTGGAATGAGTGAATGAATAAATATGATTACTACAGTATCCTATTTAAGATAAACCTTTTTAAAGTTATAATATAGTATAATCATAATAGCAATCATAATAATAAACCAGTGCTTTTGCCATTTAAAAATATCAATTTCGAACCACGGAGAACCACGGATTAATTTGAAATCTGACAACATACATTTTTCAGCATATTTTGTACAGTATGGCTATACAAGTGATGGTATTGCAGTAATATTTTTCCGCTATCAGTCTATTAGATATTTTAAAAGAAGGTTTCAATTCCAGATAATCTTTTGTTTAAAAGCTACTTATCAATGACCATCTAGAAGTTTTAGGTGGAAACTAATAGTGTCATGCTTTTTATTTTGTTTTATTTTTAAATAATTTCCTCATAAAACATATAGGATAGGGAAGGCTGGTGGGCTTCATCTTGTAGGTAAGGTTGCTGGTTAGGAAATGGTGGCCTGAAAGATTGTGAAAATGAATAACAATCTTTTGCTTTACTCTCTGGAGTAGACTGCTCTGGCTGGTTAATGAGATATGCCTCCGTTGGCACAGATATGGTGAGCAGGAGCATGAAGACACTGGACCTGCCATCCCCATTCTGAGATACTCATCAAAATGAGCGTACTATAAAGTTACAAGAATTTCAGCTTTTCCAGCCTAGAATAAAAGTGTACATTTTTTTTTGTGCTACCAAGGCAACAACTTTGCCTTAGGCAACACTGAAAATAAGTGTAAATGATAATAAGAAATCAAAACTCTGCAGAACATGAAACTATGTCACTCTGTGATTTGTTATGAAATAGAATTCCTACAAAAAATACAGCTATAAAAAAAAATACGGCTATACCTAATCATTGTTAATACTAAAATATTTTCATCTTTAATAAGATGGGTTATAGCTTTCTGGGAGGAGATAGTGTGTTAATATACTTGGGATATTCACAATACAAAGGTCAAAGTAAATTTATATGTATGGTATATTATGAAAAAATCTGGTTGTCTTTTGCATAAAGGATTAGAATGTAATCTAAAATGCTTTTGCAAAACACTTCTGGCTGTCAGGACTTATAACAAACTTTTTGCCATATCTAATTTTACTTTCTATACCAAAGATAGAAAAAACAGTTTTTCATTTTTCTATTCAACACTGGGTACTCCATGACACCTGTTTGAGAATGATCACTTAAATTATGCGTATTTCAGATACTCCAAGGAGATATTTATAATAAAACAATATATTCTAAGAAAGTAAATAAAATATCATAGATAACTATAAAATGAGGGGAATACGACCAACAACTCTACGTGCATGAATTTGACAATATAGATGAAGTGGACAAATTTCTCCAAAAGCAAAACTAGTCTTGCTTTTTGAGTGTTACCAACACTTAAAAATCAATTAATATATACCATCATATTAACGACTAAAGAAGAAAAATCACATGACTAGATCAACTAGTGCAAAGAAAGCATTTTATGAAATTCAACACAAATTTATGATAAAAACTCTCAGAAAACTGGGAATAGAGGGGAAATTTCCCCTAAGATCAGGAAGAAGGAAAGGATTTCCTATCTCACCACTTTTATTCAACATAGTACTGGAATTTATAGCCAGTGCAAAGAAGGCAAGAAAAGGAAAGAAGAGGCATACAAATCGAAAAGATCTATCCCTAATTACAGATGACATAAAACTCCTAAGGAAACGGCAAAAAACAAAACAAAAAAAAAAACTCTTAAAACTAATAAGCATGTTTGGTAGCGTCATAGGATATAAGATTAACATAAAATTAATTGTATTTCTGTACATAAGAAATGTGCTCATGAAAACCAAAATTAAGTGCTATTTATAATTGCTCAGAAAGAATGAAATATTTAGTTGTAAACCTAACAAAATATGTAAAGTCCTTGAACGCTAAATTACAAAATGCTGAGGAAAAGAAATCAAAGACAATTAAAAAAAATAGAGACACATACCCTGTTCATGGATTAGAAGATTCATCATATTGAAGATGTCAAATCTCCTTCAGATTGATATAGAGGTTTAAAACAATTCCTTTTCTAAATCTCAGCAACATTTTTCATAGATACATAGATATAGACAAGTTTATTCTAAAATTTATATAGTCAAAGGAATCTGAATTGCTCAAATAATTTTGAAACAGAATAATATAGTGGGAGGAATCAATCTATCTGATTTTAAAACTTATTATTTAGCTAAGGAAGTCAAGACTGGTATTGGCAGAGGGATAGATCCATAAATCAAGGGAAGAGAACAGAGAACCCAGAAATAGACCCACACAAGTACAATTACAATCAGCAGAGTAATGGCCTCTCACAAAAATATCCAGTCTTCAAAATTGTGATATGGTAGGTTACATAGCAAAAAGGGACTTTGCAGGTATGATTAAGGATCTTGAGAAGGGAAGATTATCCTGGATTATAAAAGTGAGCACAATGTAATTTCAGGGGTCTTTATAAGTGGAAAAGAGAAACAGAAGAGTTAAAGTCAAAAAGAGATTTGAAGATGTTATGTTGCTAGCTTTGAAGATGGGGAAGGGACCATGAGCCAGTGAATGTAGGTGGCCTTTAGAAGGTAGAAAAGGCAAACAAACAAACAAAAAACCTCCCTTAGAACCTCTAGAAAGAATACAGCTCCAACAATACCTTGAATTAGTCCAGTGAGACTAATTGTATTTCAGACCTCCAGATGTTTAAGATAATAATTTGCTGTTGTTTTAAGCCACCAAGTTTGTGGTGATTTTTGACAGCAACAGCAGAATACGGTCAAAACTCATTTTTTACAAAGATGCAAATGCAATTCAATGGATGTAGGATAGTCTTTTCAATAAATGGTGCTAGAGGAATTGGCCATCTATAGGCTAATACATATTTGGGACTTTAAAACAATTTAATCAAAAATTTATTCAAAATATATCATAGATTTGGGGCACCTTGGCGGTTCGGTCGGCTAAGCATCTGGCTTGATTTCCACTGGAGTCATGATCTCAAGGGTCATGGGGTTGAACCCCATGTCAGACTCTGAACTCAGCACGGAGTCTGCTTGAGACTCTCTCTCTCCCTCTGTGAAACACCCCATGTGCACACACTCTCTCTCTCAAATAAGTAAAAATAGATCATAGATTTAAATGTAAAACCATAAAGCTTTAAGAAGAAAATACAGACAAAAAATTGTAGGAGGTGGCGGGGCGCCTGGGTGGCTCAGTGGGTTAAAGCCTCTGCCTTCGGCTCAGGTCATGATCTCAGGGTCCTGGGATTGAGTCCCATATCAAGCTCTCTGCTCTGTAGGGAGCCTGCTTCCTTTTCTCTCTGCTTGCCTCTCTGCCTACTTCTGATCTCACTCTGTCAAATAAGTAAATAAAATCTTTAAAAAAAAATTTTTAGGAGGTGGGGATTGGTGACGATTTCTTACATGTGACACTAAAGCACAATCCATAAGTGAAAAAGTCAATAAAATGAGACTTTATCAAAACTAAAAACTTTGCTCTGTGAACGACCCTGATGAGAGGAAGAAAACCCAAGCTACAGACTAGAAGAAAAGATATCTGGTTAGCAGCCAGATATCTGGATATTCCCATAATAGATTAAATATTGCCTCTCTGCCTCTCATTTCCCAGGTCCTAAAATGTAGCACTGACTCTCTTCTACCTAACAATATCATGCACTTGGAAGGAGAGGAAGAGAAAGCTAGGAAAAGTATATAAACACATCTCCAAGAAATAATCCACTTTCACATCTTTCAACTACTTAAATACCATTTAGTGGATTTTACCCTAGAACTTGGAAATAAACGCTCTTTCAATATATTTCCACTTATGCACTGGTCTTACAATAAACCTGCATGAATGATGGCAAGCCAAGGCTTTACTGCATGGACTTCACATTTATTGCTATTGAATTATCAGGCCAGGTAAGGCAACCAACAGAGAAACTCATTTGTACATTTAGTTTGAGGAATAATTTCCACTGCAGAGTTCTCCCCTTGCAGTCTTTGCTTATCTTGAATACTCTTAGATGCTTCCAATTATTTTAGGAGATCACTGTCAAATGTCACATTCTCAAAACAAAAATGACTTTGAGCTACTTCACTATTTGTGAATGCTTTGTGATATATTTGGAATTTCATAGGAAGGAATGTCAAAATTCCAAAAATATTGGTGATATATGTCCCTGATAACAAGATCTACATATATATAGATGTATCAATTGATTTATGTTTTAGTAAATAGATCCATGTATCTCTCTCTCTATATATATATACCTCTATCAATGACTTGGAAATATGTCATAATGCCAAGAAATACCATGTGTATTTAAATTTATTAGCCATGGTAATGCATTGTCACTAACATTTTTTTATTATAATATGCATCGTATTTATATTTCTAAACTTTTTTTGAGAAAAATTGGAGAGATAAAAGATTTTTTCTCAGAGAGATTTGAAGGAACATACCTACTCTGACCTTCTGAAGGAAAACTACTGAATATTATATTCTTCACTTATCCCAAAGGGCTGCTAGAAGGCACTTTTAGATTTTCATTGAAAACAGGGCAATCACTCCTGTAATGTAAGGGACTTCATAAGTTAATGCACAATGTTCGGTTGCTCCGTTGTTTTCCACCTGGTCTGGACTGAGTTTTCTTTGCAAAGACTGACAGTGGGTTTATTTCTAAGCCAATATGAAAAAAACTGGGAAGAATTAGAAGTCTTAAAATTAAGTTAGGTAGGTATAGAAAATTGCAGATCTTTCTTGAGGCAATCAATAGAGGCATTTTTTGTTTATTTGTTTGCACCTTTATTAGGAAAGATGGAATTTTTTTTTTAAAGATAATGAAGCATTGATCTTTGCAAAACAAATTTTGCTACTGATTTATCCCATTTGCACACTAGTTACAAATTAAAATAGAAAGTTTCTTAAGTAAAGTCCTGTTAGCAAAAAGGCAAAACTTTCTAAACCACACCTCGCATGGTATTTTCCTCCATGTGTTAAAATTTTGAAACAAAGTGACTCCTAAAGTGGTACGAGGCAGATCATAAGCCTCTCAAGGCTCTTTAGATTCAACTTAGAGACTCTCCCCTTTTCCCGACCCAAGGTACATTAGAATTTGAAAGGTGATGCTTATTTTGAAGGAAACCTCCTGTGGTGATTCTAAGGGCTCTGCTCTTACTGGGGAAATAATCACTGAATTCACTTCCATTCTCAGTTTTAAGAAATTGAAAAATCTTCCAATCGCTTAGCACGCAGGTTCACAAATTTCCTGGTATAGATCCAAATTTTTCTGGTACATGAAAAATGCAGATCATTAGGACACATTCCCAGAGATTTTGGTTCCCTTGTTTTGCACAATCTGCATTTCATAAAGCTGCCCCCACTCCAGATGGTTTTGGTGCAGCCAGCCTAAGAATTATGATTTGGTAACTACCAATCACTAGAAAAGGGCTTCCAAACTGGGAGGGTGTTCATAATTACCCAGAATATTTAAAAAACAAAAACAAAAATGAATTATTTTGCCCCATAACCTCCAGGTTTAAATTGTGTTAATTTGTTGGGTACAGAGGATTGACAAGTGGCTGTTACTTCAATTTTTCACAAGTTCTTCACATCAATTTGATGTGCAACCAAGTTTGGAAACGACTGCCTGAGGGACCCTAGTGAATTTTATAATGATGTCAGTTCAGTCCTTTCATATACTCTGTGTTCTTTTTAAAATATATTTGCTTAAGGAATACCTATTGAGTACAGTGTGTACTGTATGCCAGGCACAGAGCTAGTGGGATACAGAGCTGAATGGACATAGTGTGGCCCTGGAAATGTTCAGAGTGTAGACCTGTAGCCAGTCCTTTAGTGAACAATTACACCAGAGAGTGATACTTTAATAGAGATTTTTGCAAACTGCTAAATATAGTGACCCTCTTTGTTCAAAGATTTATCAGGACAATAATGAACAATGTAATCAAATCTATTTAGAAAAGCACATCTTCTTTGGCCTGGGCAAGAAAAACAAAGGGAACAATTAGTGACGTTCTACCATATGTTATGAATTATGCTGGAGGCTTTCCCTACTTCATCCCATTTAATCCCCACACCATCCATTGAGATAGATTTTATAATCCCTTTTTTTCCAAAGAGGAAACTGAAGGTCAGAATGATTTGACCAAGGCTTTCATGTAGAAATTATGTTCTAGCCCAGATCTAAATCTGAATCTGCCTCTCTCAAAGCCATGCACTTTCCTCTCCACCTGGCTAATGTTTACTAGGGGGATGATAATCCATATGCTGTACACAGATAGTTATTTGTTCTTGCTTCCCCTCCCCTAATTTATTGATAGTACATGTAAACTGACTGTCCTCATCTCTAAGAGAAATTGTGGAAACATTTAGAAAATATGCTATTTTAAAAATATTCTAAATAGAGATTTAGGGATAAAAGATGCTAAAACTATTGCTTACAGTGAAGATTTGGGAAATAGCTATGAATTTCATTACATTATGTTTATTCCTAGCTGTGAACTAGTTCCTATCTCTCTCCATACCTTTATCTTCCCACACTCCTAAAATTAAGTGTGTAGTTGAAACCAATAAACCAACAAATATGTGTGTGTGTATGTATATGTTGCTGGTTATATATACATACATATATATATAGTACGTATAAATATGTAACGTGTGTCTATATGTGTATTGTACATATATGTGTGAATATATGTATATGTGTGTGCATAGAATTGAGGCATTTACATCACTGTCTCATTTAATTACAGTGCTGGACATACAGGAATATAGCAATGAACAAAACAAATATGGCTCCTTTCCTTGAGTGGCTTGTAGTCTGGAGAATAGTAAGGAAATAAATAATAAATAAAATGAAGACATATCTATATATTTGTACATATAAATGAACACAACAAGATAGTGTAAAAAGGAACCTTTCTTTTTCTAATTTTTACAAATGTTATGTTGTTGGTGGGTGCCATAGTTACATTTGATCAACTCTGGTTATAAAGTAGAACACTCAACTCCAATTATAAAACAAATATAGTTGACCCTTGAACAACATTGGAGTTAGGGGAGCCAACCCCCCACATAGTTGAAAATCCAAGTATAACTTTTTTTGTAGTTTAATATATTTTACTAGTAAACTTACAGGAACAGCACAGAAGACAGACAACATTAAAAAATGTACTTGCATATAGGACATCTCATGAAAGTATAGTGAATGAACGGAATATACTGCATGATAAAAATGCTACAAACACCACGTAGTTGCCGTCAATAAGAAATTTACTTGTTAAAAAAAATATCCAATCCTGGCATTGTTCAGAAAAATGTAACAGGCTTTTTTATAATTATTATAAAGTTGAACTGCTGAAGTGTTTTCACTGAAACATTTGACTTGTTTAATGTTTTTATACCTACATTTTATTAAAAATTCACACACAAATGAAAATAGAGAAACTGCCAATACCTATTTATATCCCCTATTTTTCCACTTGTAGTCATATACTTAGGTACCTTTTGACCCCATGGGAAAAAAAAATAGCTAATGTTCAGAACTATCAATAAGAGAAAGAAGAGAATTTTTTTTTTAGGAATGATGTTTTCCATCATAATGATACTTAATCACATTCTCCATGTCTGTGGCGTGCTAGTTGGATGTCTTCTGGGATAACTGTGACACATTTGGCATGGATAGCGCACAGGTTGGTGTCTTTAGAAAGGGCCACCAGATAAGCCTCACTTCCCTCCCACAGAACACCAGTAGCTGCACCCTGGAAGTGCTGATCTGTTTTGAAGTCGTAGGCAATTTTTAGCATCATATAGTAGAAAGATTGTTTGTGAATCAGAAGTTCAGTGACTTGTGATAATGTCTAATTTCATGGAGTACCATAGTACCAGGTTTACAATGTTGAGGTTTCTTCACCCGTCCAGTAGAGGGAGCACTCTTGTGAGTGGCTTTTGTAGCCATGCTGGTGGATCTGCCCCAGTCATCTTGTATGAGCCATTGTACAGAGAACTCCCTACTTACCCCTCTTCTCCTTCTGCTGGAGCTCTGTGAGCTGGAGGTGGTGCTGGTCATGATTGGCTCAGGTCCTGGGATGGAGTCCTGCATCTGGCTCCCTGGTCAGCAGAGAGCCTGCTTCTCTCTCTCCCTCTGCCACTTCCCCTGCTATGTCCTTGCTCCCCCACTCCCCCAGTGTCAAATAAATAAATAAAATCTTAAAAAAAAAGAAAGAAATATTCATAATCACATAGGGGAAAAATTGTATCTCCTGAGGCTATCTCAAGATATCTAATCCATTAGTGCAGAGTTAATTACAAATTTTATTCTCTTATTGCCAGAGAAAACATTTGTTTGTCACTTGCAGCCTGGCAGGAACTTAGCTAATTTAATTTTTTCTTATAATATTTTGTTAAGTTAGTTTAATATTTTTAAGGAAGAACCTGGATAAAAAGTGCCTTACAGAGAAGAATGATTTTCTAATAGTGAAATTTCAGCCATCAGCTAAAATTGGTTATTATTCAGCAAATTTTTTTCTCAACACTCCTCCTTCTCTAAAAATCTCCAAAATGCTAGTATAAGGTAGACATGTGTAGGGGAGGAAAAGACAGGGTCCCTTAGGGCAAAACTGCACTAAAGGATCTTATTTATGTACTATTTGTGTCAGAGTAGCTAGCATACATTGCGATATAATGTAATATATTGCATCTACATGCAAACAATGCAACTACATGCAAACAATGCAACCAACTATCCAAGTGTCATGCCAAGTAAAACAGCAAATAAACCTTCAACAGTGAAATAAAAAAAGAGAAAAAAGTACACCAAAAAAAAAAAAAAAAGAGAAAAAAGAGGAGGAGAAGGAGGGCTGATGGGAAAGAGGGGAGGAGACAACTGAGCACTCATCTTTTTTTTTTTTTTAAGGATTTATTTCCCTATTTTAGAGAGAGAGAGCACGAGCAGGGGAAGGGACAGAGGGAGGCAAGCAGAGTCCCAGCTGAGCAGTGAAACCAACATGGGGCTCAATCTCGGGACCCTGGGATCATGACCTGAGCCAAAATCAAGAGTCTGATGTGTGATGCACTGTGAGCCACCCAAGTGCCCCTGAGCACACGTCCTTATCTTAGTTGACCAGTGTTCTAATCACCACTGAGCACTCATCTTTACCTTAGCTGACTACAGCCAATGCTGGCCATTTGGAGTGAGAGGGAGCCTATTTCCTCAGAAGTGTGTCACATAAAGTTGAAGCACTAAGCCTTTCGGTGTATTCTCTCTACATATGACAATTCCCATTCTTACACTGAAAGGTAATAAGTGCCTCTTTTATGACCTCTCTTCATTATTTATAGTCATACAAAAACTTTTCTTGGTTTTCCTCTTTAAAGTCAAAAGTAAGAAGCAAATTGGACAATATTGGGGAGATGTTTTAAAAGGTAGAACCTCAAGAAGAAAGGTGGGAGAACTAAGGAGACAGTAGTTTTGTGCATTCTCCATGTGTATTTTTCATGGAGTCTCAGAGGAGTTATTTCGCTTTTTTGTTTGTTTGTTTGAGAGAGAGAGAGAGAATGTGTGCAGTAGAGGGGAAGGGCAGAAGGAGAGAGAGAATCTCAAGCAGTCTTCATGCCCATCATGGACCGAACATGGGTCTCCACCTCACAACCCTGAGGATATGACCTCAGCTGAAATCAAGAGTAGGATGCTCAACTGACTGAACCACTGAGGTGCCCCACAGAGGATTTTTTTTAATAGATACAAGTATTCTTCTCAATCACATGATGTTCAACAAAGAAAAAAGTGATTAATATTTATTATGATACTGAAAACTTACAATTAAGTGATTTTATGTTCATTTAAAGTTCTAGGCCATGTCTTTACACATAACTCTTAGCAGAGGAATGAAGTTTGAACATCCTGGAAGGTGGACCAAACTGAAATAAAGAAAGACATAGCTGGGATGGGGCACCTGGGTGGCTCAGTGAGTTAAAGCCTCTCCCTTTGACTCAGGTCATGATCTCAGGGTCCTGGGATCAAGCCCAGCATCAGGCTCTCTGCTCAGCAGGGAGCCTGCTTCCCCCTCTCTGCCTGCCTGCCTCTCTGCCTACTTGTGATCTCTCTTCTCTCTGTCAAATAAATAAATAAAATCTAAGAAAGAAAGGAAAGAAAGAAAGAAAGAAAGAAAGAAAGAAAGAAAGAAAGAAAAGAAAGAAGAAAGAAAAAAAGAAAGAAAGAAAGAAAAAGAGAAGGAAGGAAGGAAGAAAGAAAAAGAGAAAAGGAAGGAAGGAAGAAAAACAAAGAAAGAAAAAAAGAAAAAGAAAAAGAAAGAACGAGAGAAAGAAAGAGAGAAAAGAAGGAAGGAAGTTCAGACATAGCTGGGGAGGCAGAGATGATTGCTACAAGAGGAATATCATGTGTCCTAGGCGATCAGTGGCCAAAGTCCCAGGTAGACTATGATCAGTAAAGTCAAAAGAGAGAATCATCCCATTAGAGGAGGATATGAAAGTTGATGGAGTGAATTCTAAAAAATGGTAGCAAAATTCTCACGTGCAGACTCAGCTGGTATTAGATCAGCTACTGGACCTTATCTAATACCTCTACAACTTCTTTAGATAGACTAATGGTAGAGCTGGAATTAGAGCATGGATTTATGGACACCCAGTTAAGACCTCCTTCCACTGCCTCATGCTGCAGTGCCTACATTTGGTATTTTTGTATTTTTTTTCAACCCCCCCTTTATTTAGTATAAGTGATAAAAATTGTATAAATGTAAGGTGTATGACTTGATGTTTTGATATACAAATACATTGTGAAATAAGTCACAATAAAGCTCATTAACATATACATCATCTCACAGTGAAATGAGATGTTGGTCAAGGGGTACAAAGCTTCAGTTATGCAAGATGAATAAGTTCTGGAGAGCTAATTAGAACAATATAAATATGGTTAATGATATTGTATTGTATACTTAAAATTTGCAAAGAGAGTAGATCTTAAGTGTCCTAACCACCAAAAAAGGTTGGTTTTAATGTTCTGCATATATGTGTGTACATATGTATGTGCGTGTGTGTGTCTGTATATATATATTTTTTTCTTTCTATATGTGTATATATATGTGCATATATAAAGGTTGGTTTGAATGTTCTATATATATGTGTATATATACATATGTGTATATATATGAATTTAAGTATATATGTTGGTATTAAATATGTATGTTACTATCAAGATTATTAAAATAAAAATTCACTTGAAAGCTTTACCAAATTTTTAAGTAGCATTTTGTATTTTTTTCAGTAAAGGGAGCAATTCTGTAGAATATTTGAAATTTGGAGATGTTTTTTGTTTTGTTTTGTTTTGTTTTTAATTTTTTATTAACATATAATGTATTATTTAACCCAGGGTACAGGTCTGTGAATCATCAGGCTTACACATTTAACAGCATTTGCCATAGCACATACCCTCCCCAATGTCCATATCCCTACCCCCCCCAACCTCCCA
>CM052800.1:74809590-74855170 GCA_028533885.1 Nasua narica | reverse complement strand
GTCGCTTTGGAATCACTTTTCCAAACGTCCTACCTTTCCGAAGGTGGTCGATTTTCTGCTCCTAGAATTGCTCTTCTTCCTCTCTTCTCCTTCCTGTTGAGTATGCTGGCTTTTAAAATGATTTATTGACTATCTAGATGAACTTCTGGGTTCCGACTCTATCTCAACCTCCTACTTCTCCGCCATCTTGCTCCTCCTCCTTGTCTCTTGTTATTTTTTTGTGGTGAGTTTTTCCGCCTTGTCATTTTATCGAGCTTTCCGAAGGTGGTCAATTTTCTGCTCCTAGAATTGCTCTTCTTCCTCTCTTCTCCCTCCTGTTGAGTATGCTGGCTTTTAGAATGATTTATTAACTATCTAGATGAACTTCTGGGATCCGACTCTATCTCAACCTCCTACTTCTCCGCCATCTTGCTCCTCCTCCTCTAAGTGACTTTAAATTTGGAGATGTTAAAAATAAGTTAATACTCCTTGAGTAATAAAGATCAGACCATTTTCTTTATGTCTATTCATCTAAAAAATGTAGACCCATATAATGTGTTTTTTTTTAATTGAAGTATAGTTGAAAAACAGTGTTATATTAGTTTCAGGTATACAACATAGTGATTTGACAAGTCTATATTATGCAGTGTTCACCCCAAGTGTAGCTACCATCTGTCATCAGACAACACTATTATAATACCATTGACTATATTACCTATGCTGTATCTTTCATCCCCTTGACTTATTCATTCCATAATTGGAAGTGTGTACTTCCCACTCCCCTTCACCCATCTTGCCCATCCCCTTAGACCCCTCCCTTCTGGAAATCATCAGTTTGTTCTCTGTATTTATGGGTTTGTTTCTTCTCTTTGTTTGTTGCTTTGTTCCTTTATCTTGTTTTCTAAAACATGTAAGTGAAATCATATGGTATTTGTCTTTCTCTATGTGACTTATTTCACTTAGAATTGTACTCTCTAGCTCCATCCATGGTGCAATGGCAAGATCTCATTCTTTTATTGTGGCTGAATATATGCATACATATATATACATATATATATATAGACACACATACATACAAAGAAATATGTGTGTGTATACACACACCCCACATCTTTTTTTCCCATTCATCTGTTGATAGACACAGATCGCTTCTACATCTTGGCTGTTATAAATAATGCTGCAATATACATTGGGGTACATATATCTTCAAATTAAGTGCTTTTGATTTTTGGGATAAATAGTAGAATTGCTGGATCATATGGTATTTCTATTTTTTAATTTTTGAGGAACCTCCATACTGTTCACCAAAAAAGCTGTAATAATCAAAATAGTATGGTACTGGCACAAACATAGACACAGAGATCGATAGAACAGAATAGAGAACCCAGAAGTAAACCCACACTTATATGGTTGATTAAATCTATAACAAAGAAGGCAAGAGTATACAGTGAAGAAAACAGTCTCTTCAACAAATAGTGCTGGAAAAATGACATCTACATGCAAAAGCATGAAACTAGACCACTGGCTTACACCACACACAAAAATAAAATAGATTAAAGATTTAAATTGAGACCTGACACCACAAAACTCTTAGAAGAAAACATAGGCAGTAGTTTCTTTGACATCGGCCTTAGCAACATGTCTCTGGATATGTCACCTCAGGCAAGGGGAACAAAAGCACAAATTAACTGTTGGAACTATACCAAAATAAAAAACTTTTGCACAGCGAAGGAAACCATCTACAAAACAAAAAGACAACCTAGTAAATGGGAGAGGATATTTGCAAACAATATATCTGGTAAGGGGTTAATATCCAAAATATATAAAGAACTTATACAACTCGGGATCAAAAACCACATAATCTGATTAAAAATGGGCAGAAGACCTAAATAGACATTTTTACAGAGAATCAGATAGACAGGCAGTAGATGCTTGAAAAAATGCTCAACACTACTCATCATCAGGGAAATGCAAATCAAAACCACAATGATATATCACCTCACACCTGCCAGAATGGCTAGAATAAAAAAGACAAGAAGTAACGAGTGATGAGGATGTGGAGAAAAAGGAACTCTCATGCACTGTTAGTGGGAATGTAAATTGGTGCCACAACTGCGGAAACAGTATGGTGGTAGACCCATGTAATATTAAGTATGGAATGATGTTACAGATATACAAAATTCTTCTGCTACTGAATTTAAATGATTGTACTGGGGAATACGGATTTTCAGTGACTCCAGAAAAACTTATTTCTAGCAACAAGAGAAGAGCTAAATAGGCAATATCTATTTTACTTCTATTTTTAGTTTATACCATAGTTTCCTGGAGAATATGCTAAGTTGAAAAAATGCACCCATTAGAAAAAATGGTCTCATATATAAAATCATTTGTTGATATGGCCTAACATTCACTTTCAGATCCCTCCTTCTCCAGAAGAGCTCATTCTAGAAGGCGGGTTTGGGGGAGGGGCATGTGGGGGATACTTGAAGTGAGAGATCTGCCACCTGACTTCCTTAGTTCAAGTCTCTGATGCTTATGTCTTTGGGGATTATTTTTTTCCAAAATAATCCTCACGAGTTGCCATAGTTTAGGAACTTGCTTTTTAAAATCTGTTCTATTTCTCTATAGAATCTAAAACATTTGAAAGAGACAAAGACAAAAGCAGCTGGATCTTGATATGATCCAGATCCAGGGATGGAAACAAAAGAGTCTGGGATTCCCTTCCACCCATAAACTCACTATCATTCCTGGTCATGTTAACAACCACAAAGAAGTCATTAAGCACTGTGGCTTCTCATACCCACCCATCTTCTCCTCTTTGCCACATACTTTCATGTCATCACCAATAACTAGAGTGGCACCTCCAAAGTCTCAAGGCAAGCCAATACTGTTTATACCATCTTCTCTTTTCCTGCTTATTATAGTATCCCAACTGCTATAACTCTTTGACTCTGTTGATTCCTCTTATTCATTGACCTACCATTTTTTGTCTGCCCATCTCATCCTGTTCTGTGGCTTTATGTACTATCTACCTGCTGATGACCCCCAAATTTCTACTTTAGTCTGTGTGGGTGACTGCTTTGAGAGAACACTCTTAAAATTCTTAGAAGGCCCCTTTTTCCAGATAAGGGAGTCTATTAGACACTCGTTTAGCAGTATCCTTTAGCAAAGGGTTGCACAGCAACTCACATAATTTTATATTTATCCATAGGCCTCATTTGATTAAGAAATTTTTTACCATCTTGAAAACAGGAGATGAGAGGTGACTTACTTTCCAACCAAGCAAATATTGGGTCCTGTCTGTTTTTTCTAATTGCTACTTTCAAACCAATCAGTCCCTTTTAGCTTGTGTATCTCTTCTTCTGTTTCATCATACACCACTAAAAAGAATAGCAGCCTGGCACATTCAACATTCTGTCTATAGATATCTTTTGCCAGATCCACAAGTTTATTAGGTATATTCTCTATCTTCCAGTTTACTACAGGCAATATTTATACTAATCGTACTGAAATTACACAGAACATGTTCCCCTTTTTCAGCCTCCAGTAGCAATTTGCTCACTGATCTTCCAGCTTCCTGTGGTTGTCTTGTGGTTTGCTCTCTATTAATGACCTATTACCTGGTCTTAAAGCCAATTCCATCTTTTTTAGGTTTGTATTGTAGGTGTGATCTACCTGTAGGTATCAGTTTTGGTCTCAGTTAGCTATTTATGCATAAAAAACACCTGAAGACATAGTGGTTTGAATAATGACAATTTACTATTGCTAAGGATTCTTGGATTGACCTGGAGTTTCTCTGTTGGCTCTTAGTGGTTGAGTGTGCTGGTAGCTGGCCTGGGATTGGAGGGTAATTGATAGCCTCTTTCACATATCTGGGAATTGGTACGACTGCCTGTCACCTGGGCCACTCTCTTCAGGTGGTCTCATATCATTCGGTAGGCTATCCTGTGTTGCCTTAGATAGTGGTGGGAACATTTCAAGAAGATGAAGCTTGAAGGTGTCAGGCCTCTCGAGACGTAGGCTCCAGAACTCACACATCTTTACTTCTACTATATTTTATTAGCCAAAAAGTAATAAGGCCAATTCATATTCAAGATATATAAAGAAATAAACTCCTGAGATGGAAGGAGCTGCAAAAAATTTGTGACTATATTTAACCTACTGTACTCCATAGTGAAAAATGCAAGAGCTGATAAGTTAAGAATAATGAATAGTTTCAGTCAACGGAACCCTTTGGCTTTGGAAAAGAATTATAGCATTGACTGAATTTAAATTTTCACTCTGCCCCTTCCTTCTTATATGACTTTAGGCAAACAACTTCACTATACTATTTCTCAGTTCTGTTATTTGTCACCTAGAGATGATAATGTATACTTCTTTAAAACAATGTATGAAGTATTCTTAATACATCAGGCAGTTAATACCATTATTGGAGCAATTATTAAGAGAATGAAGTAGGAAAGTTAATTCTCAAAAGGGAAGCCTTTATTATAAAGATGAGAATGAACTATCCAGAAGGAAAAGAAAGAGTAGACAGGATTCAGAGAGACTAGAGAGGGGCAGGTAGGGCAGGGTCATGTAAGAGTGATAATAGTCAAAATTTATTGAGCAGTAATTTTTGGCCAATTGCCCTATATAAAACATATCACTTCATCTTCACTTTTAAACTGATAGTTATTATTATTTCCATTTTTATTAAACAAACTGGTTTGCAGAGAGTTTTCTCAAGCACACAGAGAGATAGTAATAGGCAAAAGTGGGCTTACAATCCCTGTGTGTCTCACTCTGAAAAAAGATAGTAACCATTCTATTATGCTGTGCTAGAGGTGGGAGTGTCTAATAAGATAATTGATGACAAATCCAATTAGAATGAGTTATGAGAGGAATGAAAGCTAAGATTGAAAATTGAATAGTAATTTTGAGAAAGAAGAACAAAGCCAAAGGTATCACAATGTCAGATTTCTAGATATACTACAAAGCTATAATACTCAAAGCAGAATGGTACTGACACAAACATAGACACAGATCAATGGAATGGAATTGATCCAGAATTCCATTCTGGGAATTGAGCCCAGAAACAAACCTACACTTACATGGTTGATTAATTTATGACAAAGAAGTCAAGAATATACAGTGAAAAAAACACTATCTCTTCAACAAATGGTGCTGGAAAATAGGACAGCTCATGCAGAAGAATAAAACTAGACCTCTGGCTTATACCACACACAAAAATAAAATAAAGACCTAAATGTGAGACCCAACACCATAAAACTCTTAGAAGAAAACATAGGCAGTAATGTCATTGACTGATAAGAATTTCTAGTTTTGTCTCATTAGGCAAGAAGAAAAAATAAACTATTGGGGCTACACCAAAAAAACCCAAACAAACAAACAAAATAACTTTTGCACAGTGAGGGAATGAATCATCAACAAAATTAAAAGTCAACCTACCGAATGGGAGAAGATATTTGCAAACAATATATCGGATTAGGTGTTAATATTCTAAAGTATATAAAGAACTTACTTAAGTCAACACCAAACAAAGAATCTGATTTAAATATGCGCCAAGGACCTGAATAGGCATTTTTCCAAAGAAGACATGCAGATGGCCAACAGAATGTGAAAAGATGCATAACTTCACTAATCATTAGGAAATGCCAATCAAAACCATAATTTATCACCTTTTGTCAGAATGGTTAGAATCAAAAGGACAAGAAATAACAAGTATTGGTGAGGATGTGGAGAAAAAGGAGGCCTCATGTACTACTAGTAGGAATGTAAAGTGGTGCAGCCACTGTGGAAAACACTATGGAGGTTCCTCAAAACATTAAAAATAAAACTACTGTATGATCAAGTAATTCACCTACTGAGTACCCAAAGAAAATGAAAACACTAATTCAAAAGATATATACACCCTTATGTTTATTACAGCATTATTTATAATAGCCAAGATATGGAAGCAACCCAAGTGTCTATTGATAGATGAATGGATAAAAAAGATGTATATAATGTATTATTAGCTGGCCATAAAAAAAATGAGAACTTTCCATTTGCAACATGGATTAACTTAGAGAGTATTATGATAAGTGAAATTAGTCAGATAAAGACAAATACCATATGAGTTCACTTGTTGAATCTAAAAAACAAAACAAACAGAAAAAGCAGAAACATTTATAAATAGAACAAACTGATGGTTGCCAAGTGGGAGTAGGGGATGGTCAAAATGGGTAAAGAAGAGTGGAAAATCCAGGCTTTCACTTATTGAATGAATAAATCAGGGGGATAAAAGATAATGCCTAGGGAATATATTCAATGCTATTATAATAGTGCTGTCTGGTGACAGATTGTAGTTACACTTATGGTAGCATAGCTTAGTGTATGTAGTTGTCAAATCACTATATTGTGCACCTGAAATTAATGTAACATTGTATATGAACTATACTTCAATTGAAAAAAAATGGAAGTAAAATAGAGTTTGGGACCGGCCTATCAAGATGAATTTTCATCTGTAATGGCAACCCTCAGAGTTTCCTCAGAAAGGACTATCCGTTTTCCCTCAATTCTGTTTAGTTCAACAAATGTTTATTGAGTACTCACCATGTACCAGGCACTCTATAAGGATCTTTCATTTAAGTTTTATAATGTCATAGGGGAGAAGGACACAGCTACATATATGGGTTAAATTTAAGACTCTTGGAGTCTCAAATATGTGCAGTAGTCTATGTGAGAGATCTTGAGGTCCAGAGCTAAGGTACTGGTGGTAAGGATGAAAAGTGGGGAATCAGAGTGAGAAAGTCTTGGGAGAGCATAGATAATTAGGTATTTGGTGAGGGAGAAAAGCTATTCAAGAATAAAATTGAGATTTTTTAGCTTAGGGTGTCTAAATGTGATTTTGTCCCCTAAAACAATAAAATAATAGGAAATAAATAGACTGAGAACATGTTTGGGGTTTGAGTTTATTTCTGGACAATGTCAAATATATGTACAGACATATCCAGGTGAAGAAATATGGCAAGCAATTCCAAAGTGAGATCTAGTCTACATGTACACCTTGCAAGTTATCAGTCTACACACTACACAAGACAGTCAAACCCAAGCCCTCCAAAGCTTTGATTTAAACACCTACACATAGTCACACAACTTCTTTGCCTGATGTAGGGGAAATATGAGAAAGTTCTGGAGATTCAGGGGATGGTTTTCTCCCAGCTGTTTCAGGCAGAGCCCAAGTACAATATTTCACTAAATTATTTCTGCTCTTGGCACCTACATTTTAAGTTACATAATTCCCACATTCAACTATCATACACTTAAGTTTATGGTTTTGTCAATGGCAATAAATTAAAAAGAGGATCTTGATATTTTCTAATTTAGGACCAACTGCTTTTTAAATACTTAACCAGCATGATGTGAATATTGTTTACGGAAAAGATGAAGCAAAATTTACATTTATGCTTGTCATTATGATATATATTTTCTGACATTATTTAATCCTCTTCCTAAATCTTTCAAGGTAGGCATTATTGCCACGACTTTATAAATAAGGAAACTGAGGTTAAGGGAAATTACTTAACTTTCTAAAAATCACAATGCATGGGCAAGATACTTAATAATATTAGCAAAACAACTTAGAGCTCCTCAGGTTTTTTTTAAATAAGTTTCTATGTTTATGTTTCATAGAACAAAATTTACCATATAACTTAATACTTCTTTCCGTTAATTGAAACATCACTTTCCATCAACTCTGTTTTCCTTTGCTTTCTTCTTCCCTTCCTGTCTATGTTTGCATTGTTGCCTTTTATAGTGGATTTAAAATTCTTCAAGTTTATCAATATCTATAGTACATTTCAATTCTGCTTCACTTTACTACTTCATTCTTTTACTCACTGGAAATTTCTGCTGGAGGCCTCACAGGGATAGCACAGTTCCGTAAATGAGTCCTCAAGCTGTCTGTGCCTTTGACATCTCAGATCCTATGGCCCATCTCTTTAAGTGCATTCTTGTTTAATTGATGACTTCCTCTCTCCCTTGTCATTTCACCACACCCATATAAAAAGTAATAGCTGTGTCAATCCACCAGCTCACTTTTTCTTTTCCTAAACAATAGCTGTTTCTGAGTCCTACTAGAGAGAATTATACAATTCTGCACATTGGTTCCCTTACAAATTCAGTTTCCAACAGAAGACAGTACTTGAGGCTCCTCAGAAAAATCATCTGTGTGTCTTCATTTATCTCTTCCATTCCCCTGAAACTCTCTTTTCCATTTACTTTTTAAATCTTCTATCCTTTTACTTTTACGCTTCAGTCTCACCAGACAATCTCGATTCCTAACTCATAGACAAAACAGTGATGTCCTGTAATACCTACTTCCTGCTCCATTTATCTTCCCCACAACATGCCTACATCATCACCTATCCTTTAGACCATTTTCCTTGTTTGGTACCAGATGTGGTTCACTCCTACTTATGGCTAACCCTCAACAGGGCACCGGATGGCATTCACATCTCTACAACTCACATCTCTAGATTTCTGTCTCTCACATTCCTTCAAAATCACACTTTTTGAAGAAGTTGTCTAGGCTTTACTTACCACTCTCTAACTCCCCAGTGACTCTTCAGACCATTACAATCTAGTTTCTATCTTCACCACATCAAACTGAAGTGTCTTCATGATGTATTCTTATTTCTCGAAATAATTAGATTTGGTATAGCTTACTCCACTAGCTTCAGTTACAATATAGTTAATCTTTTTCCCTCTAAAAATAGCTAACTCCAATATTGCACTTTGTAAAGAAAAAAAATCTTAAAATCAGGGACAAAATTATAAAGCCCAGGCAATAAAAATATTTCCATCTGAGTCTGTTTTAGAGAACCAAGTAGCTTTTGTTTTTCTTTAGACTAGGAATGCACTGTTCTACTTGACTTGTAGCCTCATAGGAGCAACAAGAAATATTTACTAGAGAATATTTTTTTTCCCTTTGGGTAGTTAAATACAAATTAAGGCCTATGTGATTAACCATGATAATGCTGAGTAATAGATTTAAATTTAAAATGATTTGGGAGGGCTTCTAGACAGAATTTGTGTCATTTATTTTGTCTTCCAGGGTCAGAATACTTTTTCCAATTGTATTATTTTGTAGAATGTATAAAAAGAGAGTCAGCAATTTCTCCTAGGAGTTTACTAAGCAGCCTGTGTTTGCCTCTTCTGAGAGGCTTTTGAGTATTTCTTTCAGGGAAACATAATCCATTGGAAGTTGCCAATTATAAATATCTGAAAATCTCGAACAGTTATCTGGAATACACAGGATAAGTTAGTGTGTGACAGGTGGGAGTAAGCTTGATGTCCACATAAGAAGGAATAATATAGTGGGACACAGACTGTATTGGGATTAATAATATCATCTAACACAAGAAGTCAGTCAATTTCTGTGCAAGATGGGCAAACTCCTTGAGTACACTTAAAGAGTTTCTGAAAACAGTTTGTAGTATCTCTCGAGAATAAACTGACTACTATATCAGAAATGGCCCTAAATTAGCTCTCATTCCTGATGAACAAGATTTTTCTGGTATGATGGTAATAGCCTTACCAGAAACATTTGTTGACATGAAGTCAAAGTCTAATTTTTCTTGGACTGGAGTTTGTGATACATGAAGTAAATATAAGTACCAAGAGGTACCTATGAAAGTGAATTTACTTCTAAAGTGTTGAAAAGAATGGTTATTAAATTTCATCAGTAGTCACTTAAATCAGAGCAGTAACTACAGTGTGAGAAAAAGACACCATGTGAGAGTTCTGTTTTTTCTTAATTGGAAGAAGAAAAGGATCAAAAGTAACAGGATACAGATGAAAATTATATTGAGAACTTTTAGTTAGTAAATAGAGAATGACAAGAACAACAATAGGCAAGATTAGTGGTAAAAGGAAGAAGTGCTGAAAAATCAGAAAATCTTGTTCCATTGTTTTGAGCAGAAGCTGTCTACTTCTGTAGTCAGTAGTTTGTCATTTTGGGCAGAAGTTGTCTACTTTTTACAGTCAGTAGCTTCAGATGCCTAAAAATCATCAGTTTAGGGTCTCCTGTTGGAATGAAGTCTAGTGGTCAGCAGGAATTACTGTATATGTTTTAATTTGGGAAACATGAACCAAAGGATGAATACCTTGGAATTTTATTGCTGTACCAATTTTTCCTATTGATATTTCAGGTCAATTTTTTTCTGATGCCTTTTTCAGAAGCTCAGATGTCCAGGTTTCAGATCATGCAAAGGCTGTTTAGCTAGGCATTTTGGAAATACATTTTTACTTTTTGGTAATAAAGCTAGAAGTATCTCAATTTGAGTCTCCTGCAATAATTAGTCATATCAGCTTCTGATAGAGTAGAATCTAGTATTGGAAGTAATTCTCAAATATATTAGGCAGGCCTCTTATTAACTCAAAAGGAGATTATTTGTAGATACTAGAGATGATTGATCTTATTGTCCTCAAGACAGCTGATAGCAGTTTAGCCTTGGTTCGAGGTTCCCAAGAGTTTTGTTAATTGTAGTATTGGAATTCCCTCAATTCTCTTTATCTTTTCTGAAGTTTGGGATGATAAGGATTGTGGATATTCTGAGTTATTATCATCTATAAAGTTCTTAAATAATGGTGCCAGTGATGTGTGTGTCCCTGTTACTGGAGAGATAAATTGGAATTACCCACATTGGAATATAAAATCACACTTTTTTTCTACCACTAAAACCATAGCTCTTCATTAAATTAAAGCTTCAAACTACCCAAAGAATGAATAACAATCGTTAGAACTTACTTAAAGTGCATCTGAAGTTATTCAGAAGGGTCCATAAGTTTATGTTCCTATCCATGTCCTACCTTTATGGGCCCACCAAGTTTGTGTTATTAGCCAGTAGGAGGTAGGACACGTCTTGGAAACATCCTCAACAGAAACCTTAAAATATCTACAAAGTTGGTTCAGTATCATGGCTAATTTGTTTTTGCTATTTTTTCTTTTTTTCTTTTTTTACTTTATTTTTTATTTTGTCATTGTAATATCATGAAGTATTTTTGGTACATTCCTTTATCATGACAGTCTCCTTAGATATTGCCACTCATTTTCTATGGGTTTCTGTAGTAGTCAGGAAATCTCAATAACCCAAGCATTTCAAAGTCATGGACTAACACAAAATCATATATTTCCTATCAGTATAAATATGTAGTCATTTACCTTTTTTTCAGGAGGGAGGTCTGAGCAAATGCAACAGATTTAGCTATCTAAATTGATATAACTGTGAAAAACTTATATTTTAAGGAAAATTCATGTTTGATAGAATAACCTACTTAGAAATTTTTTTTTTTAACGAAACATTCACAAACATAAGTAAATCAAAGAATTACCCAAGAGAGTTTCTATCTAAGAAGTCTGTGCAAGGTATGCATTGTTCCTGAGATAAGTTAAATGATCATGGGATTCTCCTTCCAGTAAAGAGGTAGCTGGCTTTAGAACACTGCAGTGATTAACAGTTGCATCTGAACTGGAAAACGACATTGTTTCATAGTTTGACAACTGGCCAAAAAGCGCTCAGGCTATTTTGTCAATAGAAGAGCTTGTGTAGTATGGGAAACCATTAAGGTTACATGGCATTTTAAAACTAAGTCAGCTGAGGTTTTCATAATTTTTCTATTACTGGATCACTCTTAGTCAAGGGGCCATGTCTTGGTTACTGAATCTAGAGAAAAACTTTAATAAGCAATAGGCTTCTGATGATTTACATGTCATTGAATCATACCCCCATACTTATTCAGACTTTTAATGAACAACAAAAAGAGAGACAAAGAAAAAAAAAAAAAACTTCTATAAATGTAGAATCCTACAAGCAAATTGCATTGGTGACTATTATGTATCCTATCTTTGAGCTGAAATAGGAATATGGTTTCTTTTTATTTGAAAAATTTTCAATCATTAAAAGATCATTTATGTTCACATATTTACTAAAAAGACAAACTTTCTTTGAATTTTTAGTATTTTTTTAATATAGATTAAGTTTGGTAGACAAAAGCTATCAAAAACAGTTTTGAATTAATTAAAATTTAAAGAATATTTAGACAAACCTAATTATTCTTATAGTCCTTTATTTTATAGGGCAAAGGAGGAAATCTTGTGCTACCTAATGACCATTTTGGAAAACCCAAAGATAATGTAATTTATAAAAGACATCTTAGAAACTTTTTTTAACATTTTAATCTTAATTTTATTTTTTATCAAATATTTCAAAATATTTTACGTAACAATCATTACAAATTTTTACTTCCCAGGGATTTGTTGGTTTTTAATTATTAAGGCAAATCAAAGACAGTAAGCAGTAGTCAGCGAGGGCCTGAGGGAGAATCTGGATTAGCTCCTGAGGCAACTGCCTCTGAGTTGCTAACTTTAAGTGAGAGAAGAGCTGATGGAGAGAGAAGGCCCTTCCCCCAACAAGCCTGGGAATTGTAGAGGAAGATGGAGATTACAGATCTCAGTCTCAGCCCACATTTTCCCAAGGGTCTTCAATCCAGATCTCAAGGTCCTACTTCCTTCCACCAGTGTCCCTTTTTAGAATGAGCGATCTGGGGAGACTGAGCATTTAATTTCGGGCTGCAACTTTGCAGTTATTCTTCCAGATATGCCACCTCAGAAGAGGAGGAAAGCATTCAAAGCTGCCATGGAGCCTTCCAATCCCGTGTTCTTATATGCTTATGACTCTTATTTCCATTTATGCTTTCTGAGGCCCAAAGAGAAAAATGGGTAATTCCACCTTATATCAATGTGAAGAAGGGTGGTTCTACCACATGCCATGGATTACCCAAATAAGTCCCTTTTATCTAGCAAGAAAGTTATCCCTGAGCTCCTTCAAGTGCAAACCACCCAATTCCTGACACCTGTCTTCAAGGTGCATTTCTTGGAGACACTTATAGTATGAATTATCATATCAGTCAGGTTCCCAGCAGGAAACAGTTGGCATACTTGTGGTAGAATAACTCAAGGAGTGTTTATTTACTAAAGGAGTATTTACAAAGATATTTCAAGATATAGTGGAATTATAAGGGATAGTGCAAGATCCTGGGGTTAATAAGAGCTCTCATCATCCCTCATCCCTCATCCTCATCCCTCAAAGGATGAGAGGAGGGAACAGTTACCACAACCTGGAAGGAATATATTGGGAGAAAGCACCTGCAGCAGTCAAGGGACGTAGACTTCCTGAAGTGACCTTGAAAGAAGGAAGGCAAGAGAATAATTCCCCTAACCTTAGTCTTCTCCCCACCTCTGATCTATTGATACTCTTCATTGGCCAAACCCTACTGGAAGCTAGAGAACAAGGAAGACCACCAATGCAGTCCATCCTGGGGCAGAAAGAAGGGAAGAGGAGATGAGGATAAGGTCTGGAGAGGAAAATAGATGAAGTCTGGTCACTTGTATTACAGATATTTCCCTTTCCTATTTCACCTCTGCTAGGTACTAGAATCATTGTTGGGGACTTCCATGAAATCCTATACTTCCAGATTTCCCAAAAGGGCCTTTTCTGATCTTTGCTTTTGCAGCTCTTCCAACAATTATCTAATTCAAATTCTTTATCTTAATTTTCTTTCCACTAACTATATCTTGAATGGCTTCTGCTTTCCCAACCAAATCTATCTCATCCAAGAACATTGCCTCCCTTAAAATGGGCCCATGGCCAAAAAGTAAGTGATCAGAGAAAAATAAATCCAGTGCTTCTTTCTCCAATTCCTCTGGTCAGAAAGACAATGAGAGCTGAACAGAGATTTTTTTTTTCTTTTGTTTCCTTGGAGACCCGTGATATTGAATGAAAAGTTCACTAGAAGTTTGAAATGCTGTTTTTAGCCATACTTAAGAATATTTTAAGAGCAATACATTCAAATGTGTGTATGTAACACTAACACAGATAGAATAGAGCTTGTTAAGCCAAAATTCCTTTAAAGGAGTATTACTTTTAAGCTCTTCCTCTCTCTGAATACCAAAATCTAGACTGCAGCAAGTATATGGAAATAACCAGAATAGATCTTCCAAACTTGGAGAAGTTTATTAATTCAAGGAAGATGAAAAGTAAGGACTGAAAGCAAATAAAGACATACTTTAGAATAAGAACCATCTATAGGACACTCTCCAGCTAACTTGTAAATCTAGACAACAGAGAACAAAACTTATATTAACTTTTAGGGAAACTGTGAAAAACTTTAATCCTATCTCTAGTTGAATCCATGCTGTTTCTTCTCCTCAATCTGATGACTCTTTTGTTTTCCACACATGTCTTTTCTCTTAGTGGCCCATACTTCAGTATTGATTCCTGGTGTAAAGGCTTTTGCTTTTGGATACTGCACATGTACTTGCTAAAAATTTATTTTAACTACAGCCCTTATTAGTGATTCACTGTGGCAAATAAGAACAGTCTCCAAACTCTAGAGCACTTGTATACTCATCCTTACATTAAGCATGCTACATGCATTATCCAGCTTAACTCTCATAGGACCTATATGAGTTTATTTGTTGTCTTTTTATTATTTCCAACATATAGCAAAGGAAGTGGAGGCTTAGGGTTCCTGCCTAAATACACAAGTTGGAATGTAAATGCGGGTCTGACCAACCTTAAAGTCATTGTTCTTAACTCTTACATTGTGCCCCTTCTTCCAAGCAAACTTGCAACTTATACTAGGAAATGCTTTTTCTCTTGGTTTCTACAATGGTGCTGTGCTTTTATGTCTCTCTCTACTGTGAACTGATAATTCTATTTCTTGTGTCTTTTCTCCTGTAATATTTCTCTTGTATTATTCTATCTGTACTACTGTGAGGGAAAGGATTATTTTCTACTAGTTTTGTCAGGGAGAAAAATTAACTGGTTGGGGCAACAACTGAAAATATGTTCTCGTATTAGGAGACATTTGGATGCACTGTTACTTCCTATGTAGCACTGTGAAACTTCCCTGGACATATAGCTCTTTCATATCCTTTTTTGTGGGGATCATGAGTTGAGTTTTTATCATCCTGTAACACCTTTTCTTCCATAATCTAGAGCCATATCCTATTTACATGGGCCCTGTGAATTTACAGTTAGCAATGATAACTATCATAGCCTACAGTTTACGTGTCTCAAAGGCTTGCTATTCCCATTTCACCTTATTCATTTCTAGAAACTGATCCCATCATCATCACTTGCTTTCTAGGAGGGGAGTACCTCACATTTATATTTTGTTTTCCCTTATTTACCACAAAGGGTAATTATGTACCAAAATAAAGAAAATCCAGATATGAACACATACTCTATTTTAGCAACTAAAAATGTTTTCTGCTCCTTTGATCCAAAGATCTTTGAAATGTTTATAAAAGACAACTAACTGAGCTTTACTACAGTCTTATATATCTTACTAGCTTCCCTAAAGCACTTCTTACAAGTTTTTGAAACATCAAGAGCTTTTAATCCCACTGAAAGCCAAAGAAAAATAGGCTGTAGCATCATGCCACTTATTGGCAGAAGTGAAAAGTAAATATATTCTAAAGCGTACCTGAAATCTGTTTCAGTGATTATCTGAAGCTTTCTAAAGATTAAGAGATGGGGCCTTCCTTTCTAGCCAACAGAAGGTCACTCTGCCATCTGCCTCTTTTGCTTTTGTTTAACAAGTTTAAAAAAGATGTTATATGTAGACGAGTTTGACCAAGATCTCCTATAACTGATTCAGTTATCAGAAAAGGATGAAATCACCCTGGGTAGATAAAATATAAGTCCTTAGTTTGGGTTTAATTCATTCAGTATTAGTAGAAAGATTTACTGTATCCTGTTTGGGGAAGCCTCTTTGCAGAAAGCTTTTCTTAGGTCTTTTTCTATGCTGTTCTAGATGCTGATGAAGTCATAGATTGAAGTTTCTGACTTGAAGGTGAACAATTTTCTTATGCAAGTAGGGAAAATGAAATAAAGACTTTGCTTTGGGGCACATTTCTCAGGTTTCTTATCTGATTCCGTTGAAAGTTCAGATTTCTGTACTACATTTTTAAACACAGTGACCTTAATTTCACACTTACTTAACAACTAGTGCAGGAACTCTAAATAAATTATGGATAGGACAGTAAGTCCTTGCACTCAGGGAACTGCTACATATACGCTCGTATTCTCTTACAAACTAATCTAAAATGAAACTTTCCCAGCAATAAATAAATTGTACTAGTAATGAGTTCAATAGCTTTATGGCTTATTGGTCATTTTCTTGGTAATATCTCTGATCATTTCAAATACTGACATGTAAAATGAGTTTTCAAAATGGGAAATTGCACTGAACATTAGGGTAATGGGTTCAGAAATTGGAAACTAGATTTATATAAGAAAAAAAAATATACTCCAAGTGGTTTCAACCTCTACGTTTAATAAAAGGATGTTCTTGAAGAAATTACCACAATATTAAGAGTTACTAATCAATTATGCAAATACTTGTTCCCAAAAGTGATTAATATCTAGTACAAGTGCTAAATTCAGGTATATAACTGACAAATTGAAGCTAATCAGAAATACCAAATTTAAAAAGTTAAACTGGTATAATCCAGATGGCTTACCCAAGAAAAAAAAATTTGTTAACGATAGAAAAGAAGTGTCAAATAATATTGTTTGAAAGGTGAACCTATGAAAATCTCATTATCTATTTGTAATTTTTTTTGAGAAAATGCCATTGAGTTTGAGGTATAATGAGTCATATCTTGATGATCACTATAGAAAAGCTAAATAGACAATCAAAATTCTCTTATATTCGATCATATATTTTTTTACTTTGACTTCAATATGAATATGGATTTAACTTCTGAGAATTCACAAATGGTAAAATAATTCATTCATTAGGATTTCAGAGTTGTTGCTAGTCAGATCTGAGTTTAGATGGTTTTTCTATATACTACTTATATAAAGAGAATTTTATTAAGTAAATTAAAATCATAAGTGAGAGTGTAGGGGAATGCACATCCTAAATGAATTGTCTTTAAGTGCTTTCTAATTGTACTCACAAAGTGCTCAGCATTTTACGTATATTATCTCATTTAATTCTCATAATGTATGAGGAACACCCAACTCATGGTATTCCCATTTCATAAATGAAGAAAACAAGGTATAAAAAGTATAACTTCCACCAAATCATTCAGTTAGTAAATAATAGAGTTGGAATTTGGGGAGCATTAGACTGTAGCCCCTAACTTGCACCACACTCCTTTATAGTGGACTCTGAAAAGCAAGCAAGCACTAATGGTGTGAAAATGTGGCTGGAAGAGGGACTAGAAACAGGGAGCATGTGGTTGCTTCCCTCTTTACTCACATACTATTACAGCCTTGTATGAACTATTAGAACAACTGCCCAACCTATTCTCAGAGTGAAGACATGATCTTCCCAGTAAAAATAGTCATTCATTTATTAAACATCCGCTGTGTCCCAAGGATGGCTCTCAACGTTTGGGATACATTGATGAACAAAACAGGTAAAGGTACATATCTGGCAAGGGGATACAGATAATAAACTATTAAAACAATAAATAAGTAGATTACATAGCAATTTAAAAGCTGGTAATTGTCACAGGAAAAAAAGGCATGGTGAAGGGGATAAGGGAGTTTGTGTAGTAGGGTGGGCTGTGCTTTCAATAAGGTGATATGGTTAGATTTTTTTTAAGCTTATATTTGACAAAATGCTTTCAGGAAATAATAGAATTATCATACAGAGAAACCTACCAAGAGAAATACTGGTGCAAGGGCATTGCTGTTAGATCTTGCCTGCCTGTTCCAGAAACAAGGAAGTGAGTATGATGTGGGTAGAGGGGTGGGTGGGACAAAGGAGAGCAGGAAGAGGCCAAAGATGGCGATGATGAGCTAGCAGGCTTCCCAGGCCTTGTAGGCTAAGGCATGGATTTTGGCTTCTTTTCTAAGCAAAACGTGGAGATATTGAAGAATTTTGAACAAAGAAGTGACGTGATTTTTAAAAGGTTGCTATAGGTGCCTGGTTGAAAAAAGCAAGGAAAGAAACAGAGGAACATTTGCAGAAATCCAGGGGAGAAAGGATGACTTCTGGGACCACGTGGTAGCAGTGACAGTAGTGAGAAGTGGCTGGCTCTGCATTAATTTTGAAGGTATATTCAGAGGATTTCATAATAACTGAATGTAGATTGGGAGAGAGAAAAGCGAGTCCAAAGGAAGCAAACCAGCAGCCTTAAAAAGGAAGAAAATGCTAGCATATTCTACAACATGGATGAACTTTACACGAAGAAAATTAGCTAGCCACAAAAAGACATTATTATACTGTTTGTATAATTGATTCCAATTATATGAGGCATCTACAGTAGTCAAATACACAGAGACAGAAACTGGAATGGTGGTTGCCATGGCTGGAAGTGGGGGAAATAGGGAATTATTGTTGAAGGGATATAGTTTCCATTTTTCAAGATGAAAAGAATTCCAGAGTTTCTTCACACAAAAGTGTGAATGTACTTAGCACCACTGACCTTTACACTTAGAAGTAATTAAGATGATAGGTTTTATGATACGCATATATTAGAATAATTGAAATATTTTTAAGTTTTTTTTTTTTTTAAAGGAAGCAAACTCAAAGTCAAAGATGACACCAAGTATCTTGGCCTGAGAAAATGAAAGAATAGATTTGTCAACCTTAGATAAAACCTATTCCAGGTATTAGGACTTGTCCCTTCCAAGAAATTCTCAGAAAAATCAGACCACGGTTCTCCATGAAATGATCAAAGTTGTAGTATTGGTACATAAAGTCTTCTTTAAGAAGAGTTTAATATATTCTCTCTAGGAATTCCTCCTTGGTGCTCTTGCTCATACCATGCTTTGTTGTCTTCTATATGCAAACTGAGTAAGTGCATGCTCCTAATTTAACCATTCTAGTTTAATAGCAGCAATAATGATGCAATTCTTCATTTCTACAAATGCATAACAGCAGTCACTATGCTTTACTTTTATATTTTAATTGCTTGTGAACATCATGGGCCATTACCTTATATTCCAAACAATGGCTTATCATGCCCTTTTGCTTACACTGTGTCTTCACTTCTGTCCATTATAGTGACTCTTGACAACTTTTATAAGAACATCCCTTTAACATAATTACTTCCAAAAACCAAACATTTTTATCAAGTAGCTAGCATCTTGGTATTGCTTTTTCCCTTTTTGTCCACTGTTTTTACCCTACCAGGGACATGTGGCGTTGATATCACACTTGAATCCCACTGCTGTTTTCCTGTGTGAATCACCATGGCTTGAGGGGTGTGTGTGTGTGTGTGTGTGTGTGTGTGTGTGTGTGTACGTACGTGAGCTCCCCTGGGGAAATGAGGAAACTCTGCTTCTTTGGGACCATCTTCTTTGGGTAAAGGGAATGTGTTGGGGAAGTTGCTGAGGAACAATGGAGGTGGGTGTTGCTCTAATCCCCAATAGTCAAAAATGTCAACAAAAAGCATTCATTTCAATTAGTAATATTACCTTCAGTGTTTCTGTATGAAATTTTTCTGAATTCTTTAGAACAACATCATCAATTAAAGTGATAGCTGTGTTCTCTCTTGGAATGATTCACACACCCTTGATTCCTACCTTTTTGTAGAGTGCCTTCTTATATTGCTGCTGAGTCTAGAAAACCAAAATCATTATTCCCCAGACTTCTATGGGTCAGGGTTCTAAAAGCAAATTTGGTTCCATCAATTATATGTGATCAAGTAGATTTAGAAGGCAGAAATGCACACAAAGCCAGATTTTGTTTCTTTCTACTGTTTTACGAAAAGGCAGTTTCAGTGGTGGCAATTTTTTCTTAATTTTTGGCTTCCTGATCCCTGGATCACAGCTATGAGATATGTTTTGGAACTGAATATTGCAGGAATAGCTGGAGAAGTTGCAGAAGAGTTCCCATGGCCTGTCAATTCTGAGATACTCCTCAAGGACCATCCTACGAGTTCATTGTTCCCGCTGTGCCAACAACCGTCTAATGATTTGTAAGTACCGAATTTGCTGTATTAAACCCCTGCCTCCTAAAATGTAGCATTTTGTGTTTCCAGAAATGAACACTGAGTCATGCATACTCACATATGTGCAAAGAGATGTGTTCAGGGTTGTTCAGTGCAGTGTTGTTAGTAATGGCAAAAAGATGAATATCCGTATGTAGAGACTGTTTAAAAAGAATATCAATATGTAGAGACTGTTTAAATAGATATTGCCACTGTACAGAGAATTAGGAGGATTTTTTGGTATTAATACGGCATAATCTCTGAGTTATATATTTTAAATGAAAGAAGCAAAGTGTAGTGCAGAGTATATAGTATGTTACCATTTGTGAATATTGATATAGAGAAGGATACATAGGTGGAAGAATATATAGGTGTATAAAAACTAATCACTTTGCTTCTGGACAAAAAAAAAATCTGGGTGGCTAGACAGGGATAGGATATAGAATTTTTACTGTACTTTTCTTTCTGCCTTTTGAAGTTTGAATCATGTTATTATAATTAAGTGCATGATATCTACATTTACCCTTTATCTCTTACTATCCTGACTTGTGAATAGCTTTTCTCTAATGTGTCCTGGTCAATTCATGTCTTTTCTTAATATTCCTTTCCCATCTCCCTCCTGTAGTTTTTAATAATTTACTAGGTCAAAGGGTAGGAAAGGCTTAAGGAGAAATGCCTCAATAGAGTAACAGTGGAAAAAGTTTGAGAGAGAAACAAAGCTCTAGCTCCTGGGAGTTTGTGGAAAAAACTGAAAAAGAGAAGCTGAATGCTTAGTGAAAGTTGCTTCACTGAATCTAATTAGAATGCAGAAAGAGATCCTGGAAGAAAAAATTGGGTGGTCATTGTTTTATTGCGTGGAAAACTGAACCTAGTCTGGAGCCTTAACAACCATTGTTAATTCTGTTTCCAGTTCTTATTTCGTGGACAAGTACACTGATCCACACTATACTTATTTTCCCTACAGAGATGGCAATTTGTTCTCTTTATTTCACAGGGATATGTAATTCAGTGGGCTGGATTTTCACAAAGGGCTAATGTGATATGTGAGAGTTCTAAATTAAAAAAAAATAGTATGAAATAACTATGTTCATAGTTCTTCATGAACTATGAAGTTCAGTGTTTTATACAGATGTTGTGTCCTCCAAGCAATTATCCGTGCTACTAAAAACAGGAATCAAGGGGCCCCTGGGTGGCTAGGTTAGGGCCTCTGTCTTCGCCTCAGGTCATGATCTCAGGGTCCTGGAATCGACACCCACAATAGGCTTTCTGCTCAGCAAGGAGCATGCTTTCTCCTCTCTCTCTCTCTGCCTGCCTCTTTGCCTACTTGTGACCTCTCTGTCAAATAAATAAATGAAATCTTAAAAAAAAAACAGGAATCAATAGAGGCACAAAATAATTTATGAAACATTCTAATTACATACTCAGTTGAAACCACATAAGAACATATATAATACTGGAATCAATGGTGATTGTGGCTAGACAAATCACTTAGAGAGTGCAGAATGTCATTTTTGTACGATTTACACAAAGACCACATGTATATAGCTATAATAAGAGTGACCAATATTGTGGGCCATTAGATTCAATCCCCTAATTTTAATACAGTCATGCTGGTATGATAATAATATAGCTACTATTAGTATATGCTATTATGATTATATTTGCTATTATATTATAATATATATTATATGCTAGACTATTTATGCTAGTAGTCCTACTTATTTATTTATTTTATCTTCCCCAAATCCTATGCAATACATGATATTGTATTTGCTATTGATACAATACATGATATCATCTAAACATATGGGAACACTGAGATTTAGAGATTAAGAGAGGCTAAATTAATTGCCTAGTGTTGTACAACTAATTAGTAAATGGCAGCCCAAATTTTGCTATATGTCCAAGTTCAAACTTAACAACTGCTTTATACTATTGGTGTCTGTATAGCAGGTGCATTTGTTTGGTTTTTATTTATATAACTTCTCCCCTGTGCTAGAATGACGAGATGCCCTTACATTCTTCCCTGTGCTAGAATGTGAGATGCCCTTACATTCTTCAGGCCATCCTAGAGGGAACCAATGGAGAGAATCCATTTCCTCAGAGATTTTCTTCTGAGAATGTTTGCACCCCTACCCTTTGACATGTGAAAAACCAAATTACATAAAAATCCATCGTAAATATAGTATGCCATCATAAATATACTATTTTTAGCTTTGGGACTTAGATCATAAATCATCATAGGTCATAAATCATCTGGAAGGACAAAATAGAGACATGTCTGCTACCCTTTCAATGATGCAGCACGGTGAGCCATTTGCAAGAACGGACACCTACTTAGAATATTGTCTGGAGGAGAAAGATATAATCCAGAGCTTGCATTCTGGGCAAGAGTGTATTGAGTGGGAAGTTCCTGGGCTTCTGGATATTTTGCATTTTTAACTGAGATAGAAGGAATATGGATATTTTCTTCCATTTCCCTTCATGGATCATGTCTTAACCTATTTAAAATACAGTTTACATATAGGGTATATTTACTGCCTTTTAAGATTCTGGAAACTCCCATATGTGACAACTGAACAACTTGACTAAGGGAATTACTGATCTCCTCCCTTGTCCCCCACACAAAGACATACACAGCCCACAGAGCTCTTAGAAATTAGCCGTTTATCTTGACTAGTACTTATCTTTTACTAGTAGCTAACCCAGAGGCCATCAGAAAATGTAGCAACTTTCATCAGAAACACTTGCTAGTAAGTAAAGCCCCAAAGAAGATGGTATTTCAAAGGACAGTTACCCTTTGATTGGCATCTTGCTTTCTTGCAATTCTCCAGAATTAACGAGTAGGAAAAAAGCAGCTGTGTCCAGGAAAATAGTGCCTGCAGGCTTCAAGTTCCAGGCATTTGGTTGGCATGCTGGATGAATGTTTCTGGAGGACAGAATTCTGTGTTTTCATGTTCCTTAATATGAAATTGATGCATCATAATTCTTGCTTCCATTTGAGGATTGCTTTGATGAACAACAGAAAACATGTCAATAAAGAGAAATTGACTACTGATTACTTCTCAGAGCTCAGATGAGCGGATCCATGTGCCTGTGCACATGAGGAAAGAAAATATCCCCTCCATAGGATTTCATGTCTTCCTTAAGCGCCCCAAAAGTTAAGAAACACTTAATTCATTTCCACTACTGTCTTATATTCAAATGATTTTGTGTTTGGAGAAAACTCACAGTATTACTATGAACAGACTTTTTTGGTTTTGCACTAATCAGTTCCACAAGAAGGTATAAGAAGAAACTAGAATGCTAGAAGATAGTGAAATTGGTAAATGTGTCACTCCCAGTGTATAGCCAAATTGATCTTATCAATGTCAATTATAGTACATTCTTCCTTTTTAGAAAACATGATAAGATGTTCTTAGAAATCAGAAGAGACACTTAAGTGATAAATCTGTAGGAGCAACTAATTCATGTCTATGATATAACTAAAATATTTTTAAAATGAAACATATAACAAAGTCTTTAGTGGTTGTTAATATGCCCAAACTTTTTTTCCGAAAAATCTAGCTTCAATAAATTAAAAACACTAGTACTGATCCTATGTATTCTCTTGGGCTAAACATCTATGCTCATTTTATGAGGAAAACCTGATGAATAGATGGGAAGGAAGTTAATAGTCTGTCAACCACTTTATATAGTGTTAAGTATAAAACCCCTGAAAAACATTAAGTCTTGCTCAGGTTTAAGACTCAAGTTCAAGTTTTAGGGACTTGATTTGCTCATTTGGGGCAGGAAAGTCTGATTGCAACATATTAATTTTAGCCCATCTAGTTTGTATACCTCTTCTTAATATCTAGAAAAGTAAATCCTATATTTAAAAAAAATTTGCAATTTTTTTAATTCATATTGGTAAAGTGTAAAGCTTATAATCCAGTCTTTATACTTGACCAGAATTAAATACAAATATATGCTTCTGTATGTGCACATACATACCTATCACACATAGAAGTAACAATTATCCCCAGATACTGTATCAGCGTTGCTAACACCACCTCTCACATACCTCAGAGCAACCAGCTTAACTGCCACCTAAAATGGCTGAAATCATGAAGAATTTCTCACTAGGGATGTGAAAATTTAAATGGAAAGACAAGTGACTGAAAATCTAATGAGAAACACGGAAGTCTGATACTGAAGTCCTCAAAGCAGTTCTAATTCCTCCACCAGTTTCTCCAGTTTGGGTACTCCTTGCAGACAGACCCTGCCATCCTGCCTATACATTTGGTGGCTCCCTTCAATAGTTAGAGTCAGGTTGTTGCATGCAAATCAAACTCCTCAGCAGAACCATTATTCATATACATGCATAAATATACCTCTGTATTATGTATGTTGTTCCAGAATAGTTTTGTTGGTAAATGTCATCCTCCTCATTGGAGAAGTGATGAAATGCTTAGCTAGGAGTAGCAAAGTGGGATTCAGCTGTGAAAAAAAAATGGTAATAGTCCTTAAATTTTGAATGAATATTTTAATCTCTGAGACTCAATTTCCTAACCTGGGAAATGGACATGATAATACCTATTGCAAAGATTTATTATGAGGATTAAATGTGAGTAGATAATAGACTCTCCCTCCAGGGAGCCACTTACTTTGTCATCTCTTTTTTTTTTTTTTTTTTTCATGACTATCCTGTGTTCTTCCATCTGGTAATTACACACCAGACCGGAACAATGGTGATTCTGTCAGACCAAAATTGATACTATATTTGCGCAAAGTTCAGACTTCAAAAAGAATAGCTTAATTAAACTAATTAAACTATATTTTGAAAACTCTGCTTACTTTGTATCCTATAGGTCACCCTATCTGCATAGAATGCTGATATTCCACCAATGTCAGCTATGTAAAATTGCTTGCCACAGCTGTTCTGTATCTTGGGCAGCAGTGAGAATTGTTTTGTAGAACACTGAGGATTTTAGCAAGAAGAAAAAAACTTCCGGATTAACTACCAGAAAAAGTACTCTTTCAGTACTTGGCGATATTCTGCCTTTCCTTTCTGGATTTCATTTCCAATGTCCTTATCATTTTACTACAACAATATTCTCTACTCTTGCCCCTTTCCCCTAGCTAGCCCCAGAAATCATACAAAGCTAATGGAAGTGTAACTACCAACTTCAGTATTTTTGGCATGTTGATGGATCCACCCACAATGTTTGCTTAACTTTGAAAATAATTTTTACCTTATTCTAAGTGGTTGCCAAAGACATTTCTGCCCCAAATCTTTGAGTCAGTGGCTTTATGTAGGGAGTTTAATCTACCATATGAACTCATACACGTTAATTGACACTTTTTGGTACATGACTCACCATGTCATGTCAATTTATTTGACTACTCCTTTGTTAGTGTGTAGATTAAAAAGGGAGTGCTCAGTGTTTCAACTATAATATTTGGATGATTTTATTTCACTTTCACTTCTTTCCTTTTTTTCCATACTCTGTTTTAATCTATGGTGAATGATCAATTCCATTGCTTACAGCAAAATAATAATGTAAAGTGAAACATTTCTCCTCAGGGTCTCACCCCAGTCTTCTTCTTGCTTTAGCAGTTGCTATGTTTTAAAAATATTAATATAAATTGTTTTTTTGTTTTTGTTTTGGCTTATTTTACTTAGGAAAAGCAAAGTTTAATATAGGTAGAGGCAGGTCCTCTGCTCAGCGGGGAGCCTGCTTCCCCCTCTCTCTCTGCCTGCCTCTCTGCCTCCTTGTGATCTCTGTCTCTCTGTCAAATAAATAAATAAAATCTTAAAGAAATAATAAATAAGTAAATAAAATGCAACAAAAGCAAAGATCTATATGAAATATTTCTATTTAAATATAAAAGAGACATAATAAGGAAAAAATTGGTATGTCTGGGATTAAGGAAGAATTCTGGAATTATGATAGTTAGCTTGTACTATACTGAATATTTTTCCCAAAAGAAATAGAGGATTTATGGAGAAGAGGATTGTTAAAGTACAATTTTTTTTTAAAAAAAAAAAGGTAAACTCAAGATTTTCAGGCAATTGTGAAATAAACACATGTCAAGAATTTTATTCAATTCATTAATTAGTGAGAGAACCAGTAAAATGTTATGACCAGGTCAAAGAGCATTTGAGGAACTACTTACATGTGCAATTAAATATATGACTGTTAGGTTAAAATAGCTAGGTTGGAAACAAAACTGGTTTATTTCTTATAGAGCAGTGAGCCATATCTTTCAGGATTTTCTCTTCTATGAGAAAGAAATTATTTGCATCTCTACCAGAGAAAAATCTGCAGGTTAACCTCAGCCCCACAGAGCTGTAAAAAAAAAAATCCAACCTCTAAAAAATCCAGTTGGCACTGCCCTCAAAGCACCTTCAGCAATCTCTTTTACCTGTTTTCAGCTGTTAGGGAAATTTTCTACTAACAGTAATACATTATTGTTTAGCACCCTCATTATAATCTACTTAATTTTTCAATGTGTATTTTTGTCAGGGTTGCTTCTAATCTTACCTTGTTTGTTTGGAAGAGGGATAAAAAACACAGAATGAGGCAATTATAGAAGCTCCCAATTCCCTTGTTTTCTACACCTCAAAATATAACTCCTACTTGAGTGAAAGTTAGGTTTCACTCAAACCTACACACCCATACAGAGTAAAGAATATAGATCAAAAAGTCTCAAAAACAATCTCCTCTTCTATTCTGCACTCCAGTGGCTCTTAGTAACATGTGCCTAAATAGGAGTAGAGTGAATATAGTATCCAGGGAGTGACTTTATCAATCAATTTTCCTTCCCATAACTGAAGGTAAACACTTGGCAGTTTTTGTCTGTAACGGTGGAAGGTTTACATAGGTTACCTTGAGGATATGTGTAAATTAAAATTGGCAGACTGTCAGGGCAAGCCACTGCTGGGGATTAACTCAAGCCTCTCCTCTTCCTCTACCTCTTCTTTTTCCTACCCTCGCTTTTCATGTAATCTTTTTTTTGGGGGGGGGGCAGGACTCACTGTTTCCTGATGAGTATATGATCTGTCTTCTCAATATGAAAAAAAAGGCCATTAATCTACCACATTCCATATAAATTCCACATAGACTAATTGGGATATCTAAGCACCAGCTCCTAAGTTAGGAAAAGCCCTTTGTACCCTGACAAGTTGCAGATTCCCACAAGCATACCTTGAGCACCTTTGGATCAGGTGCATTTCCAGTTCAATCAGTGCCTATTCATGTGCATAAGAAACAGTGTTGCTTCACTGAGATATGGAAGTGAGGTGCACTTTCAGGTAGAGAAAGATGCTGGACATAGTGGCTCTGTGACTGATGTGTCCAGTACAAAAATATAAGACATAGCTTTTGGTCCTTGTTATTTTCTACAAATTTAAAAATAATTTCTTACAGCATATATGTAATATCTTTCATATTTCTCCTCATTATAAAAAAAACTACATATTCTTTATAGAGAATATAGAAGTCACAGATAAGAAGTCATAGACTATAATTCTCTCAGAGAATACCACCAGGGTTAAAAATTTGATGAGAATATATGCATATGAATATATATCCATATATATATTACATAGGTTATTTCCATTAATATATGTGTGTGTTTGTATATGCATACATATATAATTGCTAACTTGTTCTTTCACTTAACAATAGAATAGAAAATTTATTTCATCTCATTCAGCACTCATCAATAACATAATCTTACTATTTAGTTATCCCAGTGTATGATTCTAGTCGAATGACTTTACCAATCCCATATTGTTGACATATACCTGGAGCCCAAATATTTGCTGTTAAAAAGATAATATAACAAAGCAATTGATAGATGTCTATAAACATTAATGATTTCTTTCTTAAGCGTCTTCGTAGAATTGCTAAGTCAGAAATAAATCAGTTTTTAGACATTTGATATATTGCCAAATTGCCCTATATAAAGTTGTATGCCGATTTACGTTCCCACAGAAAGTCCTTAAGAATGGTATTTTCCACACATGATACATTTTAATAGGTTCCATTTTAAACTTTAGTTTTTTGATCAAAACAATATAAAAGGGGTGTCTGGGTGGCTCAGTGGGTAAAAGCCTCTGCCTTCGGCTCAGGTCATGCTCTCAGGATCCTGGGATCTCGAGCCCTGCATCGGGCTCTCTGCTTGGTAGGGAGCCTGCTTCCCCCTCTCTCTACTTGCCTCTCTGCCTACTTGTGGTCTCTCTTTCTCTGTCAAATAAATGAATAAAATATTTTTTAAAAAACAATATAAGGGGCACCTGGGTGGCTCAGTGGGTTAGAGCCCCTGGCTTCGACTCTGGTCGTGATCTCGGGGTCTTGGGATCCAGCCCTGCATCGGGCTCTCTGCTCAGCAGAGAGCCCGCTTCCCCCTCTCTCTCTGCCTGCCTTTCTGCCTGCTTGTGATCTCTCTGTCAAATAAATAAAATCTTTAAATATATATATATATAAAATATAAATGCAAAAATGTAAATAATAAACCTATGAAAAAATATTAATTTTTTTCTCTTATAAATTACACCAGCTTTTTCTTTTGACTTGTAAGAGGTCTGTTATCTTAATGATATTGATCCCTTATCTAACATTAAAGCAGCAAGTATTTTTCACAATTTATCATTTGTCCTTCAATTTACTTATTATGAAAAGAATTTTTAATTTGTATGTAGTCAAATAAATATATTCTTCTATAGACTTTATCATATTAAAGAAATATTCTTCTACTTTTCTGACTTTATTAGGAATAACTATTTTATTTTATTTTATATATATAAAAAATATTTATTTTATTTTATATATATATAAAATATTTATTTTATTTTATATATATATAAAATATATATATATTAACTAATACCTTTAGCATATATTAATATAACATTTCTATTATTTTTTTTTAACTTGTCTGGGCCTGGTGTTTTCCTTCCGAAAACATTTCAATTCCTCATTCAGTTTTTTAACATGGTTAGAAAGAAATTCTAATTTTCTACCTATTGTTTAATTAGCTTATACATTTACTTTTATTGATAGGAGGGATAGAATATTTTGCCTGAGTATAAAACTAGGCAAAACTGTAGTCATAAGATTCAGGAAATTGATTTTTCATGAAGAGAGTAGTACTGGAAGGTAACCTGAAGGGAATTCTCTAGTGTAGATAATGTTCTCTTTTTTGATTTGGGTGCTGGTTACAAAACTGATGCAATCTGTGGAAATTCATTGAGCTGTACACTTATAAGCTGTGTACTTTTATGTTTACATGTTATACTTAATTATACATTTAAAAACATTTAATTTGACAGTGTAGGTCAAAGAAAAATAAATAATTACAAAGTGAAAATGGCTTCAACGTATGTAAGAATTATTAATTGATAAGATTTGTATTATAACGTCATTTTATAGTGACTTAGAATTTGTTTGTAACCATGTTAAAAAAACTGAATGAGGAATTGAAATGTTTTTGGAAAGAAAACACCAGACTCAAACAAGTTTAAAAAAAAATTATACCAAATATTTTAAGAACAGATAATCCCAATTTTTTTTTTAAGATTTTGTTTATTTATTTGACAGAGAGAGAGATCACAGGCAGGCAGAGAGTCAGGCAGAGAGAGAGGAGGAAGCAGGCTCCCCGCCGAGCAGAAAGCCTGATGCAGGGCTTGATCCCAGGACCCTGAGATCATGATCTGAGCTAAAGGCAGAAGCTTTAACCCACTGAGCCACCCAGGTGCCCCAGATAATCCCAACCTTAAGAAAATTTTCCCAGAAACTAGAAAAAGAGAAAAATGCCTCAACATTTTTTTTTTTTTTTTTTACTGACATCCAAAATTGAAAAGCCAAATACAACAAAAGGAAATTACAGGCAGTTGACTTTGGTGAATACAGATACAAAAATCCTAACCAAAATATTCTAAACCAAATCGAACATTATAAAAGAAAATATATCTTGATCAATTTAGATTTATCTATAATTTAACATTGGCTTAATATTAGAAAATTGATTAATTTAATTCACATATTAACAAATTAGAAGAGACATACTTGGCAAGCTCCACAGACATAGGAAAAGAGTTTTGATGAAATTCAACATATACTCATGGTAGAAACTCTGAGTAAACAAGGAATTAGGAAAAAAGCTTCTTAATTTAAAATATATATTTATAAAATATCTACAAAAATCATAATAATATTTCAATAACAAAGCTTTTTTAATATTAGGAATATATTAAGTATATCACCACTCTTTTCATGATTGTACAGGAGGTCCTGGCCAGAAAAAGAGAAACAAAAGATGAGTATAAAAATTACATGTAAAAAAAAAAAAAATTACATGTAAAAGTGTTACTATTTTTAAAAGATATAACCAGTGATGTAAAACCCCAAGAATACCTAAAAAAATGTTAGAATAAAAAAGAGGGATTATTAATAAGTTGCCTAGATATTAAATCAATAAACACAATCCAATTATATTTTTATGTAACTTTTAAAAATCATTCAGAAAGTATCATTTTTAAAAGATCACATTTTTAAAATAATACAAAATAAAAAGTAATCCAAAATAAATCTACCAAACACATGTTCATGCTTGTCATAAAGAAAATTATAAAACTTTATTAAAATACATTAAACCACTATAAAAATGCAATGCAGGACATACACAAGAATTGAAAATGGACATCTTAAAGATGTCAGCTCTTTCCAAATTGACCTAAAAATATATTTAAATTTCAACAGATTTTATACAAAACTTGAAAATGAAATATTAAAATTAATGTTGAAGAGCAAATATCAAAGAATAACCAAAAAGCTTATTAAAGAAAGGAAAGATAATATGAAGAGGCTTCTCTTTCCAGATATCAGGGCTCATTTTCAAATTTGGTTGCATAAGACAGTGTGATATTGGAACAAAGCAAACGAATAAGTCAAAGAATAGAATTAGTAGAGCAAATGAATAAGTCAAAACCTAGGAAAAGAGAGAGCCATGAAAACATACATAAACTTGGTTTATGAGCCAAGCTGGCATTGTAAGTCCATGGGGAAAAGATAGGTTATTCAATAATAAAGAGAGCAGGTGCCTTAAAACTTTGAATTTTAAAATATTTTATTATTAAAATGTTCAAACATACTTAATTTTTTTTAAATAGTAAAATGATCATCTATATTCTTTATTAGTTTTGGTTCTCCAAGGACACAGAACCAACAGGATATGGGGAAGAAAGAGAAAGAGATTTTAAGGAATTATCTCAAGCAGTTGTGGAGACTTGGTGAGTCCAAAAGATGATGGGGAAGGCCAGAAGGCTAGCGACTCAGAAGAGTTGCAATTTGAGTCCAAACGGAGTAGGTGGGCAGAATAACTTCTTGCTTAGGAGAGGTTAGTCTGTACTGTTAAGACTTTGAACTGATTAGATGAGGTCCACCCTCATTATTGAGAGTAATCTGCTTTTATTAAAGTCTATCGATTAAAATATTAATCTCATCCAAAAAAAACACCTTCACAGAAACATCTAGAGTAATGTTTGACCAAATATCTGTGCACTGTGGCCCAGCCAAGTTGGCACATAAAATTAACCTTCACTATAGCCATCATCTAAATTTTCCTCTGTTTTCTTCATAAGTTGTTATTTCTACATCATCCAAGCAATTAATAGTAACACAATTCTTCACCCCTTATGCTAGTAATTGTTTTAGACCATTAATTATATTTAGTGTTCAATACCAATTTTTTTTTCCCAATTATCATTTTGGCAGATTTCTCAGGAAAAGCTCACTGGTGTAATATTTTCTTAGTTTCTGCATATTCAAAATAGTTTTTCTCTAGTCTTAAATCTGGAAGGATAGTTTGACTAGATATTGTATCATTGGCTCATTATTTCCTTGCACATCTTATAGATTTTTTTTAAAGAGTTTATTTATTTATTTGACAGACAGAGATCACAAGTAGGCAGAGAGAGAATGGGAAGCAGGCTCCCTACTGAGCAGAGAGCCCAATGAGGGGCTCGATCCCAGGACCCTAGATCAGAACCTGAGCTGAAGGCAGAGGCTTAACCCACAGAGCCACCCAGGTGCCCCAATTATAGATTTTGCTATACTGTTTTCCAATAAAATATTGCTGCTAAAAGGTCAGATGCCAACCTGCTTTGATTTCCTTTGAAAGAACTTGGTCCCTTTGTTAGAAACCCAGAGAAGTTTATCTTTAGTGTTTAATTAATGTGAGGATATGCTCCAAATTGACAATTCAATGTGTAGATTCAGTCTTCTGTAATTTCAAGAGAATTCCCTTGAATTATGTTTTGAAATATTAGTTCTGCTCTATTTTTTTCTTCTTTAGGGTTTTCATTTACATGTTTATTAGATTACTAAGACTTTCTTCTATACCTGTTGATTTTTCTGATTCTTTGTCTCTTTCCTTATATCTGTGTAGTTTTCTTGACCTTCCTCATGTTTATCATCTATGTCCCTTTATTATATAGTTAGTTATATTCATTCATCTTTGTGTGTCAATAGTTTATCTTAATTTCTGGGATGATTTTGTCCTTTCTGAAAAGTTTTTCTAGTTTTCTCAGATATTCTTTTACGTCTTCCTCCTATTTCACCCATTCTTCTGATTTTTTGCATTTATCCTTTATAGTGGTTTTCTGTATTTTTGAATGTTACATTTTTATTTCTGTCTTATTTTTTTTTCAATTCTCTTTTACTTTGTGTCAGCATTTCTCTCATGTACTTTTATTTGCAAAACAATTTTGAATTTCATTATCTACTGTTTTCTTATAGTATCCCTATAGGGTTTGCCCCTTAGTTCTGGCTTTTTGTTTTTTATTTTTAAAGATGTTGGATATTTCTGGTATTTTATTTAGAAAGGGGATTCTATGGAATGAAGTACAGCGGGCGATTGAAGTAGCTTTTCTGATTTCTCAGTTTAAGGATTTCCTCTTCTGTTGCTCCAGCTAAGGGGAGTTGTTATATTACATAGTGTTTTTTTGTGGCCCGCCTTTCTCTGGTTCTTCATTCCAATCATATTCTAAAAGGTCTACTTACTTTTTAAATTACTGTTTGCTGCTTTCAAAAAGACACCTCCAATTTCTAGGTTGTTTCTCTTTCTCCCCAAGAATTGGTTCCTTCCTAGGACTGCTGATTCCAGTCCCATACATTTAGAAACCTGTTCCATTCAACTCCTCCATTGTTGAGTTCTCTGAACTAATCCATCACACATCTTTTTTCAGCAGTTTCCTTATGAAGGTAAGCTCCTATATTGATGTTTTCTGGCCTCTGACATTCCTAATATGCCTACGTACTTCATAATTTTCTGTGGAATTTTTTCTGGGTTTTATGCGATATTAGGGGTTCTGGCAACAACATTGTCTTGTTGCAAGACACAAACCACATGCTGTCAATTTGCAAACCACATGCAAATTGAAGTGTATAGTTATCTCAGTCTCCCAGTTACACTGTAGAAGTTGTGAGAGTTAATTTGATCTATTTTTACTATACGTGTATTTTAGTAGGAAGTTTCAGGTGATTCCAGTGTAGGTTACTGCTATAATCCTAGAAAGTCTGAAACTCCTAGATTTCTTCAGTTTAATTTAAATGAAAAAAATCCATAATATTTAGAATAGGGGCATCTGGGTAGCTCAGTGGGTTAAAGCCTCTGCTTTCCTCTCAGGTCATGATCTCAGGGTCCTGGGATCAAGCCCCACATCAAGCTCTCTGCTTAGCAGGGAGCCTGCTTCCCTTCTCTCTCTCTCTGCCTCCTCTGCCTGCTTGTGATCTCTCTCTCTCTGTCAAATAAATAAATAAATAATCTTTTAAAAAATAATATTTAGAACAAAATATAGATGATTATCTGTATGAATTTAGAATATGAAAGACTTACTTTATCAAGACTCAAGAATTTGTATTTGTCTTCTTGGGCTTCCATAACAAAATACCAAATACTGAGTAGCTGTAAACAACAGAAACTAATTTTTTCACAGTTCTGGAGACTGAAAGTCCAAGATTGGGGGGCCGACATTATCAGGTTCTGGTGAAGGCTCTTTTCCTGGCTTGCAAACAGCCACCCTCTTGTTGGGGCCTCACATGGCAGAAAGAGAGAAACAGAGACAGGGAGAGAGAGAAAGAATTAGCTGTTTGGTGTTTCCTCTTATAGGGGCACTAATCCCATCATGAGGGCCCTATCCTTGTAACTCATCTAAACCTAATTACTTACCAAAGGCTATATCTTAAAATACCATCACATTAAGGAACAGGGATTCAACATATGAACTTGGAGGGGTTGGAAGACATAATTCAATTTATAACAAAGTAAAAGTCCTATCAGAAAAGACTGAGAAATTCAGCCATATTAAATTTAAGAATTTTTGCTCATCAAAAGACAGCATGGGGCGCCTGAGTGGCTCAGTGGGTTAAAACCTCTGCCTTCAGCTCAGGTCATGATTTCAGGGTCCTGGGATTGAGCCCCGCATTGGGCTCTGTGCTCAGCAGGGAGCCTGCTTCCCCTCCTCTCTCTGCCTGCCTCTCCGCCTACATGTAATCTTTCTCTCTCTGCCAAATAAATAAATAAAATCTTTAAAAAAAAAAAAGACAACATAAATAGATGAAAAAGGAAATAACTGAAAGAAAATGTCTAGTACATATAACCAACAAAAAATTGATATCTAAAATACATAAAGAACATCAAATTAGTCAATGGGGAAATAACAAAATCTGACAGAAAAATGGGCAAAGACATAAATAGGTTTTTCACAAAATTCCGTTGTCAATGAACCTCTAAACCTCGTTTAGAATGAGATTCTAAATCTCATTAATGTAATCCATGTAAATGTTATCCATGAAACAAGGAAATGGTGCTTAAAACTAGAATGAATATAAATATATACCCACAAAGGTCAGCAAAGTATTTTACAAGTGAGAGATTGTGCAACAAAAAGAGAGGGGGCATTAAGTCCGAAAAAAGACAAACATGGAAGTGCTAGAAGTCAGGACAGTCATTGGATGTGGGGTAGGGTTGGACAGCAACTGTAATGGGGTATGAAGAAGTTTTTTAGGATAATATTCTGTTTCTTGATCTGTATGCTGATTATACAGCTATAAGTAGTAATGTATCTCATAAAAACTTGTGCAATAAAATATGACTTGCATATTTTTCTATATGTTTGTGATACAATAAAAATATTGAAAATTTAAGTTAGCTTTTAGAGTGGAAAGAAAGACCTACAAAACCCCAAGTTTGGAAGAAAAAAAAAAGTTTATAAACCCAACAAAAAGTAATAGAGGAGTAAAAAAAAATCAAGTAAAAGTAAACATAAAAATAAGACATTAATTTTCAATAAATCAATCATCACATATCAACTTGGTGGAAATCATTTTTATGTAATTTATAAGAGGTTTATTTAAAACAACATGACAAAGAATGATTGAATATACCATGAAAATTCTAAGATAAAGTAAGAATATGAAATTTCAACTTAAAATTCAAGTTTAAAATGTAAGCAAAAACAATAAAGCAATTATACATTGAAAAATAAGTACAGTCCCCTAAAATAATAATAGTAATAATAATTTAATTATATGGACCAATATGTCTTTGTTGTTGTAGTTGTTTGGGAAGAACATTTTATTTCTGATCTTTTTGGACCAAATTGTTAAGTAAGGTTTAAGATTGCCCAGTTAATACCGACTTTCTTCTCTATCCATGTTGTGAACCAAATTGGAAATCGAAAGAGTCAGACAAATGGAGACAAGTTATCAAAGCTGATATTAGTGGGAAAATGGCCTTTTTCTGTGGACATGTAGGCTAATGAATCCCGTAATAGACACTCATACCAAATCACACTGGTATCATCAGACATCATTGCAGACGTACCTTGCAAGGGCAGATTCTTTACCACTAAGCTGATCACCTATCTGGGAGCAATTGAGCACACATGATCTTTACAGGAAGAGCACTAACAAAAAGAGGAAAGAAAGGAAGAGACAGAACTGTGCATGTCCAGTTCTTCATCCTTAAATCATTAATTACTGATGTTCTCCCAAAGATGGATGAGTGAGAAAGATAGAAGGTCATTGGTGATTTGCAAATGGCTGAGCCTCCAATTGGCAGAGACTAATTGTCAAAAATACCGATACACCATTTCTTTAATAAGAGTTTAAAGACATACCTCTGTATGTTTACTGGGTAGATGGATGTCCATCTAGACTTGACATTTCCAAAGTCTTCCCTACAAGTTGATAAGGACATTTAGCTAACTTCTGGCCAGTGGAATGAAAATAGAAGAGATTTGTGCCACATACTGATCAGCCTTTCAGTGGTTAATGTACTCCACTAACTGGGATAAGATGAAAACTTTAGATTCAGAGATGCAACAGCCCAGAGGTAATCGCCTCAGCTATCTTCAGCTCTGCCCCCTCTCAAGTCACATGTATAAACCACTGGATTTTAGGTTGTCTTAGTTATAGATACTTAGCCTCTTTCTCAAGTACCACAAAATAAGTATCTGAAAGTATAGTGATGTCAAAATACAAGGCTAAAAGCATTAGATGGTAGTGATGGCAAAGATATTGCATGATGAAAAGTTGATATTTATTGTGTTATGATAAATTTATTGTCATCTTCTACAGGTTGAAAGGTGGACTATATGTCTACAAAGTTCTTTAATTTTAGCAGAACTTAATTGGTATGTGTTAGAATCTCCTTACTACTTTCAACAAATTTCTACTCAGGCTATTTATAAGAAGTAACTCTGAAAAAAACAAACATAGTGGGAAAAAAAGTCTCAACCTTCAAAACCTCAAATTAGGAGTTTTTTTAATCAAACAATGAGAGGCAGCCGGAGGCAACCAGCACTAAAAATGAAGTGAAGAGTGTTGCATGACCATCAAAGCCTAAGTTTGCACATGGCATCAAGGTGATCCAAAAAAAACTGAAGCAGAAAACGAAAGACCAGGCAAAGGTAATATATAATAGAAGAGGAAAAGTCCTAACAATTTTCTTAAAGGACATCTTTGAACACATGAACCAGGATCTTACTAAGTCAGAAAGTGCAATTATATTACAAAAAAATTATATGCTTGACCCTCAAAAGCATGTGACAGTTTATCTTCTGAAATAATCCCCTAGAGCCAAACCAAATCAGCAGGAAGCAGGTGGTAACAGCTGTTTCAACTTCCAGTACTACTTCTGATGTAGCTACAAAAGATAATGGGGCAATGTTTGCCCTCAGATGGCATATCCAAAGGCCACACAGAATAATGGGCTAGAGAGTTCTGCCCAGAGGGTACAATCAATGTCAAAAGGAGGAAATTTCTCCATGATCAGAGCAGGGAGTCAATCCAGGTCTTTCCCAGCAAGATTTCTTTATGGCTATGGTATATACAAGGACTGCTGTGTGTTTCCTGCTCTTCCTCTTCCATAGAAGAATTATTTTCAGTTAACTAGTTCAAACTCATCATGGTATGTTAGGTGTTAGGAGGGCCACAGCTAACACATTAGTCAGGTCATAACTCACAGGTAGCAATACTTTGATCTGGATACAATCAACGTGTAGGACTTTGGGTTGTTTATATTTGGAGACTTGAATATTTTCTAGGTTTTGAAAGCAGGGTGTGGCTGGATATGTGAGATCAAGGGGAGTAGACTCTGGCAGTTACAGCTCGTTGTCCATTAATTTCCATTCCTCCCTTCTTTAATTATAGAATTCCTGAATTATAGCTAACCATTTATACTATACAAAAGATTAATATTCAGAATCTATAGAGTTTTTAAAAGTCAAAAGCAAAGGTGACTGGGTGGCTCAATAGGTTAAGTGTCCAAATCTTGATTTGAGCTCAAGTTGTGATCTCAGGGTGATGAGATCGATTCCTGAGTCAGGCTCCACACTCAGGGGGAGTTTGCTTGAGATACTCTCTCTCCCTCTCTCTTTGCCCCTAACCCCTGCTTATACTGTCTCTCTCCAATAGGGTTGCTTTTACAATCATCCCCTTTGTAATCGGAACTGATCATCTTAAGTTCCTTCTCTGTCTGTAAATTCTGTGGTTTAAAAGGTCCCAAAATACCTAGGTAGTGGTCTGAACTTCTAGTTTGATGGGACCACTGTTAGATCTTCTTCTAGAAACATTCTATGTTATACCATGGGAATAAAGAACTCACTGCTACATAACTTGTGGTGAAATCAGTTGCTTGGTCAGAAGCAATGTGTGGAATATCATCATGTTGAATAAGGCTTTCTCTAAATTCTCAGTTGTTGCTTGCAGTAGTGGTACTGTAAGTAAGGAAGGAATATCCAAATCCGGAATAATTATCTATTCCAATGAGGACAAATCACTGCCTTCTCCATGATGAAAAGAGGCAGTGTAATTAACCTAAAACTAGAAGGTTAACTTATCTGCCTGGAAAAAGGAGCTATATTAGGTCCCTAGAATTGGCCTGTGTTATTGGTAAGTAGGGCAGGCAGCAGGGGCCTTAGTCTTATCACCCTTGGTGAAGGGAAGGCCATGTTGCTGAATCCATGTAAAGTTTCCATCCCTGCCACCATAGCTACTTTATACATAGTTATTAAATATCTGGGGAAAGAAACCAGCATTTATAAGATGAGCCAGTTAGTTTAATGATTTTTTGAAAGCCTACTCTCAATGGCTATATTTTTATGAGAAACCACCTGAGACACAATATCATCCCACTCTGTATGTGTTACAAGAAGTCCATCCGTATATATTTTCTCCAGACCCCCTCACCATCAATTATCCAGTCCTGTTCTTTTCAAGTTTCTGACCAATAAGCCAAGCCATTAGTTGCCACCCATGAGCAAGGTCCTCAGGCCATACCTCCTTCCAAGCAAAATGGAAAATTATATATATTGTCTCTTTTTCTCTTTCTCTAGACAATCACCTCTGAGTGGGAGGTTAGGTAGCAATATATCATCCCCAGTTGGTGCTAGCTTAGCCTGCAGAACTATTTAAAAACAAGGCTGGAGGTGTTTTTTTCTTTATGTGTTAGCTCTTCACAAGATATATCTCCATGAAGCTATAGGTATGGGTAGAAAGAGTCATGACAATGCAGCATGAGTAGGTGTCATGAGAGCTTGAGCCATGAGTCCATGCAATTTTCTTGTTACTTAAATATCCTCAGATCTAATCTAGACCATAATTCTCTGGATCCAATCACTCAATAAATCATAGTGATTGATCCTTTACCATCTTAAGGATAAATTTCATAATACCTAATACATGGTGGACATCTCAAGTTACATTGTTTCTTAGTGTCCAATGATCTAACACTCAGTCTCTTCCAGGTCTCAGAAAGTCAGGAATTGCTTCTCAAAATGAAATTGCTATCTGCAGACGACTTTTTCCTTCAAGTCCTAGAAACTCTGTATTCATCTTAATGCAGATTAATAAGAGATTTTATATGTAATCCTTATTTATTATTGATACTTGGAACACCATTGAATTTGATGGATAATAGGGAAGCTTGAAATAGCCTGATCCTGGTGAGTCTTCTTTTGCTTTGTTCCCACTCAAAACATGCACAGTTATGGGTTAGTCAAGAAATGGATCAGAGCATCACTCCCAAAACCCTCCAGAAAGTCTGACAAGTACTATACTACTTTGGTTAACGGTAGACAGTGAAAAGTACATCTTCTCTTCCATTTGGGAAGAGATACCACAAAATGACTAAGATCTTTGCACTCTCAAAATTTACCGACAGATAAAACAGAGGGGTTGGCCAAGTGCCTTATGTCTCACATACATCAAACATAGACAAAAGAGTATTATTTGATCCTGACACAGAGAAAGAGATTCCCATACAAGGTGATAAGCCTAATACAGGCTTTGTGAATTATTTGTCTCTTGGTAAGGAAGTGTTCCAAGCCCAAGGCTCATTCTTACATGGGGAGTTGGTGTTAAAACATCAAGTGTGTGAGATTGCTCTTCCCAACAATCAACATTCCACTAGACTATGTGAGTGAAGTGATTTGAAAAGACATAACCTTGACAGTGAAGGTACACTTCTATTCATGTAAAGTGAAAATGAAATGCTTCTCATCATCTTTCCAATTCCTATAATGTAGATTTCTTGCAAACATGGATGCAATAATTCCTCATATCTCTATACGACACTTCTTGGCAATGGGATTTTGCCATTCTTCATGTGAAGTAGCATATATTTTTCCCCACCGCCCCTCCCCCCTGGCTTGAATCAGAACTGGCCTTGTAATTTGCTTTGACCAGCAAAATGCCACAGAAGTGATGCTATGAAACTTCTAATTCTATGCCTCAAGAGACTTTGAAGCTTCTTCTCTTACCTTCTACCTAAAGTCTGACTTGTAAAGAAGCCACAAAAAGGACACCAAGGAATATGACAACCTTTTGTTTACTGTTTTGGAGGTAAGAGGCAGTTCCAGGAGTTTCTCTTGTCCCATCTTCCCATCATAATAATTCTTACTCCAAACATACAGAGGCAATGTAGGGATTTTTCCGTGGCCAAAAATGTTTATTCCAACTCTTCATTCAGAATCTGAGATCTCCATAGGCCAGATCTGCAGTCCTACTGAGCCTACAAATGGAGATGAAATCAAGCTTGTAAAATTTTCAACACAGAAGGGCCTTTTTCCACTTTAATTCAGAGCCCAGTTACATGACTGTGCCTAATTATAAGAGGATTAGAAAACATACAGAGGGACATAGACATTTTTTGGGCAGTAACAGTTGTGGCAGAAAATTTACTGCCCAACAAATATCTATGTCCCTCTGTATGTTTTCTAATTCTCTTATAATTAGGCAGAGGCATGTAACTTAAGTACTTATTTCTACTCAATATATCCCTGGGATATGAACACACAGGTAATCATCAATTGATGTGCAGTAATTGTAAGTAAATAATAAAAAGAAATTCTGTCCCTCATTAGTAATATGAAAATGTTCATGTTGCTGTGCTGGGAACCAGTGGACAGATGTGGAGCCTGACAATTGTGCAGTAGAACACATGTTCATGATTCATTTTGCTTTAGACTGTGATAGGCTCTGTCTCTAGGCTCTTTTTATATTCTTTAAATAGCTCAAATGAGAAAATAGACACGATATAGGGAAGATAGAAAAAAAATACAAACACCAGAAACTGCTTTGTTCTACATGAATTTTATCTTTTGATAGGAAAATAAATATTCCAGACCTCTTTAAATAGAAATGTTCAGTCTGAAGCATTTCTTTTTCTTCATTCTTTCCTTTATTTGCTTTTTTTTTTTCATATTGTGCTGATGAATTTCCATGATATGTAGGAATTAGGGCTGAATGGGGGAACATACAGGCAATGAGAAGTGAGAAAAGTAGAAGTCAACCTAGTATTTCTGAAAAGGCTTTGGAAATCTTGGCATACTCAAAGGCATAAGAGAGCCAGTGAGCATTAATGAAACTGTTACTGCCACAGAGCAGAGTACTTCAACCACCCCAAATCTATGTTCTCAATGTACCACTCTATCATTATCAACTTTGAGTATACAACGTGATCAATAGTATGTTAAATTACTATGCTGTTCTCGGGACTAAAAAGGCACATGTCAACCCAGTCTTTTCTAGCCTTCCACAAAACTAAATAAAACGTGGAAAAAGCTGATAACTCATTATAGAACTTAAAAGCATAAACAACAAGCTACTTATTGTTGAAAACTGTAAAGTCTTCCTTTCCTTAAAGGCAAATAGAACTAAAGTTGATAAAACCTAATCAAGTGTGACATTATAACACACTTAAATTTTGCCTTGCTTCCTAAAAAAAACCAGAAAAACAATTTATAGCTTTCCCACTATGTCAATGGGCTTAGAAATTCAAGGTCTGAGCCTGCTGTTTTTTGGAAGAAAAGAAACTAGCTTCAGTTTTATTCCTCTGTAGGTACCTTTTGTTTGTTTTTGTTTACTTAGATATTTTATAGTATTTTTCTTCATCTTTCTTGTTTTAATGTTTCCCAAGGTGGGAATAAATAAGTATGGATTTATTTTCACTGATTTTGCTGGGAACATAACCTACTACATTAGTCTCTATTTCCTACCTGGTGGTTTTCTGAAAGTCACTTTCTCTGGATAATGGTGTTAGTGTTGGAAAAAGCTGAGGGGCAGAGGCAAAAAATATTTAGCAGAGTAGAGAAAGAATAATATTTCTTTTGGTTGGAAAGTCTCAAACAATTTTACTCCAGTCATCTATTTCTTATATTACTGGAAGACATTCCTTGCCAAATTAAGGGAATAAATCCAGAATAAGACACAAAATCCAAAAAACGTTAGATCCAGATAAAAGTCTCAGGAAATCTTCACAATGAACATGAACGGGAAGCTCTGGACCACACTTCTGCAAAGCCAGTAAACAAAAGACCAAATTGAATGGGGTGGGTATAGAAGACTCCAGAAGCAAGGTCTCGAAAAATAAATACAAAAAATTAATAAATATGTCACCTGATATATTTAGACTCTTTCTTTTTTTTTAAGATTTTCTTTATTTGTCAAAGAGAGAGAAATAAAGCAGAAGCAGGAGGAGCAGCAGGCAAAGGGAGAGGAAGAAGCAGGCTCCCTGTGGAGCAGGGAGCCCAATTTAGGACTTGATCCCAGGGCCTCAGGATCATGACCTGAGCTGGAAGCAGACACTGAACCAACTGAGCCACCCAGGCATCCCTGTTTGGACTCTTTGAGAAGAGATTCTTATTTCTGGTGAGAATCTAGAGGTAAATTAATAAAATGTGTAGAAGAAAGAAAGCAAAACAAAAAATGAATCACTTATCAACTCAAAAAAAAAAAGATGACCAAGGAAAGCAATGTATAATATATTTATCAATTATAAATAATATTAACAAGTCATAATAATGTAAGCAGAGAATAATAATTTTTAAAACTTTGGGGTGTGGTAACAGACATAAGAGAACTATATGCTCATCTTTCACAACAGGACTCTATGTATGATATCTGAAGTTCAGAGGGCAAAAAAATAGCAATCTGAGCATGCTATTGAGAAATGTAATGGTAAAAACAAAAACAAAAGGCTAAAATACTGAAAATGATTTCCAGAGGGGTACAATAATAAGAGTGTGACAGAATGGAGTCCAGTTTTCATTTCTCATTGTAAGCGTTAAAGAACTATTTAACTTTTCAAATTACATACATGAAATACTTCAAATAAAATTAATAAATTAAAAATTAATTAATTAATTAAAAATAAAGAAATAAAGAAGGCTTTAGGTTCTTTTGGCAGGAAAGTGAGCAATACCTAATTGATTTGCCCTCAACTTCTCATTTAAATAGTTGTGGAAGTATTTTTTTTTTAAGATTCAAAATTCCAAAAGCAACAGAAACTTCATTTGTAAAAGCCACCTGTTTTTACGAAGTCAGTAATAGAATTAGTAAAATAGAAGAATCCCCTTGTGGTGGGGAAATGTAGGTGTAGAAAACACATGTGTGAGTTTTCTACATTTTGGACACAGATTCTTTTTACTCATGAGAAAGAGAGAAGCCTCCAACTTAGGCTGTAGGAACTGCTTTCTAGTAGAACTACAGTTCTTCCATAACCTCTCCTGACCATCCTCTCTCTAATAACTTTTTGACCCCAGTTCAACTTTCCTAGTAATGCCTTTGCACTAAAAGTCATTTATGTGTTCTAATAAGTGAAGAATCACAAAACACTGAAGAAGATTTTAAAAATAAAGTTTATTTCTTATCAAAATAAGCTCAAAATAAAACCAGGAAATTCCTCCTTCTGCCTGAAATATCCAAATTAAATACTACAAAATAGGGGCCCTGTAGTTACAATAAAAGAGTCTCTTCCCCTAGCAGACTTTCCTAATGACCTTGTTCAAAATTGCAAACACCTTCACACCTCCCCCATTCCCTACTTTATTATTTGTTTTACTTTTTCCTAGTATACTTATCATCATCTAACATAGGATACATTTTACATATATTTATATATATAGATATCTGCATAGATATCTATAGATATATATATGATTCTTTCTCCCCTTCTCCAGCAACAAGAATATAAACTCCATGAACAGGAAGATTTGTCTTGTTTATATTTTCACTGATGTAGCCAATGGTTAGAATGACCGGCACAAAGTAGACAATAATTATTTAGTGAATAAATGGGTGAATTATAATAGGCACCAGGTAAGTGAGGGAAAGGGCCCAAGACCAACCACATACTCACTTTACAGAGATAAAGCAAGCCTGGAAAGAACTTTCCTCATATAAAAACAAACAAACAAACAAAAAACCAAGAAGCCTATAAAAATAGATTATAGTCTAAAGGACTTACCATGTGACAGGCATTTAAAATTTTATTATATTTTTAATACATGATACATTCAAATATTCCCAAATCAAAACCATGTGAAGGGGAAGGAGCACAGAAATCTTATTCCTACCCCTGTCCCGCCTATCCTTCCCATTCTGTCAATTTATTCCTAGTGGCTGCCATTCTCCTCCATTCCTGGTGCTTTCCTATACTGTTTCTGTATATAAATTCTCATTTTTCCTTTATTTTAGAAGTTTTTTTGATTGATAATTTTTTTTTTAGATTTTTTTATTTATTTGAGATAGAGACAGTGAGAGAGAACATGAGAGGGGAGAAGGTCAGAGGGAGAAGCAGACTCCCCGCAGAGCCGGGAGCCCGATGTGGGACTCGATCCCAGGACTCTGGGATCATGACCGGAACCGAAGGCTGTCGCTTAACCAACTGAGCCACTCAGGTGCCCGATTGATAATTTGAAAAGCTTTATTCTGTTCCATGTCTTGATTTTCTTCAGGAATTTGAAATATGTATATATTAAATCTCTTGTCTCTCTACTAAGAAGTAAAATTTCTCTCTATTCTTTTGAAAACTCTGTCTTGTTTTCTGCCTCTTTTTGTTCGCTTTTTTAAAAAGCATTTGACAAGATTCAGCATCCGTTCCTGATTAAAACACTTCAAAGTATAGGGATAGAAGGAACATTTCTCAACATCATAAAGTCTATCTATGAAAAGCCCACAGCAAATATCATTCTCAATGGGGAAAAGCTGACAGCCTTCCCTTTGCTATCAGGAACACGTCAAGGATGCCCACTCTCACCACTCTTGTTCAACATAGTGCTAGAGGTCCTAGCAACAGCGATCAGACAACAAAAAGAAATAAAAGGTATTCAAATTGGAAATGAAGAAGTCAAACTCTCTCTTTTCGCAGATGACATGGTACTTTATATGGAAAACCCAAAAGACTCCACCCCCAAACTACTCGAACTCATACAGCAATTCAGTAATGTGTCAGGATACAAAATCACTGCACAAAAATCAATTGCTTTCCTATACGCTAACAATGAAAATATGGAAAGGGAAATTAGAGAATTGATTCCATTTACTGTAACACCAAGAACCATAAAATACCTGGGAATAAACCTAACTAAAGAGATAAAGGATCTGTACTCGAGGAACTATAGAACACTCATGAAAGAAATTGAAGAAGACACAAAAAGGTGGAAAAGCATTCCATGTTCATGGATCAGAAGAATAAAAATTGTTAAAACGTCTATACTGCCCAGAGCAATCTATACTTTCAATGCCATCCCGATCAAAATTCCAC
>CM052800.1:74706611-74809090 GCA_028533885.1 Nasua narica | reverse complement strand
GCGAGCCTGGTGGTGGGTATCGAGAAGGGCACGTATTGCATCGAGCACTGGGTGTGGTGCATGAACAATCAATCTTGTAACACTGAAAAATTAAAATAAACATATTTGGGGAGAAAAAAAATCATTATCTCATTCTTGTTACACTTTCTGTGATGTTTATTCACTCTTATGTCCTTGTAATTTAACCATCCCTAAAATACTTTTATCACCTACATCTACTTCTCTCCTGAATTCTGCCACTTCCCATTTCTCTCCAGTTTTCTGGTTTTTGGTTGCCCTTGTTGGCTGTAGCTTCCACCGAATTCTTGTATTACAGCTTCTGGTCTGTCTTCATAGCTGCAATTACCTCCTTGCATTTTCCTTATTCAAGTTAGAATTAGATTATTATTTTATTTTCATTGACCTTGTGGCAGTATATTTCTGGCATGTTTTCTTCATATGTGGAAAAATTTTTCTACATACTAATTGTTCATAGTTTCATCATATAGACATTGGATTTATCCCTTCATATAACTCCTCTTTGAAAGAGTTGAATTCTTCTGTACCAGCCCACTCTCAGATATTCTAACTCAGCAATCATGGGGCCCATTTAGAAATAAATCCTTTTAAGAAGTTCACAGATGATTGTGATACTAAGTCAGTTCAGGAAAACGCAGCTTTGGGTGACTAATAATTCCATTCTATGAACCTTTTTTACCTTTCATTCATGAATAATAACACCAGTAAAACCAGGCAAACTGAAAAATGAGGCCAATGTCTGCAAATTGACGTAATTTGAAACTAAATCCATTTAAAGGAAACTTACAAAGTCGTCTAACCATTATTTCTATGTAGCTTGCATAGTTCTACAAAGCTACTCAGCAGGATTATGATGATAATCTAAATCCACATTGACAAAAGTTCTGTAAAGAAGTACCCTTCTTTCATATTCTTAGAACAGAGCTAAGTGGTAAACAAAGACTGTCTTTGACCATTAGTGGAGAAAATAACCAAGAAATGACATCTTTACTGTTCCAAAAGTATATTGTTTCCTTTATTATGGAATTTTTTTCTATTTTAAGAAAATTATATTCACACTTTAGTGTGAATGAAACACCTAGGAGAAATCTTAATCACTGAATCAAGAAAAAAATTATGACTTGTGTTGATTTTATAAAATTCTGTGGATTTTAATTAAAAGAAGCATAGTATGTACATCCAGGAGAAATGTTTGCATGCAATTCCCCCAGAAAACCAAATTCTTTTCCTTGTATGCAGCCATAATTTCTAACTTTATAATTAGAATTCTAAATTCTAATAGATAATATGCCATGTAATATTGTGCATTGGTGGTTTTATAAGGACATAGTCATGAAACTAGATTTTTTTTTTTTACTGCATTAGCAGAAGAAATGATGGCAGATGAGCCATAATTAAGTTGTTGCTTAAGTAGATCTCATGCAGCAGGGCTCGAACACAGATTTTACCAGCTGAGACTAGACAGCTTGTGTTCTAAAATCCCTAAAACTTTTCAGTCAGGGATTAATAGAAGGTTTGGAGTATATGGAGAGAGACATTAATGTTTACAAGAAAGCTGGGGAGTAGAAATAGAAAAGATTTCAGCCAAGTGTGTGTCACTGTTACACTATTCAGGAGAACTATGATTAAAAAAGAAGCAGAAAGCTGAAAGTTGAATTTATTTGTGACGGATGTCATTCATTTACAAAAGCAGCAGCTAGAAAAGTGACTTTACAGTTTGTTTGTTGTGTTGTATAGAAATAATAAAGACCAGAAGGGGGATTCTGCTTGATGTTCTGGAGCAAGCTTAAGTAAGCTAAGAGCTTGATTCAGGTCTCCCACAGACTTTCTGTTTGAACTTGAAAAAACCACTGACACTCCATGAACATTAATTTAGTGCCATGTGTACGGGCAGGATGATAATTAAAGTTTGGATTTTGGAGCAAGCTGCCAGGTTTGACTCTCAGCTGTGTCACATACAAGATGTGCAGTCTTGCATGAGTTAATATTTCTGAACCTTGGTTTTCTTGTGTATAGGATGGGAACAGTAATAGCATTTCTTCACAGGGTTACTGAGAGAGTCAACTGATTTATTATATGTTAAGCACATGGAAGAATGCCTGAAACACAGTAATTGTTTTAGCAATTATATGATGAAAACTTCAATCTAAAATGCAGTGGTTTTCAAATTACTTTTAGGTATGGGGCCTTGGTTCAAATGAAATGCCACATAGATATCTAAGTAATAAAACATGGAATTAGAAATGTTTTCATTGGACAGACACAGATGAGTTGAGACTCCTGCCCCGCATCTTTCCAGCCCTTCCCAGGTGAACCCCTGAACAATGTCAAGAAACCACAAAATGATGGAGCACAGTTTAAAAACAGTAGTGAACTCTTCCAAATCTGTCATAGGTTGTGTATCAGTTGGGAATTGTGGCTAGTAATAGAAATCTGACAATAGTGGATTAAACACATATGGATTTATTCTACAAAGAAGAAATTTAGCAGTCGGTCGCTAAGGCTTATATGGCAGCTCTCCAATGCCATCAGAAAGCCAGGCTCTCTCTGTCCTCTAGAGACCCAGTCATTATCTTCATGATCCGGACAGACAACTATAGGAAGGGGAAAGGGGATAAAAATAGCTTTCTAATAAGCCTTCTCTAGTATCTTCTGTAAAGATCTCAGCCTTCATCCTTAGATACAAAGGAGGGGCAATTGTAATCTTTTAATTGGATATGTGTCTACCTGGAATTAAGTAAGGAGAGAATTAAAGGAGAGTATGGGTTATGCTAGGAAATGCCTCTACATATTAATTTTAAAATACCATTGTGTTTTATGAGTAAAGGGAATATTAAGGCTGCCTCCTGGATCAAGGAAATTAAGAAAAGAATAGTTCACCAATCAAAATATGACTCTAGTTGACTTTTAATCACCCTTAATTTTTACATGGTTTCTAAAAACATGTATTAATCTCCCTGGTGATTAAAAATAATTTTCAATGAATGTATGCCAATAAGTTTTAAAGTATTTGCTTCTTGTCCAGGGGAGTAAAAGGTTAAATAGATGTATCATCTACAAAATAAAAGTCACCTTGAAAATATGAAATTGATGATATACACATGGAATAGAGCATAATGTCCAAGACATATTTGATTTATAATAGATGATAATTCTGTATTTCTCTTTCTACTCTGAATTTCAATTTCTTCATCAACTTAAACCAAATGATACCTAAGGTTTTATAAAACTCAAATATCCTGTGAGAAAATCCCAGAAATTTAAAAACATTTGAGGGAAGAAGGGCTTTGAATGACTTCAAAAATAAGCATTAAGTATATGCTTTAGGAATCCAAGCTTTTATATAAAAGCAAAGCCAAAGGGACTACCAGGATATGACTGAAGCTAATTAAACCTCACAGATAAACCTATTTCAGGAGTATATTTTGCCCCATTGCCAAGGTAAATTTATAGCACCGGAAAACAGAGGGGAAAAATGTTTCACCCTCAAGTCATTTTACCTGGTCCAGCTAATTAGAAAATAACAATTCTCTCACTAGTCAGACTCTTTGAGCCTCTAATATTTGCAGGGCTACCACATTTTATATGACTTTATGGGACATACAAATGAAACAGACGATTAAGTGTCTGCGCTACATAGTCTTGAAACATGGCAAGCAAATATTCACTAAACTTCTACTCTGTATCAAATTCCATACAAGGAACTGAGTGTCGAATGCTGAATAAGACTCAAAACTTGACATCAAGGTTGGTCTAGCCATCAAATGTTATGCCCAGGTTCAGTGTACCCCATGCACAAAAAATATTATATTGTTACTCAAAACCTGCCCTCCAACATTATCTACCAAATAGCACTTCTTGTTCCACAGGTCTTCTATTCTTGTCAACACTTAAGACTGAGTTCATTTCTTTAAACCAAAGAAATCTCCATTCCTGTGCAGAATAGATCCTTGGAAAGTTTTCATAGGATGTATGTTGTTCTTACTAGTTCTGAAAGCAAAAGATCTTGTTGAATTAGGAAGATTCTCTTTAGAGCACATGTGAAAATCAATATCTGAATTTATAAGAACATCAAATTGAAAAAAATTGCTTAGATCTTAGGGAAAAAATCCATTAACAAAGTCAAATTCCATTTTCAAAAATCAAAGTGAGAATCGAGGTATTTGCCAAGCTCAGTTCTTCAAGACAAGAGATGGGAAACAGTTTGTGTATATACTAAGCTTAGCTTTTCTCATTATATGATTTCCACATATTCTCTCTCTTTTTCCCTTTCACCCTTTGCTTCGAATTTCTAGTTTCGGGTCTCTAGAAAGTGACAAACTGCCGGCAGAGCCAGGCTGAGCATTGATACACATCTCAAGTCATGTGCTAAATTTCAGAGTCTTCCCTTCTCTACATGCCGTACCTTTAGGAGGCCTGGAAGGTATGTTTATCACTTTCCTTTGATTTTCATCATGTATTTTATGCTTTAAAATCAATCCTTGAATCATGGAACAGGTTTAGAGAGTTGTTTTTTGGTTAGAGGTACTCTGGGGTGAAGAGATGATTTATTCCTGGGTAATGGGAAGAGAGCTAGAAGAAGGAAGGGATACTCCCTGTCCCAGAATAAGAAGATCATCACCAATAAAATGTCTTGGTATTGCCTAATATTATGCACTGGACACATCTAACAACCTCCTGAGAGCTGCTCACTACCAAACTTATAGATTTGGTACTACGTTTTCTTTTTTCTTTGAGTTTATTTATTTATTTATTTATTTACTTACTTACTTATTTATTTAGGGAGAGAGGGAGAGCAAATCTTAAGCAGACTCCATGCCTAGCAGGGAGCCCATTGCAGGGCTTAATCTCATAACCTTGAGATCATGACCTGAGCTGAAATCAAGAGTCAGATGCTTAACCAACTGAACCACCTCGGTGCCCCAATACTGCATTTTCTACCCATACCCAAAATTTAGGAAACTGAGTCTATGGTAGAAATAAATTAATTTGTGCTTCTACCTAGAAACCAAATGCCTAAGAGCTTAGAACAACTTTTTACTAACATTTGATTTTGAAATTCTGTTTTCCTCAAAAGTTAGAAAGAAAGGTAAATTCTTGGAGAATGAGAGGTACCAATTACTCAAAGGAAGCAATTAACAATTCAGTGATAGATGTAAAGATTAAAACACTCCATGTAGGAATTGGGTTAAAGACATGATATTATTAAATGAAAGCTTAGGATTATTAAATAAGGCTGAAACCAGCATCAAAAGTAGGCACTAAGGTGTGTGAGAAAAGGTCTTTGAAGACTAGTAACCAACTGAGTATCATGTTTTGGAGAACAAAATTCTTGTGTTCTAGGAAATTGAGTATATAGAGCATTTTATATGGATGCATGGTAATACATGGCATAAATACATGTTATAATACAAAGTTTATAATTTGGCTTATAAGGAGGTTGGGATTATAGTCCCCTTAAGTTAATATTATATGTGGGATTTTAGTGAGACTGTGATTAAATATAATGAGACAATCAGAACTGGTAAAGAAGAAGCCAATAGAAAAGGCAAGATTCAGTTAAGACAAAGACTGCTATACAGAAGTAATTGAAGGATTCATAGTTACTCTTTAGATTGAGGATCATATTTCAGCATCTTTCTAACTTTAAAATATAGGTGTAAGTAACAGCAATATTTAGCAATACTTAGAAACAGAAAAAAATCAGCTTAAGCCAATGTCATAAGACTGCAATCAGGAAGAAATCAACAAGGTGAAACAAGTATTCCAGGAGTATCACTACATACCAAAAGCATGACTTGGCAGTAAAGCACAGGAAAATCCTGCTACACTCTTTTTCTCTAGGAGGTGCCAAAATAAAGTTTTTGGAGAGAAGTGCAATTGCCCATGACCCAAATTATTTCCATTGTAAATTATGCTTAATTAGGAAGATATTCTCCTTAGAATCCCTGTGAAAATGAAAAGTTTATGGAAAAGATCAGTCTTTCTTTACACATCCACTAGGGTGACCTGGAAAGAGCACTGATCTTGGAATCAATCAGCTTGGTTGGGAATACAGCTTTAAACTAAACTTGGTAATGATAACTGATGTCTAGAGTTGTTCCTATGAAGAGCTTATAAGTGCTGGGTAAAAATGCCCATAAACATCCTTTTTTTTTTTTGCATTCTAAATTAAAATTCATACATTTCTTTGATGGAGAAGGAGGAGAAAGAGAAGGAAAAGGAGATTCTTATTAAGACTTCTAAGTATGCTAATTGACTTGTTAGTTTTCTAAAATAGGAAATCTATGGGCATTATGTTTTTGTCTTGGAATAGTAAAATGGATTTCTCCCACTTGCATCATAGAAACATTTTTCTTCTAGGAATGACTCTACTGTTAAGCCTCCTATGTTGAGAGGAATTTCAAAGACTGGGGAAAATACAGTTTTAAATGGATCGCTTTAATATACATCTAGCATTTTCTTAGGAAAAGGTTCTGACTTGAAGAGTAGTTGTAAAAATGGTTTCTTGTAGTAAACATTATTTCTATAATTCTGGTCCAATAATAATATAAGCCTTAATATTTAGGAATGACTATCATACAAAGAATTTAGAATACTATAAAGATAGCATATCATCAAATACCATTTCCTTATGGTAGCCAAAATATCTCTTTTCTCCTAATGAGGGAAAAAAAATCAAGTCTTATAAAATTACTGAAATAAAGTATAATAACAATGTTAAAAATAATAATGGAAGTTGGAGTCTTTATTTTTCTTCATATATATGTATATATTTCTTTATATATATATATATATATATATATATATATATATATATATATATATATATATATCCCTTTCCAATGTAATGAGTCTGAATTAGAGAAACTCATCAAAGGACCAAAAAAGTGTTAGAAGTCCATCAAAGAAGAAACATAAAGGTAACACGCAGGGAGAACTAGCTTTCTGTCAATATTTAACTCTCTGGTTCTATGTTAAGTTCGTAATCAAAACAGGAAGATCTGGGTTTCCGTTAAGTAGATGAGATGGTCCACAAGCTGACCAGGATATAGATAAAGAAATACATATATTCATAGATACATAGATATGCAATTTATTTCTTCTTATAACTAGATAAATGGGACTTAAAATTCCTCTTCTATCAATTTTATTCATTATGATAGAGGTTTAACAGAATTGCCTGTCTTCTCAATCTAAATGTCCATCAGTAGATGAGTGGGTAGAAAAGTTGTGAGATACATCCATACACATACACACACATACACTGGACTATTACTAAGCCATAAATAAGGATGAATTCTTCCCATGTGCAACAACATGGATGGATGTAGAGGGTATAATGCTAAGTGAAATAAGTCATTCAGAGAAGACAAATATCGTATGATTTCACTCAGGTTTAATTTAAGAAACAAAACAAACAAACAAGAGAAAAAAACAGACAAACAAAAACCAGACTCTTAACTATAGAGAACAACTGGTGGTTACTAGAGGGAATGTGGAGGTGGAGGATGTGTGAAATAGGTGATAGGGATTAAGAGTACACTTATCACAATGAGCACTGGGTGTTTTATAGAATTGTTGAATCACTATATTGTACACCTGAAAGTAATATAACATTGTCCATTAATTACATGGAAATTTAAAAATAATTTAATTTTAATAATTGCCTGGTTTCTGCTAGGGATAATGAAAGTTATCTCATAACTTATATAAAATATATTGTAATATATCTAGTTATAAGCTGTTACAAGCCCTAGACACTGAGATTTGAAAATAAATAACAAAGGAAAATAAACACTTTCGTAAGGGAAATTGTTACAAGGCCCCTAACAGCTAGAAAAAAGTAAGGGTGGCACAAAAACAGCAAAATAAAGTGCAGCCTGACCATAAAAGGCATGTTAAACCTTTGTGAAAGAAGAACAGCTCTAACATTAAAAAAAAAAAAGAAAAAAAAAAGAAAGAAAAGAAATAGTTCCTTAAACATGGATTATAAGTACTCAAGTTCAGAAACTTAGATAATTTAGGTGTTCAAATGGCTGATTGCAATGCTGAGAATTATGGTAGGAATCTATAGCAAGCCTTAAGCATTTTTCAAAAGGGGAAAAACTAAATTTTATTTGACAGTTATCTCACATGGAATCTTCAAAGCTGGGATTACAACATGAACATCTGAGAACCAGGAAGAATGTAAATGAAGTGGTAAAGATATGGAAGAAAGGAATGAACATGATTGGCCCCATGGAAAAAAATAGTTTTGTTTGTCAGGCACAAGTGGAATAAGTTCCTCAAAGACTTGTTAGAAAAGAAGTATCCCTGGGTTTGTAGTTATAGTGATTTGGAGAAGAGTGATTTAATGACTTTTTCATATTTACTATCAGATATACATATTTTCCAATATCTTTCCTGAATTTATTGGGTATGGCTCTAACTCTTATGGAACATACAATTCAAAGTTCTCTGTAGTTTAAAAATTGAGGATGGCTTACAAATACCTGGGTCATTAACCCTCAAGATTTCTGTCAAGAAGGAGATGGCACAATAGGAGTAATCAAAGACAATTTACCAAAGAAACAAGCTTAAAGAAAACAAAAAGGAATGGTGAAAAATCCCGTACCAGTAACTGTAAGAAACCATTACAACTCCTAAAAAGGGAAAGATGTGATTCGCAAAACTACCAAGATGCATTATTGTGAGGGAGAAACCCATCTGGACAGCTATGACCCTTAGTATAGGAACAAAGCCACAAGAAGAACCATATTGAAACAAGGATGGAAGGAAATAGGACATGGATATAAACCAGAACTTCTTTATCTTTCCATCACCTAATTTACTTCCAGTACGTCCCATAAACTGAACCCAACTGGAAACCAGGCAATGGAGCCCATGTTTCAGTCAGTAGAAGACAACCTCCCAAGCGCAGAGCAAGATGGGAAACAAAGTATAAAGTGGATCCAAAGAGTCAAGTAGAGAGTAATATCTAGCACAAACTGCCCATTCTAAACATCACCAAGTTGCTTCACTGGTTTGCTGGATCAAGAAAACATTTGGGCAAAAAAAAAAGGTCCATTTAGTCTATCAATTCTCTTGTGCATTGTTCATGACCAACCAACGTAATGAAAGATTTGGGTTGGCAGTATATTAAAAAAAAATGGTAAGCACATTTTTTTAATGGAGGATTGAATGTTTCAAGGATAAAAACAATTATTAAAAAGAATGAGGATTTTACAGTAGGGATTAATACTTTCATTTTTGTACTACAATCCAAACAATGACATAAAATGTGAATTTGGATGTAAGAATAAATTACACTGGAATAGAATGGGCACAGAGAGAACATTAACCAGTGTCCCTGAACCTAGGGTAAAGAGAACACTGCAATAATCGCAAAAATGATCAGAAAACAAAAGTACTAGAAAACTGATAATATTTTTACATCCAATTTAGCCAAATGTAGTACTTGCAAGTGATGAAACACTGAAATAAGTCTTTATGAAGTAATATCAAAATACTGATTGGCAGCCACAGAACAGTCAAAAAATTATTTGACATTAAAAGAACGGGATAGTTAACACAACGTATTTGCCGTTCTTGTGTTTGCAACTGAATGTTCCTATATATAAAGTATACCTGAAAGTAAGCACCAAGTGATATAAGTCATGGGAAGGAGGATGCCAATATAAAGATCTGTTCAGGTTAATTAATTAATGAGTTTTAGTCGTAAGTTCAAGGATAGAACATAGCCAGATTCCTACTTACTTGAAGCTGGAAGACAAATAAATTGAGTGTGTTCTCCAGTGTTTCAGCCTCCAGTTTAGCTCCACACATTTCTGCTGAGAGCTATGTGACACTATTTTCCAGAAGCTAGAGGCAGAACTGCATAAGCCATGATTACTGCCCCCTAGGAAGCTATAGGCTTAGTGAAGGAAATGGGCATATAAACACATAATCCTTTTCTCTAAAAAGCCAAATTGAAAATGGTTGTGATGAGATGGGAAGAGTGTGAAAATGGTCAGGGCTGAGAATCAATGATATCTAAATCGGATTCTACCACAAGTACCTTTCTTAAGTTCCCGGAGGAAGGGTTATGGATAAAGAACATCTGATAAGGAGCAAACTTATTGAAAGCTTTGGCAAGCAAACCCCATTGCAGAACCTTAGAAGTATATCAGGATCAATGAGGTTTTTTTGCCCAGCCTAGGCAGACCTAAGAGTCCTTCTTGTACCTAGGCTGATTTTCAAAGGGAGTAAGGGAGACAGGGTAGTTACCAATACCTAAAAGGAAGTAGAGTTCAGTGCTTCATCATACCACCAGACTAGACAGAACTCGCTAGACAAAGAGAAGCAAACCAGAAAAGAACTACCCTGACAGGGTGTCATGATGTAATCCCCCTCTCCCCTCATCTTGATATTTCTTGATATTTCTAGTCCCTAATACCACACTAAATAAACATTGCTCTTTCTGCTATCTATTGCTGTGTGATGAGTCACCCTAAAACCTAATGCCTTAAAATGCCACTGTTGGATTTTCTCTCACAATTCTGCAAGTTGACTAGGCCAGGCAGCTAGCTAGGTAGTTGGGCACTTCTCCAGCCGATGTTGGATGGGGCTGCAGTCATTTGAAGGTTCAGTTGGTCTGGAACATCCAAGATGGTTGTTGGCAGCTGATGCCAGCTATTGGCTGAGAGCTCAGCTGGGGCTGTCATCTGGAATGCCTGCATGTCTGCTCTTCACGGGGCTGGGGTTCTCACAACATGTCAGCTACTGTCCAAGAGAGTGCATCCCAACAGCATGCATTTGAAGAATATACTTCAAGACACCAGTGTTCTTTTTTTTTTTTTTAAGATTTTATTTATTAGAGAGTATATGCACATGCAAGTGAGTGGAGGGGCAGAGGGAGAGGGAGAGAGAGAGAATCTCAAGCAGACTCCATGAGCATGGAGCCTGACATGGGGCTGGATCTCATGACCCTGAAATCATGACCTGAGTCAAAATGGAGTCAGTTGCTTAAATGATTGAGCCACCCAGGTACCCCAAGCGACTAGTGTTCTTAAAAGCTTAGGCCTAGAACAGACATAATGTCACTTCTAACTCTTTCTATTAGTTAAGCAGTCATAGGACTGGCCCAGATTCAGGGGAAAGTACAATAAACTAAAATAGAATTCCCAAGCATCTGTATTTCACTACCATTCTTGAGCACAAACTATTCCTATCAGCATACCCAAGAATGAAGTAAGGGACAGTGGTGAGGTAGTGGTGCAGATGGTAGTCATGAGTTCTCTCTAGAGGAGAGCATCTTTTATTTACTGACCTTGAGTGGCAAGAGGTATTGTTAATTGGCCAATATTGTCAATCAGCTAGGTGTTGGGAACAGTTGCCTAATTGCTGACTGATTACATATATATCAGAATTTATAGGTGGAAGAATCTAGAATTAAAAGGAGTCAAAGGAAGTGGATACTCAAAATGAGATGAGTTCAGAGAGTAAGGGAAGGGAAGATCTGACCTCACTAAATCTAGATAGTAACACTTCATTCATAAAGTGGAGTTCAGTTGAGATTAATTTTTTAAAAAACCCTATCGAATAAATACGGTATTTAACAAAATGTCTTCTCAGAAAGTATGAACTATGGAATATGAACATTATTAATTCACTTTCTAGTAATTTCAAATGTCCTTCCCTTTTGTGCTTCTGGATATTCTCCCTCCCTTACAACCAGATAAGTATGCTTATTATTTTAAAAAACAATAATGATAAGCTTGGAATATTCTTAAACTACCAGGAAGCCTAATCTCTCCAATCAAAGGGAACTATAGACAACATTCTGTTACAGAATGTGAAGGAAATCAAGACTGAAAGTAGTTGAAAAAACTTTGAGCCAAAAGTGGGTTGTTGTTTTTTTTCTGTTTGGACTGATTAATTTACTTCTCAAATGTAAGCCAATTTAAGAAACACAAAAACAACTTCTTACTTCAAACCCATTGTTTATATATTTGTATATATTGCATTAATCAGTTTTAAATATATTTTTTAAAAGTTGTTGCCTTTAAATATGTTTCTGTTTTATCTGTCAGAGATTTTCTGGGGGAGCAAGGCTCCAATTTTATAATGGAAGTCAACAAGAAGATCAGCTTTCATGTGTAGAGAATTGCTTTCATAGGCAATATTTGTTTCTCAAAGAGCGGCCATCTGCGTTCTCTAGCTGACTGTTCATAGCCAGTAGCTGTGTTTGGGGTCTACTTTTATGCTGTTACCTTAACATCAATTATTTGAGATTAGTTTATTTGGATGGGGGGCAGAGAGAGACTGTGACACAAATAACTTCTTATGGCTGAAACAGGAGTAGGCAGGCAAAGTTCCAGAGAGCAGCCAAGACTGTAACTGCCCAGGCCCGCAGACATCAGTGTGAGTAATAAAACCAAATCCTCTGGAGATCCTTTGAAATTTTAGCCTGAAATATCTTTGGAAATGTTTCACAGGGAAATTGTATTTCCAATTCCATAGCCAATTGGAAATTGTCACAACCACCTCCTCCACATTCTCCCGAACATGCAGTGGCTTCTAACTCTGTTCATTCACAGCAATCACTTCAATTAATACCAACAGTGCATAGTGGACGGTAAGCCAGCCACTTCTGATTCACTCATTTCAAAACAACGCTGCAACATCTCTTCCCCCTGCACATTTGACAGAGTAATTGTACAGTCTTCACCAAGTGTTCCTGAGGAACATTCAAAAAGGATGATTGATAAGCACTATAAGAGTGAATTGATTCTTAAGACTTAGCATATGAACCTCACTTTTCTTCCTGGACAGAGGAAGGAAAGAGAAATGGAGAGAAAGAATACAAATGTGGTCTCTCACTTTCTCTCACCCTCTGTCCTCTTCATCACTCTCTCTTTGATTTTAATTTTCTTAAAACTTTTTTCCCCAAAAGGACTCAAACCACAATTACCATAAAAAGATATGTACTCATGCTTATTTCACTCCTTAGTACCACTCCTTACTACATCCAATGAGAATGTAGTCATAACCCTTACTCTGTAGGATGATTGTAACGAATATGAAATTCTTAGAAGAGTGTCTGGTACATAGTAGTCATCCAGTGTATGTTATCTGTGCTTAGAAGTCTTTACATAGGATTTGTATTGGTACGTAACATAATCTAGCTTTGGTCCTCTTGTGAACTGTAATTTATACCACCCTATTCACCCTACGTTTGCTCACCCTTTTTCCATATACATAAAGTCAGTAAATCTAATATCCAGACTTCTAAAATAGTAGATAAGAAAAACAGAGTTAGTGCTACCTATGATTGACAGGATGATAACATACAAAAACAAACAAAAAAGCCTCTGAAAATTACCTCCAGAGGCGCCTGGGTGACTCAGTGGGTTAAGCCTCTGCCTTCTGCTCAGGTCGTGATCTCGAGGTCCTGGGATCAAGCCCCACCCTGCTCCCCCCGCCCCACCTGCCTCTCTGCTACCTGTGATCTCTCTCTCTCTCTGTCAAATAAATAAATAAAAATTTTTAAAAGAATAAAAAAGAAAAGAAAAAAGAAAGAAAAGAAAAGAAAGAAAAGAAGAAAAGAAAGAAAAAGGAAAGGAAAGGAAAGGAAAGGAAAGGAAAGGAAAGGAAAGGAAAGGAAAGGAAAGGAAAGAAAAGAAAAGAAAAGAAAAGAAAAGAAAAGAAAAGAAAAGAAAAGAAAAGAAAAGAAAATTACCTCCAGAAAAGATGATGATGATGATGATAATGATGATGATGATGATGATGATGATGATGATGATGGTGGTGGTGGTGGCGGTGGTGGCGGTGGTGCTGGCTCACATTTGCTGAGTACCATATGTTATCCAAATATTTGCTGTATCCAAACGACACATTAGCCTTTTGATATATTATTCTTGTATCTATTTTATAGAAAAGAAAACTGAGTTTTAGGTTTCATAAGTTTCCTCTACCTCCCTTTTTCTTAGGCTTTCAAAGTCAAGTTTTTAAAGTGTTATGTGTTTACTTGACTAATTGCATAATACCATTGGCTTGTTAACCTAATCAATCCCCACATCATGGCTGAAGTGAAATAAAATCATGTATTGCCTCATTATTACTAAATCAAATTAGCCCTTCTTACCTTATCTTACTTAATTTTATTATAGCAAGTGATACCGTTGACCACTCCTTCCTTTTTAAAAATGCTCTCTATCCTTTGTTTCCATAATACTACATTATCTTGATTTTTGCCTTTGTCTGCTTATTGTGGTCACTTTTTAAGATTCCTACCCCTCTATGTCTCTTAAGAGATTGGCTTTCAAATATTTTTATTGTAACCATGGGAGGAAATATATTTTGAACCACAAAACTGCATTCAAAAATATATTTTTATGGGGCACCTGGGTGGCTCAGTGGATTAAAGCCTCTGCCTTTGGCTCAGGTCATGATCTCAGGGTCCTGGGATCAAGCCCCACATTGGGGTTTCTGCTCGGCGGGGAACCTACTTCCTCCTCTCTCTCTGCCTGCCTCTTTGCCTACTTGTGATCTCTCTCTCTCTGTCAAATAAATAAAATCTTTAAAAAAAGAGAATGTATATATATATATTATATATCTATATATATATATACATTTATACAATTTTATGAAATAGTATTTCCTTACTACATGCAAGTATATTCTGATAAAGTTACCTTATCTCATTAAAAATAATAATGTTGGACCTAACTCATCCTTTTAATTTTCTGGTTTACACATTTTTTAGCATTCTGTCTCAATGTTATATTTTCTTTTGCATGTGATTCAACCAGTCTTCTTGACCATAGCTATCCAAATGTCTGTCATGTAGTGGCAAGTTCAAGGTAGTGGCAAGACCCAAGAGAGTAGGTAAGTCTTAGTTATGCACAAAAAAGCCTAAAAGATAATTGTAACTAAGTCCCCATAACATTTTTTAGATGATGCTATAGTCATTTTGCTAAATGTTTCAAACTGAATGAAGAAATATTACTTTGGGAAATGGCTTTTAAATATTATAGAATAGATAACCTCTCTACTTTTGAATTAATAAAAACATCTACTATAAAAAACCCTTTAATATTAGAATCAAATATGACACTAAGATATTTTCTAATTTTAGTATTCTGTTGCCTGATTTTATTCCTAATGAGAAAGCAAACAAATCTGTGCATCTCCTATTACCATTTCAAGCATCATTTGTCCATTCATTCATTCATTCATTCAGCAATAGCTATTTAGCATTTTCTATGCACGAAGTATTATACTTGAGACCACAAAGGATACAAAGATACTTTGGACATGGACTTGCCATTCAGAGATGTCATATTCATGTTATATATTCATTTAACATTTTAAAATAATAATGAATACTTTTCTGTCTTCCAAACATCCATGGATTTATAACTCATTAACTCCTTAACTGAAGACTAGTACTTTTTAATTATGTTCATCCAACTGTCACTATAAACTTAAATCTAACAAGTCATTTGTGTGGGGTTTTTCTTTACTTTTTGGATAAAACTCAATACTCTTTTCATTCTGAGAAAGATTTATCTGTTAAACAATTAACATTTAGATCCAAGTGAATGATTAGCTATGATCCAGTTGTGTTACATGAAGTAAATATTAAACACAGCAAGATAACAAAATCAAAATAAAGTGGATTTTTGTCTCCTTTTAGAACTTGCTTTCATGACTTTGGCAAAATTCATAATTTAGGTAACAACCTGCCCCTCACTGATTTCTAATCTCAAAGAAATTGAGAGATTATGTTTTATCTTTTCAGAGTATTCTGGGTAAGATGTTTTAAATCTAGTAGAATTATTTTCCAGTCAAAACATATAAACTCTTAGAAGTTAAACTAATCATGTGGAATGTTAATAATGTCTGGTTCTGTGGGTACTTCAACAATTAATGTGCTATGAAAGTGGTGACCACAAACAGGCTTCATGCTGCACTATTAGCCCAATAAAAGTGCCAGCCACACCTTATCCAAAATGATTTCTCTTTTTATTTGGAATGGCAGCCAAGCATGACAGTCTATGCTGGTAGAAGGAAATCTTAGTCTAACAATATGCCAAAGGGAATCTGAGGATATACATACCCTACAACACAGCAGTTTCACTTTGGGAAATACATTCTTGCATATATGCCAAGAAAACTTGCATGTGTAAAGATGCTCCTTCCACCATTATTTGTAAAGAAAAGCTAGAAGGAACTCAGATGTCCAACACACACACACACACACACACACACACACACACACACAGGGGATAAGAAGATTCTGTTGTGTAAGTACTGTAAAATGAATAACCTAGACTTAAATATATCCTTAAACATAAATCTGACCATTGAATGACAAAAGCATAATTCAGAGAGATACATACAATACGTTATCACATATACAAATTTTAAAAACACAGAATAGTTTGTGATTATGGCAAATTAGAAAACAAAGATAAAAAAGATACATGCTAACTTTAGAAGGGAAGTTTCTTCGATCTAAGAAAGGAAGGGAAAGGTTGGAAAGGAGGATTTTTATGGGTACTTTTAATAATCTTTTTACAAATTTTAAATACAAATTACCAAATTTTGACATTTATTAAGTCTGAATTATAGGAAATATGTGCTGTTTAGTTTATTCTCTTTGATCTTCCTTATAATTCAAACGTTGGTGATTTTACGCTATTTTTTTTAAATGACAAGAGTGACATGTAAACTTGGATCAGATCTGAACCAGTCAGTACCTAAGAAAATTCTGTATAAGAAAATTCTGTCTGGGCCATCAAATGGTTTTTATCCATCTCCTCAACATGGTGATGCAATTATGATTCCAAGAGCTTTGTTCAATTTGAGGCAGACCCTAGTTGAGGGTATTCAGTAAACAATGCTCACAAAGGCTGAGCAGGTTGGTCAGGGCCCCTGGCAAGAATACTGGACTCCACATAAAATGGAAAATAGGAGTATTGATGAGGAACTTAGATGAAAATTAGTACACTGTCTGGGCTCCCCTGACATCAAGAAACAAAAGATAATAGACTGAAGAAATAAACCTAAAATGAGACTAATCATACCCAATGTTTTTGGTGGCTTTCCTAATTTTCTATATAACATGGTCATACTATGTAAAGCATTGTGCCTTGTTAGCCCTTCACATGCATTGCTTCATTTTATACATATGTCTAGGTTTGATTTATCCAGTTGTATGGATAAGGGAACTGAGTCATTGAAAAGTGTTGAGACTGGAGTTTAAATATAAATAAAGGAAAAGAAGGAATGAAGGAATAAAAAGAAAGAAGGGAGGAAGAAGAAAGTCCCCACAATATAGTTTAGTAAAATGAAGATTTAAAATATTCAGAGGGGGGAGAGGGGGTTCCTGGGTGGCTGAGTGAGTTAAAGCCTCTGCCTTTGGCTCAAGTCATGATCTCAGGGTCCTGGGATTGAGCCCCACATCAGGCCCTCTGCTCAGCAGGGAGCCTACTTCCCCCCCTCTCTCTGCCTGCTTGTGATCTCTCTCTGTGTCAAATAAATAAATAAAATCTTTAAAATAAAATACAATATTCAAAGGGAAAAATTCAAGTAGGATAAGGCCAATAAAATTTCTCTTTTTTTCATAGTCAAATCAATTGTTGTTATAAGTGGAGAAGTTGACCAACAGTGCCTCTGCCTAAAGAATTGGTACAAACTGTCCTCATGCAAGCAATACTCTTGGTTCTAATTTCAAAGATTTCTGTGGCCTTTTTCATACCTTAAGGTGAAAAGAGCAGGTGAATAAATATAAAGTAACCTTGAAACAAAAAGAAAAGAATAAGTGATTCCGTATAAATGTAAATCAACGTTCAGTTGGGGAAGCAGGGAGAAAACTGAGCATATACCAGTTGAATGAGAATTTTATTTTTACATCTTATGTTTAACATTCTAGTCATACAATGAGAAGTCATTTTGACATGTTTTAAAACAAAGGGCAGTTTTAAAAGCTATGGTTGGCTTGCATTTTTGTCAGTGTCTGCTGTTCTCATGAAGCAAAATGCAGTGTTGACCAAAAGTCTGAATGACTGAAGATCCTCTGAGAATATAATTATTCAGGCAGCTTGAAAGAAATGGGGTGGGGGGAGACCTAGGGAATAAGTTCTAAAAAAAAAATAGCCAAATTATAAAAGAATTATAACTTTATAGAAAATGGGTTTATTTATTTATTTATTTATTTTAAAAGATTTTATTTATTTGAGAGAGAGAGCACACAAGTAAGGGTAGGGAGGAGTAAATAGAGAGGGAGGAGAGAATTTCAAGCAGACTCTGTGCTGAGCATGGAGCCTGATGTGGGGCTTGATCTCATAACCCTGAGATATAACGTGAGCCAAAGTCAAGAGTTGGACACCTAACCAACTGAGCCACCCAAGCACCCTGAAAAAATATATTTAATTGGAAATTTTTTTAATTTATAGGGAACCTTGAACTTTATCCTGTTGGAGAATTGAGCATGTTTTTGTTTTTAACAATTGAAAATATCCTTATGTGATAAGAATAAATGTCAACTCTTAAATTCCTTTTCACCACCTCCCACCTCAGGGAAGAAGCAATAAATTAAGTAAACGTAATTGACACCTAAATCACTTTCTAGGTAACAGGAAGTAGAACTTTATGTGATTCTGGCAGTCCCCAAGGTAAAACATAAGAAATCTTAAGATCTTCAATGAAATTGTGGGGCCCCATGGGTTCAAAGCTGTGCTAATTGCAAAAAGAACCTTTTCTCAATATACGTTTCAAATATTCTGTCATGATGGGGAGTATATGATTAAGCTGGGACACCAAAGTAAAATAAATGCTGTTTTCCCAAGGAAGTGTCAGATAAAATGCCAAATTTATAAGGCAGTTAAACTTAAAAAAAGAAGAAGAAAAATGTTCCATGATCCTTAGACTTGTCAGCCACATTGAGTTGATGAAAAAGCCAGTTGTAAAGAATTTGTGAGGAAGTTTTGTGGAGAAAACTCTTGGGAGCTACAAAGGAAGTAAGTAACCAGATAAAATAGTAAAGTTTGAAGAAGGTATTTCAGGTAAGATATATCCAAAAATGGAGGAGCACTTTCACATAACCCATAAAAACACTCCAGAGAAGAATCTGCTTAAAACAGCTGCTGGGATCAGAGAGCATAGATCCATCTGTTGTCAACACAGTCAAAATGAGAACTTTTCTGCTCTCCTTAACTACTACTCCTCCACCTTTATGTTTAGTTTCAGGGTGGCCTGCCCTAAAACTCAACTGAGAGAAAAAGAATAGCCAATAATTAGGGATGGAAATTTTAAAAAAGAAATGACTGAACATTCTCCCTTCCTGGCAGGCATAGAATAAGAATATAGAAGAATCATGAAGCCGCTCTAGGTCTTGAAATAAGAAGATATATTTTAACTGTATTTATGCATTTATAAATGAGCTTTCCATTTTTCAAGTTATCATTTACAAGTTTATTTTATGTAGTCTTCACTGAATTGATTTATAACGTTACCAGCTCTATTAGGAAAACAATTCTTGTGTTACTCTCTGTGTGCTAATAGTAACAGGATTACAATGAGGATAAAAAGTTTTTTGTTTTTGTTTTTTGCCTATGAACTAGAGGTAAAGAAGTAAGAGTAGGAATTTGAAGAATCAGAACATTGACACATTCTTTTACACAATACCATGTTTTCATGCCTAATGATTCCACATTTGTAGTTGAGCATAAATGTGAGACCCAAATTTAAGTTTATTACTCATTATATGGATAAAGCAAAGATTCAAAGACCCCATGGCACCTAACACAGGCAACTCAAAAAAGGAACCTATAGAAGGAGCAGTCTAACAAGTAAAATTTATGAGTTGTCACTAACAACAATTACCTAAAAATGTAACAATATTGGCAATGTTCTTTTTGAGGTAAATAGTTTAGTATAAATTAGTTGGCATTTAAATTTAAGGATACTAATTTTAGGGGCGCCTGGGTGGCTCAGTGGGTTTAAGCCTCTGCCTTTGGCTCAGGTCATGATCTCAGGTTCTGGGATGAAGGACCCTCTGCTCCTTCTCTACCTCCTCTCTGCCTGCCTCTCTGCCTACTTGTGATCTCTCTCTCTCTCTCTCTGTCAAATAAATAAATAAAATCTTTTTTTAAAAAATACTAATTTTAGGGCGCCTGAGTGGCTCAGTCATTAAGCGTCTGCCTTCGGCTCAGGTCATGATCCCAGGGTCCTGGGATCGAGTCCCACATCGGGCTCTCTGCTCTTCAGGAAGCCTGCTTCTCCCTCTCCCTCTGCTGCTCTCCCTGCTTGTGTTCCCTCTATCGCTGTGTCTCTCTCTGTAAAATAAACAAATAAAATCTTCAAAAAAAATACTAATTTTAGAGGAAATGTATTTATAGGATTAATTTATCTGATTCAATTTTACATCTTGATTTAAATTATTTCTAAACACAATATGCGGGACTTACAAAATCATTCCATTTTTATTAGAAAGTGTTAGTATTCTACAAATGCCAATGGATTCAATCACCACAATCTAAGTAGTCTCTAAAAGAATATTCTGTTCTTATAATAGTGTTGTGATGATGGTCATCTACTTGTCACTAAAAAAATTTAAGAATTCCAGCTTGGTCAAAATTCATGGAGAATATATCTATTCTGCCATTCTCACCTCTTAGACGTTGTGTTAAATGAAAACTTTACACACAAAAATTAATCATTCACCATGAGGAGACCCTTTGCTAGGCAATAGAGCAGTGATATGTTTATGTATTATCTTTATCTTACAAACTCATGAGATTCCAGTGGTTCTGCAGAGGACTTGGATTGGGTTTTTGTGAAAAAGCTTTCCCTATCCCATAAATCTTATAGAAGTTGAAGATTTCCTACAATAAGACAAAAGAACAATGATCTTTTTCAAGCAAAGAATAATAAACAGTGTCAGGCTAGTAGATGTTGAGTGTGGTCGGCTTAGGGTCCTGCCAGTTCAGAGAGAGCCCTTGTCAGGCTGCGGAAAGCCCATAAGGGAGATTTAACAGTTTTGTGTACCCCTAACCACATCAACCTAAATCTTCCGCATAATTATCAGAAGTGTTACAAAAACTGCCTTCAACCAGTGCAGTAGTAAAATCATCTGGATTTCAGGTAAACTGATTATTCTTCCTAATTACTATACAGTGAGTAGGTATCACACATGTGCAATCATATGGCAATCATTTAACAATAACTAAGCTGTAGGGAAGCTGGGTGGCTCAGTCAGTTAAGCGTCTGCCTTTGGCTCAGATCATGATGTCAGGATCCTGGGATCGAGTCCAGAGAGAAGGGCTCCCTGCTCAGTGAGGAGCCTGCTTCTCCCTCTCCCTCTGCCTTACTCATGCATGCATATTCTTCCTCTCTCAAATAAATAAATAAAATCTTACAAAAGAAATCCCCAATAACTAAGCTATAAACATGTCTAGTCATTGCAAGGAGAGTTAAAGCAGGAAATTCAGAACCTGCCAAAACAGGATTCACAGAAAGTATTACATTCAGGAAATAAATTATTATTAATAAAATTGCTTTTCTAGTAACATTATTAGAAATAAATAAGAAATGAGGCATATAGAATCTCTTTGAGTTCCATTCTGCAAGACAAAGAGATCATTTTTAAAAACATCGAATGTCTGGGGCCCCTGGATGGCTCCGTTGGTTGAGTGGCCAACTTTTAATTTCTGCTCAGGCTGTGATCTCAGGGTTGTGGGTTCCAGCACTGCATCAGGCTCCATGCATAGCGGGGAGTCAGCCTGAGGACTCTCTCTCTGTCTCCCTCTGCCCCTCCCTCCACTTGCATGCTCCCTCTCTCTCTCTCTCTCTCTGTCAAATAAATATATAAATATTTTAAAAAATAAAATAAAAACAAGTGTCTGCCACTGAAAAGCAGCTTCGGTCAGCTTAGAATGTTAAGACAATCTCTTTGGTGAATGGCATGGATAATTGGCCTATAGGGTCACGGGTAGCCAAAGCACCATGTTATCCCAATAACTGAGAGGCAGTGGTTCCCAGCAGCAGGTCTGCAACAAAGCAACTCTCAGAAGATACCTCAAACAGAAGAATTTACACCAGCAGAAAATAATGAAATAATCTGAAAAAGATTTTTAAAATAAGTTGATTTAGAATACTCAGAGATAATGAGGAAGCAATATCTTTGAAATAAAAATAGATTCTCTTCTATAATGAAGGGAAGAGCTGAAAACTAGTCTTTGGAAATCTTGGAAAGAAAAAAAGCAGTCACAAAATTAAATGCAGAACAAGTGTATTAAACTATAACTTAAGGAGCAGAAAGACCTAAGAAGTTATAACTCCAAATGGAATCAGAACCCAAATTCCCAAACTGCCTTGAAGCTAGGATTCAGTTATATATATTTGACTCCACTATTCGGACATGCCCATTTGAGACCTTGATTTGAAAATGACCCAAGAAAGGAATTAGTCTGTTTATGCAACTTCCACTTTTTTTTGGCATGGGTAGTGAAAGAGCAATGGGTATTTTCTGGTGGCAGTCAAAGCCAGAGTGGTTACACGACAGTCTTCCTGTTGCAGGAGGGGCCTCAGTGTTCCAGGAAGGGTTGTTCTCCCTTCCATATATACTGAGGAAACAGACATGGAAATTTGCTCATCAGAAAAACTCTTTGATGTAGTTTTGGAAAAATGTTTTTCTGCTCGGACTGAGAACCATAAGTACAAATCATGAATTAAAATATTGGCAAACTTCATTAATAACTAAATACTGACTGCAAAAAATAACAACAACAACTTTTTGTGTTTAAAATAGGATTAAGTTAGGGGCACCTGGGTGGCTCAGTCAGTTAAGCATCTGCCTTCAGCTCAAGTCATGATCCCAGAGTCCTAGGATCTAGCCCCATGTTGGGCTCCCTACTCTGCGGGCAACAGGCTTCTTCCTCTCCCACTCCCTCTGCATGAGGCTCCCTGCTCTGCAGGATGGCTGCTTCTGCCTCTCCCACTCCCTCTGCTTGTGTTCCTGCTCTCTCTGTCTCTGTCTCTGTCTCTGTCTCTGTCTCTGTCTCTCTCTCTCTCTCTCTCTCTCTCTCTCTCTCTCTGTGTTAAATAAATAAATAAATAAATAAATAAATAAATAAATAAATAAATAAATAAAATAGGATTAAGTTAAATACCCTAGAAGTTTACACTTTTGATTATCTTAGTGGAACATCATTATGTCCTCTTTGAGTTTCAAGGTTAAACCAACAATATTTAACTTGTAACACAAGCCCTTTTATACTTTTCACTGAATTTACTCTACAGAAAGTCTCTCACTTAGGGATAAACTATGTCTTAAAACACATTTTGGATGAAATATATAAAATAGATATAGATATACGGGATATATATACCCTCAAAACTGTTTTAAGATAGCAGTTAGTTTCGTTTTAACCCACAGATGTCAAATATAGCATATACTTAAGTAATAGTACCACCAAGAGTAGAAGAAAGAAGCTAGTTGAAAAAGAGCTCAGAAAATATGTATCAAGAAATATGTTTTTTAAAAAATTATTATTTTTTTAAGATTTTATTTATTTGTCAGAGAGAGAGAGAGCACAAGCAGGCAGAGGGGCAGGCAGAGGCAGAGGGAGAAGCAGGCCCCCTGCTGAGCAAAGAGCCCGATATGGGACTCCACCCCAGGACCCTGGGATCATGACTTGAGCCAAAGGCAGCTACTTAACCAACTGAGCCACCCAGGCGTCCCTCAAAAAATAAGTTAAGAAGATGGTCTGAAACATTTGGTCAAGCAAAACATCTCTCTTAAATAAGAATACTTCAGACTTTAAAAAGAGAAAATAGGTTTTTTTTTTCAAATACATTTATTTTTTCAGTGTTACAAGATTAATTATTCATGCACCACACCCAGTGCTCCATGCAATACGTGCCCTCTTCAATACCCACCACCAGGCTCGCCCAACCCCCACCAACCCTCTCAGTTTGTTGCTCAGAGTCCACAGTCTCTCATGGTTCATCGCCCCCTTGGTTTCCCCCTATTCACCCTTCCCTTCCTTCTCACAATGCCCTCCATGTTTTTCCTTATGCTCCACACGTGAGACCATACGATAGTTGACTCTCTCCACTTGACTTATTTCACTCTGCATAATCTCTTCCAGTCCCATCTATGTTGATACAAAAGTTGTATATTCATCCTTTCTGATGAAGGCATAATATTTTTGATCTTTTTTGTGATTATAAAACATTATAAACCTTAAATAGTTGATGGAAAAATATATTTGTAAAAAAGTAAAAAATTACCCTAAATTCTAATACATAGAAATAACCACCATTAACAGAAATGGCCTTTGATTTATAAATGCCAATAATTTTTCTATGTATAAATAAAGATATATGTTAGGGACACCTGGGTGGCTCAGTTGGTTAAGCATCTGACTTCAGCCCTGGTCATGATTTCAGGGTCCTGGGATTGAGCCTTGTGTCCAGCCTCACATAGGGTTCCATGCCTCTCTATTTCTCTCTCCCTCTCCTTTTGCCCCTCCTCTGCTCATGTTCTCTCTGTCTCTCTCTGAAATAATAAATAAAGTCTTTTAAAAAAATTATTAAAGTATTAGATCATAGTATTCATGCTACTTTCAGTTATTATTAAATCTTTCCAATTATTGATGGTGAACAAAGGCATGTATATTCTGGGGCACCTGGGTGGCTCTGTTGGTTAAGCAACCAACTCTTGGTTTTGGCTCAGGTCATGATCTCAGGGTCATGAGATCAAGCCCCATGTTAGGATCCAGGCACAGCATGGAGTCTGCTTGAGAATCTCTCTCTCCATCTTCCTCTATGTTTCCCACTGCTCTTTCTCTTTCTTCTTCTCTAGAATAAGTAAATAGATAAAATCTTTAAAAAGAAAGCATGTTTGTTCTGATCTCTTTCTAAAAATTCAGTGAGATTTAATTTAAAAATTAAAATTATTTTTTTAAAAATACAAATAAGCAAAGTAGGGAAGATGCAAACACTAAAATTGCCTATTTGTATATATATAAAATAAGGTGGAAAAATAAAACCATTTGAATTAGTTAAGATAATAGAGTTGACTTTTCCTTTCAAAATACAGGTGCTTTTCTTCATTTGCTTCAAGTGAAGAAAATCCAGCTATTTACTACTAATAAGGAGCATTCGTAAAGCAGAGTATCAAGAAAGATGAAAAATCTAGGAATAGTCAAGAATATTTCAAACAAATACTAACAAGAAGAATTAGAAATAGCTACATACTATTTCATTAAGCAGGGCTTAAAACAAAAACATTTAATTGGAAAATGAGGGAAATTTTCATGATAAATGACATATAATCAATAAGGCATACCAAACATAAGCCTTTGTGCCTCAAGGAAAGGAATAAGGAATGCCTCTAGAATTATAAACAGAAACTGACAAAATGATTACCAAATTATTTATCAAGCATACCTCTTTCAGAATTGAAGAAACATCATAAGAAACATTATAAACTACAACATATAAAATTCAAATATACAATAACTGAGCTTAAATTAATAGATTTAATAAACTCTACCACTAAAACACAGAATGCAGATATGTCCCTAGAATATGAGCTGGTAAATCAGTCAGAGCACAGAAAACAAAACCAACAGAAAGGAAGACAAAATTGGAATTAATAAAAGAGCTAATACTGTATAATCTTCAATGATGGACATACATATCAACAAAATGAAAAAAAAAATTTAAGTTTAAAATTCTGTCATATTCCAGAAGTAGATTAGAGAGGAACTTCCAGTTCCCAATTTCTCATATAAGGACACCACTCTATTCTAATAACAAGTGAATAGCTGAACAGACTAAAAAATAATCAATTCCTCTTAGATGCATGAGAGAGAAGAGAACACGAGGCAAATTGCTGCCACTGAAACTGGAGAGACAGGTGAATAGAGGTGATCATAACTTACAGAGAAGCAGAGACCCTCAAGCAAAAACTGCCTGAGGAACTAGCAGCAGGAAACTTGAGCTATAATTAACAAATTGCTAGAGGCTTGGTGGGGACAATTCTTGGGAGTTAAAAACTTCAGGGGACCCAGTCATAGGAGGTTCTCAAAATATTGTGAGGGTTAACTCACATAGTAAACATTAAAGAAATATTCTCTTGGGTTTCTAGGAGGGGTGGGGAAAAGGAACTATTCTGAAACATTCCAGAACACTCCAGAACATTCCTTAACGAGGACTGCCCTCCAGAAAAACTAATTAACCAGAGCTTAGCCTGCTGGGATATTATCAAAGTCTAACTGACCTGAGGAAAGGAAAAACCCAACTACAGCCCACTCTAGCCATCCTCCCCACTCTCAAGGAACAAAAAACAAACAAACTGAGAAACACTTGGGAAGTTCACGATCCAGAGGCATAAGCTCAATAGAAGAATGAGACCTAATCATAAGACTGTGGAATGGTTCCCCTCCACATTTCTAAAGGCCTTTGTACAGTAGGTTCTTTTACCTGGTACCAGGTAAATTATGAGGCATAACAAAAGTCAAAAAAAACAACTGAACAAACACTATTTGAAGAAACTCAGCAAGCAAAAGAATTAGACATGGCAGGGATGTTGGGTTAACAGACTGGGAATTTAAAACAACTATAGTTAATAATGCTAAAGGCTCTAATGGATAAAGTATACAGTATTGAAAAACAGATGGGGAATATAAGCAGAGAAACGGAAATCCTAAGAATCAAAAAGAAATGCAAGAGATAAAAAACACTATAATAATAATGAAGAATGCTTTTGACAGGCTCACTGGTAGACAGGATATAGATGAGGAAGGAGGCTCTGAACTAGAGAATATATCAATAGACTCCTCAAAAACTGAAAAACAAAAAGAATAAAGGCTTTTTCAGTCAACAAAACAACAGCAGAGTATCTAAGGACTATGGGTAGGAAAACTACAAAAGATATAACATATGTGTAATTGGGAATACCAGAAAGGAGAAGAAAGAGAGAAAGGAACAGAAACATTATTTGATTCAGTAATGACCGAGAATTTCTCCCAAATTGATATTAGAAGCCAAACCGCAGATCCAGGAAGCTCAGAGAATACCAAGTAGGATAAATGTCAAAAAGACCACAAGCAAACATATACAAACAAATAAAAACTATACCTAAGCATATCATTTTCAAACCACAGAAAATCAAAGATAAAGAAAAAACCCTGAAAGAAAACAGGGGGGTGGAAAGTACTTTCTCCCAGTGATTGGGATTCTTGCACGAATTCTTGCATGGCTGACTGTGGCTGACTTTTAGTGACTTTATGACTTTTAGTGATTTTATGACTATTAGTGCAATGGCAGAAGGACCAGAAAATGGCCAGAGGCTTCCGATTCTTCAAAACCATAATTTCCTTAAGTACTAGTTTTTGTACATCTACCATGCTTAGGATTGTTGATGACAGAAAATAAAATTTTTAAAAACTGGTTTTAAATGTCACTGTGAGAAGGGCTACTTTAATATCCAACCTTTGTTTCTGGCTGTAGGAGAGACTGCATGATCTATAGCCTGCAGGTTTAAGGCATGTACTATAAATTTGCAAATTTTTATCAGTAGCAGGAGCTGTAAATAAACCTTTAGTGGGACATATCACTATTTTATTAAGCCAATTGCTTTTTGATGATGTAGCACAGAGTAAGACCAGTTAATTCCATCGGTATATGCCCATCGTTGCGATATATATGTGATAATATGTGTGTCTTGGTTAGAGACATATTTATTTAGGCTATAATGACAACTTCCAGTTTACAAATCAGGGTACTGGGAAAAGTCTCCAGGCAGAGCAGGCCAATGCAAATATGAAAAAATACCTAATTCCATGAGGAAAAGTGCTTGTCTCTCTAAGGGGAAGGGTCTTAATGGCCATCAACCAGCTGTCATATCCCAGAAATGGTCCATGTTTGGAGTACAGCATTGGCCTCTGTTGCTGTCAGTTTAGGGGCTCAACAATGGCAGTAGTCAGATCAGATTTCATGAGGAAAAAACTGTGGGTTGAGCCTGTACGTAGCCTCCACCCCTGCCATTATGGTCATTTTGTTCATGGGCCCATTGTGCAAGTATTGGGGGACGGAAAGGGAGGGAAAGTGACTGACAACAAGACCCCAAGTCATTCTGTGATGCTAATTATGCAAAATCTCCTCCACTGTGGATAACCATTTGAACATCTACATAGACTACAGAAAAGCTCACTTTTCTTATTATAAGAAGTATTATCCCCCACACTTCCCAGTCACCAGTTTTCCAATATTCTTTGTTCCAGGTCACTAAACATTTAGCCAATTAGCCAATGCCCATAAATCAACACGATACAAATCTCAGTTCATCTTTTTTTTCCATAAAAAATGAACACCTAGATGTATCTCCAAAGACTATATTCTTGAAGAATTTTACTTCACTACACTCTTTCAAGTTCACTCCACAAAGGAGTTATAATGCAGAAGCAATCCACTTCTATCTGACAATGATTGTCATGCATATCCATCCATAAACCAGGCCCATTATACTTTCTTCTCCATTAACTGGTAACAGGAAACTTCCTGTGAAGCTCTAGGTATGAGTTAAATAGGAAATGGTAAAGGAACAGATGCAGCAGGTGTCTGAGCCAATGTTCATGCAGTTTACTGCTATAGTCAAGATCTACTTAAGCTAAGTCTTGTATAAACTGCTTCAATTGATAATGAAATGCTGCTTTACATGCGCTGTATGTTTCAATAGCACAGATGATACCCAGTTCATGATGGAAAGTCCAAGCCCCTCAGTAACTTGGTGTCTCAGGGTCAGGTGTTCTGTCTCTACTCAGACCCAGCAGCAGCCCAAGAGCCACTTTTCAAGTGGAGAATGGTTGTTGGCCAAAGAAAGCATGGGTCTACTTGAAAACCCTAAAGGCATGAATGTTATTCTCCTCCTGAGCTTTCTAATGGCTTCATACAGCATCTTTTTTGCCCCAGGTATTTCCAATAAAATCGCGTCTGTTAGCCTATAAGGAGTAGGTTGGAGGGCAGCATGCAGCACAGACTGGCATTGTTACATAGCCCTATTTATATATCCAGGCTGCACTCAAAACTAGCAACGTTACTAGATATATAGTAAATGAATTAATAAACACAATTAAACTAAATTAAAATGTCCAAATATTTTATATGTTGCCTCCAAAATGCAAAAAGATCCATGAAATGGGATGTCTCACAAATTCAGACTAGGTGCCTCAAAGTATAGAATGAGTCTGCCACTTTAGACACTGTCCATATAAAGAATACCTTGATATGGCCCAAAACACTGTATCCCGGAAACCTCAGCAATGTGGCAGACTTCCAATATTTTGGAAGGATTATTGCCCACCCTCTGGCATAGATTAGTTTGATTAAGGCATCTTAGATGTTTGCTCTTTTATTCTTGCAGAGTCCAATTGTCATTCTGTTCATGAGCATAATAAACCTGTGCCAAGTTCTGTTGGTTACCAAGATGATCAAGGACATTTTAAACTACGTTACAAGATCATGAGGGAACATAAAAGTTTGGCAACCTCCTGGGGCAAGTCAGTAAAATTATAATGTTGTCTCTGCCATGCAAATATAAACTGCTTCTGATTTTATTAATTGTTGGGAACTGACTAGAGAGCATTTGCCCTATCAATAACTGCATATTGATTTCCACAGACTGTTAATTTACTCCAGGAAAGACACTGCATTTGGAATTTCAACTCTGGCTCCTGTGGTTACCTGCTTCTATGTATATCTAATCTGGTTTTCCAGGGACTGTCTGGATTTTGAGTTCAGTGTTCAGTTAATAGTCAAATAGAAAGGATATATGCATCTTTCAAGTCTTTGGTGATGGGGCTAATCTTTATTTCCACAGAGATGCATTAGTGCTCTTGATATACAGTTTTGGTGAGGGTTGTTGGAGACAGCTGCAGGGGCTTCCACTTGGCCCTTCCTGCTCTAATATCCTTACTCCAAGTGAAACAGGGAGCCACTGTGGTGATTCTGACAGATAATAACTGTACGTATACATTCTGGGGTGGAGAAAATAATAATAAGACTGGTCTGCTGTCTGTCTTGACATACTGTGAAACAGAATAGAGCCAAAATTCCATTCATCACTGGACCTGCCTAAGTGCCTGCTGTGTCCAATTGTTTATAGGTACATTTTGGGTCTTTGAGAATCAACAAAAATTTAAAGCCAATATCTAATCAGTCTAGAGATTCAAGGTTTTTTCTTTTACCTAGTGCTCAGTCACTTAAGTTCATGGATGAGGTCCCGCTGGAAAAAAAACTTGGGGAAAGAATCACAGTATACATTGCACTCTTTTCTTCAGAATGTTTAGTATCCCTCTCAGGCAAGGCTGTGTGAATCTGTGAAATGGTATAGTTCTGGAAATAAGATATAAGACTACAGTTTATAAGTCTCCTACTCCTACGGCAAGTAAGGTTTCTAGAAGCAGCCATAGAATTTCTTCTGTATAAGTTACCAATACTTTATTTCTATAGATAGCATATATTCTTTCATGTCCACCATGATCACTTAGCCTAGATTTCTGTGAGTTAAAACAGTGACTAAATTCCATTTCTGTGGCTTATTGTGGTAATGGGGACCATAGTCTATGATGATTAAGCTTTGCCATATAACATCTAACACCCTGAATCATTTATTCCCACTGAAATCAAGAAACTTAATTCCAATGGTACAAATACAACTTTATCCTTGGCCTACATAAACTAGCCACCACAAAGTTCTTCAAGGTTGCTGGTGTCCTCCTGATGGATTTTTTAGTACTTTGATAAAAGTTGAGTCCTTCAGGCCCTCACAGCATTATGGTTGAGGGAGGTGGATGCTGCACAGATAGACCCACTACAACATTTACCTGTTTCTGAGGCTTGGACTGTTTTCTCTAGAGATGTCATGTCAAGAACGTTCTTGAATTGTATGATTCTACTTACACGAGGTATCATATAAAGTATCTAAGTTCATAGAAATAAAAAAAAATAGAGTGGTATTTAAAGGGATTGGGAAGAGGAGGAAATGAGGAATTATTTAATGGATATATAGTTTCAGTTTTTCAAGAAAATGTTCTGGAGATCTGTTTCACAACAATGTGTATATATTTAACGTTACTGAACTATACAATTCAGTAACTTGAATGATAGAATAATACTATCTTGTTAAGATAGTATATTTTATATTATGTGTTTTTTACCATAAGAAAGTTAATTTTTGATAACATAACCTAATTACCACTTCCAAGTGATTTATTTTATTTTTTTTTATTTATTTTTTAATTAACATATAATGTATTATTTGCCCCAGGGTACATGTCTGTGAATCATCAGGCTTACACATTTCACAGCACTTACCATAGCACATACCCTCCCCAGTGTCCATAACCCAGCCACCCTATCCCTACCCCACCACATCCCAGCCACCCTCAGTTTGTTTCGTGAGTTTAGAAGTCTCTTATGGTTTGTCTTCAAGTGACTTTTAAAATGCAACAAATGCCAAAATCCAGGGTAAGTGCACTCCTGCCAATGAATTTGGCCTAATCAAACCTTATATTTCTACCCCCTTGGTTTAATACTCTCAAACAAACCTTTATTATAACTTATACACTTACCTTTACATATACCTATTATCTTGCTGATGAAGATCAATGATATCTTTTTTAAAAAAAGATTTCATTTATTTTATTTGACAGAGAGAGAGAGAGAGATCACAAGTAGACAGAAAGGCCAGCAGAGGGGGGAGGGGAAGAAGGTTCCCCGCTGAGCAGAGAGCCTGATGTGCGGGGCTCGATCCCAGGACCCTGAGATCATGACCTGAGTCGAAGGCAGAGGCTTTAACCCACTGAGCCACCCAGGCGCCCCAGTGATATCTTTTAATTTTGTTGTATAATTATCTCCTCCTAAAGATCTTATACTTCCCAGCCAAGACTATCTTGGAATCTAATTCTTACACTTGCCTTGGAAGCCAGAGAGTAAGTGAAGGTAAGCCAGAAAGAGAATTGCCATCACCTTGTAAGAAAAGCGTCCCAAAGGGAGTGATTGAAAAGATTTTTATGGTAAGGAGGACTGGTTCCCTCATGGCAAAGATGGCCTCTGCCAACAGGATGGACTTTGAAGTTTCAAAGGACTTTGAAGTTTCAGAGTTCTCAGCCTTATCCATGTCTGCTGAAATGTCCCCATCTCTGAGGCCTCTTCCTTCCCCATCAGTGCCTTCACTTTAACTTAAAAACTTACTATTTAATTGTTGCTACAATTCTGTAGTCCTTATTGTCAGATAGAACTGGATGTGGTCCTGAGCCATATCTGTCCTGAACCTACAGCAGATGACAGATAATTTCAGACCTGCAAGGAGGACTGAGAGTCTCCCTGTTTCTTATCAAATGTACATTCATAGCTTTCAATATTTCCATTTACCTTACTTCTCTAAAGGGACATAAGAAGGATCTAGTTGACTCCTCCGTCTTCATCATTACTGTAATTATCATAGAAGCCGAGTGCGACAGCCATTTGATCTCCCAGTTCCTACTACTCAATATGTGGTATCATACCAATTGCATCAACATCACCTTGGCGCTTATTAGAAATGCAGCCTCTTAAACACTATCACAGACCTATTTTATCAGTAACAGCATTTTAATAAAAAAACTTCAGTGGTTTATATGTACATTAAAATTTCAGAAGCACTGTCCTAATTCCTTGCTTTCCTCAGGCTCTACCAGGGGTGATAGCTTTGAGTAATTGTGACACCACAGCATGTCATAGATTTATCTGTGACTCTTTTTCTCTTTGCAAGAAAGTTATGTCTGCATTTCTCGATTTTATGGGCAATTCCATCTCAGATAATATTTTAACAGTCTGTTTTCTCTGACTACTTCTGGTAACAATTACTTTATCAATCAGGTTCCTGGCAGAAAATAGATGACACAAAAAATTATAATAACTTAAGGATGGCAATAAAAGAACTATTCACAATGTGGGTAATGACAGAATAATATATAAGGAAGTTGTCCAAGCACACACATAAACATACCAGAGAGTTCTTTCTGTAGGAATTTAGCCCTGTTTAAATGACTCTTATCTTTTCATGTAATATCCATTTATATTATTTATTTGTACTCCTACTTCTATAATTAAGGAAACAGGAAAATGCACAAAACCAAGATGAGGTAAATTCAAAGAAAAAATAGAATGGAAAAGCAAAAATCCATAAACTATAATGGGGGGTCAGAAATGAGAAAATGAGACCATTAGAAAAAATCTTAAGTTGGGATCAAATATGGCTATAAACTTTTAGCAATAAACAAGGAAATTTGCACAAAGCTAGTTTTCAGGAATAATAGCTTTTCCTACTTAAACACCAGAAATATATATCTCTCATTCAAAAAGAGGACGCTATGTAACATATTGACCATGGTTCTTAATAATGGCTTTACTTTATAAAAATGACAAGTATCTAAAGTGCGTGGATTGAAAGATTAAATCAATATTAAAATTTTAAAGGTACTGTTCAGCATTTAAACACATTGTCCTGGTGTCAAATACTTAGCAAGTAAAAAAAAAAACAAACAAACAAACAAAAAAAAACCCTAAACTAAACTAACAAAAAAAATGTAAATACAGATCCATAACTCCTTATCTTAAATTCTTAGGGCATGTGGGTTTTAAAAGTTTTCCAATTTCAGAAACCTAATACAGGCACATAGCATGTATTGGAAGATATAAGACATTCCCAGTAGGGATATGAAGCAGTGGCCTGTCATCAACACATTAATATATCTGCAGTGAATAATATGAGTATTTACATGCAGTGTGGTAAAAAGGGACTATAAATACCCTCATTTCAATCCAGTAGATTTTATCACTAATATCAAAGAACTTAAGGTTTTGTTTTGTTGTTGAAATTTTGGATTTTAAAATTATAATTAAGGGATTGTTACTCAATGTCACTCTATTATATTCATCAAAGTAGATAATATTTACTAATATATTATTTAGGGGGAAAATATAAAAAATAATTGCAGGTGTTTAGAATATTTCCAGTAAGCAGCTTTCTCACATGGTGGAAATAAGATGGTCAGTCTTAAAATAATCAGCAGATAAACCCTTCCCAGGTGATATATCCTAACTCAAGATCTGGTAGAGCTGGCTACAAGAAATCTTTATTGTCAGTATCTTTTGCCTATAGATTATATGAAGGTATGGGATGAAATGAATTCTCTTTTCTTATTTTACATTTCCAGACACAGAAGTGGTAGTCTGATCCTTGTATAGTAACTACTGTACATTATCTATAGACCTTTTACTTTGAGCTAAATGTAGACAGGATGAGATTTTTGGGTTGTCTCCCATGGAGAAGGGTTAGGTATTTTCTCTCGGTGCAAGGAATACCACAAATCTCTTCTGTATGAGATGAAAAAAGCAATTGCCTATCAAATATTTACTGGAGTGAGTGCTTCTTCCATTTCTCTTTTCCTCTGTTGCAGCCATATTGGAATCCCCAATTTCTGAAAGGCTGAACTTTAATATGAAGGAGGGCCATTATTTCATTCCACAATGAACTTTGATTAAGAGGGAAGTAAGACTTTACCATGTATGCCTAGTGGGATTTGAGAATTTCCACAGATTAGTGACCAGTGTGTATCTCCCATTCTTTCCACATCAAATGGAAACTTCATGATGTGATGCCACTGAGGTTTGGGGTTTTGTCTATTTGTATTCATTATTATACAAGTGAGATAAGGGAGCAAGGAAAAATCTGAGCTAGTAAAGACTAGTAAATTGCCTTTAGGAAGACAGGGTGGTGGGATGAAAAAGAAGAGTCAAAGGGGTTTCACACAGTAATACATGTCAGTGCCAAACCATTGCTGCTGGAAGTAAATTGTTACAGTCTTTCAATTGAATGATCTGGAAGTATCTATAAAATTTAAAATATTCATAATTCTGATTTTAAAAATCCTAGCCAATAGTCATTTTCTATAGACTTTTATATGAAATACAAAATATATGTGTGAAAGTACACATAACAAAAATGCGCAGCTTAGTGCTTTATCATGAAAAAATCTGTTACTCAAGTGAAAAATAGAACATTTCAACATTCCAGAAACTGTATGCTGTCTCCCAATCACTATCCTTTTGCTCCACTTCAAAATGTTTCTCTAGCTACATTTTTATGATCGTTACTTCCATGCTTTTCTTTATAATTTTTCCAACTAAGCATGTAGCACTTAACATTATCATTTTTCCTACTTTTTGAACTAAACATAAATGGAATTACCCAATATATCTTATTTTGTTTGTGATTACCTTTGAGAGATTCATCTATGTTCAGTGTATCCACAGTTTCACTCACTTTGATTGCTATTATTCCACTGTAGAAATAAACCATGATTTATTTTCCTATTGATGGAAATTGGAGTTTTTATCAGTTTGAGACTATTATAAACAATGCTACTATGAATATTACTGCATATGTCTCCTTGTACACATGTCTATGCATTTCCCTTGGGTATATACATCTGAGTCCCATTGCAGTTTGTATAGTATGCACAATTTCAACTTTGGTAGGTAATGCCAAACTGTTTTCCAAAAAGGAAAATTCAATTTATGCATATACCAGTAGTACTACCCATACAGGGTAGTATTTGATTTTTAAATGTTATTTTATTACTTAGTAAAACTCTGGAAATGGGATTTATTTTCTCTACCACCTGCTATCAAGCAACTTTGCAAAATTCTAGGAATTTTTTAATTCTAGGAATTATTAATTCCAGGAATTTTTCTGTATTATTTGTGCATCGTTATGTACACAATTATGTAATGATGTTGGGGTTACAATTCAGGGAAGTAAAGAAGTATTACTCTCAGGAATGGTCAAGGCAGAATCCCAAATTTTTATCCTGATCATTAACCAGGAAACAAACCAGAGGAAATGATCCTTTTTTGGGAATAGCCTCACTCAACGACCAAGGATATGCAGAGCAGGAAGAAATAAAAAGAATAGAGTCGGAAAACTTTTTGAGTCAAATTTTGAGGAAACCTTTCCAAGACAACAATACAAGATGCTGTGGAAGATAAGAAATATGGAAGACCTATCAGAGATCCTGACTATTAGCCTGTTGTTCAGTAGCTTTTGCAATAAGCACACCACTGTCAGGATGTAAATGGCATTGATTTTGTTTAATGTGCCATCATGGTTTGGATGTCAATCTGAAAAAAATATCAACAGTGGTGAAGCATCACCAATATATCAAGATTGGTTAAAGGTCTGATATAGCCAATCTTTCAGAAGCACAAGTGAACAACGCTCTGTGCAATGTGACCTAGCCTCCCTACAAAACAATTCGGTTAACCTTGGGCAGATTTCTTCAACGGATAAAATAATTGTCAATCTAGAATTCTGTATCCGGCGAATATATTTTTCAAGTATTATAATGTTGCTGCTTATGAAAGAAGATTTCTCCCTGAAGGAAATATTTAAGGATGTACTTAAAGCAAAAGTAAAGTACTCCTATATGGAAAGTCTGGAATTCAAAAATAAAGAATAAAGTAATTATTGACTATGAAGGTAAATATAATTTTCCTTTATAAAATAATGATAATATGTGGTTTTATAAAAGGAAAAAGATGAAGGCATTGATTAATTTTAGATTGTGATGTTGGATATGTATGTTGTAATTTCTAGAATATCTACTAGAGATAAAGCAATATTGTGTGTAATTTTCAAAGTGGTCAAGGAAGAAAAAAATGATGGCTAGATAATTCCTAATCAATCCAAGGATGGTAAGAAGGGAAGAAAAAGAAAATAAAAACAAGTAGAAAAAAATTGAAATCACACTACCAAATGATAGAATGCAAATTCATCTGTAATTATATTAAATATAAACAAGCTTCATTCTTATAGTAAAAAACAAGTGTTGCCAGGATGGATTTTTAACAACCCAATTCTGCTCATTTAAAGTGTTTCAGATAAAATCTAAGGATTAAGAAAAGTGAAAGTAAAAATATTAGAATATATATACTATGGAATACTGTCAGAAAAGGAAGATGGCAATACAGATAAAATGAAATTGAAGGCATAAAGCATTAGTATGTATTAAGAAAGTCACTTTATAATGACAAAAAAATTAATTCACTAGAGATATATTAATTTTCTATTTGCCTAATAACATAGCTTCGAAACACATAAAACAAAAATTGACAAAACTGAGAGAGAAATAGACATTAAAAATACTTTACTAATTGACAAAACAGGCAGACAAAAGATCAGTGGAGATATAAATAATTTGATTATGTGGTTTTAAAATTTTGCTTAATATTATAAGAATATAAAATATCTTATATCCGTATATATAACACAACTGACTTGAGGGTTACAAGTCAAACATTGCATGCCTGCTGAATATACATTTATTTCTAGTACGTGGAGAAATTTTTCAAACATTGACTAAGTTGGGAGCCAAAAGAAATTCTCATAAAGTTTCAAATGATTGAAAACATATGAATTATTTTTTCTTTAACCATAATGCAACTGAGGAAGAACTCAATAACATAAACATAACCAGAAAATTAACATTTGCTACTAAATCATGGGTCAAAAAAGAAGTCATAATAGAAATTAAAAAATATTTTGAACAGAATGCTAATAAATATAATTTATATCAAGACCTGTCAGTTACAAACAAATAATGGTTTAAGGAAATGTTATCTTGTAGTTATACGTACCAAAAAGGGGAAAGGCAATAAGCAAAAATGAACTTTTGGGACTTCATCGAGATAAAAATCTTCTGCACAGCAAAGGAAATAGTCAATGAAATAAAGAGGCAACCCATGGAATAGGAGAAGATATTTGCAAATGACACTACAGATAAATGGCTGGTATCCAAGATCTATAAAGAACTTCTCAAACTCAACACCCAAAAAACAAATAGTCAAGTCAAAAAACAGGCATAGGACATGAACAGACACTTCTCCAAAGAAGACATACGAATGGATAGCAGACATGAAAAAATGTCCAACATCATTAGCCATCAGGGAAATTCAAATCGAAACCGCATTGAGATACCACATTACACCAGTTAGAATGGCAAAAATTAACAAGGCAAGAAACAACAAATGTTGGTGAGGATGTAGAGAAAGAGGAACCCTCTTACACTGTTGGTGGGAATGCAAGTTGGTACAGCCACTTCAGAAAAAAGTATGAGGGTTCCTCAAAAAGTTAAAAATTGACCCAGCAATTGTGCTACTGCGTATTTACCCCAAAACTACAGAGGTAGTGAAAAGAAGGGCCATATGCACCCCAATGTTCATAGTAGCAATGTCCATAATAGCCAAACTATGGAAGGAGCCGAGATGCCCTTCAACAGATGAATGGATAAAGAAGATATGGTACATATATATAATTAAATATTATGCCTCCATCAGAAAGGATGAATACCCAACTTCTGTATAAACATGGAAGGGACTGGAAGAGATTATGCTGAGGGAAGGAATTTTTAAACAAGTACAGGAGCAGTTATCAGAAAAATGTTGATAATTTAGACCAAATTATAATTAAGAACTTCATTCTTTAAAAGACAACTGAAAAGAGTAAAACTAAAACTGAAAGTGGGAGAATGTCTGAATAGCACATATAACTCAACTTTTGCTTGAGTCAGAAATACATAAAACTCAATAAGAAAAAGACAAACATCAACAGGAAAATGGGAAGACTATGAACCAGCAATTCATAAAGGGAATATTCTAAATTGCTAGAAATAGGCAAATATGCTCAATTTCACTGGTAACAGAAAGTGCAGATAAAATAATATGACATTTCAAATTTCAAAATGACACAATGTGAATATTTATCTGTATTTAAGACATATATACATATGTGCATATTATTAATATTATTTTTATTATTATACCTATCACAAATCTCAGGGCAGAAAAATTATCCAGTCATAAATGGATATACCACAAATAAGTTCACCAGTTATTTGTACAATGATTGCTTAGACACTCCTAGATACAAGGAAATCCATTTAATCTTTGAACATCTCAGAATTAGAAAGTTTTTGCTGTTCATGTTTTTTTACTAATTTTTATCATTTTAAAATTAATATTTGCCTCCCACTGTTTTCTTTACTTGAATTTCATTCTAGAATGAGCCAAACCCCCTTTTCACATGACGCAAAAACTTTATAAATTAAAATAATCCAGTAATAACAAAGGTCAATTCACTTAGGTAGTCATCTACCACTAGGTGTGCACAGGAGAGGATGAATTATCATTTTTCATGACATTATAGAAGATCATATGCATTAAATGATTTTCCAAGATACTTCTAAGATCACATTTCACATAATTCAAGCAATGTTCAAAATTCCTTATACTCTTTCCTTGGGAAAACGTCTCCCATGACCAGAGCTCCTCCTGTCTTCTTCCTGCACCTATTCTGGCAGCTACAACTGGATGTTGTAGGAACAGGAAGAGTCCTGGTGCAGGAAGACTCTGACACTTTATCTAATCAAGGACTTGCTCACTGTTTATGTGTATATAAGAGGAGGCTTTCTAAGCCTTAGAGCGTACTATCTCATCCCATGTGGAGCCACAAGTCACATATGACTATTAAGCATTTGAAATGTGCCAGTAAAAAGTGAAATGCACTGTCTGTGTGAAAGACATACTGTAGTGCCCCCCCATTTATCCATGGAGGATAGGTTCCAAGTCCCCCAGTGGATGCCTGAAACCATGGATAGTACTAAATCCTATATATACTGTGTTTTTTCCTTACATACATACCTATGATAGAGTTTAATTTATAAATTTGCTATGGTCAGAGAGTAATAGCAATAATAATAGAATAGATCAATTATAACAATATACTGTAATAAAGGTAATTGAGTGTGGTTTCTGTCTCTCTCAAAATATCTTGTTGTGATGTACTCACCCTTCTTCTTGTGATGTGAGATGAAAAATGCCTACATGGTAAAAGGAAATGAGGCAAATGACGATGTAGCATTAAGTTACTGTTGGCCTTCTGACAGTAGGTCAGAAGGAAGATCATCTGCTTCTGAACTGTAGTTGACTACAGGTAACTGAAACTATGGCTGAGGGAGGACTTCTGTACCGAATCTCAGACTCAGCACAGAGTATAAGATAGCTCATTAATAATTTTTATAACCATCACATGTTAAAATGACAATATTTTGGATAACTGGGTTAAACAAATGTATTATAAAATTAATTTTGCCCATTTCTTTTTGCTTTTTGAGGGAGCTACTGGAAAATTTTAAATCACTCATGTGACTTATACTGCATTTCCGTTGGACAGCTGACCTTAGTGACTAGGTAGGGTTCACAGCCTGGTACTTTATAAGATAAATATTGTTCACAAAAGTGCTTTGTCCCCACAACATAAGAATTTAAACTTTGGTGCTAACTTTGAAAAATCATTAGTATTATCATAAAATTGAGCTTTTAAAAATTAATTTTACTTTCAAATCCAAGAGACAGGGCATTTCTTGGGCTGCTTTGGCATTTCTATGGCAACAATTGTCTAGAGCTGAAGGGCTGCTGAATTCATTTTAGACCAACCTTGCCACTTCACCAGAGTCCCCAGCCTTCCCTATTGTTAGTCTTTGTCCCTTTAACGTGAGCAGTATTTAGTTATGTTACCTATCTGAGCACTATAGGCTTTTGAATTTGTAAGCCCCAACACCAATATTTGGCATTCAACTTGAAAGTGGGGAGGGGATTGTTACCATGCATGGGAAGGTAGAAAGGGCGGATTTTAGTAATGTATTATTCCACTGGCCTATTTTGTGGCACATATGTTTAAAAGTAGAAATCTGTATTTATATGTGGAGGAATCACCTCTGGAATAATTGTTGTCAATTAAATCATTTGAATGAATGAAGTAGATGAGAGTTCCTATCCACTTGCTGAAACAGAAGATTTTTGTTCAAAAGGTGTGTGGGGATTCCACATCCTGAGATCAATAGGGAGTAGTGATACATGTGTATACTAGAAAAGAATTCAACATTAAGTGGTTTGTTGATTCTTCTTGAAGAGAAACCAAATGGCAGTCACCCAAGCCTTAGAAAGAAAAGTCAAAGGAAGCTACAAATCAGAACAAACAAGGAAACCTTAGGGAGTTGGTGCCCCAAATCAGAGAAGCCCTCATTCCTGTTTGAGAATCAATTCATAATGTGGCCACCAAGAGAGACCTAATACTTTCAAACATATTGGCATTTATAATTACTCTGCAGCCAAGATGATCTGATAATAGAGCTATATGTAATCTGTTCTTCCCAACACGTCAGCTTCTCCCCAGTTATCCATTGGCCATTTAGAGAGCAGGTTTTCAAAAAAAGACACAATTGTACATTGTTTTCTAGCTCAACACTCTTCCTGACAGAATTATTGAGGAAGCATTATGCAAATCTATTGTTTACTAAAGCCATAAAACCATCTGGTCCTAGTGGTTCATTTTTTGTAGCTGGGTTCTGGAAGCCAGCATGGATTTAACTTCCTCTGTCCTCCCTATTCTAGCTGCCAAGCCACTGTTGACAAAACACAGGTGTTTTAAATTTCTCATTTCTGACTGAGCTTTCCATCCTGATCCTTGCTGTATTTACCTTTGTTCTATTTTCTGTAAGATCACCTTATCTTCAGCATTTACATGTTGCAGTCCATTTCCATATGTCACATAGGTTTCTTCTGAAAATCTTCTGAGGAGTCCCAAACTTAGACAAATATCTATAAGTGAATCTCATAGACACAAAGCACATTTTTAGGAAATCACAAAAACAACCTTGGTAATACACATAACATTCAGGTGACAGTACAGGACCATGACCATTCAGCTGGCAGCATCTACACACCACGAAGTAATAGCCGTCCTCTGAGGACTTTTAGGTTTTCAAAATCAGTCTCTGATTCTACTTATATATCCATACATTTTGAATAACAGGTATTAGGATATCTAAGATTTTATTGCTGTTAAGTAGGCTTGATAAGTGGATTTAATTTTCAAGATCATTAAATCATACTCTTTCATTTCCATTTTCTATGAGAATTTGGAGTATTTTTCTTTAATATTTCACTGTTCTTTAGTGCAAATGGATTCCTCCAGATCATAGCAATTTCTGCACCTACTTAAGGAGTGGAACTGTATTTCTGCCCATAGAATTTCTCCAACATAAGCTATGGAGGCTGAAGCAGGTCATAGCCTGGAAACTGAATGATGCCTTTTCTTAGTCTCTAAATACCCTGAAGGCAGTTGTCAATTCAGAGCAGTTGGGCTGTCCCCAAATTTTCTCACTATTTGTATTAACATGAGCAGGAAGCAAAAGTGATCTTTTTCCAGTAATTTAGACAAGTAAAGAGACACATGCTACAATATTTATTGTCTATGGTATTTAAAATGTTTCCAACACTTAAACACTTTAAAATCCATTGTAAACAATGTTAGATTGACTACATTGCCCAAGTACTAGCAGAACAGGTTGAACCTTCTGTGTGCTTGGATAGTTGCAAATAAAGTAAACCAGAGAAGAAATTGTGATGGTTTTTTGAGATAACAAAGAACTGATCATTTTTAACACGAGATGATAAACAACTGTTGTTTATCACTTTTTCTGGTTCCCCCCCCCCCACCTACCCCCACTGGAATGTTTTGACTAAATGAGTTTGGCTATTTGAAATATCTAATGCCCAATATTTCTTTAATTTCTATACTAAGTCTAATGTGAGAATTGCTGATGAAAGAAGGAGGGTATGATAGCAATAGGAAGATGTGAACTTTGGTTAATGTCAGAATCCTGGGAGTTGCCATCAGCTAAAAAAAGAACTAGTGGGAGGAGGATGTGGCTAGTTGCTCAAAGACTTACAGCTCTGCTCTGGTTGCCACATCCTGCCTGTGGCTAGGACAACCCAAGTACCACATCTTACCATTTTCTTCAATGATGAAGCACCCTCTGTTGTTGAAGAAGGGGTCTCTCTTTGCAATAAACCAATGTAATCATGAAAGATTAATAAATATTAAGTTATAGGAAACTTGGGGCTTTGAACATTGTAAATGCATATGAAAATGTCTGTGGCCAACATCCTTTAATGATAATAAAAAATAATATGCCATCACAGAAGAGAACTTGGAAAAATATGTAAAGATTCAGAGAAGTAATTCAGAGTCAACTCCTCTGATACATTGAGAATAGCATTTTTTTTCTGCTAGTGTATATATATAAATATGTGTGTGTGTATGTATGTGAATACACATATACATGAAAACTTTGATTTTATATATGATGTATATGTATTTATAAAATGGAAATCATATTATGCATAATTCCCATGGTCATATTAAATATGAGCAATTTTTACTCTTCTATTCACTTAATATTAGGTTATAAGGACTTTTCCATGTTAAGTGTTCTTTTAGAACACTTTGAATGTCTGTGTAATATTCCATTATATCAGGGTTTCCCAGGCTTTAGTATGCATCAAATTATCTTTGAAGGCTTTATGAATACTGGACTCATCCCCAAAGTTTCTGAGAAAATAGGTGTCAGGTAGAACCAAGAATGTGCATTTCTAACAATTTTCCTAGTGATGCTGATCCTACTGGTTTGGGAACTACACAGTGGTTAACTAGATTATATAAATCATTCTCTTATAATTGGATATTTGGATTGTTCCTCATAAAAAACACTAGAGTTATGACTTCTATAATGACCATTTTCATAAGATAGGTTTCTTTTTTTTTAAGACTTATTTATTTATTTGTTTGTTTGTTTGTTTGTTTGTTTATTTATTTATTTATTTGAAAGAGAGAGTGCTGGAGGGGGTGTACAGAGGGAGAGGGAGAGAAAAACCCAAGCAGACTGCATGCTGAGCACAGAGCCCAACTTGGGGATTGATCTCAAAATCCTGAAGTCATGGCCTAAGCCAAAACCAAGAGTTGGACACTTAACTGACTGTGCCACCCAGACACCCTTCTATAAGATAGGTTTCTATAATGGAAATAACTGACTAAAAGGTTTTTAACTTTTTGGAGACTCTCAAACTAAATTGGAAAAATTTATACTATATGTGAATTTATACTGTATGTGAATTCTTTTATTCTACTCAGTCCTTTTTGCGAGTTACTATATTTTGCTTTATAAGCATTTAGTCAACATCTTATTTCAATTTACATTTCTTTCACTACTACTGAAGTGAAGTATTTCATTCTATTTTCAATACCTATTTGAATGAAATATGAACAAAGCTCTGTGGCTTTTTTTTTTTCAAGCTTTTGAGATCTTAAGATTTTTCTTATGTATTTCTAGGAAACATATTTTTAGTACATGAATCCACAGTTAGTCATATTTGCCATAGATATATTTTCACTTTATTGTTTTTTCTTTATTAATTTGGCTGTTTTTTAGAGTGGTTTTGATTTTTCAATTTTTATGTAGCCAAGTCCACTTTTTTCTTTGTGATTTTTTTCCTTCATTAGAAAATAAATGTCTTAAAATTAAATGTTTTCCCAAGTTTTGCTCTTGTAGTTTTACCTTAGTATTTGATTCCCTAACTATTCTGGAATTTCTTGCCTTTCTCTCCTTTTCCCTACCTACCTTCTTTCCTTCCTTCCCTCCTCCCTTCCTCCCTTCCTTCTTTCTTTCCCTCCCTCCTCTCTTCTTTCTTTCTTTCCTTTCTTTAATGTTTCATAAAATGTAAAGTGAAGCCCAAGTAGTTAATTAATTATCCAATACCATTTATTTATAACTATTCCTTTTCCTATTCAAATATGATACATGATCAGATTTAAAAGTTAATCTGCAAGCTGGAAAATTAGTTCTTGGTTGGTATCTGTAGGAAACATGACCTGATATAAGATATTTTTGTTTTTAGTAAGCATAACAGGAAACACATGTATGACATCTAATGAGAAAACCAGAAATTGAGCCATTGTCTAGTAATGATAGCCCTGATTTCAATATGTGTCTTAGCTTCAGCTTAGGCTTCCAATTAGTTGTTTAGAGGGTTTCCTTGTTTTGTTCATTGACTTAAAGGTAATCCCTTCAAAGGAACAAAAAAAAAAAGAGAAAAGGAATTCTCATTGCCTTCAGGAAATATTGAGAGTTGAGTGTGTTTCCCAGAGTATGAGGTAAAAAGGAACTTTTATTTTAAAATCTCAGTGCATCATTAAACAAAGAACACATTTTTAGTGTCTGGACTAACTTTTTTAGTTCCTTGTCATTTGGTTTGCCTAACACCAGGTTTTTCTCTATATTCTACTATATTAAGCTTTTCCCACCCACCCCGCCCTTGCTCCAGAATGTATTGGAGCTACATTATGAGGTGTAACAGAGAGTAAAATAACCTCTTGATATTTGATTTTCATAAAGTCAAGTTTTGTTTACAAATGTAAAGTCCCTCTCATAAGTAGCTGTCCACAATTTTTTAATATTACTGTAGCTCCTTCCATTAAAAGCTTCTCAATGCAGTAGTAGCAGAAAAATATAACTACAAAATCTAATCTCTGAAGCAGTGACAATTATTCAGCACTTTTTCAGTTAGCTTGTACAATAAATGTAATTATCTTTAAAACACTGAGTCTCAATTTTTACAATGGTAAAACCAAGTGGAAATGCCAGACCTTCAGGCTATGAATCAAGGTAATGACCAATGTCCAAGTTCAAATGATTAGATGTCAAAATAATAAACTATTTTTCCAACTTGATTTTTCTTAGAACTGACATCTTACGGATTTTGAATGGGGAGTATTGTTATTAATAGACACAAAAATGCATTTACAATTCAAAGTCAATTATATTTTTAAATGCATTTTTCACCTGATTCTGAGACAGTTTTATGGGTTTTTTTAATTTTCTAATAATTTTGGTACTATAGAGATTTGTGAGGGCTGAGTTTGGATTTTATGGAAATTATCTCCAGACCTTCATGCCACCCTTCTTGTCCAGTTCTTTTCTTTTCCTACCTTCATGCTAATAATAGTAACATCATACCTAACATATTTTTTTTCCCACCTAGCCACTGTTACCGATATGAATCAAAGAGAAAAAATTACTAATCGTGTGTTGCAATTTCCCAATTCTGGCCTGATGATAGAGATCTCTAATCAACTGCAACATTTTTCTCTTTATATTTGTTATATATCGTTTTCAAAACCCTTCTAAAGGCACTGAGGTAACTAAGCAGTTCAAAGGTCTTCCCTGACACTGACTGTGGGAAAGAACCTTATGCATCATTTCTTTCAACTCTAAGTGGACAGAGGAATTAATAATAACCGCAAGAGTAGAAGACAAAATAAGAATTTGTTGTGGTTCCTAGGGATCTATTTAATCTGCCTCAAATTACTAGCTGGTGATCACTGAATTAGTGAGGATTGCAGGATACCTGTTGCTAGTGTGACAGCAAGAAGCTATAGGCATGGTTCTCCTAGCCCAAATGAATCCCAAATATGGAGTTACCCCTTGAAGAAGCCTTCATTGTCATGGAAAATTAAACCCCAAAAGAAACATTTGTCTATAAATGGCCAGCTTAATCACGTCTTTCTATAAATATATCTATCTATGACAGTCATTGTATGTACTTAGGTGTGTTTTTATCAGACTCACCTTCCAAGCTGTTTCTCCAAATAGAATCTACACATCGAATATTAAAATATAATAAGACTTGAAAAATAAGCATATGCAATTTAGAATTACAAAATACATTTGATTTCTCCCTGAAAGTTTCGAAATAATAAATATTTGCTCAATTGCTAAAATACATAGAGCCACATTTATCTGCCTTAAGATGTAAGATTGCAACAGAAAGAACATGGGCACACAGCAGCTGCTCTTACACGGAGTCCTAGCATTCCTGGCGCAGGCATTCCAGTAGGACTGGGACAGTGCCGGAATCCAATTATTTTGCAAACTTGCAAGAGTATTTTGGCCCCTCTTCTTTATTTGGCTCTCTACACTGTGGTCATCACTAGTATTTTTCCAAGAGCTACATTTAATTTTCTGATATACCTAAGAAGATTACATATAGCTGCATAAAATATTTAGTATGATCTCAGGCAATTTTTAATCAAAATATAACTAATATTCTCTAATTTCCTTTTTTTTTCCTTCTCACCCACCTACCAACTGTCACTATCTAGATCACAGTTGGCCAATATTTGGCAGTGGGATTCTACACCCTCCATCTGGCCCCATCACAGCCATCACTAGTGGATCACAGAGTACTTCCCCATCAGCCTCAGAATCCAGCTGAGCAGCTTTTTCCAATCTCTTTCAGTAGTTGTAAGAAGTGAAACCTCGTAAAACTCCCTGAAATAATCTGAGGGCATGAAGTATAGAAAAGATGTCCCAATCTAAACCTATCAAACTAGAATCTTCAATACTGAGTGTCCTGGAATTTATATTATAAAAAATTTCACTAGGATGATTATCACAAAACCAGCCCTTTACTGTTCACAGATTGGCAATCAGAGACATTGGTAATAATGAAAAATATTAATCAATTTATTTAAGATCATTGAAACTCAGTTTGCTCATCTACAAAGATAGTATTATAATACTTTCCTCAGTGGGTTCTTCAAAAAACAAAATGAAATCATGTGCTTGAATGTACTAATATCAGAAATGAAAGTGGCAAAATTACTACAGATTTAATGGGCATTAAAGAGACAATAAAAGACTACTGTGAATACCTCTGTTCACACACATTTGATAACCAAGGAGAAATGGACCAATCTGTGAAAGACACAATTTGCCAAAACTCACACAAGGAGAGAGAATCTCAATGTCCTGTGCCTATTTAAAGAAATTGAATCAGAAATTTATAACTTTCCAAAAAAAAAGAAAGAAAGAAATTTATAACTTTCCAAAACAGAAAGCACCAGGTCCAGATGGATTCACTGGTGAATTCTACAAACTATTTAAAGAAAAAATATACCAATTATCTACAGTCTGTTTCAAAGGTTAGAAGCAGAGAAAATGTTTCCAAACTCCATGAGGTCAGGATTACCTTAACTCCAAAACTAGACAAAGATGTTACAAACAAAAAAATAAAAAAACAAAAAACAAAAAAAATAAACAACAAAAAACCTCAGACCAATATTTTTCATGAACACAGATGTGATTCTCAACAAAATATCAGCAAATTAAATCTAACAATATATATACAAAAATTATATACCATGTACAAGTGGGTTTTATCCCAGGTGAGCAAGACTGGTTCAACATTCAAAAGGCAGTTAATGTAATCCATTCATCAATAAGCTAACAAAGAAAAATTACATAATCTTATCAATGAATGAAGAAAGCATTTGACAAAATCCAGCAAACTATTAATAAAGAAGAAATTCAACTACGTGAAAAACATCTACAAAAAAATTTATAGTTAACATCACACTTAATGGTGAGAAACTAGAACCTTCCACCTTCAGAACAGGAACAAAGCAGGGATGATGTTTCCTTTCACCACTGCTTGTCAATATTGTACTGGAAGTATTAGCTAACAAAAAAAGGACCAAAAAAAAAGGAAATAAAAATATGCAGATTGGAAGGAAGAAATAAAACTATCTTTGTTCACAGATGGCATGATTGAATACGTAGAAAAAAAAACCCTTCTGGTACATATAAGCAATTATAGCAAGATTGCAGGATGCAAGGTAAGTACACAAAAGTCTATTACTTTCCTATATACTAGCAATGAACAAGTAGAATTTGAAATAAAAAATAAATCACCACTCACATATGACATACTTAGGTATAATTCTAATGAAATATATACAAAAGGTATATGATGAAAATTATAAAATTCTAATGAAAGATATCAAAAAACTAAATAAATTGAGAGATATTCCATATTCATGGACAGAAAGACACAATATTGTCAAGATGTCAGTTCTTCCCAACTTGATATATTGATTCAATGTATTGCCAATCAAAATCCCAGCAAGTTATTTTCTGGATTCCAAAATTTAATGCAGAGGCAAAAAGGTCCTGAATAACCAACTCAATATCGAAGGAGAGGAGCAAAGTCTGATGACACTACCCAATTTCAACTTACTATAAAGTTACAGTAATCAAGACTGTGGAACTGGTGAAAAAATAGACAAATAGATCTATAGAATAGAATAGAATAGAATAGAATAGAATAGAATAGAATAGAATAGAATAGAGAGTTCAGGAATAGAACCACAGAAATATAGTCAACTGATCTTTGACAAAAGATCAAGGGAGATAAAATAGAAAGAAATGGTCTTTTCAACAAATAATGCTGGAATAACTCTGTAATTCACATTAAAAAAAAAAGAACCTAGAAACAGGCTTTACCCCCTTCACAAAAACTAATTCAAATTGAATCATACACCTAAACATAAAGCACAAAACTACAAAACTTCTGCAAGATAATTTAGGAAATAACCTAAATGACCATGGGTTAGGTGATGACTTTTTAAATACAATACCAAAAGCACAATTCATGAAAGAAGTAATTGATATGCTGAAAGAAGTAATTGATACTTGCAAAGAGACACCTGATAAAACACTGTTATCCAAAATATACAAAGAACTTTTAAAACTCTTCAAGAAAAAAAAACTAATTGAAAGATATATAGATATCAAATAAGCATTTTAAAAGACATCCCACATCACCTGTTATTGGGGATTTGTAAATTGAAACAGTAAGATATCCATGCCTATTAGAATGTCCAAATTCAAAACAATGACAGCATTAAATGCTGGTGAGAACTAGAGCAACAGGAACTCTTATTGCTTCCTGGTGAGAAGGCAAAATGGTACAGTAGCCTCTTTGGAAAACGGTTTGAGAATTTCTTAAAAAACTAAATATTTTTTTACCAGATGAACTACAGTCCTTGGTATTTACCCAAATGCACTGAAAACTTATGCTCACACAAAACCTGCACACAGGTATTTATAACAGCTCTATTCATAATTGCCAAACTTAGAAGAAACCAAGAAGTTCTTTAGTAGGTAAATAGATAAGCTGTGGTACATTCAGACAATGGAATATTATTCAGCACTGAAAAAAATTTAAAAGAGCTATCAATCCATGAAAAGACCTAGGAGAAACTTAAATGCATATTGCTAAGTGAAATAAGCCAATCCAAAAAGGTTGTATGATTTCAACTATGCGACGCTCTGGAAAAGGCAAAACTATTAGAGATATTAGAATGGTCCATGGTTGATAAGAGTTGGGAGAAAGAGGGATGAATGGACAGAGTATAGAGGATTTTAAAGCTATTCTTGGGGTGCCTAGGTGGCTCAGTGGGTTAAAGCCTCTGGCTTTGGCTCAGGTCATGATCTCAGGGTCCTGGGATCAAGCCCTGCATCCGGATTTCTGCTCAGCGGGGAGCCTGCTTCCTTCTCTTTCTGCCTGCCTCTCTGCTTCTTGTGATCTCTCTCTCTCTCTGTCAAATAAGTAGATAAAATCTTAAAAAAAAAAAAAAGACACAAAGCTATTCTGTATGATACTCTAGTGGTGGATACTTGGCTTTACACATTTGTCAAAACCAGCAGAATATACAATACCAAGAACAAACTCCAATGCAGACTATGGACTTAGAGTGATAATGATGTGTCATTTTAAGTTCATGGATTGTAACAAAGGTACTCTTGTAGGGGATGTTGATAGTGGGGGGAGATTATGTGTGTGTGTATCACAGGAAGTATACAGGAACTCTCTGTACATTCTGCTCAATTTTCTGTAAACTTCAAGCTGCTCTAAAAACTAAATTTTATTAATTAAAAATAATTGTTGACAAAGATGTAAAGAATTTGCAACCCTCATACATTGCTGGTGGGAATGTAAAATGGTACTCCCTTTATTTTATTTAAGATTTTATTTATTTGAGAAAGTAAGAGAGAGAGCGAGAACTCGAGCAGCAGAGAGGCATAGGGGGAGAGGGAGAAGCAGAATCTCTGCTGGGCAGGGAGCCCAATGCAGGACTTGATCCTAGGACCCTGGCATCATTACCTGAGCCAAAAGCAGATGTTTAACTGATTGAGTCACTCAGGCATCACTGGTACTCACTTTAGAAAACAGTTTGTCAGTTCCTCACAACGTTAAGCATAGAATTACCATATATGATAAGCAGAATAATAGGCCACAAAGATGTCCACATACCAATCCCCATAATTTGTGAATGTTACATTACATGGCAAGAGGAACTTTGCAAATATGATTAAATTACGATTCTTGAGCTGTAAAGATTATTCTGGAACATCAGGGCTGGGGAGGTGTAATCATAAGCATCTTTATAGGGAAAGGAAGAGGCAGGAGAGTCAGTAAAATAGATGTGGAAAAGGAAGCAGGAATCATAGGGTAAAGTTGGAAGACACTACACTTCTGGTTTTGAAGATGTTGGATAGTGGCCATGACCAAGGAGTTCAGGAAGCCTGTAGAAGCTAGAAAAGGCAAAGAAATGATTCTCCTCTAAAGCTTCTAGAAACAGTGCAGCCCCTGCCAACATGTTCTAGACTTCTGACCTCCAGAACTCAAGATAATAAATTTGTACTGTTCTAAGCAACTAAGTCCGTGGTAATTTTTTTACAATGACAATAGGAAACTAATATACTATATGACCCAGAAATTCCACTCTTTGGTATATACTCAAAAGAACTGAAAATATCTGTGCACACAAAAATGTGAATGTTTATAAAAGCATTATTTCTAATAGTCAAAAAGTGCCTATAGCCCAAATGTCCATCAACTGATAAATACATAAACAAATATGACTTTCCACACCATGGAATACTGCTCATCAATAAAAAGTAATAAGACTGATGCATACTAAAACATGAATGAATCTTGGAATCATGCTAACTGAAAGAAACTAGACACAAAAAATTACATATTGTATGATTGCATTTATATGAAATATCCAGAAGAGACAGGTATGTAGAGGCAGAAAGTGAATTAGTGGTTCCCAAGGCCTGGAGGGAGGAAGAGGAAACAGGACATCATAGCAAATAGGTACAGGGTTTCTTTGGGGGATATAGGGTGATAAAAAGTTCCTAAATTAGATAGCAATGGTGACAGTTGCACAACTCCATGCTTGTATTTAAAAACTGAATTGTATACTCAGAATTGTATGAGATGTGAATTATATCTAAATAAAGCTGTTACTTAAAAACTTTAATGCACCTGATACTTAAATTTTTACCCAGATATCATATACTAAGTTAATCTCAAAATACTGACACTTAGATAAGGTAAAACATAGTTTACAAATTGCATTCTCTTTACCAGATTCACATTATGGAACATTATATCTGGGCGGAGAGGGGGAACTATTAAAATTATTGTATTTAAACGGAAACTAAAGAGGTAACATGACTTCTCCAAGGTTACAGAACCAAGAACATGAAAGCCCGGTTGAGAACTGCACAGAGTTCTGCCCTTTGCTTTTCCCTAAACCATCCTTAGAAGCTGAAAATCATTACCACTATTTGAATTAGAGAATTTCCTGAAAGGAGATAAAAAAACAAAATTGGAAGGGCTTCAGGTAACACATAAAGGAAAAACTCAAAAGAAATGGAAAGCTAGATGAAAAATAAGTGTTAAAAAGTACTAAGTAGAATTCCTATAAATTGAGCCAGAATGGATTAATAAGCCAAAAAAGATGGCGGTTTACATGGGCAAATATTGTACAAATGACCCAGACATTAAGGTGATCCAGATTTTCTTCATTTTATAGGATACCCACAAATTTTCAAATGACATTCACTAATGCATTCTGTTCTTTACCAGGCCCTCTACTTTCTTCTCTCTTTCTATTTTCTCTTTCCTTGTCTCTCCAGTTTAAACCTAAATGACAGTCTTCAAATTTCCCATATTTCCTCCTTTTGTGAACAATACAAGACTAAGCTTGTCTTCCTGGACAAATATATTTACTCTCTGACCTGTCTCACTTTCCTAAGTTAGACTCATTCTGTTCACCAACACCCTACATGTTCTACCTTATTCATAGTAACATGCTTTTCAGTCACAGGCCCAAAATTTCCCTCCACTTCTTTACCATGTCATTGTCTCTTGGAAATTGATAGAGCAGGCAGAGAAAAGTAAAAGAAATAAAAGTAGTATGGAATTTTCTAGAAAAACAGCCTGCAATTCCCAGGGAAAGGAGGAATATGAATGTTTGAGAAGATGGATTAAAAGAATGTTGATAGGGGCACCTGGGTGGCTCAGTCCCTTAAGCATCAGGTCATGATCCCATGATTGAGCCCCACATGGGGCTCCCTTCTCAGTGGGGACTCTGCTTCTCCCTCTCACTTTGCCTCTCCCCCTCCCCTGTTTTGTGATCTCTCTCACTCTCTCTTTCTCTCAAATAAATAAATAAAATCTTTAGAAAAAAAGTTGATAAAATCTGACAGTGGACCAGGTGTGGATAAGGTGGGGGGTGATGGTCAAAGATTGGAGACTGAGGAAAATGAAAAAATAAATATTATGGCATAAGAACAAATTATATTTTGATGTATATATTTCCCAAAAGATGACTTTTTAAAAAAGTATCCTCTCAAATAATTTTCCAAGAAAGTTTTCAAAAATGATTTGGGTATAAAAGGCCACCTGGGTGGCTCAGTCAGTTGAGTGTCTGTGATCCCAGGGTCCTGGGATTAAGCCCCATATTGGGGTCCCTGCTCAGCAGGGAGTCTGCTTCTCCCTCTGACCCTCGCCCAGCTCAGGCTCTCTCTCTTATGCTCTCCCTCTCAAATAAATAAATAAAAAGTCTTTTTAAAAAAAGTAATTTGGGTATAAAAGGTTGGAAGATGGCAAAGTAAGGACAAAATGTGACTATTCATGCCAATTAAAGTTACACTGTTTAGTATATAAAAATATTCCCCATTTGCATTCATTTTAACAGATTTTTTGAGGAAATAATTTAAGTCATCTATAATATAATTGGACCTTTAAACTTCAAAACATTTTATCAATCCTCCCTTGTTTTTTCCATGCTATTTCATCTTCATCAACCTAACAATTACACAATTACAATTAAAGTCTTCACCTCTGGAAAATAAAAATCTTCTCAAGTAAATTTAGAAGATAAATTTCCATAAGTGGGGAGCACTAAACATTGTTGAGCACTAAACAATGTTTTGCGTTTTTTTAAGATTTTATTTATTTATCTTAGAGACAGCAAGAGTGCGCGCAGGAGGAGAAGCAAAGGGAGAGGGAGAGAGAATCTGAAGCAGACTCCATGCTGATTGTGGAGGTGGACCCAGTGCTTGATCTCAGCACCCCAAGATCGTAACCTGAGCCAAAATCAAGTGTCAGACACTTAATGACTGAGCCACCCAGGCACTCCACTTTGTTTTGTTTTGTTTTGTTTTTTAAGATTTATTTATTTGAAGGGGAAAACAGCAGAGGGAGAGAGAGAATCCTTGAGCAGACTCCCCATTGAGAGTGGAGCCCCACATGGAGTGCCCAATCCTAGGACCCCAAGATCATGACCTGAGCCTAAATCAAGAGTCAAATGCTCAACTGCTGATCAAACCCAGCATCAGGCTCCACACTCAGCAGGGAGTCCGCTTGAGATTCTCTCTCCACTGCCCCTCTCACCAGCTGCTCACACACTCTCTTTCTTTAAAATAAATAAGTCTAAAAAAAAAAAAAGAAAGAAACACTTGAAATAATGCCTGAATGCCTTCTAACTCCTATTAGAAGAAGAATTTAAAGAGAAGAAGGAGGAGGAGGAGGGGGAAGAAGAAGGAGAGGAAGAGAAAGAAAAAGAGGAAGAAGAAGGAAGAGGAAGAGGAGGAAAGAAAAGGGAAAAAAGGCTTCATACAAACATAGTGAGTACAGTAAAAAATGCTTACCTGATAAGATTAGAAACAGTAATTGATCAGGTAACCAAAAAAATGAGGTTAAAATAAATAATCATATAAAATATGCATATGTACTGTAGAGAATTGAGAAGGCATTCCGGGTTTACAGTGTCCTTGCAAGCCAGCACTTTGCCCCCCCCCCCCCAGTTTGATCCATCACAAAGCTTTTAAAAATTATGGACAAAATATTTTGACAACTTAAAATTCATTCCCAAAGTAGCCAGAAAGTAAGGGACATCTTAAAGGAAAAAATGAAGCAAAAGTATGGCTCCAACTTTGAAGCTAGTGACAGCCTAAAGACATTTGACAATCCCTAGTAATGTCAGTCTTAACACAAATGGTAGGTGAGAAATATGCAGATATGAGCCTTGGGAAGAAGTCAGAAGCCGCATTTTTAGGATGGAGTATGACATAAGAGGCTATCATGAGGAGGAGTAATTGTCATCATTGTCAAGGGGAGTCTGGGGGGTCTAGAGATAAGCCTAAGCCTGCCGGTAGGTATTAGGGTTGAAGGCTTTGTGACCAAACGACACTTGGTGACTTAATTCTTTAAGTCTTAAAGTGTTAAGAATTAACACTTTAATTCTTCCATTTTCAATGATTTTTTTTTTTTCATTTTCAATGATTTCTTAAAGACCTGGGTCATTTGATTCTACCCTAGGTAAATAAAATTGCATGTGCTCTCAATGTTTTGGAATGGTGTTATTACTCTTTTAACTGGCACCTTTTTATTGTAAATCAAAAGCCATCTATATTCGGGTTTGAACAAACCATATTAATTTGTAACTCGGAGATCAGTTCTAGGAGCCAGGCTTACTCCATTTTTTCCCTATATTCTGAGAAGTTCAAACCATTTCATTTATAGTATATTTATTTGTTAATTACCAAAGGAAGAGATGGTAAAGGGGTTTACTTTCTACCTTCTCTCAAAATGGAAGGCTGTTTATATGCATGAGCAATCTGGAGAGTTAAAAAGTGAGTTACAAAAAGGCCAACGCTATAGGCAGGATATTACCCCTCCTTTTTTTGTCATCAGATTACACTGTTATTATCCATGTGGAGATTCTCCTGAACACTTCCACTCTCACTGGCCTCGGGGCTGAAAGAAAAACAGACCACAGTCTCTTGGTTTTGAGCTTTGTGGGCTCACTTCTGCATGCTCTGTAACATAACTGACAGGAGGTAGAAGGCAACTTGCTTCCTTCCTATAGCCAGGTTGCTATGAATCTCTCAGAATTCCTCAGCAAAATCTGTGGGAGCTTTGTACATCAGCTGGATAAACACGGACTCACCAAAGCAAATTCTTTGATCACTATTCCACCCCCATGCAACTTTTGAAGTACAAAATAATTAATCCATTAGGAAGATCCATTCCATTTGCTACTGTTGGCTATGTTGGATACTAATTGATAATAAGATGCTTTGGGGAACTTCATTAAATATTGTTACATAATTTGTTGGCACAGATCATTTCACTGCAATGTGAGGAAAATCAATGAAAATGTCTAGGCCTCAATAAGGAGAGTACTTACTTTGTGGCCAGGAAGGGCTACAATACTTTGTGGCGAGGCAGGTTACAATGTGCTAAAGAGGAATATTTATATAATCCAGGATGTAACTTTTGAAAGGTCCATTTATTTGTTTTATTACTACATGAAGCATACAAGTTAAATATTACTGGCTGTTTGAACCAGTGGGAAACACAACAACAGCTTTGCTTGAGTAAGAAAGATTTATGTACATTGTTACCTCACACTGCCTTCACTGAAGGCTGTAAGGAAATTCTTCCTAATCACGCAGCAAACAGACACATTTCTTGAAAACATTAAATACTGAAAATCATTTTTAAAGGCCTGCTTTTTGGAGAACTCAGTAAAGCCTGAAAAATCTTAACTGATTTATATTTTTTCAGGGTTGTTTGTTTTATTTATTTTACCGAGAATTTGAATGTGTGGTGTGTTGAAAATACTTGAAAAATTTATGCCAATCAGAATTACTGCCGAGAATCAACAGTATTATTCTGTGTGTGTGTGTGTGTGTGTGTGTGTGTGTGTGTGTGTGTGAGAGAGAGAGAGAGAGAGAGAGAGGTAGAGCTACATGCACACATATTAAGGTATTTTAAATTAGCTTATAATTTTTAAATCATAAGTGTTTTTTGAATAACACAAAAGAGTTAAGATCAATAAATTTTAAAAATCCTCAGTTTTATTTTGTGGTAATGAATCTATGTTCTTAGAAATGAAAACAAATCAGGGTGCCTGGGTGGCTCAGTGGGTTAAAGCCTCTGCCTTCGGCTCAGGTCATGATCTCAGGGTCCTGGGATCAAGCCCCGCGTCTGGCTCCTTGCTCAGCAGGGAGCCTGCTTCCCCTCCCCCCTCTGTCTGCCTCCCTGCCTACTTGTGATCTCTCTCTCTCTGTCAAATAAATAAATAAAATCTTAAAAAAAAAAGAAATGAAAACAAATTACTCCAATACTAAATAAGCAATCACAGGGATACATGAAATGAACAGTGCAAAATTTTAGGAGAAACTCTTTTCCTCTTCCTCTTATCCCAAAACACTAATCTCATATTCTGAGAAGTTGCAGAAATTATTACCAATTTTTTTCTTTAGAAGACTGATATAGTGATGACTTTGCTTGAAAAAATGAAAAGAAAAAGAAAACCAGAAGGAAAAAGAAAAAGAAAATACTCAAACCACAGAGATCTGCTCCCCAAAGGAACACTTGATTTTCTTTAGCAGCTTAACATGTTAAAAGATTGATTGGTCAGGAAATCTGACCCATGAATGACCTCAGAAAAGCCAAAAGAACATGAACTAATGCTAGGACTTGGCTACTTCTCTTCTTACATGTCACTGAGACATTGCTACCTTGACATTTTTTTTAAGATTTTATTTCCTTTAATCTGATGGAGAGAGACACAGTGAGAGAGGGAACGCAAGCAGGGGGAGTGGGAGAGGGCGAAGCAGCCTCCCCACACACCAAGCAGGGAACCCAACACAGGGCTTGATCCCAGCACCCTGCGATCACGACCTGAGCTGAAGGCAGACACCCAACGACTAAGCCACCCAGGCACCCTACCTTGACATTTTTGAAGGTAAGTCAAGTAACAACAGCTTTGTATTAACTATTTATCCTTCAAGATATAGTCATAAAATAAAGAGATTTTCAGTTTTTTCATATGAAAAGATTTAACACAGGATTTGTTGTTTTGGTTAATATCCTCCTTTGGAAAAGGGTTCTTTCTCAATCCCTTTGATTGGTTCTCTTGCCACTTACCATTTTATTATCATGATATGCCCATAATTTCTTCAGCCTCTCTTTTTCTTCATTTGCTAGGAAATATGAATGTGGCAGATGTAATAATAATAATGAGAATAATAAAGTCAAGACAAAGATAAAGATGAAGAAGAAGAGTTTATTGAGTTTTCTTATGTGCTAGGCACTCTCCTGGGTGCCTTGCAAATATCTTCATTCATTTAAACTTCACAAGAATTCTGTAAGATAGATTTTACTTTTCTTCACATTTTAGACATGAGAAAACAGAGGAACAGAGATAGTAAGTAAATTGCCCAATGTCATACATAAGCTCCCCATACTGTAGGCTTTCTTTTTTTTTTTTTTTTTAACATTTTATTTATTTATTTGACAGAGAGAGAGAGAGAGATCACAAGTAGGCAGAGAGGCAGGCAGAGGGAGAGGGGGGAGCAGGCTCCCCACTGAGCAGAGAGCCCGATGTGGGGCTAGTATAGGTCCTGGCAAGTTCAAGCATACATATATTTCTGCCAAAGAGTACCATAAAGAATTAAGATCGAGTACACCATGAAGTCCCAAACCAAACAAGCTAACTTGGCATAAGCTTAAAGCTTTACACTCCTTTTTCTTTGCCTGCTGACCTTTCGTGCCAGATCACCTTTCTTAAAATCTTGGACCCAAGATAAGGCCTTCCTTTGTATCAGCTATCAAGATTCCCAATAAAGCCAAGTCCAGTCAATCTCCCTCGGTGTTGGGCCAAACTCATCAAGGTCACTCCATTTGCCTGTTTTGCTTGGCACCTCCTTATATGGTCTCTCCTCCCTTTTATCAATGGCCTTGCCGTCAAATGCAATCTATAAAACAGCAGCAGTAGCAGCAGCGGCAGCAGCAGCATTACCCAGAAGGTTCTTAGACATGCAGACTCCGCAGTCCCACCAGAGATCTACAATTCTTGTACACATCACGTTTAAGAAGCACTACTCCTGGACATTGTCTGTCCTTTGATAAATGGACCTAAATCTCTATTGCAGTGGTTTGCAAATTCTAGTGGGCATTAGAATCCCTTGGACATTAAAACACAAATTTCTGGATCCCACTTACAGAATGTCTGAGTCAGTAGGTCTGGGGTAGAGGGATTAAACATTTCTAACAAGCTCTCAGATGTAGCTGCTGCCCACGTATGAACTACACTGTGAAAACCACTGCTCTAACTCTTTCTGAATTCTCTCCTCTTCTGTATTCAAAACTGCTCTAGAAAGTTGTGGGTTCTTGGGGCACCTGGGTGGCTCAGTGAGTTAAAGCCTCTGCTTTCGGCTCAGGCCATGATCTCAGGGTCCTAGGATCGAGCCCCGCATCAGGCTCTCTGCTCATCAGGGAGCCTGCTTCCCCCTCTCTCTCTGCCTGCCTCTCTGCCTACTTGTGATCTCTCTCTGTCAAATAAATAAATAAAGTCTTTAAAAAGGAAGAAAGGAAGGAAGGAAGGAAGGAAGGAAGGAAGGAAGGAAGGAAGGAAGGAAGGAAGGAAGGAAGGAAGGAAAGGAAGTTGTGAGTTCTGCCTATGTCCCCTTAGAACAATCCCCCTGTGATTCAGACCTGAAATTGTTCTGCAAAGCTATTAACGTCTGAGAAGAAATTTTAGGCTGATGATAGGTGCCATATATAAGGTGGGGAAGTGAGGATGGATGTCTAAGACCCCTGCCCTTATCTAGACCGTTGTTTCTTCTGGTATGGTGGTTTCATAGAATAGTTTTTGTTCCATACTTAATTGAAGTGGTCACAATTACAAACAAGGTGGGGCAAAATATATTTTGAAGAGCCTTTTAAAGGGGTTTCTAAACTAGTAATTATGGAATAAAGGGGAAATTTCAATTAAGAAATCCATGGAATTACTTGAGTCTCATGGAATACAAGGAGAATTTGGGATTGGAAAGAGAGAGTAATGAGAGGATAATACATTATTTGTCTGGGTCTTTACTGAGGAAAAGTTAAGGAAGCTTCTCACTCCCAAATTGTTTTAGAAATTGATATTTTGGAATTTCTAAGTTGTAGAAAACTAAAACTACGGGATATTCTATACCAAACACTAGGAAAATATAAATAATTCACCTGGTTGTCCCTGACATATAAGCCTGAAAAATTTTAAGGTGTACAATTATGGAATATTTCCCAGAATGTTCATGCTTTTATATAAGACAGCTGGTGATTATGCAGTGTGATAATCATTTCTATCTGGGCTCCAGAGGGGATACTGGTAACTACCATTTACCTAAATCTCTTTTCCATTTCATGGAGGTTGTTAGAATTTACAATAAAGCACTGGAGCTTAGAAAACATATATATAGAGAGAGCGAGAGCTTAGAAAACATATATATATATAATATATATATAATGTATGTATTATATACACATACATGTTTATCTTGTAAAAAAGCTAACATGGTTTCTTTAAGAAAACTTGTGCTTATTTGGAATAATATGAGAAAAATGTGAACAGGTAGTTTTACAATCTATTTAGATTTTCAGATTTTGTTTTATATTTAACACTAGTAAAATGCATTGTGTTACCTAGTAGTGAGAGGCATGGTTTTCAGCGGACTTGAATAGGAATTATAGGAAAAAGATTTAAAAAACCTTATCTTTGTAGTCTTCTTTTATAGATGTATAAATAATTGGAGGAAGCAGTCCATAGTCAAATCTCTAAGTCTATAAATGGTGTAGGCTTTTTACTGCAATGAGATTCTGACCTAAAACAGATAAACTACAGAAATCTCTTTTGGCGTGAGAGGGCATAAGAATGGCAAATGAGTCTCTATATAACAAAATCCAGAAAGAAAGTTGCTTATGGAAAGATAATCCAGACTTTACTCATGGAATAGCAAAGTCAGAGACACCAGCAATCCAGATAAAGGACTAGCCAATCATTATAAATGTTTTTCTGAGAACATTGGTTCTCTGGGATATCTCAGGGAGAAAAATTCAAAAGCTTGCTATCCTTCAAAGAAAATCAAAGAATAAAACTTATCTGAGTATTGCACAAAGTCATAAACAAGGACACAGTAGAAATGAAGCCCAATGATGAGAATCTGAGAGCACGAAGGGGCTGGCAAACTGTTTAATTAGATTAGAACCTGAAGATAAAATCTTCCACCTGCAAAAATGAAATACTGGCATGAATGGAACTCTTTGAAATGTGAAATAAGTAAATATATAAGGTAGAGGTGGGGAAAGAGTCATTTTAGACACTGGAGAAATTAATTATTATACCCTGAGAGTTAGAACAAGCTGCAAGAAAATGAAAACATCCTGAAAGTTTTTTGATACCATGGGTTGTGGTCACATAATGACTTTCCTTCTAAGGAAATATGGAGGAAAGTGGCTTTTTATTGGCAGTTCCTCAGTCTTCAGAGTGAGGACAGCCATGAAGGACACCCACAGTTGCCAGGGGCCTTTGTTACCAAAACGGAGGTTGGATATACTGTGCTAGTTATTTTCTTATTGTTCTTAACATTCTGTAAAAGTAGGTCTCTTTCTGATAAATTACAGAAAAAGATTCCTCTTATATGAGCCTCAGTCCTCCACTCCTGTCCTTGGGGTATTTGTGCCTGTCTCCTAGCTGGTTTCTCTCCTATCCTACTGCTTGTCTTTCTTCTCTTGTCTTCCCATTGTGCTTAATTTTCTATTCCAAAGCAGTATATTCTGGGCTTCTTTTTATCACTTTGTCTCTCATTTATACTCTCCATAATTTCTTCCATCTCCAGTGTTCTAGACTTACTGCATCTTCTCTTTCCTCTCATCTTTCTCTCAACCCTCGCTATTTGATGTTTTGGAAATTCTTAACAAAGAAAATTAAGGGGTGGGGAATAGAACTACAGGAAAAGGCAGAGAAAAGGAAGATTTAAGATGAGGAAGGAGCATTGTAAACTTATGCAATATCTATTATTTCTGTAACTTTAGGACTATGGGGACACACAACACAATGGCATTCCCACTCCACACTGTTCGAAGTAAGTAGCCACTGTTTGGTCATCCTTCTTTGCCTTTAGTGGGCTAGAAAGATGTTGAATCAAAGAAGAATATTCCCTGAGATCCGAAAAGTTTATTAAAATAACTCCTCCCTGTTCCAGCTACCTGTCCCTGTAAGATTAGATTTTCTTCTTATATTTGTACTGTATGCAACCAATTCTTCAATAAATGCAGCAAAATATCACGACACATTGAATGCAGAAACATATGAGAATTCAGCTCTTTGTCTATTAAGGACATATACAAAAATATAAAACAGTGCCACTTTCCTCATTTTTTGTTTTGGAAATATTATTTTCATGAAAATATCTTATTTATATTAAAATGTAATATAATTATGACTATTTAAAAATAAACAAAAAATTTTAAGTTCTTGGTTTTAATTTATAACATAGCTATAATATATATATAGCTATAATCCCCCAAAATAAAAGGTTCTTGAAGTCCTTGATAATTTTGAACATGTATAATTTCTTCATAAATTACATTTTGTTATTTTTTTCATACCATTCAATGGAAACAATAGTTGGTTTAGTATAGTTTAAGATATTGAGGCATTTTCTTAACTGAGCAATCTTTTATATTTCTAGAGGTGATCATCAGCTACTGAAAAAACTAATGTAGGGTTTTGAAATAAAGAGTTTGGAGAAGGTCAGCCTTTCTTTCCAAGAATTTTGTGTATTTTATGGTGAAAAGATAAAAGCCCTCTTGGGAAAATCTGTCAAAATCCTGGATAAATGTCTTTAACATGAATGTTTGACTTCACAAGTAACTAAAGGACGCCTCTAGTGCCTCCAAAAGTCGGAGAAATTGAAAACCAGTGTTATAATCAGGCACTCACAATTTGGCAGTCTTCGAGATTTTGCTAGGCTGAGTAATCAAGAGGCTTGGCTTTTAAAGGCCACACGAAGCCCTGGGCACCTGTGAGTTGATAATTTGGAATGAAGATGACTCATAAAACTACGACCCTTGAAGGACATGATCCACAATGGAAGTGTGAACTTCATTAAAATCTCTCCACTTGAAAATGGATATGACAAAGGAACTTTGTATCATCCTTGGCTCTGGGTAAGAAAAAAACACCTCCCTTAAAACACTGTATTCATAGGTCTGCTTTAGGAAGGTTAGGGATTTAAATTCATACAGTTTTCGGGGTCTGGAAAATTAATATAAACTGTGTTTCTCAAAGTGGTAATGTTTCTAAGCCTGGCAGATGCAAACCCAAGACTTTTCTGTAAAGATAAAACATGTCATCATCCTTCCAGGATCCTAATAGAGAAAATCAGTTGAACATGATTTCCTCATTCAAAATTATAAAACATATGAGGAAAACACCCACAATGAGCCAAAGTCAGGAAAAAAAAAGGCAGACATATATTCCTAAAACATTTAGATGAAAGACTGATAGAAATAAGTCAGATAATAATGTTTAAAATTGCCAAAGAGGTAAAATAAGAAATTAAACACATGGGAAGCAAACATTATCCAAAAAGACCAGGCAGTTTGCAATAATAAACAAGTACAAATGTGAGAAATGAAAAATGTAATGGGTGTTAAAAAAAAATGTAGAGGAGAGTATTCCGTTATAAAGCAGATTGAAAAGAAATGAATGAAGCAAAATATATATCTGGAGAAATTAGTCAGAATGTAACACATGAAAAAAAAGAAATAAGAAATGGGAAAGAAAAAAGTAACATGAAACATAAATCTAATAAGACACTGCAAAGGAAGAGAGAAAAAGAATGGAAAAGATATTATTCATAGCAAGATAAATCAAGAAAAAAGGCACAAATAAAAACTATGATACATTAAAAAGAGACAGAACTATACATATAGGAGATTTAATAATATATATTTTATGCCAGGGGCGCCTGGGTGGCTCAGTGGGTTAAGGCCTCTGCCTTCGGCTCGGGTCATGGTCTAGGGGTCCTGGGGTCGAGCCCCGCATTGGGCTCTCCGCTGGGCGAAGAACCTGCTTCTCCCTCTCTCTCTGCCTGCCTCTCTGCCTACTTGTGATCTCTCTCTCTGTCAAATAAATGAATAGAATATTTAAATATATATATATATATTTTATGCCAATATATTGCAAATTTACACAAAATGGGCAAATTGCTAGGAAAAAGCAAATATCTTACCAGAGTTTTCAAGAAAACATAAGATTATAGGAGAATGGGCATAGAACAATGAAAATAATTGAAAGAGGAGTTAAACAATTACAAATAAAACATACTTTTACAGTGGTGTTCTTTGCATAATTATATAAGAGCTAATCTTTATCCTATGTACTCTATTCCATATAATAAAAATAAGGTATACACTATATGTTATCTGACTGGAATTTAAATAAAAAAATTTTTTAAAAGGGAAAATAAATTCCCAATTAATTTTATGAGACTATGATAAACTTGATATCAAAACTAGAAAAAATATAATAAAAAATAAAATTATAACTTAGTGCTTATATAATATAAAAATACTTTAAAAAATTAGCCAATTGATTTCAGAAATTATATATTACTATACCTGCTCACATACACATATTTATATATGTGACAAATTTAGATTTATCCCTGGAATACAAGGCTGTTTTAATAGTAGATAATTCATATACACTATCCATTTAATACTGAATTATTATAGTAATAATTTCAAGAAGAAAAATCAATATCACAATTAGATTCAAGTTCAAACATTTAATAAAATTCAGTACTCCATATGTGATAATAAATTCTTAGCAAACCAGAAATAAAAGATTTCCATAACTTAATATGTAGTATCAAATTTTGCAGCATACATAATATTGATTGGTGAAAACTTAGAATTTTGTTTTCAGTCAAGAATAAGACAAGGACATCTGCCTTCAGTGACAATTTTTACATTATCAGAGATTCTAGCCAACATAATATAAAAATAAAAATAAAGCTAGGGCATACGACTTAAAAAGGAGAAGCTACAATTATTCCCCTTCTCAGACATTATGCATTATACATTTTAAATATGAAAATGTATTTTTAAAAAGTATTTAAATAACAAGAAAGCTTAGCAAAGCTGTTTGATATAAGATTAAGATAAGACTTTAATTACAACTTCCAAATCATAATGTACTTGCTTATATTGGATTAGCCCTTCTGCTTATAACAAATATAAATTCTGGAAATTTAAAAAGGAAAAAAAAAACAACTTTTTCTTGAAGAGAGATAAGAAACAGAGACATTTGCAGCAATCTCTAATTCTGAAAGGAGGGAACTGCTCTGGGCTAAATTGGCATTTTTGTGGCTATTGCCGAAGAGAACTCCCTGATGCTCTCTGCAGCATCTAGAACTAAATCATAGAGCTGATTTTCTTGTTGTTATGGTTAAAGCACCACTCTTTCTAGCTTTCTATAACTTCAGTGGAAGTAGAACTTCCCTAGTCCTACCTAACTCTTAGCAAAGCCTTGCCCAGGCGTGAGCAGGTGATTCTCATGCCAGCTCCCACTTACAACCATATTTCAGGTGTTGGCAGAAAAAGTGCCCATATATATTTTCTTTTTAAAATTATTTTTAGGTGGGGTTCATTCATGTTCATTGTTATCAAGTATTGTATGAATATATCAAATTTTGCTCATTTTGTTTAGTGGACATTTGGATTGTTTCCACTGGCTAATAAAATTAAGGCAGGCAAGAATGCTTTTGAAGAGGTCTCTTAATGTGTTCTATTGAGTGTGAATTTAGATGTGAAATTGCTGGTCTTCAGGAATATGTACATTCAAATTGAGTAGACAATGCTAAATAGTTTTCCAAAGTCCTTATACCAATCCTTTTTCAACCATATATGATGAATCCACAAGTCTCCATTACAGGGTTTTATGATACTTTATAATTCTGGTAAGTATAGAGAAATCACACAGTTCCAATTTTCCCACTGATTATTATGGAGAAGAGCTTTTTCATATGTGCATTGGTCACTTGGTCATTCTAAGTTTTTAAAGTGGCAGTTAACATCTCATCCCCATTTTTCTGTTGGTTTGTCTGTATTTATCTTACTAGCCATTTTACATATTACTAGTCCTATTATAGCATATATCTTCTCCCACCATGTGTCACACTCTTAATGGTATATATTGGTGAACAACATTTTAATATAGTGATACTTATTCATGTTTTTTGTGTCCTGTTTTAAAAATATTCCTCTACATTTAAAGTCCTCAAGAGACTTTCCCCTTCAAGAATGACTTGGCTATTTTTGGCCTTTGGCATCTGTGCACAGATTTAAACTCACCTGGTTAAATTACATTTTAAATATCTCCTGAGGGGTGCCTGGGTGGCTCAGTTGGTTAAATGTCCAACTCTTGATTTCGGCTCAGATCATGATCTCAGGGTCCTGAAATGGAGCCCCACCATGGGCTCCATGCTGGGCTTGGAGTCTACCTGAGATTCTTTCTCCTTCTCCCTCTGCCCCTCTCCCACCTCATGCCTGCACATGCACACATGTGCTCTTGGGCATGCACTCAAAAAAAACAAAAAATCTTCTGATATTTTTATTGGGTGGTTTTAAGAGTTTTTTCCTTTGATTTTAAGGACATTTACTGTGATGACTTTACATGTGATATTCTTTATATTGATCCTATGTTGTGTCTGTTGTGCTTCTTAAATATGTGGCTATAGATTTTTCATCAGTTTTTGCAATTTTTTAACCCATTATCTCTTCAAACATTGATTCTTTCCCAATATTCTCTTGTTTCCTTCTGGAGCATCAGTTGCATGTATGACTTCTCATTATGCTCCACATGTCTCTTTATCTCTTTTTCCATAATTTTCTCTTGGTGCTTCAGTTCACTAGGCCTCCTCTTCTGTGTTAACTAGCTTTAAATTTATGTACTAAGTTCTAAAATTTAAGTATTGTATATTTTCGTTATAAAATTTCCTTTACATATCTTTTGATGGATTTTAATTTTCTGGTAAAATTCTTCTCTTTTCTTTCATTTTTCTGAAATACCTTAATCACAGTTATTTTAAAGCCCCTATCTGAAAATTCCAATATATGTATTTCCTGTGTGTTTATTTCTACTTTTTTATCTGTTGGTTTCTGCTCATTTGAATGTATTTCTCAGTATATGTTTTATTTTTGTACAGTATTTTTACTGAATGAACATATAGTAATTTTATCGGATGCAAGATATTTTATATGAAAATTTCTAGAAATAATTTAAAGAGCTGAATGATGCTATCTTTCTCTATAAAGAATTTGCTTCTATCATTTAAAGAATGTGGGACAGATTACCTTTATACAGTCTAGGTTTATATTGATTTGAATCCAGGCTTTAGTTTGTATATTCTGTTCTATTATTGGTTAGCAATCACTCATAAAATGTACCTCTTCAGTCATCCAATTGGAAACCAAAGTTTCTACCAGACCTCCTTTGCCTTGGAGAACCCGATACTCCAATTTTTTTTCCCCCTCCTGCTCTCCCTAGCTCTATGCAACTGTGTAAAGCTTTGCTTGGTTCTTGCTCTCTTGGTCTCTTTCCACCTGGCCTACCCTCCAGTCTACTTTTATTACACTCATCCTCTTAGAATCTGGAGAGGTACTTATGATTTGACAAATGCTTTGAGGCAAAATTTATACGAGATGCTGGTTTCATTTCAGTGCCTGTCTTCTCTCTCCGATCTCAGCCTCAGTTAGGTTTTCATGAATTTTAAGCTCTTCAAGGCTTCCAACTTTACTGTTTTTGTTTTGTTTTGTTTGAGAATCTTATTGTAGTAATAAGAACTTACACAATTAAGCAAAACTGGGAAATGAAGATTCCAAAGGGAGAAATTAGAGAACAAGAGACAAATCACTAACTAGGTCTCCTGAACCCAGGGGCTTCCAACGACTTGCATGAAAACACAAAGGAGTGTTGGTGGAGAGGCCTATTGAAGGCTGTGGCTTCTGAATCTGCTGGGGAGCTTGGGAACATGACTGGCCAGGGCTGGCTATATGAAGAGGAGCTAAATGTAGTGGGAAAAAGAAAAGGCAAAGTGGAAACCACGGACATCTCTCCATCTCTTTCTCAATGCATGTAATCATGACACCTTTCAAAGCAAAATGGGAGCTGCTTCTAAATCTCATACAAATTTCTCTTTGGCCAACACTACCTGGAACTATAAAAGGAAAAGGATTCTAGGAAACAGGTCTAGCCTAGTCAAGTTGACATAGTATAAAACTGCCAGAGTTAACACAAACAATTTACCCACAAGGAAACAGATAGCAGTAAACATAATAAAAGATACTGAACTTCACATTTACTGAGAAAAATGCAACTTGAAAACACAACGAAATACTCTTTCCCATGCATCCGATTTGATAAAATTAAAATTGTTAATGAAGATCATGTATTCCTGGCAGAATATAAATTGGGTTAGCCACATTAACAAGCATTGGAAAATCACATAAAATTAAAGATGTGCATACCTTCTAACCCAGTGATTTTACTACTAGATGTACACTATTCACATGTGTACACAAACAAAGGAAGCTAACCAAAATGCTCATAGCAGCATTAGTTTAGTAGCAAAAAAAAAAAAAATCATCATCATGATCATCATCAATAAAAAAAAAAAAAAAAGAAAGGAAGGAAGGAAGGAAGAGAGAAAGAAGAGAGAAAATTAAATGTCTTCTAGTGGAACTCTACATAAACATCTATTTATTCATACAACAATAACAGCAAATCATACAGTCGTTAAAATGAAAGAACTCAAACTAAATATATGAGCATGAATGGAACTTAAAAACAATATTGAGGGCGCCTGGGTGGCTCAGTTGGTTAAGCGACTGCCTTCAGCTCAGGTCAGGATCGAGTCCCATGTCGGACTCCCAGCTCTGCGGGAAGTCTGCTTCTCCCTCTGACCTTCTCCCCTCTCATTCTCAGTCTCTCTCTCTCTAATAAATAAATAAAAAATCTTTAAAAAAAAACAATATTGAGAAAGCAAACTGCTAAAGAATATATGGAGTATAATAGCATTTCTAAAAATTTTAAAATATGCAAAATAACACAATATCTATTTATGGAATTCATACATATGTAGTAGAAATATAAAACATTCAGCAGTGTGTTACAAAATTCAAGGGAATGCAATAAGAGACAGTTCACAGGAGGCTTCAATTGTACATGTAATGGTTTATGTCTTATGCTTGGTGTTGGCTGCATGGGTGCTGATTTTATTTTCCCTATGCTTTTCTGCCTCTCCAAATTTATTTCTTAATTACCTAAAAGAGAAACTTTATCTTGCCAAGTATATTTCATCCCACCTGCTCATAAAAGTAGTCAGTTATCCTCATGTACTCGATTGGTCATCATCTTCCACACCTCAATTCTTTTCCCTCGGTATTCAAATATTTGTCTTTCTTTTATGTAAAAGTAATCATAGTTGTTAGATATTTTTTAAGAAATAATTAAGGCGTTAAGGCTCAGGTCTATTTTTTTTAAGTTAGATAATACCATCTCTGTAACTTTTACGTTGTTAAATAAATTTGGTTCCATTTGATATATTTTTCTTTACACAGGCAATACGTTATTTTGGAATTGATTTAAATAAAAAGAAAGGAGAATTTATTCAGAAGGATTTAAAGGATTTATACTTCATATTAAAAATTCGAGGGGTGCCTGGGTGACTCAGTGGGTAAAAGCCTCTGCCTTATGCTCAGGTCATGATCTCAGGGTCCTGGGATGGAGCCCCACATCGGGCTCTCTGCTCAGCGGGGAGCCTGCTTCTCCCTCTCCCTCTGCCTGCCTCTCTGCCTACTTGTGATCTCTCTCTCTGTGTCAAATAAATAAATAAAATCTTTTAAAAAAATCGAGAATATTTGTTCACTGGAATTCTAGGTGGTGGCGAACGACCCGGCAGGGCTGCTCCATCTGATAGAATCCATTGGACAAGGTGGCAGTGATATAAAAGGAGGACTAAACAGAGGGAGTCCAGACTTTAGAAGCTAATAGAATGGAAAGGAAGAAACAAAGGAGTAAGCAAGATGGTAGAATGTTGTGGATTGTGTGAAATGGTCCTCCCTTGGAATGCCTCAAATATTCAGTTAGGTCACTAAATCACAAAATGCTGACTGAGAGTAAAATTTTGAGGAGGATAGTAAAGGAGGGGATATTCACATCAGGGTTTGACATGGCAAAGAACTAGAATAACACACGTGGGCAAGTGCACAGAGGCATAGAGAAATTTGAAAAACCACAGCAAGGCAGCACACAAATTTTAAAGAGAGCTTAGAGCTGCTACGAGACCTCCAGCTAGAAACCAGGCCGTGTTCACTCAGATATCCAATGGCAAGTGGGCAACACTGTTGATATCTCCATTACATTAAAAAATATTTAAAACAAGACCTATTTCCATCCCTTTCAATGAAGCTTGTAAATAAGATTGAAATACAGTTTTTCTTTTTTTTTTTAAAGATTTTATTTATTTATTTGAGAGAGAGAATGAGAGAGAACATGAGAGGGGAGAAGATCAGAGGGAGAAGCAGACTCCTCGCGAAGCTGGGAGCCCGATGCGGGACTCCATCCCCAGACTCCGGGATCATGACCCGAGCTGAAGGCAGTCGCCCAAGCAACAGAGCCACCCAGGCGCCCCTGAAATACAGTTTTTATTTTCGGAGCAACCAAATTCAAATTCAAAGTTGAATGAACTTTGAATTCATTAAAGGAAAGGATACCCAAATGTGGTACATACATGCAATGTGATGCACTTATGTGATAAAATTGAAAGAGCTATCAAAATATGCAAGGCCATGAACGAATCAAATGATATGTTTAATAGCATGTATTCTGTTTATGCCTTAATTGAAAAATGGCAATCTTTGCTTAGAGAAAAATGTGAATTAAAGACAAATTCACATGTCAATTTCATCTTTATATCTAGATATGTACTGAGACTGCCTCAATGCTTTTTGGCAAATAGACATATGTTTTTGCCTCTGTCCTTAAAAAAAATGTAAACAGTAATGCTTGCATGATTCCTAATCAAGGTAACAATCTGTAAATAAAGCATGTAATACTTGAGAAGACTTGGGGCTCCTGGGTGGCTCAGTGGGTTAAAGCCTCTGTCTTCGGCTCAGGTCATGATCTCAGGGTCCTGGGATGGAGCCCCTGCGTTGTGCTCTCTGCTCCTCAGGGAGCCTGCTTCCCCCTTTCTCTGCCTGCCTTCCTGCCTACTTGTGATCTCTCTCTCTGCCAAATAAATGCATAAATCTTAAAAAAAAATGCTTGAGACTTGTTTACTAAACATTTTTTTTTTACTTTTCACACTTATAATATCTCAACAGTAAGCATGTGCATTGATAATCATTTTTACGGAAACAATTTCTTTGCCTTTATATATTCTATCTCTTGTGAACTATTTAGTCAATAAAAACAATTCTACTTTATTTTAAACTTAAAAACTACCTGTATTAGAAAACGAACTATGAGAGAGTTACAGAATAAGTAAAATTTCCTTAATTTTAAATAGCAAGAAAAGTACTATACTAAAAATATGATTTTCTTGTTATTAGGTACCAGCATTTTAGTGATTTTTGTTTTTATACATAATATATGTTCCTTTTTAATTTCTTGCTGGTATGAAAACTGTCCCGAACTGTATTATGCCAGTGGTGGTTTTCAGTGAGAGGATGAGAAAATTGAACCTTAAAATTCTTGGTTTTAATCACTTTTTTACCGAAACAATAGAATGTGTATCTTCTATCAGGAGTTTCATGGAGGATAAAGCCAGAACAAACCTCCTTAATATTAGTGTTCAGTGGAAGGCTCTGGACTCAAGACTTGGATTTAAAACCACCACTTGGGTAAGCTACTTACCTTCTTTGTACCTCAAATCCTTTATCTCTAAGAGAAGAATGTAACCACACTTCTTTCATAGGAGGGTTTGGAGGCCTGAATGAGATGAGATATGTAGCACTCTCAACATAGTGGTGCACATATATTAAAATTGAATAATTGCTAGCTCTTCTTATTCTTAAATGACATAGGCCATCACAGATGATGAAGGTATAAGTATAAATATAAATGCCGATATACAGCTCACTGTTTTAAGGAGGCAACCCAGACCAACAGAAATTGTACTGGACAAGGCTCAGGCTGGCTTACTGACCAGATGTTTTATGACTTGGTGAATTCAGCTTCTCCTCATCTTCTCACTTTCCCCATGTATAAAATGAGAGTTTACATAAGAGAGGATTTTTGTGATTCTAACCCAGTCCTGATAATTGATTCTTTTTTCAGAGTACATCTAGGAAGTAGGAATATATGGACTCACAGATTAAAGTTATTCTCAAAAGAGAAAGACAAAAAACTGAAAAGAGAGTTTCTCTTGCCAAATTCAATGAGCGATAAGAACTCAGCAATAGATTTTTATATAATTGAAAAAGAGTTGTTATGCACTGAATGCTTGTTTTCTCCAAAATCCGATTGTTGGAATCCTAACCACCAACATAATGGTGTTAGGAGGTGGGGGTCTTTGGAAGGTGACGAGGCCATGAGGCAGAGCCATCATGAATAGAATTAGTCCTTCTGTAAGAAGAAACACTAGAGCTTGCTCCCCCTCTCTGTTCTTTATCATAGGAGGCTACAAGGAAGACCACCATTTGCAAACCAGAAAGCAAGACCTAATCAGACACTTGGTCCACTGGCACCTTGAACTGGGACGACCTAGCTTCAAGACTGTGAGAAATAAATGTTAGTTGCTTAAGCCACCTAGTCCACGGTATTCTGTTATAGTAGTCCAAATTCTCCCAAGCCATTCATTTATGTAAGATTAATGAATACCTACTGTGTGCATTGTAGGAGGTGCTAGAAATACAGAAATAATTATTAGCCCTCTGCATAATCAGTGGGACAGTCATTGTGGAAAAACAAAGACTATATCTATGTGATATGGTAATATGGACCATCCACATACTTCTAGAGCAAGTGCTGAGGAAACAGGGCCTCATCTGGAGATGGAGAATTTTATTTCTAGATTATGTATCTTTTATATATTATCTATTTCTCAGTTTTTCTCTTTTGTAAAATAGGGATAATTTTAGCACTTTATAGAACATTATGAGAATTTAATAATATAATATAAGTAAAGAGATTAGTGAGTTCTCAAAAATATTAGGTAGTTTTAGTTTTAAAAAGTTGATGATATATTTGAGTGGTTAAGAGCTTTGCTTTTGGAGCTGAACAGATCCTTTTAGGATATCAGCTTTGCTGTTTCCTATTTCTGTATCCTCAGAATATTCCTTAACCTTTAAATATATCCTCATTTATATGGTGAGAATTATGAGTATTCTTTGCTTCGCTAAGATGCTAAAACTATAAAATTTTATAACATACTTATTAAAATGCAAGTCTGCTTTTAGTGCTTAATAAATGCTAGCCATTTTAAAATAAAGGATTAAAGATACAAAAACATGCTGTCATTTACAACATGTACACATAAGTATCATATTACAGAACATCTTAGATCAGGTATGTAAGAGGTAAAGCCCAAAACAGGGCTTCTTGATCCAGTGGTTTACTGGGGAAGTGCTCTCAGCAGAGCGAAGGGAGGGAAACTGGATAAGATATTGTGTAAAAAACTAATCAAGAATGTAGTCTTAGTTAGACACTAGCTTCAGTCTGATCCCTTGGGAAAATCTGAAAGCACAAGTTGCACAACAGAGTTAATCCCACATCACGGCAAGTGAGCCAACCATTATAGTGCTGTGTCAGTCTGACATTGGTTGACTTCTTGAAGACAGAGGGAGGAAGTAGCCCCCTAAGAAAGAAGTTTCTTACCAGCCAAGAGCGATTCTCTGGAGAAGGGGCAATGGTGAATTATTATTAGACAATAATCCAGTAATAGGGTGATGGGTACAGGTGGGTAAAGGCAACCTCAGTAGGATGCCAGCAGCATGCACTATACTGTAGAAAGTGGAACTATATGTAAAAGATCTAGAGGTACTATTTTTAATGAAATTGATGGTTTAATAGTTCAGCTTTCTGGAAGTTGAGAAAATAGGATTTTAAAGTTTTTCTTGATTTGTAAAAGTAGTATGTTGGATGTCTTCTATTTGGCCCTCTGGGGCCATTCCATATTGTTCTCTGCTTTGAGCTGTTATCTCCTGGAAGCTGAAATGTTGGAACTGCATCAAATATTCTCTTATCTTTGGCTTTTGATTGGCTTTTGATTGAAATCGTGGAAAGAAGAATTATGAGCCAGAAGGACCCCCTCATATGGGGCTTAGGTGTGCCTGCTCTGAAGGTCACAGGACCTTCAAGAAGCCTGTGTATCAGGGTTGGTTTGGTAATTACTCCCTCTCCTTGTCAATTTAAGTGAAAGAGTAGTAAGAATGCTTTGCTGTTACCAGCTTCATGATACAGCATACACCCTGCCTATTCTATTGTAAAACATTTCCTTATTAAACTTTCTTCAAAGTACTCAAATTAAATTTGCTATCGGTCTCCTAAAGTGACCCTGAATAACATAAGAGGTATATCATGTCATGACCAAAATGAATATTTTCTTTAAACTAAATTCTAGACACAATTTACTGCATGAATAAATGCTCGCTTAAAATACATAGAATATGATAGACTGACTATGTGAGCTGTTTTTTTATATGGCCATTTTTCTGGAAACCTTTCATAATACTGAATTAATACTGAATTAAAATTCATCAAAGTTATTACTATAGAAAATTAAAACAATATATCTGAGGGAATTAGCCTGGGATATTAACAGTAACCTTATTACCTTATGCTTGTGTGCAAATGAGCATCAGCCTGAAGATACTGACATTCACAGAAAATCAGAGTCAAATTCTGAGTCAATTAATTTTTCTTCAAAAGTACATAGATTTACCAGAAACTTTCAACCACCCAGTTATTAAAATCTAAAGGAATCCATACAATACCTCTTCTCCCAAAATATTAAACAATACTGACAAAAATTAAAAACCTAAATATGTGGGGAAATATACCATGTTCATAGATTGGAAGGCACAGTATTGTAAAGATTTTGCCAAAACTATTCTAAAAATAGAATGCAATCCTGATTAAAATCCCAGTAGATTTTTTTTTGTAGAAATGTATGTTAAAATGTAAATATCCAAGGCAACCTTGAAGTAGGACAAATTGGAGCAACCTATTCTATTTAATATAAAAATAATTACAGAGCTACAGTAAATAGGGAAGTGCAATATTGATGTAAGGACAGATAAACTAAACGATCAGAATAGAGTTCAGAAACAGACCTAAATATCTGGACACTTGATTTATGTCTAATGTGGCACTGCAGAACAATGGCAAAACACAATCTTTTCAATAAATGGTGTTACATTAATTAGATCTCCGTGTGAAAAAAATCAAGCTTAACTACTGCATCATACAATAAATAAATACAAATCAATTCCAGATGGTTAATAGAACAAAATATGAAATGTAAAAGAAAGAAGTATCTAAAAGATAACACAGAGATTACATTTTAAATGTGAGTTTAGTAAAGATTTCTGAAAACATAAAACGTGCTGATCATAAGAGAAAGGATTGACAAATTGGAGTACGTTAAAATAAGAATATCAAAAAACACCATTAATAGAACAAAAGGCAGGGGTGCCTGGGTGGCTTAGTTGGTTGAGTGTCTGACTCTTGATTTGAGCTCAGGTCATGATTTCAGGGTCATGAAATGAAGCGATGTTGGGTTCTATACAGAGTTCAGAGTCTGCTTGGGATTCTCTCTTCCTCCCTCAACCCCTGGCACTCATTCTCTCTCTCAAGTAAATATATACATAAATAATCTTCTAAAAATATTGAAGTATGAGGAGGGCATGTATTGCATGGAGCACTGTGGTGCATGAACAATTAATCTTGCAACACTGAAAAAATAAAATAAAAGTACTTGGAAAAAAAGGACAAAAAAATCTTCTAAAAATAAAAAAAAATTAAGCAAAAAGGCAAGTTACAGAGGGAAAGAAGATACAACCAACAAAGGGCTGGTATTGAAAATACAGAAAGAAGTTCTAAAAATCAGTAAGAAAAAGGTAATCCTCCACCCCTTTAAGGGTGGCACTTGTTATGATAAGCACTGGCTATTCTATATAAGTGATGAATCACTGAAAAAAAAAAAAAAAGAAACAGACTCTTAAGTGTAGAGAACAAGAGGGACATTGGGTAGGGGTATGGGTTACATAGGTGATGGGGTTTAAGGCGTGCACTTGTGATAAGCACAGGGAAATGTCTAGAAGTGTTGTAATACTTTATTTTACACCTGAAATTAATACTACACTGTATGTTAAATATTTGTAATTTAAATAAACACTTAAAAATAAAAAAAAATTAGGGGTACCTGGGTTGCTCAGTGGGTTAAAGCCTTTGCCTTCAGCTCAGGTCATGATCTCAGGATCCTGGAATCGAGTCCCACACAGGGCTCTCTGCTCAGTGAGGAGCCTGCTTCCCCCCCTCTCTCTGCCTGCTTCTCTGCCTACTTGTGATCTCTCTCTCTGTCAAATAAATAAATAAAATCTTTAAAAATAAAAAAAAAATTAAAAAATTAAAAAGCCAATCAAGTAGAAATATGGCAATAAGGGCACCTGGGTGGCTCAGTCGGTTAAGTGTCTGCCTTTAGCTCAGGTCATGATCCCGGAGTCCTGGGATTGAGCCCCACATCAGGCTCCCTGCTCAGCAGGGAGTCTGCTTCTCTGTCTTGCTCTGCCCCTCCCCCTGCTCATGCTCTTTCTCTCTCTCTCTCTCTCTTTCCATCAAATAAAAGAATAATAAAAAAAAAATATGGCAATAGACTTGCAAAGTGACTCACAGAAAAGAATATCGAAATAGCTAAAAACATATGTAAAGGTATTCAGTATCATAAGGCATCAGGGAATTGGAAAGTAAAAATGTAATTTGGTAAGTATGTAGCAGCATGCCATTGGAATGGTAAAAACAGAAACAAAACAGAGAAAACCAAGTGTTGGTGAAAATATGGAGCAACAGAAAGTGCTATAAATTGCCGGAGAATGGAGTATAAATTGTTACAGCCACTTCAGAAAGCTATTTGCCATTGTGTACTCAAGCTAATCATAAACATATTTCATAATCCTGCAACTTAACTCTTACCTTTTGTACCCAAAAGAAATGCACACATGTGTACCACATGAGAAGTTCAGTAATATTCACCAGCATTATTAATCATAGTTCAAAACTGGAAACAACTAAATGCTCATCAGCAATGAAATACTTAAAGAAGTGTGTGTGTGTATATAAATATATATGTATATATGTGTGTGTATATATATATATATACATATGCATACACATCATAACACTATTCATGAGTGAAAATAAAAGAAAAAGACAATAACAGTTAAGTAAAAGAAAGATACATCATGTTAGCATTGTTCGACTCTATTTGCAAATAGAGTCTATTGCATTGTTCGACTCAAACTGGCAAAAAGTTCTCCATGGTATTATGAGCCTTGAAAGTGGTTACCTTGAGGAGGAACGAAAGGATTAATAATTGGGAGGGGATCCCAGATGGAGAGTGGGTGATTTTAGGTGCTTGATAATGTCATATTTCCTGTGTCTGTTGTGGTCACACAAGTGTGTTTACTTTCCAATAATTCATTCAACTGTATACTTATGACTTTTTCATTTTTATATGTATGTTATGCTTTGATGGCTTTTTAAAAAATCATACAGATTCAAACAGGAATAAAGTTATCATTTAATTGTAATAGTCAATTTTAAAGCTTTTGTGGTAGCAACTTAGACAAGGACTTTCTAGAAAATCTAGTCTTTTTTGACAATGTTCCTTCTTAACAACATGTGTATATATTTATGTGCTGCCCAATATATTATTTATGTGTTACCCAAAATATTCTCTACACTGCTTTAATGGGTCTATTCATAGGTAACAGAAAAGGAAAGGAAATGGATATTTTGGAACACATGTACTACATAAGGAAGAACACTAGGTGCTTTACATGTTTATTTTCTTTCATCTTCAGAATACCCTGCTAGTTATTATTGTTCACATTTTTCAGATTAAGAAGGTGAGACTCAGAAATGTTAAGTAACCTCCCTAGGTCATGGATCCAAAGGATGTATTTCCAGGAACATAACTAGTACAACAACATAGCTGATGATTTCATATCAAATCATTTAGCTCCATAGACTATATACACTATAAGACACGAAACAGTTTGACAGGGAAAGATCAAACTTCACCGTGTGGCTTTAAGGCCAAAAGACCTGAACTTGGGCTATAACTCCATCATTTACTACCTGTGGAAGAGTGGAGCATGATCCTTAAACATTCTGAGCCTTGGTTTCCTTAGTCCTAAACAGAAAGCCAGAGAGGTTGTTGGTGTCCCTCTCACCCAGAGCACCCCCACCAGCTGTGAGTATTGACTGACAATGGCCCTCTTCTCCGAGAATTGCCCCCAGAGTGTTGGTCACACAGGAACTGCCACCTGCCCCAGAGCTCTTGGCTAATGGGGGTCCGAAAGTCCATCTCCCTGCAACATGGGTGTCTCATTCTGTGGTGTGGTTCGGGCTCAGAGGTTTTCAGTGGGATTTGCCTGAAGCTAATGACCAGTTAAGACTTCTCTCTTGCTTAGTTTTTATTTCCTTTCCTTCCTGCTTCTTTTTCCTTAATCTTCTTTCTCCTGAGGACAATTTTTCACGAAATCATTTGAAAAGGATCTGTCTCAGGCTTTGCTCTTAGATAAACGTAGACAAAAATACCTACTCAAATAGTATGAAAAAATAAATATATAGGACATATTCTGTTAACTATACTATTAAAGTTTGATGTTAGTAACGTAGAATTATAAAACAAGTAAAAAAATTATTTTCATTCCTTTTCTGTTGAATATCAAAAACTACCATCTTTCAGGTACCTGGTATACTTGGTTCGCTCTCACATGTTCAAATAAGAAATTAGTGAATGCTTTTATACCTTGGTGATTCAGCTGATCAAAGTGTTGTGGTCTTAGGGTCCCAAGGTGTTCCAGAGTATGAAAAGGAAAAAAATGTGTTCGGTCAGCTTGACTTGATCACAGTGCATTAGTGTGGATGGATACATTTTGGTAATCTAGAGGTATCGTACAGTTTTTGCTCGGGTATCTCCTAAAATAATTTTTAAACGTTATATTTTCAGTTGTAAGGTAAAATGTTATGTCAAAGTTTTAGTAGATGTACATGGTTGAAAGTTCTAGCAAATTGTGTATTGTATTTGTGTGTTAAATGTTTTCCATTAAACCATTAGAGTGGCAAATTTAACTTATTTAGAGGAAAAATATCTGCCAAATTTAACTGGCAATATCAGTTCTTAATTATGAAACCAATAATCTAAATTGGGCTTTCTGTGAGGAGAAAAAATCCAAAACCTGATTTTGTTTTTCAGTCACAATAAATGTGTAAACATGCATCCCCACTATCATCGAACTTCTGAATGTGAAGACATAAGTAATACGTGGTTTGGGGGAGATAGATAAGGTGACAGGAACTTACCCATGAGTATCTCACTTAGATAAGACAGAACACTTTCCTCCGATATTTTCTCTCATGGCTTTCTAGCTTTACCATGTGATGATCCCTCAGCATCACTTCTCAAATTGTTTCTTTGTTTGGCACCCAAGAGGTTTCACACCTTAGGATAACTACCATACTGATTTCAGATGAAGAAGCAGGGCATGAGAGTCTGTGAAGAGAGGTGTGGCAAAGGAGAAGGGGCAGATTCCAGCAGTTCACTTAACTTTAAGGAAAAATTAAGTATGAACTTTGAGGATCTGGAAAATGATGCTCTAGAAAGTGTTCCCCCCGGTAAGTTCTGGAAAGCCTTTTTATATCCCTGGGTTATGCATTTTGCCACCTTGGCCTCTGGACCGCCCCACGCTCATCCAGATGCCTGGAGATAAGGGATGCCCTCTGGTCTCTACTTAGAATTTCTCCCAGGAAGAGTCCATAGCTCAGAAAAGTTGTTACTATTAATTTCCCCTTCTTATTTATTACTCTTTTGTTGCATATAATAAATTTCAACCCAACTTCCACACAAAATGGGAATGAATGCTATGAATATATTGGGGTCTTCGGGACCCCAAGAACCATCATGCATCTGGGCCTCAGGAACATGGTGGAGTCAGGGAAGGGAATATGAGCAGTCTTTCCACTGTTTTTCAGCTCTGCTCTTCTGTGTATGCCTAACATGTATTTCTTTCTCTCTTTCTGTAGAAATAGTTTTTTCTGCTTTCCTGATCTTATAGGATAGTATGATATAGCTGCTGAAATTGCCTTTGTATAAATACCACCTGTGTTCTAGAGAAAGACTGAATCCAAAATTCTGCAAATAAAGGAATCTGATGGGGAAAGACGGCATCATGTACCCAATCTTTATCCATAGAACTATGGCCCCAAAATTCCTGTAGAAGATGGGGATGAGGCAGGTTTGAGATGTGGCTTCTAAACAGATAAAACAACCAGCATACATCAAATGCTTCCCAAGGCTGGGCAGAGGACCTAGCCACAAATACCTAGGACAAGTTTCAGTTCTCAGCTTGAGTCAATTGTGTTTCCTGTCTTAGGAATATTTGCCCACTAATCTCTTCATAAAGGGGCTACATTCTATGTTCTGAGACTTAAGAATTTCGTACAAGAGAAAGGACATTATTTGGGGATTAGAAATGGAGCAGGAGTGAGACCATCTGCCCGTGAAATCATATCACACTTATTCCTAGGATGCTAAGTCCATTGTGGAAGTGGGAAAAGGAGACTAATTTGAAAAGATGTAAGAAGAGGTAGAATTTTTTTTTTAACTGCATACCTTCAAAGAAGTGATATGATTGTTTTCCTATACCATCCCTCTATCCATGTGGTTTATGATCCTGACCAGCAGATTCTCCTTATCCACCCACATCCTCTCCAAACCTTTTCCATTTCCATGTGTAACAGCTCCCTGCATGCTTTCACCTGTGTCCCAGCACTGTCATCAGACTTCCCCAGCACCTTCCCTGAATGTGAAGAGAACCAGGATTGCCTCAGAATTTGCATCTCCACCACTGACTTGTGTGGGTAAATACACTTAGCTCCCTGGTACCTGATGGAAACCGCTTGGAGGTGTGACTTACGAGTCTGCAGAGGTCCCCTGCAGAAGTTATCGAAGTTACCGTCCCTGGGTTTTGGTTTGACATCTCACCCTTGTCTTGTTTCTTTCCCTTACCTGTCATTTGCCCTACTTTCCTTTACTTTTTTTCTTGGGACACTCTTCAATAAATCATTTTTATATGAATTTTCAACTCAGGGTCTACATCTGGGTACCCCAGCCTTAGGTAACTGATGAGCCATTAGAATTACCTGGAAATTTGGTATATTTGGGAGATAATGATATTGATAATGATAATAATATGTAGAATAACTGCTGAACTTGAATCAGAAAAAAAAATTACTACTGTGAGTATAAGTAAGGGTTTGACACAGAACCTGAAATTATATATGTATATATCATACATATATATCAAATTATACACACACACGTGCACACACGCACGCACACACACACATATATATAACTCTATGTGTTACGTGCATATAAAGAGATTTAAGGAATTGGCTCACACACTCATAGGCTGGTGAGTCCGAAATCCATAGGACAGACTGGCTGGCTGGAAACTCAGGCAAGAGCCAACGTTACTCTTGAAGCAGAATTCCTTCTCTAGGAGACCTCAGTATTTGCTCTTAAGGCCTTCTACTGATAGGCCTACCCATATTATCAAGGGTTATCTCCTTATGTCAAGTCAATTGTAGATGCAGATCATGTCTACAAAATAGCTTCACAGCAACATGTAGACTAGGGTTTAGTTAAATAATTGGGTATTACGGCCTAAGCAGGTTGACACAAAGGACTACCTATCACACTGTAGGACTAACAAAATAAGAAGGGAAAAAACAATTTTTTCCCTGTATCAAAACAGTACCAAAACACAACATTCACAAAAACTGCTTAGCATTTATGCAGTATAATGAATTTGCATATTATTAAACTGGTCATATTAACTTTTTACAAAAGACAGTGACTCATAAACTACTCTATGTATGTCTATGTATAGATATATTCATATTTCCAGGTAATCTGCTCACATCTTTGAAAATCAGAAAAGAACTCAGTGCTTCTAGGTGTGCCTAAAACACATTAGGAAGGCATTCTTTTGGGGCACCTGGGGGGCTCAGTGGGTCACACGGCTGCCTTTGGCTCAGGTTGTGATCCCCAGGTCCTAGGATCGAGCCCCTCATTAGGCTTTCTGCTCAGTGGAGAATCTGCTTCTCCGTCTCCCTCTGCCTGCTGCTCTGCCTAGTTGTAATCTCTCTGTGTCAAATAAATAAAATCTTAAAATAAAAAAGAAGGCATTCTTTTTCAAGTCCAGCTTGTATTATATTAGTAACTGTCCATTTTTGTCCAACGCTGCCCATCTACAGAGGCACCAGAGTGCAGAGCATGAGGGAGGAACTAAGCCTTGGCCTAGGAGGGAGCTGGGGAGGTTACACGAAGTGGTACTGATACCAGGACTCCGCTGTGGGACTGCAGGCCCAGGAAAGATGTAGTAATATCAAAACCAGTCCAAGTGGAGTGTATCCCATTCAGTCCCACGCAACAGGGACAGAAGGAGAGGTTCAATAAGAGAAGCAGATCAGGATGCATAGTCATTCGGGAGTATCTTGGCGTGTAAGACAGCAATACGACACATGCCTTCATCACTGGGTGACAAACAGTAGCCTGGAGGTCCCACAGGGTTAGATGGGACCTCTATTTAGAAAAGCCGATTGGCATCACCACTGTTTATAAATATTTGATCTCCCTCTAATATTGGATATGTGGGAAGATCACATACCTCCGTCCCTCTCGAAATTAGGTGTGGCCAAAGGAGGAGCTCAGGCCAATGAAATGTGAGTGTAGTCATGCGTGAGTGTTATTTCCAGGCCAAAGCTCTTGATTGCTGGAGGCCATCTCTCCAGGGCTCTCCTCCCGCTGGGTTACTGTGAGAGCTGTGAGAGCGCACGCAGATAGGGTGCCCTCTGAAGACTGAAGCAAGCTGGAATGCTGAGTCAGCACCTGGAGGACGGCTGCCCTGAGGGGTGGCTCAGACCTGCAGATGACTTCAAACTTTGTTAAGCTACTGAGATTTTTCCATTTGTACTACAGCATACCCTGTCACCTGCCGGATAATGACATGAAAACAGGCATAGAGAATATTCAGTGAAATAGGTCCAAATCTTACCAAGACTCTCTAATCAGTCCCTACTCACCCTTTCGCATCTACTGTTTTGCTCTGTTTATTTTTGGCACTGGATATGCTAGAGAAACAACAGGAATGGACAAGGATGGGAACATTTTATAGTCATTTTTTGAGTGAGGGAGAGGATTTCTGTAAACACCAGAATCAGAAGGTGTTAACTGTTGAAAACTTAGCTGTTCTTTCTATCTTCTGTATGGTTCAGTGATGGGTCTTTGGATTGTAAGGAACTTAACTCTCAAACTAGTTCTAGAAAACAGGGTTTTTTTATAAGAACAATGAGGGATCTCATAAATCCAGAAAAAAATTTTAAACAACCAGACCTCAGGAAGGACAAAAAAGAAAACAGATTTAGGATAGTCTGTCTCACCCCCTCCCCCTCCCCCCACCCCCAATCCTCTTCTCTCTTCACCGTTGCTGAATCTGACCTATGGCCCAAATGGCTTCATGTGTTTATTCACCTGGCACATGAGCCATTTGCTGGTGGCCATCTCAGTCCCAGCCAGTAAGATCTTTCATTCAAACAGCCACCACCAACTTTCTTCTGAATGTTTAAGTCTAGCTCTTCCCAGAAGGTATCTGATTAGCTTAGCTCACATTTGCCAGTTACATGAGGGAAGTTAAAGGTCACCGGACCTTAGGTATCTTTTAGTTAGATGTTCAACCGCCCTCGTCCAATCTTCTGTGATAGCAGCAGGTGAACCCGTGTCCTGATGCTCACTCAGCAAGTTCTATGGCTGGGGCATTTTTAAAGATGGGTATGGGTGAAACAGGTACCCTAAAGCTTATCTAACCCAATTTTCCTGACTGTCTAGATTTCTTTGGGTTGGACATCAGGGACACCCTGAAAGAGAAAAAAAAAAAGCCTCTTTTGAGGGACTGTTTCTAAACAACCATTACCCACACCCTGCTCACTTCCTCCCTGAAAATTGCTAATGTCTGGCCTAACTTATCACCAGGGAATAGTTTAGATGCTGCAAACAATAGAACTCTTTGTGTATTTGCAGAAAGAGGAGCTGTGAGTAATACTGTGCCCTCCCCTGGATTTACACACATAATTATTCTTACAGTGGGGACATGTGAGAGACACGCCTCATGCTAAAACTAAACTCCTGGATTCCCATTCCATTTCTCATCTTCAAGGCCTGAGTCAACTCTTTTTACTCTATGAAAGTTGATTTTGTAACTTAAAAAAATCTAAATGTGAATTTTCCCCCTACAAATGCTTTGAAATGCTTACTTCTTCTTCTCCCCAGTTTTAATGAGATATAATTGACATAGAACATTGTATAAATTTAAGGTGTACAACATGATTTGGTGTATGCATATATTGCCAGATGATTACCATGGTAAAATTAATTAACATCCATCATCTCACATAGTTACAATTTTTTCTTTATAATTAGAACTTTTAGGACATCCCTCTTAGTAACTTTCAAATATTCAATATGGTATTGTTAACTATAGTCACGATGCTGTACATTACAACCCCAGAGCGCCGGAAGTTTGTACCTTTGACCCCCTTCATCTCATTCCCCCATGCCCCACCCCACTGAAATGCTTATTTCAACTTTTGAGAAAAGCAGAAAAACTAACCTGACATAGCATTGCAAGTGAATATTCATTCTTTCAACAAACATTTATTAAGCACCTAGTATGTGCCAGGCACTGGAAATTCAAAAGGGAGTAAGGTCCCTGCTCTCAAAGATCATATTGTCTAACTGCAGAAAGACCAAAGATGAGCAAACAAATCACACGCATAGCACACTCACACACGTAAAGTCAAGTAATTACAGACACGAGAAAGGAGCTACATCAGTATGGAGAGGCAGAGAGTGATGAGTTCGTACTTCAGGTAGGTGTAAAGACTGCCCAGCTACATTAACCAGTGAACTCCCCTTTTTTCAAAATCAATAGTCTGTTCTCAGTTGTCCTTTTACTAAACCCATCAGCATTGTTGACACAATTCATTGCATTTGCTTGACTTCACCGACACCCTCCTTCTCCCCCAGAAATTGCTCCCCACCATTGGCTTTGCTGGTCCCTCCTCTTCTTCCCACCCCTTACCTGAAATAAAGTACTGTGAAGATGCCATGACCTGCAGATTTATACATCACCAGCCTGGCTCTCTCCTCTCCGTAGACTCATATATCCACATGTCTTTTCCACCCCCGAGTATAATATGCATCTCAAGGTTAATATATTGAAATCTAGTTTTAGAACTTGTCCACAAAATATGCTCTCCATTTCCAATGTTACTTTCCTCAGTAAATAGTTACTCCACCTTGCATTAGCTCAGACCCCAAACCTTGCAATTCTTGACTCTTTTTTATTTTCCTACATCTTCTATCCAATCCAACAGCAAATCTGTTAACCCTACTTTTCAAAGATGTTTGGAATTGGATACTTCTCACCACTTACTTCTTAAACTCTATATCCAAACCACTTTATTTCTACTTGGATTCGGACAACAGTCTCTTATGTGCTGTTGCCGTTTCCACCCCTGCTCCCTTCCTGCAGCTACATCCAGTATCAATACTTACAAAAGAGTGACAGTTTTCTTTACGCAAAAATCCTATCATTCATTTACCACTTTCCTAACAAAAATGTTTCATTTCACCAGAATGACATTTAGAATTTTTTCTGTGGTCTGTAAGGTCCTATATGATCTAACCCTACATCATCTTTCTGCTCTCATCTTATACTACTTTCTCTAGTTTACAGTTGCTCTAGCTACACTGGCCTCCTTTCACACTTCTTTAAAAATGTCAGACTCTTACTTCAGGGTCTTTGCATATGCTATTCTCTTATTCGGATTTTTTTTTTCTCCAGAGAGCTGCATAAATATTGCCAGCAGTTCATTTGAGTCTTTACTGAAATATCACCTCTCAGGGAGGTCTCCCCTCACTAATCTGCCTGCAGCAGTGAGTAGCAACCCCCATCACACTGTCCAGTGCCCTTACATTATTTTTATGTTTATCACTTAGGTCACCTAATATATTGTCTGTAATTTTTTTTTAAGATTTTTTTTTAAGATTTTATTTATTTATCGGACGGAGCAAACAAGCACAAGCAGGGGGAGCAACAGGCAGAGGGAGAGGGAGAAGCAGGCTCCTCGCCGAGCAGGGAACCCAATGCAGGGCTCTATCCTAGGACCCTGGGATCATGACCTCAGCCGAAGGCAGATACTCAACCAACTGAGCCACCCAGGTGCCCCGAGTGTGCAATTGTTTATAATTGTTCCTTTTTTTTTTTTATCATTTATCTCTCTCTGTTAAAATGTAAGGTTTATGAGGGGAGAAACTGTTTTTCATACTATATTCCTAGTGCTTGATATGTGTAATAAGTGTTCAGTAAATGTCTATTGAATATATGCTTTCCAATGACTATAAATGCTAATAGAGTAAAACCTCACTGACAAGAAAAAAATGGAGAGATCGCTAGTGTGAGTACAAGATTCTTTTTACTTTTAAAGAGTATTTATTTATTTATTTATTTGAGAGAGAGACAGAGTAGAGTGTGTGAGAACATGAGTTGTGGGGTAGGGGCAGAAGTCTCCCTGCTGAGTTGGGAGCCCAATGTGGGGTTCAATTCCAGGACCCTGAGATCAAGATTCTTTTTTCATAATAGACTATTTCCTTGCAAATTCATGAATTTTCAATCAATAATGGGCAGAATTTAGTCCCAGTAAAGTTAAATTTCTTTACTAGTTTTGATGAGTGAAACTCATTTCTAATACTATATTGATTTTGTATATGCAAATGTACTTTTAAAGGGCTTGATGAACTTTCTCCTAAATTGATTTATCAAATCTCCTACAATTTGGTAGTACCTTTAGTTTGATTACTAAGCCTTTTGGAGTTGTTGTTGACATTGTTCTCAAAGCACTTCAAATATCAACTTCAGCTCATTTCAGGTCAAATATTCTGAAATTCTGAGTTTACAAAAGCCAGAATACATAAAATTTTATGGCATAAATATTTCTTGGATTGTCAGTATAATGGCACACATATATCTATTTTAAATGTAAACGTTTATGACTTGGCACCATTAACCTATTCATAATTTTAATATTAATCATAAAATTGGAATTTAAACTATCTAGGAGAAAGGGTTAAGAAGACTTCTTACCAGTGAGTGTATATACATACATAAATAAATATATATATATATCTTACATATATATATGGAGATATATATGTATATATATACACACATTTACGTATGTATATTAGTAATATTAAAATATTCCTGAGAGCAGATACTGTGGTATTAAGCCCAAGGCTTCACATATTGGATGCCAATACTTTTTTAAATACTTTTTTTTAATAATTTTATTTATTTATTTGACAGAGAGAGATCACAAGCAGGCAGAGAGGCAGGCAGAGAGAGAGGGAAGCAGACTCCCTGCTGAGCAGGGAGCCCGATGCAGGGCTCGATCTCAGGACCCTGAGATCATGACCTGAGCTGAAGGCAGAGGCTTTAACCCGCTGAGCCACCCAGGCACCCCCAAATACTTTTTTAAATCAACAAAATTTGTTGAGCACATACTCTGTGCTCAGAACTGGGGTAAGAGATGAAGATACAAATATAAATAAAACAAATATGAATGTATGTTTATTAAATCTGTGTGAATATAATCACCTGAAGTCTTGTGAAAATTTATGTAAAATATATCCACTCCATATTAAACTTAGCATATAATTCCATCAGTTATAGTTTGGTCCCTAATAGAAAAAAATTAATTTATTCCCGAATACATTTGGCATAAGCTTTTTTATGTTCTTGGAGAAATAACTTCTCTGAAATGAGTAAAATCGCCTTGTGAAAAATATAACTTTCAACAAAATTTCAAGAGCAATCCAAAAGATAAAAAATAAAAGCCTAAAAGCCCTTTTAGTTTAAACCCTGAATAAAATCCATGTTGGATCATATATTTTGTAGAGTCTCTGCTGTGAAGAGGGTAGAAGTTCACATGTTAGAAGTGAGTGTCAGAGGAATTAGCTTTACAATAATAAATCAAATTCTCACACACATTCATGGCCCCACCAGGACTGGCTGTCTACTCGGCAAGGTCTTTAGTGCTGTGCTCCACCAATGCAGGTGAGAACAGGTCAGACATATTGCTGTCGACCATCAGCTACTCAGAACGAAGTGTATGCATGCCTCAGAAGAGCCCAAACCAGAAGTTATCAGGCAACTCTTAATGTCAAATGATAGAACGTTCATCCAAGAACAGAAAGTCCACATTTTCAAAAGCAGGTTATTCTCAAAACAGGATATAAAATACATCTCTATTTCTTTTCTGAGGAACAAAAATGCCTCTTGATCTAGTAGAGCACTTGATAGCAAACTAAAATATTTCTCATTTACTCTGATTTCCACCAATGGAAGTGAGCTGTGACATGGAACACTTGAATGCATTGATTATTCCAAATCTTCAATATTTTTTTGCACACATTCTTGTCTTCATAATTACTTTAGATGAAATGAATAGAATTAGTTTGAATTCTCCAATAGTAAGAGGAAGTTGCACCTTACACCTAAATGTTTACAAATATGTGTACAATTCTTATATTACAAGACTTTGAGATTCTTGAATGAAGGGACCAAATCTTTGAATTCTTTATACATTTTTGCGTCATCTACCAGAGTACCTTGCACAGAACAGGTGTTCAAAACACAACTGGTAAATGAATAATTCATTTACAAAAAATACAATTTTGATGCTTGTGTATTAAAAGAAATAATATTTTTGGTATTCTGGTCATGCTGTTAAATAACAGATACATGATAATTCTGGATTTTACTTTTTGAGCTAACATAATGCATAACTCTTGTGTATTAATTTGGGATTACTAACTACCCTAACAAACATATTCCCAAATTTCAATGGAGCAACACAGTAAAAATCCATTTCTTCTTTTGTAAAGTCTAAAGCAGATTTTCCTTGTAGGTGGGCAGCATTCCTAGGTATTCCTGTGGTAACCTAGGCATTCAACTCCTTCCACTTAGGGTTATGCTTTCCCCTGTGCCCTGGAAGCCTCTGCATTCTGCTAAAGGATGGGAGCTCATTGGCTGAAGAATGTGTAACTGCTGCATAACTGCCTCGGCCTGAAACTGATCAAACACTTCAGCCCAGAATCCATTGGCCAGAACTAGTCGCATGCACCGGCTCAGAGGCAAGGGAATGGAATCCCTAGCTGGGCAGATGCTTTCCAGAAGTATGCCAAGGAAAGGGAAATACGGTTTTTTTTTTTTATCAGATTTTTTTTTTATCAGTTGTTTTCCACCCCATTGGGCTACCCCCCCCTTTCTCCTTTCTTTTTCTTCATAAGCAAGGGACATTGTTGAAATAACTTCGTGAAAATGTAAACTCCAAGTGTAAGGTAATTTTATATAAGCAATAATATAATAAAGGACTACTTGGACAGTCTTATAGGATTTTAAAAAATGACAGCAGATTGTAGGACATCGGAAAAAATATCTTAATATGAAAGATGATGTGGCTATACCAGTATGCCAGGTATGCAGATAACTAGTCCCTAGTTAATTTCTGTTGTGTAGTTTTCCTTTGAGGAGGGTCCAGTTTTGTCCAAGAAGATGTGTCTGTGTTGCAACAGTATGGGACCATACACATGTATTAAAGATGACTGATAATAAGATGTGTTGTAAAGTGATTATGATTCATAACTTTTTTTTTCCCACACATACCTCAGCTAGGAGGTGTCCCAAACTTGTAGCGGACTGAAGGGTGTGCCTCAAAGGTGTGCCTTTATTTCCTATCTGTATCATAAAACTTTTCTATGGTGCTGACATTTTAAGCCTTCTGATCTTGGTTCAAAGGTGTTCTTCCTAAACCTGAAAACTGTGTCCAAATAACGGTGGGAAATGCACCTCTATTTGCAACTTGTGGGGTAAAACTTTGTGGCCTTGGAAGTGAGCATCACTGATTTCCTGGTCTTTCCTCAGGCAGGCTCTCTTCTTCACCCATGGGCTTGGCATCCCTGCCTTAATCTGTGCCATCTGGCTAGGAACCAACTTCCCAAATCTGCCTTAGCAACTAGAGCTGCTGGTGCTCAGGAGACTGTTTTCAACAACCACTTCCTGAGGCCATACAGTGTGGCCTCTCAGACCTCATATTTTTATGACACTTTTACTAGACTCTAGGCTTTATTGAGGGCAAGGACTATTTTCAAATAACTGCCCCTCCAACACCCTACACACACACACACACACACCCCACACACAAATTACCTCCCACAGTGTCTGGCATGTAAAAGGAACACAATACATATTTATTGAATGCATTGTCTGCCTAATTACTACATACTATCCTGGGGTTGTGAATTGGGCAGCAGAATCTTGGAGCTGGTGGCAGCCTCCCTGAATATGTGGGACACACCCTACATGGTCTCCTTTTGCTAGAAGACCTCCACAGAAGCTCCCTGCCTTTTACTGTGAGCTCCTGTTCCTTGCAGCCTGTACTGATCAAGCTATACTCAAGCACCATCAGTCAAGTTCTCAAACTTATTTTTATGAGTTTGGAACTCTAAACTAATCCCTGTCCTGGTTTCCTCTCCTAGCTCCCCTAAATCTTTTATTAGGCCTTTTCCTGGGCTCATTGTCCAATTCAGGAAATAGGAAAAAACCTGATATTGAAGGAATTAAGAAATGTAACAAGAAGGATGGAGGTGAGGAATTTATTCAGCTCTTTGTTATTCACAAAGAAGCAAGCTCTAATCTCCTTGCCCAGTTGGTCAGAGAGAGGAGTAGTGAGCGGAGGTGACCTTTGGGCAGAGGGAGATGGGCTCTTCATTCTGTGGCGCTGGCAGGCAGGTTAGAAAGGAGCTGTCGGGCCATTGTCACTCTCGGTCCTCCCGCGCCTAGCATTCTCTACTTTATTTTCCTTCTAACCGAAGGGACCAGAGTGGGGATCCGCCTTGGGCTTCAGGGCCCTGCACACACACACCCGGAGCACCAAGTGGACGTCGGATGATTGGAAGAAGCCGGGAGGGGAGGTGTGGTGCTACCCGTCCCGACCACTGGCTGCGTGAGCGTGTGAACAGGGAAAAGGCGACCCTCTCCGGTGTGTCTCCTGACCCCTCATTTCTCCCTGGAGATCGGCAGGGCAGCCCTGGGTGACTCAGAGTTGTCGGAGGTCGCTTGGACTCCCGTCCCCAATCTCCTTGACGAGCCCGGCCGGCACACTCCGCCACGTCCCTGACTCGCGACGCTCAGAAGCGGCCCCCTCCTCAGGTGTGTATGCACGGGTGGGAAACACATAACCACCACACCGCCCACAAAAAAGCCCAGTAACAAAAACCGCCGTACACCCATCACAGGCGGAGCCCGACTCCCCAAGGTAAGTTGTTTATTCGTCGCCGTTTTGGCGATCCTCCCTGGACAGCTGCGGCAGCGACAGCGACAGCAGCTGTGCCGCGGGCCCCGGAGCTCCCCGAGCTCTTCCTTCCTCCGCCCTCTCTTGGTGCTTCTCACCCCCACCCCTTCCCCCCTCTCCCCGCCTCCTCCCTCCTTGCCCTCTTCAGGGCCACGCACACACCCGGAGACACCCTCCGCACTTGGCTACTCACACTGCGGCTTAACCCAGCCGACAAGGCACAGTTGCCAGAGCGGCGCGGGGGAGTGTGCGGGGTCCCGGGGCGGATGCCAAATGGGGCTGCTGGTGGCAGGGTACAGCCCCTCTCCTCCTAGCCGCGACCCCCTGCCCATTCTCTTTCGCTAATCCCGGCCTGCCAGCAACAGTGACACCTGAGCGGGGACTGGGCGGCGGAGGCAGCAGGCCCGCTGGACTGGCAGCTGGGAGAAAACAGCGGGGGGCGGGGACGGCGAGGAGGAGCGGGAGGCGGGACGAGCGGGGAGGCCGCTACCTAGCAGTGAGTGACGTTCATGTCAGCCAATGGGAGCCCAGACTTCGACGCCGGGGCGGGGAGCGAGGGGCTGGCTCCGCAGGGAGGTGGAGGCTGCCGGGGCGCTGGAGGCGGGGGCCGCGAGGAGGAAGGGGAGGAGGCGGAGGCGGGCGCGGTGGCGGAGGCGGCGGCGGCGGTGGCGGTGGCGGCGGCGGCGGCGGAGGAGGGTAGGTTGCGCCCGGGACTGTGTCTGCCGAGCTCCGCGGCTGTGCCTGTGTAAGTGAAGGAGCGGCGCGGGGAGGCAGAAAGGAGCGCGGGCAAGCGCAGCGGCGGGACGTCTCCGGCGGCCGCGGACGAGCGGCGGCGCTTGGTGTGGGGAAGCAGAGGCGGCAACAGCGGCAGCAGCAGCAGCAGCGGCGGTCGCCTCTCCGCCGCCGGGGACGCCGAGGCACGGCTGGTGGCACTGACATCGGCGGCCCTGCCTCTTCTCTCTCGCCCCCGGCCCGCCCCATGTGATCGGTCTTAATCCCGGCAGAGTGCGCGCGTGGGGCTCCATTCCGCGGTGCCCGGTCTCCTTGCCAGGGTGGGTGCTCCTGTGTGCGCTTCTCCTCCCCATCCCCCTTCCCCCAAGAATAAAAGAAGAACCAAGAGGCGTGCTTAGAAAATAAATAAATAACCACCACACACGCGCAGCCCGGAGCGGACTCGGAGGGGCTGGCGGCGGCGGAGGAGGAGTGAAGGCGGCGGCGAAGGAGGAGGAGGAGGAGGTGGAGGAGGAGGAGGTGGAGGAGGAGGAGGAGGAGGAGGAGGAGGAGGAGGAGGAGGAGGGACGCGCGAGAAGGCAGTAACTTTAAAGCCAGCTCAGAGCCCAGACCTCCAGCCGAGCGGTTTGCAGCGCGGCGGCGGCGGCATTGAGTGTCTGGCCCGCCGGTCCGGTCGGGGTGTGCAGTAGGACGGACGAGCAGCGCGTCGCTGTCCCCCGGCGGCTGGAGATGTCCGAGCCCAAGGCAATTGATCCCAAGTTGTCGACGACCGACAGGGTGGTGAAAGGTAAGCGGTGCGCCGCGGTCGCCCGGGTGCACCCTGTGCCGCAGGAACCCTCACGGCTTGCCTCCCCTCCCCCCGCCTCTGGTTCTCTCCTTGCTCCAGCCACGGACCTTCTAGGATATTGTGCAACCCTCGAACCCCCCTCCTTTGCGCGCCCTTCCCCCAAGCCTCCCACCCGGCCCCACTTGGGGCATTTTTATTTACGGGGGCGTCAGTTGGCAAATGGCTGAGCAGCGGGGAGGCGGCGGCGGGGGTGGCGGTGGCGGGAGGGGGCGCCCGGGGGGTGGTTGCTGGCAGGGTGTAGCTGCTGTGACAGAAATAGGAAGTGGGTGGCTGCTCGCAGGCTTGCATGGGATCGGGTTTATAATTTTCTTTTGCAGAGGGAGGGGTGATTTATGGCTTTAAAAAAATTAATATGGCATTTTTATGTGGCCGTGGCTTTCCACCGACTGCCTCGCTCGGGCAGGGTTCTCTCGGCGCTCCATTGCAGCAATTCCCTCCGCGCCCCCTCCCCCTCCCCCTGAAAGGGCCTGCACAGGACTCGCGAGAGAGCGGGAGAGCGTGGGGGGAGCCCGGCGCTTCCTTCCGCGCGGGGCGGGGGCGGCCGCAGGGAGGGGGTAGCGGAGGGGACCCGCGGGGGCCGCGGGAGGCGGGGAACGACCCGAGAGCCCCGCCGCCGCCGCCCCGGGATTCCCCCGCAGGCCCTGAGAAAGACGCGGAAAGCAGTTCTCCAACCTCCCTCGCCACCCGAGCCTTCCCCCGCCGACCTGTCATTGCTCTTGAATGGTTCCCCGCTGGAGCACACCTCCCGCGTGGTAACCTCACCCCTCTCGCTTCTTCCATACCCCTGGCACCCCCTTGTTAACGGGCAATTTGATTCCTATTATTGGCTCCTCTCCCCGCCCCGGGATCGTGTATACTCTTGCCCCTGGGGTTTCTGGCGAAGAAAAGCCGGGTTGCGTGGGGTGAGGAAGGGGACCGCCAGTGGTCTTTCTTGCCCGGGAAAACCCGCCGTCCTCGTTGTGTTCCTTGGTGGAGTGGGAATAGGAACTATCCTACGAATCCTGGAAGGATGGGACAGCAGAGCAGATCTGCCAGGATTGAGTAATGTCCCTCATCCCTGGTGTTAGGACCCGGAGCAGAGCAAGGATAGGTTATGGGCTAGGCGCGCAAGGGGCCTCTGAAATTGGAAACAGCACTGTCTGGTGTGGCTTGCATGTGTGTTCGTGTCTGTGTGCGCGCTGGGTGTAAAACTGAGATAGTATCTAATGTGCCCATGCAAGTAGATTGCGAGGCAATAAAGTCATTTGCCCCATGAGCACTTAGGTGAAGTAACTCAGCAGCCGTTAAGACCATGATACAGAAAGCCTGGGGTGTCAGAACTGTTCATTGCTCCATTCAGATTTGCTCAGTTTTTAAAGTTGTGTGTGTGTGTGTGTGTGTGTGTGTGTGTGTGTAGGTGTTCCTGGTGATGGGGGGAAATTGTGTTCTTTTTTTTAAGAAAGAGAATAAAATATCTTTCCTTGTTTTGGTTGTATTAGAATCATTCCTGCTTGAATGCTGTATTCATAGACTCATCAAAATAAGGAGGAAATACCTTTGCAGAAATGACTGGAAGTAGGACTATAGACGCACAACTGTTCTTTCTGCAGGCATAGCTCCTCAGGTTAAAAGAGTGAATGCAAATTCATTCAAAAGAACTAGGCTATGTATTAAGGGCTTCTGTTGACATTTTCAACAATTATGACCTTTTGAGGAACTATCAGAGTTCCCTACTGTGTGAGGTTTAGGTGTAATTCCAATCTGTAGGTTTGGATTGCCTGTTAAATTGCCTGTTTTCAAAACAGTTAATGTAAAGCTTACTATTCAAATGATAGCGGTAAATGTGTCAACAATTAAAAACCGTATGTGCACACGTAAGTCCAGGTTCCCTAGTTTAAATCACAAAGTGTGGCTTCTCCCTGTTCATGTAAAGTTGTCAAACAGGGAAGCATGTAAAAATAATTGTCAATACGTTCTGGCTTGGCGTTTATACTAATTGTTGTGAAGGAGCCCATTCATCCATTCCACGCCTATTTTGTCTTGCTTTTTTCCAAAGTTATAACATTTTTATAAATGGCTCTTAATTGTAAGCACACAAATGCCCCATAATCCCCCCAAAATTATTTACGTATTTCTGCAGAACTGAAATGCACATGTGGATAATATAGGAACATAGGAAAGACTCAAAATAGGAAAAGGTAATTTTGCATTTGTTTTGATAAGGATCTTGACGTGACTTTCGAACGTGAAATTTTATTCATAGAAAAAAGTTTTATTGCTATATCGTAATTTTAAGATGGGGATGCTATCTTTCTTGTGTTTTCTTAGAGACTTTGTTTTATTGGCCTAAAAGGCATTATCGAAAGGTGGATCCAACATTTTGTCACATATATGATTTTTATAACTAATCATTTGAAATGGTAATCCATTTTGATTATCAGTTCTCTAAGAAATAGCATTTCCCCACGCATACACATGCTCAGTGAGTAGAGAGTGCATGTATGATGAATGGAAAACAGATGACCAAATGATTTTTCGTATTTACAAAATTAGATAAGACATAGTTCCTGGAACCGTGACTTGAAATTTTGTTAGAACTTAATCTCAGTGGTCTGAGATTGACTCTTTAATGCAGGAAAAGGATTATCCTTGAGAAAATTTTTGTGTTCCTTAAGCTTTCTCTCCTTTTGCAAAGTACAGTTAGTAGTATTTGGTTACATATAGAAATAAGTACTTGGGTCATTATTACCGTGGCATGCCATGGTGTTTGTTTACAGTTATCTGCATTAGTGTCATCTGGCTTTTGTTGTATAACAAATTGCTATTTACAAATAAAGCTGTGCTTGTGGTTTTGTTTGTAGTAATACCATGATGTGACGGCTTTCTTGATTTGTACTTCCAGAATGCAACTTTAGAAAGGTAGGTTGAGTTTAAGTCTCAACTAACTATGCAATTTTTCAGGTTCGTAGCATCTTCTAGAGTGTATTCAGAGCTCCTGATCAGTTTTCCAAATCTTAAAAATGAAAGGGAATGGCAGCATTAGAGATAAAAAGCATTCATTTAGGTTACCTCAGGAAAAAAGTTACTTCGTTTAGCAAAACTGGTGCTGTTTCATTTTGACTGATCTTGGATAAAAACAATGGCAAATATAAAAATTCATAGACAAGATCTTGGTGATGCCCTTCATTAGAAATCAGAATAATTTGATCCATTTATTGTTTTACATTTTTTAAGGAAACAAAACATGCATAAGTATATGGCAAAAGATGGGGAGCAGTAAATAGAAGAATAACCACTCTCTCCACTTTCCGCCAGCACACCACATAGTCTGGATTTTCTCTGCAGTGGTGCTCCACAGGCCTGGTTTCAAACTTTGGCTTTTGTTCATTTCTCCCTGCCTGTTCCTGCCTTTAACTCCTTGACTGGCCCTAACACTCTTTATTGGCTGTACAACTTTGGTACACAAAAGTCATACCCTTAGAGGAAATTAAATTGTATGTTAAGGGTGTCTTGCTTTGTTGCATCTCTTTCCCTTCCCTTTGTTCCCATCTCTAAGTGTTTTCTAATGGGCCTCTTACCTTAACCCAAACTAATTTTAATGGTAGAAATTCCAGATACCATGGCAGGTTGATGGAGAGTAAATCCTGGGAGGAGTTTTGGGGAGTTTCTTAAAAACTCTAGGTAGGGAATTTGTGCTGTGTGTCAGGTTACTTTGGGCTGTGGGGAATTAAAACAAAACATGCTGTCTTTCTTTGTATTGCCAGTTTATATACTATTCGTGAAGACAAAATACACATAGGGAAATTCTGGAAGGGTATCTAAGATCATATAATGAAGAAGCTGGTAGCTAAGCAAAATATTAAATAAATAAGGATTCAAGCCACCAGTGTTTGTAGCTGAATGAGATGGTAATACTGCTTAAGAAGAAAATAAAAGTACGCTACATCAGTAATCATCATCATATTTGGATTTTGAAACAAAGTATTAAATCATGCCATTTCTTTGTGGTGTGTCAAGAAGAGCTCATGATGAATTTATTTTACTTAGATATTACCATCAGTTCAGTTATTTCGTGTATATTCTATGTATCTGGTTTTCCATTTGAGTACAGTAAAACCTCATTAATTCGGTGTTATTAAACATCAGTGTTTGATGGCTAAAGTTTACATTAGCACTGGATGTGAAGAAAGGGGTCTGCTAATCTAATACTATAAACAACACGATTTGGGCATGGTTAATATACTTAACAACAGATTCTTTTCAGGACATACTGAATAGCATGTAAATTAATGCTATTAATTACAAATTAGATTAATCCATTCATTAGTATTTTCTTTCAGGATTCCTACTAGAAAGTAAATATAACAAAAAATGCATGGTTTTCAAAGCATTTTGTAAACTTAAGGCTTAAGGCAACAATTGAGACTGATTCGGGGAAATTCCAATGATTCTAAAATGCCATCAATTGGAAGATTAACATTTAAAAAATAATATTTTTTGGAAACTGAGGGAAAGAACCTTTACTTTAAGTGAGCAATGTATTTGAAGACATCCAGTTAAAATGTGAAAAAAGTAACACCTTAGAATCTAATTAGAATTTACTCCAACATTTGTTTATATTAATTTTAAAAAATGCTTTTTAAGTCTATTTTGTGTTTTAAGTCTATTTGTTTCTATAAGTATGGCCTGTTTTATTTGTAATCTTAGAAATAAGAAATATGACTTTGATATACTGTATGCTTATAACTTTTATAATTGGCCTCTTATACTTTTCCTTATCTTTTCTGTGTCAGCCATGTGTGAAGTTGGAACTAATTATGAAACCAAATAAAGAATCCATTTAGAGTGACCTCATTGGAAAACAGCATTTTTCTAGGCATACCCTCCTTTTAGCAAATCCAGTTAAATTACAATTTTGAAAGTTTTATGAAAATATTGGACTCCCCAGAACTATAGAGAATGAGGATGATTCATGATCTGGAACTTTGGTAAATACTAAGAAATCATATTGTTACTCTTTTAGCAACTTTTTTGATATTCAAGAGAGGTACAGTGAGATTTGGAATTCCATCTTTCTGTAATTGCCCTGTTATATTTTATAAGTCACAGGCTATTTTCCTGAAATGTAAAATTGTACTCACCGCTTACTTGTGAGAATTAGAGGTTCCTCAAGTGGAATTTGAGAGACCAAGTGGTCACACTTGCTCCCCTTGTCTGGGAATGGCAAATTGGTCACTGCTGACACAGAATTACAAATGAGAATGTGTTAATGTATTTTCAGGGTCACTCAAGAATAGTCAGAACGATTAATATTGAATTCTGTGAATGAATGCCTTGGGTCTACAACAGTAGCTTATGGTGGCATTTATTTTATAGTTGAAGAAATGGAGACAGAATAGATAGAATGGTCGGTCACAGGTGGGACTAGAATGCAGGTAAGTGTAAGCACATTCTTTCCTTTAGCAGAGATGCTCTTCTCTCTTGAAAATCTGTTTGAAACTGTGAGTTCTTGTGGTATATTTACACTATCACATTTTAGTTCAAACTTAATTTTACTGAATTACTAGCTTTATACAATAGCTGTAATAGAAGAAGCTTTTATATCTGTAGTTAGCAGAAATATATATTCTGATGATAAATGTTATAATCTGGTTTGATCTTGGCATGAGGTTTACTAAAGGAAAACTGTTAAACATTATTTTGTGTTCATGTATATACATGCAAATACCATATTCTCCTGCTAAAAAGTTTTTTACTTTTATTCTGAAGGTTGTTATTGTAAGCCTCTTTGTCTGAAATACAGATAAATGGCCCATTCAGTTGGTCTGGTTTGAGGATTTTATTAATTTCTAAAGAACAATCAAATGAAAATACCAGCCAATGCTTCTTTGGGTTTTACTCCTTTTTTAAAAATAGTCATCAGGTGGGAATGTAGGCATCAGTTGGGAAACACAATTTCAGTTTATAAACAAAGTCTTAGGTAGTCTTGATATTTGCAGTATTTTTAACTCATTTTATTTTTTACCATATTTCCATCTTCTGTCTTCACACAGGCTGTATCATTGATAAGCCATCAATTATATTTTATATGAAGTCAAATAAAACATTTCATATTCCTCTGCTGTCAGGTGTTGTGAATAATAGCTTAAATCAGATGGACTGTCAGCTTGAGGTCCTAGACCTGTGGCTGGGATTTCAGATCCATTTCACAAATGTACATGCAGTAGCCAAAACCTTCAAGTTAAAAACCGAGGAAGCAGTAATCGATTATGATAATACTACATTTTTGGAATTAGATGTATTCTTTGTAAGATGTGGTCTTTGTAAGACCAATTAGATGTGGTCTTTGTAAGACCATCCTAGAGAGAAATAGAATTTTCTGTTTATCTTCTTATTACTTCCTTAATCCAGGCTTTTGCCTCACAGCAAAATATGATGGTCTGTCTGACTTTCTATGAACTATCTCCTGGAACTGGAAATTCTGCGAATGTCTGCAGGAAGCATAACAAACAAATAGATACTAGAGATTTATGTTAATGGCTGCCTCAGATTATGACATAGCACCTTACAATGTTGTCAGCTTCGGGTACCTTTGTACAGTTGTAAAACCAGAAGAATGATGGTTGATGTTGAGACAGCGAGTTTTATTTATATGGAGCTAAATTTTAAAAAATCCCACCAGCTCGAAGGTTCTAAGATTTAGAGTCTTTTCTTACAGTAACTGTCTAGATCCACTTTATTGTTTTCTCTTTTTGGGGAGGAGCTACTACTTCTGATTTAAAATGTTCAGTTGTCTCTATGTAGCATTAGAATGTTGTGGAGGTTCTAATATGTCAGTGTCTAAACTGTGTTTTCCAGGATGCTGCATATGCTTGGAAGGCATATAAAATTACTGGTTTATATGTCTGTTCAGAGTTTTAGTTAGAAAACTATGGTCATTGAACCAGTGGTGCCTGGCTCGGTGCCTTGCTTCTTATGCACTGAATCAGTTCTTGTCAGATGACTTTGGACATTGCACAGTTCTCACGTGTCCTCCTAAAGCAATAAATGGAGACAAATTATATGTTTATTTTAAGCTCATTATATTCTGATTCTTTGTAAATGGTTCTATATGATGACTGTATGGTTAATTGGAATGCTTCCTTCTCCAGCCGTATCAGGGAATACAGTATGAGGAGGAGGTATTAATAAGGTGATATGATTAGATCGAGGGCAGTTTTGTTGTTTGGTCATTTGGACTGGCTTTATGCCAGTTGAGTTTAAAAGGCTAAATCCTTTTCACTGGGACAGAGTAGTTTGAACTTGAAAGCTTTCTTTCAGTTTTTTTTTTTTGTATTTCCCCATAGACTGATCAATTTTTGACAGGTGAGAAAAAATATGTTAATCACTCATTGTTTGACATATTGGGTGATAAGTGTTTTTAATTATTGTTTAGATTTGGACTTGAAGAGAAAAGTACCTAGCAAATTTCATGAAAAAAACAAATAAAACCAAGAGCAGAAAAAAAATCCTCTTCCTTTGTTTACATCTCAATTTATCATTTTCTGTAATGCTTTTGTAATTCAGAAATGCAGCCTTCTTCAACGTAACCTCCTGCCCTCCTCCTGCCCTCCTCTGGCCCCCAAAATGTCATTGGATTCTATCCAGTGGGAAGATATATGGGCTATGAGAAGTTTAAAAAATGTGGCACCAACTCTGCTGACTCCTTATATTCTCCTAAGTGGGCTTTAAGCCATCTGTTGACATTTGTTTTTAAACATCCTGTAAGCTATGCCATTTTATCCAATTAAATTAAAAGCACAATATATCCTCTTACAGTAACAGAATCTGAGTCAGGACTTCCAAGTTTGTGTTATTATTATTATTATTATATTATTTTGCATTTTACAAAGGAATTATATTTTTTTTCATTACACCTGGCAATGTTGGTCTGCTATGCATATTTAATGTTAATAAAGTACATGCGTCCCTTCTCTGTGTGGGTTTGATTATTGTCATGGTAACAGTTGTCATCACTTAATTTTCATCATTCAGCCTTGGTTCGGATGTTTCCTCCTCTGGGACCCAGGACTCCTGATATCTTCAGTTGGAGTAAAGGGACTCAGCCTCTTCATTGTCACGGAGGACTCCTTGAATAGAGCATGCTCAGTGAAGATTTGTTTACCTATCTGCCTCCTTCCCAGGAAGTGGAGAGCCCAGGAGAATGGGGCCTGCCTTTACTTATCTTAGTATATTTAGCCCTAGTACAATGGCTAAATTGTAGATTAGACCTACTGTAGATTAGACCCTAATACGATATGTGGTTGCTAAATGAACAGAATAACAGATAAAGGGGAAGAGGGCTTTAAATTTCTAAATTATAGGGTTCTTTTCTGTTTTGACACTTTGTGGATCTCAACTCATGGGCAGCTTACAAATTTCTGGTGAGTTTCCTGATTTGTTGTAAGTGCCAATCCTGTTGGATTGAAGTTGAAGGACAAGCCTCTGGGAGGCTCAGATTAGACTGCACAATTATATTGCTTGCTTAGAAAAATACACAAACACAAGCGAGTAAGAGCTAATACATTTAGGAATCAGAACGGAGATGTGAAACATACTTGCAGGCCTAGAAAAGAGATGTCTATGTAATACTAATACAGAATCTTCAGGCATATCACGTGAGGACAGGCTGCTTGTGAGTCAGCTCTCCTGATGGCACAGCTACGTGGTAAATGTTTTTATAAAAGCTCAGCCCTGGGATCCACATCAGCTGGGAGGGAGTATGGTGAGGCAACTGCTCTCAGCCGAGTCCTTACAGGGGCCCATGGACCTTGGTCCGATGCCTCCCCGCTAAAGCAGGCTGCCAGGGCTTTCCAAGCTCCCATTTATGGGCTAGGGTTTCATCTGTTTCCCTAGTACAAAAACACTTTTCCTTCAAGGAGTTGAGGGCTAGGGCAACTATAGTTTCCCATATAAAATCACGTCAACTTCTGCTGATTTGCATTCAGCAGTCAGGAGGGAGCTCTCTGTTACCCTCACCTCTGGTCAGAACTCTACTTGAGTACTCTGTCTCATTTGACAGGCCCTTTCAGAAATAGGTGTAGAAAACTT
>CM052800.1:74640942-74706111 GCA_028533885.1 Nasua narica | reverse complement strand
CCTTTGGGTAGTACTGAATTCAAGAAGAATCCTGTGTTTTAGGAGACTTTCTGAGAGTAAACTTTCATATCTCCTTTTGAAGAATTCCTATCCCATGCTTCTTGTATCACTCAATCTTCTATCTGCTCACCTCAAGGGGGATAGAATTGTAACATCCCAGTTGCCAAATGGATTAAATAATCCATTCTTGAGTATCAAATGGCTGTTAATAGTCTTTCCTTCACTTACCAGGCCATTCAACTCCCCATCCATCCTTCCATCCTGTCCATGCATGCATCCCTGCTTGCCTAGCTCTGTGCCTTGTGCTCTGCGCTTCAAATACGAGGACTCTGAAGGTTGCTTTCCAGTGTGTGTGTGTTGGGGGAGGAGGGAGCAAATGACAATGTAAGTGGTGATTACTGTAATAGCAGAAGACACAACATGCTGTGGAGTGCAGGGAGGGAGTGATTAACTGTCTTCATAAATTGTGCTTTCATTTTTGGGCAAAAATAAGTGGAAGCAATATTAATTTTTTTCCCTGTGTGTTTTATATATAAGCACAATGTTAGGACCAGGGCTTATTTGTAAATGAGGATGGCATCAAAGGAACTACAAAAGGAACGATGAGTATTTATACGTGGAATTCTGTAGCTCTTATAGTTTACCTGTGAGCAAGGTGTATGAGAAAGAATCATGGGTTGTAGAAGGTGGATGAGGCTTTAAAAGTCAACTAGTTCAACTATCTTCCAAAACAAAACAAAACAAAACACCCTTCCTATTAACCGGTTAATAGCCACCACCACCCCACAACCATCCCCCGCCCCCATCCCGGAATACTTACAGCGGTGATAAATAGGCAGCCTCAGAGTGTGAAAAGAACACTGGCTTACAGTTTGACAAAACCTGCGTTTACATCTTGCTTTCTCTGTGTGCCTGCTGTGTGTCTGCGGGGAAGTCATGTAACAACCCTGAACCCATTTTTCTTACTGAAAAGTGGAAATGATGGTATTAACTTTGCAAGGTTATTATTACGAGAGGAATTGTATTTGAGATACATGGTTTACTGCCTGCTCAAAAGAAGTCCTCAATACATGTTAGGCATTGTGGGTGGTTGCTTTTCTTTTGTTTTTTTGTTTTTTGTTTTTTGTTGTTTTCTGTTTAATTGTTGGGACAGCTCCTTTGAAAGCAAAGCTTTTTGCTTCTAGAAATAATGTGCAGTAAAGTATTCCTCACCTCCTACCCATTGTCAAATCCACTGCAGTTTGAGGTCCTCTGCCTCTGAGGCTGGCAAAGGTTACCAATGACTGTCCAGTTGTTGGCTTCTCCGATATTTGACAAAATGGGCCTCCTCTTCCTTCTTAAAGTGTTGTCTTCATTGGCTTTCACAGATTTTCTCTTTGACTTGTTTGCCAGCTCCTGTCAACTGAATCCTAACTGTTGATGTTCCTTTTCTTTTTGCAAATTCTTCCAGGCAATTTCATCTCCTTACACACATAGGATTGACTGCTGCTTATAGGCTGATGAGTAACACCTCTATATTTGTAACCTAATCTTTTCTCTGGAGGTTTCTCTCAAACTCTATACAGAACAGTTGCTGTGGATAGGTATGGGGAAAATAAAGTGGGCTATTTCTTCGCCTGTGTTTCCTAGCCCGGTTGACGTTACCACCGTCCATCCAGGTTAAATACACCTGTCATTAAGTTCAGGTCTTCTAAATATTTCACCTGGTGCTGTAGTAGCTTCCCAGCATTAGTCTTTTTGCTTTCAAACTTGTCCCTTCTTATAAATTATTTTTCCCATATTGGGACTAGAGGAATCATTTAAAAATGAACATCTGGAAAAAAATAAAAATGAACATCTGATTATGCTAATCCCATATTTGGTTGTTGACCTTTTTCTTACCAGTTTGTAGCAGCTCTTTAGGCCTTATGGAATTTGACCCCTATTGGGTGAATTTTGAAAATAGGTTTAATATAGCATGTGTTACATTGTACTGCATTTAAGTCTCTGCAATTTATTAGAATATGAATTCTTGAGAGGAGAGAACGTTTTTTTAATTTATAGGTGTATTTTGAATGTTTACCTGTGTTTTGATCTGTCTAAAGTTGATTGAGCTAAACTGAACTACTTCAAAATCCCAATGATACTTTCCATAGCCTTGTATTTGTTTTACTTCTGTATGGAACATTTTTGCTGGTTATTGTGTCCTGTGTAAAACTTCTCTGATCTCCTCAGCCACAGCTGTCTGCTGTACTTCTGATACTTTGTATATACAATATATCATAAACATTTGCAACAAAATTTTCTCTTTGTGAAATTACCCAGGAAGGTCTCATCTACTTCATCCTCCCAGTGCTTAGCATGATGCCTAGCACATAATCATATTCTTCCATCCCCCCCTCCCCCAGCAAATAAATTGATTGGAAAGATATATCTGTATATCACCAAAACATAATGATCCTAGCACTTCCTTTTTCTACCCTCTTCTAATATCATACTTTTTATTAATGTAGCTCAAGGGGGATTATTTTTCCTAGAACTCTTCACTTTCGGAATACCTGACCTCTTTTTCCTCCTCCCCAGGCATGTTCATGTAAATCTATTAAGCCAAGTCTCCTTTACCCTGGATTTTGTAATTATTTCACGCAATTCTAAGTACAACATTTAAAGGAATACCTTGGTTTGATTTAAATCTTGCTTACCTTGTCCTCTGGTTGTAGCCTTTTTAGATCTTTTATTTAAACATCTGGATTCTTTTACTCGTTTTTAGTTATTTGCCCCTATTTATGTCCTTAGTAGATTTTCCTAGGTCTTTTACCTAAACCTGGCAACCAAATGAATTTTTGGAGCCAGTCCATTTAGATGAGTAAGTTTATAAATCTGTATTTTAGGTTCTGGATATGTAACATGGGAAAAAAAAAATCCCACCTGTGTTAATAAGAAGCTTGTGGCTTCTGTACCAAAAAAGGGAAATGCTTGAATAATTGGTTGTCCTTGATCTTTTCCTTACCTAATTAGTATATTTTTCTATGACTGTACTTTGGAATGATAAATTTTTAGAAAATGTCCAATGCTTTTGCCTACTCTCAGATGTATTTTAATCCTTTGTCATTTTAGGCAGTAGAAGAAATGAATTTTCCAGGGATAATGATCAGAGACTGGTGTCTTTATTGCTGGCATTTGTTTTGTAATATATTTTAAGGGAATACTTTAACTTGTCAGCTACTTTGCTTCTTCATAGGATCTTACTCAAAGTAAATAAGTAATCAAGTGCCTTTATATATTTTTGAGATTTTTATTCTAAAGATGTTAACAATATTAATGTATATGGCCTGCACATGCATTACATAATTTTATCCTTCCGATAACTCTGAGGCTAGGAAAGATGCCGTACCTTTCAAAGGTCACACAGCAAGTTAATAGTGGAGCCAGTATTTGGATTCCGAGTCTTGACTCCAGATGCTGGGCTTTTACTACCATAACTGAGTTGAATTGCACACAAGATCGATTTTATTAGGTAGCATCAACGGATCAATAGAAAATAGACTTTATTAGGGATTTGTTTTTATATAAAATATTGTCACTGCTGGCAGTCATTTTAGTAGATTATCATTGGATTTTTCTGTGAGAGAAAAATCTTGCACTTTTGTGGGGCAAGTATTTTTGCTTCCTTTTTAGGAATACATAGCCAGGGCTCACAAACAACAGGACTAGACTGTAAACTGGTATTTACTTGGCATTACTGACTTAATCATGGTTTTACAGGATAAACTAATACAAAACATAGGAAATGCTGTGAGTTACATAAGGAAGGTATTTTTATTAGACCTTGACAAGGCTTTTCATCTAAGTTAAAACTATGAAAAAAAGATCTAGCTATTGTAGGTACTGTTGGCCTTTGTTTTAGAGACTTTGCTTCTTTATATTCATTTTCATATTTGTCACTAAAGCAAATAAAGGAAGCCGCACATAGCTAAAGTGAAAGCCACTTCAAGGAGACGTCACATGAAACATTTTGAGGAGGGAGTTATGTGGTTTCATTGTGACATTTTAAATGAAAATGCAAATTGTTTTGAGATCAGAATTTTTTCATTTACCACTTATAACTCTGCTGTACTATGACGAATGTTTGGGACTAGCCTAGTTATACTTTTCAAGTGATGTTGTAATTATTTAAAGGCAAGGGTGATGATTCAGATTCAGAATTTTGATGCATCTCTGAGGCAGTAGATTAAGTCAATTTATTCTTTGTTCACATGATTGCTAAACAGATTTCTGGTCCAACTGAACCTGGTTTGACTGATTTTGAGAAGTCCTGTGGTTCAAATAGTTGCAGTCACAGGCTCAGGTGGAAAAGATTTAGCACCCTGCCTTGATTTCCTGAGTCTGTAAATTCAGGGAGCTTCAATTTCATTCTGAGGCCTCTGGGTTTCCCTTGCTTCATCGCTAATACCTCTGTACGTGGGAAAATTTCTTCCCTGCTGGAATCAGCTTGGGTTCATATTTCCTTTTCCTGTCCGTATTTCCCGCTGTGACATTTTTGTGAACCTTGGACTTCAAATATGACCTTTATTTGATGGTTGTTTAAAGGTGTTCATTAACACGTAGAAGAAAAAAAAATTGAATAACTTTGATTCTTTGACAAGTACAGCTAGGGCGTTTTATTGACAATTCTTGTTTTGTTAATTTATACATATTGAAGTGTAAGGCATTTCATGGCCTGAAAAAACAAAATATATATTACAACTTTTCTGCTGTGTGTGTTTAATCCTTGGCCTAGACCTTGACTGAAATAAGCTTTACCTTTTAAGGAAATTGGCACTGAGATATGATTATACCTAGGGCTTATTATTGTACACATAGATAATTTGAATGTTTTTAGTATAGGAAAAAATAACAGGTCAGTCTGTATTTAGAAAGGAATATCTAAGTAAAATCACCAATGACTAAGCATTCTGTTTTGTGCCTTATGTGAACAATGTGGGCAATATGTAAGAAATATGCTTTTTAAATATGGCTTTCATTTGTATCCCAAGAGTGTAATTGTGAAATAAAGGATTAACTTAGAGAATGCCTTTTTTGAGAATTCCCCTAGTAAGTACAACTTCTGAACTCACGTAACTCTTTTTGCTCTTTCTGGAACTAATGAAGGAGGCTGACATATTTGTAGTACATTCCAGATAGTAAAATTTTTTCTTGTGGAGGAGAGGCATGTCCCTCAGAGTTCCATTCAGTCACAATATTTGATTACAACTCAATTGGAATGGACACAAGTGAGACTGAAGATGGCCTTGCTTCTTCGTAGTCTAAAAAACGAGAATGTGCATAAATTATTTTCAATATGGCCACTATCTCTAGTAATTTTTCCTTTCACTCTTGTGCTAAACTGTGTAGTGTGAAATTGTGCATTTTCCTCCTGTGCAAGGTGTCCAACTATGAGGTTTTATGAATGATTTCTTTCTGGAATGATGGAATTGTCTCCAATAATGGATATTTTTAAATGGTTATGTAATCATGTTGTAATTACATTACAGATAATAAAGGTACCATCTGCTGTTATTTGAACTTCTGTCCTATGCAGAGATAGCACCAGAAGTGATATTTTGCTTTTGATTATTTGGCATGTATTCAAGACATTACTTTCCTCCTGCACTGCTGTTCCCAGCTACTGTTCAGAGGTTTTCATAAATGAAGGGAGTGAGTGGGAGGAAAAGCCATGTTACTTGTAGTCAGGGCAATAGTGAAGCAGTTAGAAGTGGTGTCTGTCTATAGATCACCCTTAGCTGATTTGTGTTATCACACAGGAAACCTTTTTATTTATTTATCTCGGGACACGCATTTTGGAGAATTCACTATATGCTACTTGTTGCTCGCCTTTCCTCCCTTTCCTTTCCCTTCCTCCTTTCTTCCCTTCTTCCCTTCCTTCCTTCTTTCCTTCCTTCCTTCCTTCCTCCTCCCCTCCCTCCCTCCCTTCCTCTTTTTAAGTCTTATTTAAGTAATCTTTACACCCAATGTGGGGCTCAAACTCACTACCGTGAGACCAAGAGTTGCGCCTTCCTTCTGCTGAGCCAGCCAGGCACCCCATACTCGTTGCTGTTTCTGATGGAATCTGGTTTATAATGTTAAGAAAGAGGTAATGGAAAGGACTGGGGTGGTGGGGCACAGCTCTGCTTGTCTCTATTTTAGAAACATTTTACCATTCTTCTCACTTCTCTTTAATTTGACCCATTGAGTTAAAATTTAATTTATCTTTATGATGTGACCTGCTTGGTGTCGGCTATTTATTTTTTAAATGCCATTTCCTTTAATCCCTGTTGTCATCCTCGTAAGGCGGTTAATGTGGCATCCTGTTTGAAGAGGACAGTGGGGGTCAGAGAAGTTATTTCTTCATCATCACAGAGCTAATCAGTGGTGAAGCCGAGATCCCAAAACAGAACCTTCAAAACTTATTTTGAAGGATATGCAAGCATACATAGAAGTTGAAAGAAGAGAGCCATTAACCCCATGTACCTATTCCACAGGTTCAGCATCGAGATCCCACATTTCACTACATTTGGTTTGCCTATGCCTTTTTTCTTTTCTTTCTCTTTGCTGAAATATTTTAAAGCTGATCCCAGATATCATGTTATCGACAGTGCGAATTTCAACTCGACAGCAAATGTTTTATCTCTGTACCAGATGTTCTAAGTATAGGAGAGAATGGCATAATATGAAAACTGTGAACTAGCAGAAGCCATATTTTTCCAGAAAACAACTTAAATATCTGTGTTAAGTTTTTTTTGATATGGGTCATCATCATTTGCTGCTCGTTTATTAATAAGATAGTAATAAAACAGGTGATACCGACTGAGTACCCATTCTGGGCTAGGAACAGCCCCTCATGCTTCATGCATTGTAGTTCATTTAGTTCCCAGGAACCCTGTGCTATCTAATCATTTCTTGTGGCTTCAAGTTCCTTTTTAAAATAATTTTTAACTATCTTTTTAAATAGAAATAAAATATACAAATTACCTTAAATTGCAATATCTGTTCTACTCCATCTCACCTTTAATACTAATTATAATAATGTATTGCTAGAGGAATAGAAGGCTGTTGCTCCAAGTGGGGTCCATTCACCAGCAGCACCTGCAGGGCCCCAGGAGCGTGGGAGAATTACAACCTCAGGCCATAACCCCAGAACTTTGGAATCAGAACTGCATTTTAAATAAGATCCTTAGGTGATGTATATTCATATTAAAGTTTAGCAAGCCCTATGGGTAGCATTTAAGTAGTGCCTACCAAGTGTGGCTGCACTTCCCAGTCACCTGGAAAACTTTTACAGTGATCAATGCTCAGTCCTATCCCTGACCAATTAAATTAGACTCTTTAGGTGAGGCCCCAGCGTTATTATTATTACTATTTGTTTAAGTCTCCCAGGTGATTATGTTAGGCCAGGCTCTAAAATGCACTGTTTGTTTGTTTGTTTGTTTGTTTGTTTATTTATTTATTTATTTGTCAGAAAGAGCAGGAGCACAGAGAGGAGCAGGCAGAACAGGCAGAGGGAGAATCAGGTTCTCTGCTGAGCAAGGAGCCCGATGTGGGACTTGATCCCAGGACACTGGGCTCAGAACCTGAGCAGAAGGCAACCACTTAGCTGACTGAGCTACCCAAGCATCCCTAAAATGCACTGGTTTAATAGGACTGTAGGATCTTTCTGTTCTGTTTCAGCTACTTTGAATAAAGAATTTCATCTCCCAAATCATATGTTGAAAATGATGCCATCAATATAAATGAGAATTGAAGATGACAGAAATTATGGGCTTACACTTACTCTTTTTTTGGTGATGGTAATTCATTGATAACTCTATAGGAAATAATTCCTTTTGATGCAGGACTGAACATCTTCACTGTTCTTATCCTTCCTTGGCACTAGGGAATGAAGTTACTGCCAAAATACATTGTCTGTTTTTGTTCCATTTTTTTCCTTCAGGTGAAGAATTATGCAGAGGAAGATAGGGAGACATGATTTACCAAATGTATAAAACCCGACCAAGATCATTGAATAAACTCATAGGCTTACTCTAGAGAGGATTCTAAATATTTCAATTTTGTTCTTAATTTTTTTTTTTTTTCTGTGTTGGGACATGGACATTTGCTTTTCTTTGTCAGTGTCTTCAGTTCTAGGCGTAAATTTTGTTCACTCAGCTACAGTTTCTGAGTGCTTAGTAAAGGCAACCAAAGTAGTAGAAGGAAACTGAACAATGGAGAGAAATGGATATTTTTGTGCTCCTTACCTTGAGTGGTTTAGAGCCTGGGCTCCTGGAGCCAAACTACCTATACTGCTTCCTAGCTCTGCTGCTTGCTTGTTCTATGACCAGGAGCAAGTTAATTATGCGCCTCAGTAGTTGTTTTTTTAGCCTGTGAAACAGGGTAATAATAGCACCTACCTCTAGAGTTGTTGAAATGATTAAATGAATCAATATATAAAACCCCTGCAAGAATGTCTGCATGTAGTAAGCACTGTGTAAGTTTTTGCTGATGATATTACTGTTACAATTATTACATACCTCAAAGAGTAGAGAATGAAAGCATAGACCCTTATCCTAATGGTTTTAACATTTGAGAGATTCTTTAGGTTAAAACAGGATTTTTGTTCAGGGAGGTTCCATACATGATTAGATAGGGGGGACAAGATGTTCAGGCATATATTCTGACTTCATTTATTCCTTATTACATTGGGTAAGTGGGTTAATCAGTCCACCCTTGACTGAAAGGGGGGAGGGGGGAGGGGTGGCAGATAACATTTATCACACAGACACAATTAACCTGAGTTTGTTGAAGTACTTTGCATTCCTTGAATAAGAGGCACTGAAGAAATTCACATTTTAGTCTTTAAAATAGTTGCTTTCCCAAAAGCCCCGTAGTAGCACGTTTGAGTATTTTTAAAGCTATTCATTAGATTAGTAGCGTTTTATGGTTTGGCTTCATTTGAGGAATGGCTTTAGACATGGAGGAAATGTGGCAGACAGATTAGGAGGCCAGCACAGTAGGCCTGGAGTCACTGCAATATTAGAACCATCAAAAGTGGATACTTCAAGGGAGCTAAAGATTACATTTTAGTCCAGTGCCTTTATTTCATAGATGACCAGATTGTGGCAGAAGTGTGAGTTTTAATGGCCTCGAGGAGATATGCATGTTCTCTTTTTACTTATTTTTGATGCCTTTTTCATTTCTTAAATATATTGTGTGCATATATATACATACGTATGGCAAGTGTAGCAGAAATCATGTAATAGCAACATTGAAATTTTTCTACAGTAAAATGTTTTTGTGTCTTTTTATGTCCCACCTTCAGAGTCATGATATCAACTAAATATATTACTTCTTTATTGCATGCATTTGGAATAGACTATGGTATCTATTTTTTTTTATGGGCAAGATTAGGCATGTTTTTGTTGGCATAGGAAAAGTTGCTATGTGAAAAGAGTGACTATTTTATTATTTATTTAACATTTAACCTGAAAGTCGAAATGTGTTCAAAAGAGTTCATTTGACAAGGGTTCTGAGTCAGGAGTATTAAAGGACAAACGAAACAAGGATTTCTTATTCTTAATCAGGGTTGGGGGAGAGGGCCAACCTTCTGCAGGGGAAATGACTATAAATGGTCTTTGCAGTTAAGACATCCTCTGTTGCAACAGCTGCCTTTCTGGTTGGCCTGGTTTTCCCCTTTCTTCACAGAGTATTGCTGCTAAAACACCTTTCTCTTGGCACTTGAACTCTGCCATTTGACTCTTCAATTTTCTCTTGTTTCCTGCATAACGTTAAATTTTGTTGCTTTTACTTTTGAAGCCTTGGTACCAGGCTGCTTGCCTTTGTTTTCGTTGTGTTATTCCCATCTTGGGGGCTAGTTCACTGGTACTTGGTATCCTTGGAAGGGTTCCCTCGTTTTCATGCCAGATGACAACAACAAATGATCCCCAGCTCCTTGGTCCTTTTATAGTTAGCTTCTTTGGGAAGAAAATTTAGAGCAAGAAAATTAAAAATAAATTGTATTCAACACTGAAGATGGAATGATATTCACTCCCACTGATGGACTTTTTGGTCCCTGCTGGTATTTTTAAGCCTCGGGTAAGGATTGCTTTTCCTTGCTTTAGTGACGTTATGATGCTGCCAAAGTCACACCCAGCACTAATTTACCTATGAAATACTCTTGTGTCTGTTTTCTCAAATAAAAACGTGTAGTTTCTGAATTCTATTTTTTAAATGTAATTCTTTAAGTCAATTGTACTAGTGGATTTGTGTTTCTGCCTTTTATTTTTTTTATTTATTTATTTTTAAAAGATTTTATTTATTTATTTAACACAAGCAGGCAGAGAGGCAGGCAGAGGCAGAGAGAGAGGAGCAGGCTCCCTGCCGAGTAAGGAGCCCGATGCGGGACTCGATCCCAGGACACTGGGATCATGACCTGAGCCAATGGCAGCTGCTCAACCAACTGAGCCACCCAGGCGTCCCTGTTTCTGCCTTTTAAATCTGAGTTATAAATGCACAAAAAATAAATATGTATGGCAATGTTCATCTCTGTAGCTGTGCTCTTCTGGAGTTTGTTTATAAGCATTGTCATTTGTAACACGTATGTGAGAAAACAGAATCTTTTGAATTGCACGGATCACTGGTAGACAAAGAAGCACAGATCAGACCTACTGTATAAGAGTCTTTTGATAGAAAATAGCATAAATCCCATCAAAAATAGCTGGTATTGGAATTGGAAGTCCAAGGCCTAGATTTGGCTTCACCGCACATCAGGGTTCTCCTTCTTACCCCTCTGTGTTGCTCTCCTCTTCGTTGGCTTTAAAATCATGCAGGCTTTTTCTGTGTTGGGGGAAAGATACCCACCAGGAGATCTAGACTTACATGGTCTTTTACTAGAGGTCTCAGAATAGGCTTGACCCAGTATACATCAAAATCCATATGCTCCCTTTAGAAAGATTCTGATGAAATCCTGTGCGGGTTCCTGTCTCCAGTCAGTCTTTATGTCCAGGTCTGCCTCCTGACAAAGTAATGACAGTCTAATTAAAAGTTAGAATATTGCTTGTTGAACTCAAGCTTAGAATGAAGGAATAGCTGTAATGTGTCCTGTTTTGATCAAGCTCTTGTAGTCTGAAACATTGTCCTTTTTCTGCCACAAGTATAGTTCTTTCCAAAAGCCATGACCAATCACTGGGAATCTGAGCCCTTTCCACTGCAGGAGACACATTGAAATATTGTATCTTTTTTAAAAAAAAATATGCCATTGAAGATATTCTATGGCTGTGCTGATCTGTTTTCATAACATCTTCCTTTAGCACCGATACTGTTTTAATATCAATAAATTCTGTAAGTTAACAAATACATTTAAATCGATTATATTTCTTTTTTTTTTTTAAGATTTTATTTATTTATTTGACAGAGAGGAGAGAGATCACAAGTAGGCAGAGAGACAGAGAGAGAGGGGGAAGCAGGCTCCCTGCTGAGGATAGAGCCTGATGCAGGGCTTGATCCCAGGACCCTGAGATCATGACCTGAGCTGAAGGCAGAGGCTTTAACCCATTGAGCCACCCAGGCGCCCCTAAATTGATTACATTTCAAGGTAACTGTTTTTGGGCAGCTTATAGAGAATGCCTCCCTAATGCTAATAGCTAATCTCAAATGTAAACTCTTTCAATCACATTTAAGATAGGTTACTTTTGGATTTTTTTTAATGTAACTACAAATGTTGTTATGTGTAAATTCTCAGTAGTTTCTATAAAACAGATTATTTCCTGATCTTGTTGTTAGGTTTGATGATTTTTATGTACTTTTGAAAAGTTCACACAACTTGTAGCTGGTCTAGAAATTTGTTGAAATTAATGAACACTAAACAGATGCTCATGGGTGAGAGTTACTCTTACATGGGGCACCTCCCCTAATTAGTAGCCTTTCCTTGGAGACATGCCAAAAAAGCTAAGTATCAAAAAAAAAAAAAAAAAAAGCCAAGTATCACTAGTCAAACCATAATCTTAGTCACTTTTTAAATAACATACCACTAGCTTTTAAAAATAATAATGTAATTTGTTCCTTATTCTTTCTGGGGGCCACCCATTGCTGAAGGAGGGTAAGTTAATTTTCTCTTCTGTTCTTCCTTTTCAAGCAGGCAGCTTTTTTCAATCTGATATAATTCTGAGAAAGAATTCTTTGCTTTCCAAAGCTTAGTAGCTCCTAAGAAATTCTCTCAATGACTGCCTGCTTTTAAAATATTTTTCTCTCTTTATTCTCATTTGCTATCACTTTAATTTTTATCTAATTATTTATTTTTAATTTTTTAATTTTTAATTTTTTTTTACTCTTTAGTTTAGAGATTGTTTGTCTGGCAGAAATGGACTCACTATACCCAGAGAGGTGTGGAAGCCTGTGTAGAAAAATTTGGCAATAGGGAGGGTTTGGAAAAAGTGAGAATCTCCAAACAAATTATCATTGTGCATTCCTTAGATCTTAGATCTTTTTGTTCAAAGTTGCATGTAAGTGGTTATGTATAGTGGACAGTACTTTGGACTCTTAGAATTCTTTTGGAATTTATAGTGGATTTTATATTCACATTAAAAACAGAGAATGCTGACTATTAACTTATACTCAAGCATAAGGTTGTAGACCCTAACTTTAAGAGAACTATCAAATCTTAAACTATCTTTTAATGACTCTGTTGCCAGAGGACATCTATTATATTTCCCTTCTTGGCATTTACTTCATATCCTTATTTTAGTGCTGTATACTGACATACGAATAGAGCACGTATTACAGTACTATATATATGTGTGTGTGTATATATAACCCTAAAAATATAATATTTAAAAATAAGCCTAATAATTTTGATAAAGCTGCTAGATTAATGATTTAAGATTGGATAGACAAGTGTGATGCCTACCTCTTATCAAGTTGACCTAAATCTAAGCACATCGTTAATGAAGCCTGTTTGCTTACCACCTCCGTGATTTCTTTCAAAAATATTTCATTATTTAAGGATTTTCTTTCAAATATCATTTTTACCTAAAAAATATTTAATAGTTGAAATTTCTCTTGTTAATTGTGCTATAAACTTATTTAAGAGGAATGATTTAGTTGGTATGGGGATTTTCTGAGGCTAGCCCTTTTATAAACAAATGTAAGTAGGTTACTTCAGTAGTCGAACTTTTTTTCATACCATTCAGTGGTTTAAATTTTTCCGAATCCATTTCTTAAAAATACAGATTCAATATTTATTCTAAAGCATGCATGTATGCTGTTACCTCTAGTGGGTGATTTATATTCCAAAATGGCTTGAAATGTTTTATTTACTATAGTAAACTTTTATTAGAAAGTGAGAAATAGTAGTAGGTAACACTCATTGAGTGGTTGTATAGATTGGGTCTTATTCCAGCACATTTCTCATGTAGTGATTTATTTAATTTTCACAACAACTCCAAGAGGTAGATACTATTATTATCCCCATTTTATAAAGAAACTGAGTCACATAGGGAATCACTTGCCCAACGTCACACAGTCTGTAAATGTTGACATGGAGGCTCAACCTAGAGACGTGGTTCCAAAATCCACTGATTGTTCTGCATTATGCCTCCCTAAGGACTGTAAGAATACTCCGTTGTCACTGAGTGGGCCATCAGGTGGACCCAAATCCCCAAAAATGTATTTGATTAAATAGGATTCTCTGATTCTGAAAGAAGTAAACGGATAATATTGCCAGTTTCCAAATATTATTTGCTAGGACAAATAATACCATTATATCATCTGTATTTTGATAGGACATTATTTCTGTGTCTACTTTTGAGCCACAATCCTTGGAAATCTAACGTAACGAATGACTGCACACTGATATGCATAGAATGGAACCACATAAAGAGAGCTTGCAAAGGCAGGGAGTGTTTAGTCTAGCATTTAAGATTATGGGGAGATAAGGAAATTCATTCTCTGCTAACTTTTTGGAAATACATGGAATTTAAGGAAAAACTTCACTATCTTGATTATGGGTTAAATTAGTTGAAAGTACGTCACTTTACAATTAAAGAAACCGCAGGGTCACGTGCACGTATGTGCACGCTTGGATGTATTGGGAATGCCGAGAGGAGGGGCCCCAAGTCTATGTTTAAGTGACAACACGTGGTCTGGTTTTGTCTGACGGAGGATTATCTGGCTGGCTGTGTCTCACTGAGTGCCGTCGGATGGATTCTGGGAAGTGTTTGTGGGAAATTGGGAAGGTTTCTGAGAGAGAGGAAGGTAGGGTAAATGCCATGAGGAGTAGAACATTAAAGAAAAAAATATTTAAAGAGAATTTCAAAGACATTTGTTTTGTTGTCAGTGAAATGATATCTTCTTCGATCTTCCCAAAAACTTTTTTAAAAAACGACTTTTTGGGGGGTCAGTGCTTTTAAAGTTATACATGTGTTTTTCTCAAATGCTTCGTCATAAAAGAAAAAAGACTGCCTCCTACATGACATCAGGGACTAAAGAAGTGCATTCACATCCAAGTTACAGATGGATAAATTGGTTTTAAATATTAATGTAACTGTAACATGTTTGAGGATAGGTGTAAATCTATATAAATACTTGGGCCTAGATTACTTACTGAAGCACCTTTCAGATTTGATTACTTAGCAACATTTGCAGTTTCTCCTGTGTTCTCTGTTTGGTTATTTGTCCAGGACCTCTGGATACTAGAAGAATTTTAGAACATGAAGGACCATTTAAACTCAGTGACACCTCCATTGGTAGAATTTGTCATCTTATCCAATGCCCTATATTCAAACCCAGGGGGAAAAAAAAAGATTCCTTTTTGCCCTAGGTTCCTCCAAATATTCATTATTACCTTCCATTTTAGTGATAATAAAACTCTGGTTTTTAGGGAAGCAGCTTGCTGCCAAGCCAGAAAACACAAGATGAGTGCACGTGACTAAGTTCTGTGTAATAGAAAGAAGTTTGAGTATTGAGTGATGTTTTCAGACAGACTTAGAAAGGTAACACATCCCCCACCCCCATTCCTTTATCCTGCTTCCTGGAATGCAGTTGTAATGGCTGGAGCTCTGACAGCCATTTAGGATGACAATCATACACTGGAGAATAGGGAGTAGTCAGCTGAAAAGAGTCTGGGTCCTTGACGACTTTGTGGAATTGCCATACTAAATCTGGATTACCCAGTTTGATTTTCTTTTCTGTGAGAGAGAATTCAACTTCTATCCTATTTAAGCCATTATTATTTTGGGTTTGTCATATGCAGCTGAATCTAATTCTAGCAGATGTAATTCCTTTTCCATACAAAAAAGTCAGTGAATAGGATCTTTTTTGGATACTTTATTTATTGGCTTTATTCTCATGGGCATATTTCTGCATCCTAAATGAGAGACTCTGATTCCCACATGTAAATATTAGTGAATAATCAGAAGCTGCAAAGTACATTTAGGGAGAAGAGCATGAACTTGACTTCAAATTCTGCTAATTATGTGATCCTGGATTAGTTATTTAACCACACTGAGTCTCAGTTTCTTTTTCTGTAAAACTAAGATTGTAGTGTTTTCCAAAGATTATTGTTGAAGAAAATATAAATACTTAGTTAAGTGTTTAGCACTTACTAAGCTTAGAATTTATATTTGTTAATTCCTGTTATTCCATGATATTAAAGGATCTGAGATCATGTCAAATGGCATATTCCTCTAATGGCACTGAGAAAATAAAAAAAGCAGAAAAATGGACCATGTTGAGGCAATTGGCAGAAAAAAAAGTGAAGGAAACTTATGCCAGGTAGGAGGGCCTTCAGTAAAGGACAATCCTAGGAGGTTACCAACAAAAAGGTGGATAACAAGAATTCATCAGGATGTAAAACAAAAATTGGGTTGTTAGGAGTTGGTATTTATGTCTTAAGGCTAATTTCAGGATTTTATATACAGAGAACAGAGACTTAATGGTTTAAATTAATAATCCTTTCACTAAGTAGGACACTGATGCTTACATGAAAAAGCAGTCGAATCAAGAACTAGTTGTTTCTAATTATTTTGAAAAAATACAAATAAAGTATAGTTGACCTGTGAACAATGCAGGGGTTAGGAGTCCTAAGCTACCACACAGTCAAAAATCTTCATATAACTTTTCTTTTAAAAAAGATTTTATTTATTTGACAGAGAGGAGAGAGATCACAAGTAGGCAGAGAGGCAGGCAGAGAGAGAGGGGAAGCAGGCTCCCCACTGAGCAGAGAGCCCAATGCAGGGCTTGATCCCAGGACCCTGAGATCATGACCTCAGCCGAAGGCAGAGGCTTTAACCCACTGAACCACCCAGGTGCCCCAAAAATCTTCCTATAACTTTTGACTCCCCCCAAACTTAACTGCTAATAGCCTATGTTGACTAGAATTCTCACCGATAACATAAATAGATAAACACGTTCTGTGTGTCATGTGTATTATATACTGTATGCTCACAATACAGTAAGCTAGAGAAAAAGTGTTAAGAAAATCATAAGGAAGAGAAAATACATTTATGGTACTGGACTGTGTTTATTGAAAAAAAAAATCCATGTGTAAGTAGATTCCTACAGTTCAAATCCATGTTGTTCAAGGGTCAACCATATATTGTCCTGCTGCAGAATGGTGTTTATGAGAAGAGACTAAGCAATGACTCTTATAATCTTAGAATGAAGGAAGGTGGCCATTCAGGTAACTTAAAGAAATAGTTTGGAGGATTTTTTTTTCTTTCTTTCTTTCTTTTTTTTTTGTATTTTGCTTCCAATATCTTCTTTGTGGTTCAGATGAAAAATGTAGAAAGCATCTCATAGGGATTATTTTTATTTTCTTAAATATATTGAGTTAGGTATTTTTTATTAAATTATTTAAAATGATAAATGGTGACAGGGGTATTAAAATGCCACGTAGTTTTCACAGCAGAGCAATAAATGACTTAATTATTGTTTTGAAGATTAAATCTTTTGGTCACTTGGCTGGTAATATCTCCTTAATTAAAATGTGACACAGTAGAAGACTAATTCTAAAACTTATTCTTTAAAAATCAACATATGTTGAAATACATAGAGTAATGTTGCCAGGACAATTGTTGGATAGTGTAGTGCAAACATATTTTCGCAAATATCTGATTCCCTTCAGTTTCTGGATTGTGTCCCAGTTTTAAATGTAGGGTAGGTGATGAAATTGCTGGGCATTAAATGGACTTAAAAATTGCAAATGCACTGTATTTTCTCTCACAATTACTTGACAGCCTTTGACTCTTTTTTCCTGTTGTACAGTAATGACTCTATTCTCCTAGTGTTTGTCCCTCAAGTGAAGTTCTTCTTAGAATAGGATCAGTTCCCCCATTTTTTCATGTGTTCATTAATTAGCTCTGGTTGACATTTAATTATGCCAACCTTTGTATTCACATCTGTTTAAAAGTTAAGTTTAATAGAGTTTTAAAATATCCAAAGAAGGTATGTCTTATATAATTTTATTTTCATTTAAAATTCTGTTACTAAAAAAGCCAGCATGGCCATTCGCTCGTAATAAATCATGCCTTCTTCTAGGAATTTTAAAAGTCTGTTTAATGGGACTCCTGAGTAATAGCTGTGAGGTCTGAATTGCCTTAGACTCCAAACATTTCAGATGGAAGTTTCTACCAACGTGAGTGCTGATCTCCACACACACTGCTAGAGGTTGGTTGGGAAAGTTAGGGCTGGGATGTTCTCTTGCAACACTAATCAGAGCATAAACTGAAATGAAGACAATATTGTGTAAAATCTCCATGTCTGCCATGTTTGCAGATGTCAGCTGTGCGAATGAGAACATTGATTGGAAACTTCAGAAAGTGACCCTACTAAAATGTAGTACATCTTGGATGAGAAGGTGACTCTTCAATGGCTTTAAGTCAGATTCTCATTGGTTTGTCCCAGCTGTTAATTCCATATATGGGATTCTCTGAGAACTCAGAATTTCTTGGTATTAAAAACTCAAAGAGAGATGTTTATAATAGAAAAAAATGCATTTCGACTCATGGTCTTTCGTAATAAAGAATGATGTAGCTTCAGGAAAATGCAAGAATTTGAAAGGTCTAAGGTGAAGGATTTGGTTAGATAGAGAAGGAAAGAAGAAATAAACTTTGAAAATGTATTAGAATGCTCTTCTTAATAACCTGCCTTATTTTTTTGGTTATATTTTCAAAGTTTTTTTATGTATTTCTTTTGTCTTTTGTATCCAAAATGTTAATATGTCAAAGACATCAGTTGCCAGGTACAGTGCTCGGCTGGAAACACTGCATTCATGTCCTGATTGTTACATGTTTTGATTGTCTTTTATGCATTTTGTCCTTTGTTTGTTATTTGACCCTATAGTACTAATCTACACAGTTTCTTTTTAAAAAAATCTAATTAGGGATTACTAGAAATTTCTTCAGAAAAGGATTATACAGTTTTCCAAACAAGATTTTACTAAAGAGCTATTTTAATTTTTTTATTTTACACAAACTCTCTGTACATTAACTAAGTGAATGATCATTCATCCAATATAACAACTAAAATAATTTATAAGCTTTAGTTACATAATAATGTAAAAATTGGATTGTAGATATTTTATTTCAGACATGTGCTTTTTCTTCTTAAAGTCTTTTCTCCAAGGTGAATTCTTCTATTAACTATTTATTATACACACAATACTTTAATAATATATATATATGGATATGTAGTAATATACATACACTAGATGGTAGAGGGTTGAGTTTGAGTCTGGATAACATAAATTTAACTTATGAGTGGATTTTCTTTTTTCTTTTCTTTTTTCTGTTAGAGAGAGATTGTGAGCAGCAGTGGGAAGGGGCAGAAGGAGAGGGAGAGAGAGAGAGTCTTAAGCAGACTCCGTGCTGAGTGAGGCTTCCCATGCAGGGCTTAATCTCACAACCCTGATCCGAAACTAAGAGTGGGACAGACATGTAACCAACTTTGCCGTCTAGGCACTGTATGAATGGATTTTCTGCCTATTTCTATCCCTACATTGAGTAGAAAGAGATTAACTTAAAAAGATAATAAATTGGCTAGCTTCGGTAAGTTGCTAGTATGTGTTTGTTCAGAACCTTAGCTTTACCAACAGAAAAAATATAGCAGTGTTCTGAGAGGTGATACCACATACAGAAATGAGCATGGCTTGGGGACCAGAACCCCTAATGGATAGCTGTGTGGCCTCAGGTAACTTGCTTAGACTTTGTGATTTCCAAATTTCTGGTTGGAGAAATAGGATTAATACCAGTTAACTGATAGGGCTGGTCGTAAAGACTAAATGAGATAGCAGAGGTAAAAAACAAAGCACTGTGCCTTGTCTCACACCAGGTGCCCCGCAAACTTTAATTCTCTTTCTCCTGGGCAGAGAAGAGAAAAATGGCAGGAATGTAATAGAGCAAAACGGAATACAGAGCACTGTACTTTTATGATTTTATTTTTATTTATTTTATTTTTTTAAAGATTTTATTTATTTATTTGACAGAGATCACAGGCAGTTAGAGAGGCAGGCAGAGGGAGAGAGGGAAGCAGGCTCCCTGCTGACCAGAGAGCCCGATGTGGGGCTCGATCCCAGGATCCTGAGATCATGACCTGAGTCTAAGGCAGAGCTTTAACCCACTGAGCCACCTGGTGACCCTACTTTCATAATTTTTTAAAAAATACACTGATCCCTTAGGATTTTTAGCTATAGTCAGGTTCATTGACAAATAAGAAATCTTGAAATGATAGATTATCTGTTTCATTTCTATGACTAATTCTTGATTTTTAAATGAGTCTCCTTTCATAAAGCTTAATTTTTTTGGTGATTTTATTCTTTCTTACAAAAAGATTTTAGCATTTCTCAGTATTCCATTTGGTTTCAATTTAATTTTCTACTCATATCTTTAGGATGATGAATTTCAAGTAATTTGTTCTTCCATCTCAAATACATTAATATAAATTGTATCTTGCCAAGTAAATGTATACTGTTTATTTAATTTGAACATTGGATCAAAAAAATATTTGTGCATGCTTTTACTCTGCTGAACTTTATCATGGATTTTATATATTATTCCCAAGTAATTTTGTTTGAGTGAAGTAAGTAATGTTAATTTACAAATCAAACATAAATCCCTTTTTTCTTTTAAAATAGAGTTCTACAGCTAGTTTCCATATTATTCTTGCAGGACAAGTTCACATTTTGGAAAAATTTGAGGGCTTATGTGATTACATTAATAATTCCCTGAACTAAGTGAATCAGTATTAAAAGAGAGCTTAATAATCATCATTTATTGGCTACTGATAATTTAGTTTTTTTTTAATTTAAGCCTATTTTTATTTTTGTAGATTTGTATTAGTTGTGAGACACCTAAAAAAACCTCAGCAGTGAAAAACTACTATGTAGAAAAACAGGAAGTTAATCAGTGAAAGCTTTTCTTTTTTTTATTTATACAAATACTATTATCAGTAATACTGCAGTTGAAGAAAGTACAACAGGCATACTTTAGTTAAATGGAGTAGATTATTAGGTAGGTAACCTGATAATTCATTGCGTTTTCACAATTGTACTTGGCTTAGCAAATCTTTACATATTGATCTTTTTCTAATATGAGACAGAATACAGAATTAAAGTATTTGTGTCTATTGAATCATCAGGGTAAGTTGATAAACACATACTTTTAAGATAGAGTAATATACAGCATACTTTTTAAAATTATTTTTTCTTATTAGGTCAGTGCAAGAATATTCTGTAGAAACACTCAAATGCATCACACCTTAGAGACTGTATCTCTTTTGGTTAATTCTGATTGCTGACTGTCCTTGTATAGTGTACAAAGAGAATTAATCAACAGAATATAGTCTGTTCTTGTGCAGGTACATATGGATTTCTTTTTAAAAAGTATACAATTGGAATTTTCCCAGGGCCCTACGTGACGCATATAAGATATATATATATATATATATATATATATATATATATATATATATATATATAGGTGCATATAAGATATATGCATAAACGCATATAAGATATCTATGTATCTATATATTTATATATAGATATATATATATAGGTGTGTGTGTGTATGGCTTTATTTTATCTTTAGGCAAGGCCACATTTCTTTCTTTGAAGTTAGTGTTTCAGTTTGCCATATTTAAGAAAGTTTTCCCTGAGCGCTAGAGCAAGATGAAGTTTATGAGACTGTGAAGTGTCTTTCCCTCTGCTTCCCAGTATTTTGTCTTTGGGGTCTCAAATTGAGACCTATATCACGACATAACTACTTCAGAGCCTGGATGTGCCTACTTCAGAAGGATTATGTTTCTTATATTCTATTATTTATGCACTATTGTCAAGTAGAAAGCTTTCTCATTTTATAATATCCCCAGGAATAAAACCCTTTACAACGGGAAGCCACAGAAAGTAGCAAGGTTACACCTGATGTGCACTGTTTTCCTTTTCTGTTCCCTTAGCTTTTATAAATCATAGATGACAAAGGCCTTGCTCTCAAAGTGCAGAAAGGCAATGGCAGGGGAAGGTGGGGCCGTGGCTGGGAGAGCTCTTTATATCAAACCCTGCACTCCTTTTTCTAGGAAATAACTTCCTTTCACTATTATAAGTTTCAATCTCTTATACTTTTGTATAAGTATACAAAATTTCACATTTCAGAAAGTATACTTTAGTTGAATAATGCAGGGCTGTGGGAATATAACATTCTTTACTCATAAATTTTTTGTTAAAAATTATTCTGAAATATTACATTCAAGGGGATTTTGTGAACATTCCATAAGTTGGGTATCAGGATAAAAAAACTGTAAGTACACTGTATATATTGTGCAGTGATTAACAACATAAAACATTAGGTTTCTATAGAGAGAGCAGTTTTCTCCTTCCAGTTTTAAAATCTAGAATTGCTTTGGCTCAGGTGAAGTCATCTTGGAAGAAAATAATTTTTAAAAATTCCACGTGCATAGCGTGAAGAATTTTTGAATGTGAAAAATATGTAAAAGCATTGATAAATTACTTTTACTTTCTCATCTCAGGCCAGACTTTAAGAGTACGAATCTTTAAGAGTACAAATAGGAGTCCTTGTAACTGTAGACATGAGTCATTACAAGATGTATTGTTAAGTTATTTGGGACACACCCAATAGATGAAAAGGCTAAAAAATGTGTAAGATGTAATTAGGAAATTCTCCGTTGGTTACTCAGTTACCATTGTGCTTTCTTTATCATTATTATTTTTGGATAACAGGTTCAACAGATTCATAGTAAGGATTCATACTACGCAGTGGCAGTTTATGTCCTTTAAACAAATATTATAGAATTGGAGTACAAATCAATAGATTTTTAAAGAAGAGAAGTATACCCTTAAAAGAGCAATATAAATACTTCGGTTATAACCTCACTGGTTACTGTGGTCTGGGAAAAAACACGGAGCATAATATTTGCTCCAAAGAAAGATTTCACATGCCAGGCACTGAGTGTCCAAGTGTCAGCCACAAGGTACATCTGGTAGACTTAAAAAATATAGAGGAAATTCCAACCAAAAAATGTCACGTAGTTGACCGTGCTTTAACACTGGACCAGTTACAACTACATGTGACTAGTACCCATTAGTCACATAATTTAGACAAGTCATTTGTTAGGAGAAAACTTTTTTTAGGAAATTCACATCTCTCCCTGTGGCCATTAGAGAGCTGGACTTAAGAAGGTTCATTTTCAGCTGATAAGTCAGCTAACTGTGGTGGCCTCCCTGGTTTCCTAGGTTGGTGCTGCCGGACTACATTCTCAGAATTGTTTTGCAGAGGTGAAAGTCCCGAAACACTGGAAATATGGCAATTATTCATCCTTATTTCAACATACTCTGTGTTCAGATTCTCACGGAGCAGGAAAAGTGAATCTGTAATCACAACACTGACTGGGGCAAAAGTTGACAAGGCAGAAATCTACCCTCAGATGTTCTTGTTTTCCACATAATGTGGCATCATTTGTATACATGCAAACAGTACGCCAACAAAATCTGGTTTTCTTCGATTCAAAATGAAATTTGGGCCATGATTTCTTTTAGCTCCACTTTTAGATTCTTGGAGTGTACCCTATGATCTAAGTTTAGTGTGTTTTGCTGAGGAAAATTCTTTGGTCATTTGGTAGAGCTATAATACCTGCAAAGGCCATCTCTGGTGTCAGAACTTCAGGGAAGGCGAAAAGAGGTAGTGTCTTGACTGAGATATTCAACAAATGCTTATGGAGTGGAGGTCTGCCAGGGAGGGAAAGGGCTCTGTCCTTAACTCATGCTTCTGGTCTAGCTCTGAGCCTTTGCATACACCATTTTTATCTTGCTTGTCTGTGCCCTAAGTCTCACATGTTAAACTAAAGGAGACAACGGTAATACAACAAAACACAAAAGAAAGAAAATGAGAGTGCACCTTCATAAAATAAGCAATCCATATGAAGTAAAGCATTTAGATAAATTTAAGGTACACAGTTTGATGGATTAACTCACTTATATTGTGAGATGATTACCACAGTAAGTTCAACAAACTTCCATCTTCTCGTATAGATACAATAAAAAGAAAAGAAAAGAAAAAGAAAGAAAACTTCTCTGTGATGACAACACATAAGATTTACTCTCTTAATGACTTTCCTGTATATCATGTGGCAGTATTAGCTATAATTCACATGTTGTACGTTACATCCCTCATACAAACTTCCAGTCATAAAATAAGTAAGTATCTTTGACCACCTTCCTCCAAACCCCGCCACCCCTCCCCAATCTTCCCCTCTAGTAACCGCAAATTTAATCTCTTTTTCTATGAGTTTGGGGTTTTTTTGTTTGTTTTTAGATTTCATATATAAATAAGATCATACAGTATTTGTATTTCTCTGTATACTGTATTTCTCATACAGTATTTGTATTCTTATTTAACTTAGCATGGTGCCTTCACAGCCCTACCATGCTGTCACAAATGGTAGGAGTTCCTCATTTTAATGGCTGAAAAATATTCCATTGATTATATATGCCACAACTTCTTTATCCATTCATCAACCAGTGGACACTTAGGTTGTTTCCATGTCTTGGCTGATGTAGATAATGCTGCTATGAACATGGGGGTGCAGTTATCTTTTTGAGTTGCTGTTTTGGTTTCCTTTGGATATATTTTCAGAAGTGGAATTGCTGGATCATATGGTAGTTCTATTTTTAATTTTTTGAGGGCCCTCTATACTGTTTTAGAGGGTTGCCGCACCAATTCCCAGTCCCACCAACAGTATACAAGGGTTGCTTTTTCTTTTTTTTTAAATTTTTTATTAACATATAATGTATTATTTGCCCCAGGGTACATGTCTGTGAATCATCAGGCTTACACATTTCACAGCATTTGCCATAGCACATACCCTCCCCCATGTCCATATCCCTACCCCACCACTTCCCAGCAACCCTTAGTTTGTTTCCTGAGTTTAGGAGTCTCTTATGGTTTGTCTCCTTAACCATCCCATCTTGTTTCATTTCTCTTCCCCACTCCCCCCATAACCTCCTGCCTTGCCTCTCAAATTCTTCATAACAGAGCAATCATGTGATAATTGTCTTTCTCTGACTGACTTATTTTGCTTAGCATAATACCCTCTAGTTCCATCCATGTCGTTGCAAATGGCAAGATTTCATTTCTCTTGATGGCCGCATAGTATTCCATTGTATATATATACCACATCTTCTTTATCCATTCATATCTTGATGGTCATCTAGGTTCTTTCCATAGTTTGGCTATTGTGGACATTGCTGCTATGAATATTCGGGTGCATGTGATCCTTTGGATCACTACATTCGTATCTTGAGTGTGAATACCCAGTAGTGCGATTGCTGGGTCGTAGGGTAGCTCTGTTTTCAACATTTTGAGGAACCTCCATACAGTTTTCCAGAGTGGTTGTACCAGCTTGCATTCCCACCAACAGTGTAGGAGGGTTCCCCTTTCTCCGCATCCTCGCCAACATCTGTCGTTTCCTGACTGATTAATTTTAGCCATTCTGGGTTGCTTTTTCTTACATCCACGTTTGTTATTCTTATCTTTTTAATGATAACCATTCTACCAGGTGTGAGATAATATCTCATTGTGCTTCTGGTTTGCTTTTTTCGGTGATTTTAATGATGTTGAGCATCTTTTCCTGTACCTGTTGGTATCTTTTTTGTGTACCTTCTTTGGAGAAATGTCTACGCAGGTCTTTTGCCCATTTTTAAATGGGGTTATTTGTGTTTTTTTGCTATAAAATTGTATTGAGTTCTGTATATATTTTAGACAATAACCTCATCATCAGATATATGGTTTGCAAATATTTTTTTCCCATTTCATAGGTTGTCTTTTCACTTTGTTGATAGTTTCTCATGCTGTGTGGAAGCTTTTTAGTTTGATATAGTTTCAGTTGTTTATTTTTGATTTTGTTGCTTATGTTTTAGGTGTCATATTCAAAAAATGATTTTAAGACCCATGTCAAAGAACTTTATTTCTATGTTTTCTGCTAGGAGCTTCATGGTTTCTGGTCTTACACTTAAGTCTTTAAACCATTTTGAGGTAATTTTTGTGAGCGGTATAAGATATGGGTCCATTTCATTCTTTTACATGTGAATAGCCAATTACCCAGCAACTGTTTATTGAAGAGACTGTCTTTTCTCCATTGAGTATTCTTGGCTCATTAAATATTAGTTGATTATATATGCTTGGGTTCCTTTTGATTATGTACCATTGGTCTATTTGTTTTTTAAGCCAGTAATATATACTGTTTTGATGACTCTAGATTTATGGTATTGCTTAAAATCAAGAAGTGGGATGCCTCCTACTTTGTTCTTATTTCTTAAGATTTCTTTGGCTCTTTGGGATCTTGTGTGTTCCATACACATATTAGGAGTGCTTTTTCTACATCTGTAAAAAATGCCATTGGACTCTTGGTAAGGATTGCATTGAATCTATAGATGGCTTTCCGTAGTATTGACAATTTAACAATATTAATTTTCCCAATCCATGAATACGAGATAAATTTCAACTTATTTGTGTCTTCTTCAATTTCTTTCATCAATGTTTTATAGTTTTGAGAATAGAGATCTTTCACCTCCTTATTTAAATTTATTCGTAAGATTTTGTTGTTTTTGATGTTACTGTAAATGGGGTTGATTTACTTCTTTTTCAGAAAATTTGTTGTTAGTGTATCTTGTTTACTTCCACTGAATATCTTTCCTTTGGGGTCAGCATACGAGTCTTTTGGTGTTCTTTTGTTTTCCTGGTAAGAGGACTGTAATGGTAGAGAGCCCGTATTTGTTTGCTTTTTATGTAGCTCCATGTATCAATCATTACTGCTGATTTCTTAGTGGAAAATTTTGTTTCAACCTCATTTTGGCTTTACCTCCAAATGCCTTCTTTTGTTGGCTGAAATTTAGCACTGTAATTTGTGGCTTTCCGGAGAGGGAACCTCCGTGGTCAGGTGGAGGAGGGAGACTGCATTCCAACAGTGGAATAGTAGGTGTTCCAGACAGAGCTATGATTCTGGAGTGACTAGGGGTCTGGGGTAAAAGTTGGCTACTAATTCAAGCCTTACCTGAGGCAGTATTTTTTAAATAGAAAAGTACCCTCTCTAATTAGCTGGCCCATTAGGTAATTAGATTAATGACAGCCAACTGCTTTAGAAACCTCTTCCAGAGTAAGCTAGCCAAACAATAGATGTTCCAAGGATATGACAAAGAGCTAATTTTTCTGCACTGGAGTTTGTAGCTTTGCCTTTTTTATTTGTGGTGGACTGCCTCATCACCTTATGAAGGTGAAATGGGTTCTTATTTTTGGGAGGCAGACATAAAACTTTTTTCTTCTGAGGATGTCTTCTTGGGGGAAAAAAATCTATTGTCTTAAATCTACCTTTTTGGTAAACCCGATGCTGTCAAAGCGTTGTGTAAAGCTGAAATTCACTGGTTTAATTGGTAATAGAGTTCTTAGATACTAGAGGTAGATGCATTTCCATCATTTAAGATTAACTGAATAATATAATCACTTTTGTGAGCTATGAAAAACACTTAGAAAACTAGTTTTAGGCTATCACTAGTTTTAGTGATAAGTATATGTTCTTAAAAATATTTGTATACTATTAGATGCTAGTAGAACATACGTGATCATTGATTTTTCTAAACTGCTCCCTTTCCACACCAAAACCTTAGCTAACCACTGTTTTCTGCTTTTAAAGCAGAAAATTTATGACAAATGATTTCATTCTGAAGTTGGACTTGAGTAAAAAGTTGTCATTTTACTAATCTCATTTTATTTCTATTCAAAGAATAGAAATTTATCAAAGAAATTTATCAAAATTTAAATTTATCAAAGAATAGTCATTTATCTTTTATGTGAAAAAAAGGATGATTGTTTTCACTTTCCCTCCATAGTTGCACTCTAAAAGAAGAGTGTTCTAGGCTTTCTTATCAGTTAGCCTGGCCCCAAATTAAATCATGAGAACAGATCATTATAATTCTCTTTCTAAATATTTGTTGGTTTGCTAGTAAATTTCAATTATGATTAAAGTAGCCATTTAAGTGCATTTCACTGTTCCTGAGAGATGAAATACTAATTCTATCCATGCATTTTCATAAACCATAATTCATGGATGCAGACTATAGTACTTCCAAAGTTATTTAGAAAGTATCCTTTATTCCTTTTGATCATCTCTTAAAAGTAGGCCTAAAAAATGACAGATGATAGAAAGAAAGAATAATGCCTTTTGTGGTCTTAAATGGTTCAGTTTTCAGACAGAAGCTTTATGGTCCACATGAGCAAAAGAGCTCTACAAAGCAGTTAAGCTACTTGAAAACCAGGCAGTTTTTCTTGCCTAGATGCTGAGAAACATTTTTGAGCCATTCCAAACCACTGGGATCATTTACTCTGATTTCAGATAAGCAAAATAAAATAAGCAAACTCTTGCCCATGTGGGAACTGGTTCTGCTGTCTCTTGTTCTAACTCTGCAAAGCCTGAATGTCTCCCCAGTATCTTTGAATGGGTCTCATTGTTTATTTATTGTGCTTTTCACAAGTGCTTGTAACTTCACCCTTGTTTTACTAATAGCTTTCTTCTAAAGTGGGTTGACATTTCAGTTAATTTTCAATGGCCTCAATGTTTTTCCTTAAATTAGGCCAGACTGATGGGCCTGTTTAAAGTGCGACAGTCTCATATAAATTGAGGCATATAAAAATAAGAAACCTTTATTAGAGATTTTTGAATTTGTTTTCCTACTTAAAAAATATAAGGGCAAAGAGAATATTTTTCTTGTATTCTTTAGTTACTTGTATTGGTGAATTAAATAAATGGATATAGAGTTTAGAACCTGGAGAAATTGTAAGTTTTTATATTAAAACCTATTAGCTGCATAAATATTCTAACTTTTATTTATTTTTGAATATAATACTTTCAAGAATCTTTACAGAAGAAATTCAGAAGATAGATCAGTGGCTTCCTTATCTAGATCAAATTTGAACACTCTATACAATATTTTATGTTTAGATTTGTATTACTTTAATTTTAAAAACCATAAAAAACTTTTTCATCTGTAGAAGTGAACCTAAAAATGAAACTATAGGAGAATGTGTCCTTATACCAAGAATTGAAACTTAAAACTACATAGCAGTATTGGCATAGAAATGGGCATTATTACACAAAATCATGAAACAGGTTCTAGTACATAGTAAAACTTATTTAAACGATAAAATGACATTTCAATTAAAAAGAAAGAGCACGGAATATTCAGAAAATCATATGGCATAGCTTTTAGCCTTATTCAATTTTTTAAAAGATTTTATTTATTTGAGATAGAGATAGTGAGAGAGAGCATGAGAGGGGAGAAGGTCAGAGGGAGAAGCAAGCTCCCCGTGGAGCTGGGAGCCTGATGTGGGACTCATCCCAGGACTCTGGGTTCATGACCTGAGCCGAAGGCAGTTGCTCAACCAACTGAGCCACCCAGGTGCCCATAGCCTTATTCAACTTCATATATAAAAATAAATTCTAGGGGCTCCTGGCTGTCTCAGTCGGTAGAGCATGTGACTTTTAGTCTCAGGGTCGAGTTGGAGCCCCACATTGGATATAGAGATTACTTTAAAAAAAATAAAAAAGAAATAAATTCCAAATATATTAACAGCATAAATAAAACCAAAAAGCAATCTAAATAAAAATATTATGAGAAAACATAGACTACTAAGAAAATATCCTGTTGAAGAATGTCTTCTTAAGCTGGCTAACAAACTTTGATCCAAAAAGCAAAGATTGATGGATTTGGTTACATAAAAAGTAAAACGTTCTCATTCGCAAAGGCAGCATAAACAGAGGCAGAAAGATATTTGCCAAAAATATGGTAGAAAATTAATACAGTTATTATGTAAAGGGTTTTAGCATCTTAATCAAAAGAAAAACAAAACAATTTAGAGAGGGTATGAACCATAAGCAACATGCAAATATGGCCAGTGAAGATTTATAAATGTGCTCAACCTCATGACCGGTCAGGATAATACAACTGAAAACAATAAGATGTTATTTTTATTCCATCAGATTGGTTAACTTAAACAGATTTATAATATCTAATGCCAATAAGGATATGGGGTAATTGACATTTTTATTTTTACATCCTGTTGATAAGACTGAGTTTTTAACACCTAAAATACATCTATTATTTGTCTCACTGATCCTGTTTTTCTAGAAATCCATCCTTCTGAAAATACGAATACATAAAGTATATGATGTCCATTGTTAATAACCTACGTGTTGTTAATCTAAATTGTTAAAAAATGTATTTTTAGCAATTAAAAAATCAGTGAAAACTTTTTGAATCAAATATGATATGTTCAAAGTACAGAATATAATGCAGCTGTATTAAAACAATTGGTAGATTGCTGTATTCTTGGGAAAATGTGCATGATCTTTTTTAAGGGAATAAAGGAAACTGTATGTATGTATGTAAATGTAAATATATGATCATATATTTTATGTAATTTTTGTTAATAAAAAATATTCTATAAATTGCATATATTTGTAGCTTTAGTCAAAATATGGATATTTCCCTGGCCTGGAAGGGGTCCTTAACTGTAAGATTGTTAGAGAGGAGGAGGTAAAAGAAATATAAGTATCCTGCATTTGTAATGTTAAAAGCATTCAAAATAAATTTAATAGCCACTCCCAAGCTTTATAAGTGAGACATAAATTTGCCTTCAACTTTTCAACTTGGTTCCTGCCCTTAGTTTATCACTGCTTTGGAATGACACAGGAAGGGCACCTGGATGGCTCCGTTGGTTAAGCCTCTGCCTTCAGCTCAGGTCCTTTATGCTCAGGTCTCGATCCCAGGGTTCCGAGATGGAGTCCCCCATCTGGCTCCCTGCTCAGCGGGGAGTCTGCTTCTCCCTCTGCCCCTTCACCCTGCTCATGCACACATGCTGCGCTCTCTCTCTCTCTCTCTCTCTCTCAGAAGTGAATAAATAAATAAATAAATCTGTAAAAAAAACAAAACCAAAAGAATGACTCAGGAAGATCATACTGCATCTGCATTACTCCTAAAAGGTAGAGGTTGAGAGCCAGGAACTTTTGATTTATCATGTCCCTCTCTGCCTTGCTGATGCAGGGCTAGATTATCATTGTGGCTAAAACTCAATTTCTCCTTCTGTAAAATGGGAATGATAATATTGAGAATTTGTTAGTACTTTTAGGTTATTTCTAGATCTGTATAAAAACGTATGGTAATGACAGACTTGGAGATGGCACATTCTGTTATTTGTCCTCGTCTTAGTGGATGCTGTAACAAGCTGACATCATAGATCAAGAATTACTTATTACTCTCTGGCTAACTGAGAAAAGTTTACCCTTGCTTATGGGATTATGTGTACTAAGATGCTTGTAATAATATACCACATACCACTGCAGTCTGATCTTCTCATGGTGTTAGAGCCAGAAGGGACCTTGAAGATTGTGACTGTCACTACATTTTAAAGATGATCATCATACTGAGGGGACTTCCTTGTTCATGGTCACAGAGCGGGGACATCCTCTGAGCAACAGGATGGGAACTCTTTCTGGCATGTATGAATCAAAGTCATCTCCTTACTCTTGGTCTAGGGCTTTTTCTTTAGCATTTATATATTTTGCTTAATGTTTCCTCACTGTAATGCACGGAAGGAGTATTATAAAGAAATCTAGGTAAGAGATTTACCTAATGAGATTACTCCCAGTGAGATTACTATCTAAAAGAAAAGGTGCAGGGCGCCTGGGCGGCTCAGTGGGTTAAAGCCTCTGCCTTCAGCTCAGGTCATGATCTCAGGGTCCTGGAATCGAGCCCCTTGTCTGACTCTGCTTAGCAGGGAGCCTGCTTCCCCCTCTCTCTCTGCCTGCCTCTCTGCCTACTTGTGATCTCTCTCTAGTCAAATAAATAAATAAATTAATCTTTAAAAAAAAAAAGAAAAGAAAAGGTGTACCCTGTTGGAAGCTGGGTAGCTTTGCTTTGCTTCCAATTTTCCTTTTTTTTTTTTCCCCTTTCAAACCAAGATTTCTTCAGGATATTCAAGAAACTATATTAAATAGACTAATTGTTGCAGAAAACATATATAGGTAATATTTACTAATTTGAGCATTTTCTTTTAATTGGGCCATTATTGGGTGGTTTTCTCTGAGTTCATGTGTGATTTAAAAATATATATAAATTTTTTTTTAATTTTTTATATAAATTTTTTTAAGTAAATTTGTTGTTTGGAGTAAGCACCGTATCATTAAGTATGTATAAAAGTACAAAGTAATTTTAAAAATATGTAAACCAATCTATACAAATGTAAGCAGGATTACTTTTCCTAGAAGTGAGCATGGTTATTGCATTACTTGGGCAAAGAATGATCAAGAGAATTAGTGACTCACATATTAGTTTCATTGGAAATATTTGAGCAGGGAGGACTTACTATGTAAGAATCAGTGTATTATGTTTTCGATATTGAATGAGTTGAGTTTTGTAGTCTCAATAAATTTTGGACATTTGAAGATTTGAATGCTTGCTTTATATGTCATTAGAGTTTGTGTGTATGTATACTCATAGAAGGGAAAGATATTTTATATATAAATGTATGTATATATGTGAATTTATAGATAAGAATGTGTATAAATTTGTTGACCTTTTAGATGATTCTATTTGTGGTAGATGATGGTGACTTCTGTTGAGGACCTTTGAAGTGGTTTAAAGTAAAATCCTATATCTTAAATTATTTGGTAAGTTTGAGATACTTTTTTAGTTTAATGCTTTTTCCCCTTATTTTCTCTCTCCTTTTACCACCAGATTATCCATGAATAGTGATAGAAACAATGATATTCTTAGTATAGAGAGAACTTAGAATTTCTCAAAGATGCATTACGTTTGGGGATGTGGGTACACAATATCTTCTGGGATAACATTTAAGACCACCTGTGCAGGAAATATTATCTGTGGCATGAAATGATTAAACTATTAACTTAAAAAGTAGTGACAAAAATTGTTTCATCACTATGGTAACTCTAATGCCTTTTCCCTAGTAGATTATCATCACAGTTTATGTTTTTGGTCTGATCTTTGTTCTTTATGTGTCAGGAAAACCTAAGCCAAGTTGTGTGACTTTGCCAATCTTTTATTCAAACAGGTTTTCTGACTAAACATGTTTTATAATGTTATTATGATTCACATCTTCTGGATACAAAGTGTTTATATGGGTAGTTTGACTTGAAGCTTGAAATGTTTATTTAATATATATTTGCACTAATTTTATTAGTTTGTCTCTGTTAAAAAGCTGATAGTAGTTTAGCTTATTTGTGCTTATGACCCAAATTCCTCACCTCTGAAAGAGCAGTTGGTTTGTTAGTCTCTTATTTGTCTTTTTACTTTACCTTTTATCCTCCTCCTTAGTAGACTATGTTCCTGGAGGGCAAAGATCATTTAATCAACCTTACAAACCTAGTGCCAGGCTTAGAACTGAGTATTCAATAGAAGTATGTTGCAAGAATGCCTTTCAAAGTAGCTGTAGGAATGTGCAGGATGCCAGTCCTTGATGATAATGAGAGCTAGTAGTATAAATGTTTTTCTACTGCCTAATGTTTATGACTTGATGAAAATAAGTTAGACATTTTGTAATAGAAATTATAAATCATTTCTTACTATCTTTTATTGATACTTACTACATGTTTGTTGCAACGGGATTTTAAGATAGAAAAAGTAAGCCTTTGTTCTCTAGCAATTCGGAGATATAGAGGACAAAATTATAAAAGTCTGGTATGTAAAACTTATTTAAAAAAAAAAAAAACCAGGAAAAGATACCCTGTAGGTCTAGGTATTGACAGCCAGTTTTTCAGTGACCACGAATGAAGGTTTCTTTGCTTCCGTCTGGTTTGGAAGGGAATGCGAGACTTGGGGTTGCACCTTAGGGACTTTTGAATCTATCTGGTGGGAGCCGTGTCCTGCGAGGGTGGCATAGAAGGGGCTGTGAGGCCTCCTGGCTTGTGCTGATTCCAAGACTTAGAGGGGAAATACTCGGTTTTTGGAACCAAGAGGAACCTCTGGAGTCATTCATCAGTGTTGGCCTCTTCCTGCTGAGAAAGCCCAGGGGGGATTTGCCGCGGCCCACAGTGAAGTCTGGGCAGAGCCAGTCCCTCTAAGAGCAGCTTCTCTGGTTCCCGGGCTCATGGCTTTGCATCAGCGGTGTGCTTTTACTCCTGGAGTGGGGGAGATAAAAGTAAAAACAGCTGAACTATTCAAACAAAAGGAGCTGTAATCAAAACATTATGATAAGGCATGAAAACCAATCAAACAAAACTACCTTCATGGTTTTACTTAAAAGTGACGAAATCAGTATGCTGTAGAGCTTTAGGACCTGAGACCGAGGGCAGGGGATCCTCATTGCCAAGACTAATATTCCTGCACAGAACAACAGGGGGAAAACTAGACGTTTCTGTTATGGTATGTTGTATTTTGGGTTTTCTCCTAACATCTGGCTATGTATGTGGGGGCTGGCAGGGTTGACCCTTTTCCAGAATGGGTCACTCATTGGGCTTCCCCTCCTGGCAGTAGGTAATTGACCAGGACACCATCTGCCCAGTCAAACTGTATGGTTCTGAAAGACCTTGGGCCGGCTTCAGTCACCTTATATCGATCTGCTGATGGCATCCTGGTTGGGTTAAGCAGTGATTTGTATTATGAAGTCAATTCATGAGATCCATATCGTAATTCCTACAGCCTGGTAAATGAGTATGATGATGATTAGTTTTGCTCCATGCCTTAGGTTCTTCATTTTGAAATGGAAGCTTATAGTTACTCTTAAACTGACTCTGTGTTAGGCACTGTGTTGATATAGATACTGCTTATGATCTGGAAGAAATCCCATTGTAGCTCTAAAAGAAATAGTTCAGAGAGGATTAAGGAGAATCAAGAACTTTTCACTTGCAAGTATCATTGACAGACGCAAACAAACTTCAGTAAAAAGAACAGATAAGAGAAAATGAGGAAGGCAGAGATGTATAAATATTTCCTTTTTTGTCATTACGTGGTATTTTGTTTGCTGTCACCTCTGAACCAGTGATATTTTGGTCTGAACTTTATAAGTTCCCGGAATGGTATTGTATCCAAATGTGCAAATATTAAAATTTTTCTAAAGATGCTTTCAGTGTTTTAGATGTAGTCTAATTTCAAGTATTCTTATTTAAGTTCAGAACATTTATACAGTGGCTTGGCTGCAGATTGTTGTTATAGAAGGGACTGTTAAGGACACATTAAATAGCGTGGCGTTGTTTTGCTATGATTCATTAACTTCAGCTATAATTTTACATCTCTTAAGTTTTAGATCTATAATTGTCTTTATCAGTGGTAGTGCCATATGCATAAATGGAAATTTTTGCATATATTTGCAATAGTTAATAATCTTCAGAAAAACTATCCCTTATTTAAAAAAAATGTTGGAAAACAGAAACAGAGTCATCTATTTGAAACCCTCAGACAAATAAACCTGTCACTAAAATCTTTCGATAAAATGACATAGAATCTATGAGAATAATGGGGACATTTGAGACTATATCTTTAAAGAGCAAATGTATATATTCTCCTAATTACCTCCTGATTATTTTTGAGGCGGTTACCTTAAAGCAAAAAAAAAAAAAAAAAAAAGCGAACTGGTTTAGCAAAACATAGATTATAATGAAAATAGTTCATTTGTCTTTCTTTTATTCCTCCTTAGTTTTTTCATACAGCTATGAAGGAGCAGTAAAATAAACAAAAAGATGCACTTGGGGAAATATGGACTATGTTAGACTCTAGAGGAATAATAAATGTAAAAATTTGCATATAGAATACCTATATTTAATTGTAGAAACAAACATATTGGTCTATAGGTAACAGTTAACTCTTATTTTACACTGTGAATGAGATGCAAGTAGAATTAAAAATGATTTAAAGGTTACTTTAATTGAAATCAGTTGGATTTTATTTGAATAAATTACCCACACTTTAACAAGGTTGGAAATTCTTCTCATGCTACCGTGTAAATATATCTTTAAAACGTATAATTTTATTTCTTTAAGGTTAAGTGCCCAGTGTGTCTCTCCACATGATACTTTTTCTTGAAAGACATAGAATATCCCTTAAGAAATTAAAAAAAAAAAACAGGGCGCCTGGGTGGCTCAGTTGGTTGAGCAGCTGCCTTCGGCTCGGGTCATGATCCCGGAGTCCCGGGATCGAGTCCCACATCGGGCTCCCGGCTCCGTGGGGAGTCCGCTTCTCACTCTGACCTTCTCCCTTCTCATGCTCTCTCTCACTCTCTCTCTTTCCTAATAAATGGATAAATAAAATCTTAAAAAAAAAAGAAATTAAAAAAAACAAAAACAAGCTTTGCCTGTTTTAAAATCTATTACAAAGGAAAACTCAATGACAAGAAACCTTTCTTGAAGACTTACAATTGCAAAAAGTTTATCTAATGTTCATAAGGTGTTGGGTCTGGTCCGTTGAAGTGAAAGATCCCACTGTCCAGTGTGAAACCTGCAGAATTCAAATGTTTTTCTTTTATACTTTGCTCAGGAATTCAGAACCAGTTAAGAGTGTAAGGTGTAAACATTTATAAATCATTACAGTTTTAATCATTATAAATCATTATAGTAGGTTATGCCTACATGGCAAACAGTCATTATGGATTTGCTAATTATCTGGTTAAATTTTATTCATGTTTGACAGGAAAAAGCTACAACTTAAATCCCAAAGAGATACATTTGAAGCAAAGTAAGCATATCAAGAGAATTCCCAAATCTCGATTTTGTTTTATTCTACTCTAGATGTGGCCTTACATCATGAGATCTACAATGAGATTTTGAATTTTCCAAAAGGAAATTTCCAGAAATGTTCAAGAAATGTTATTTAGAATTCCTTAATAGTCGTAGACTGTACATGGGCTCATGTTTGAGGTTTTCCATCTGTGTCTGCTTTGTGTACAAATTAGAAAATAGATGCCTATTTTGATAAAACTCATGTCTCATTATTCCTAAAGGTCTTTACACTACTAACAAATGAGTGAGTGTTTTTTCAGATAAGTTGCTCTTTCCCTTAAGTAATTGCCTGTTGGTACCATAGCCCTACCTTGTGTATAATGGATGTTTTGTATTCCGAGATTCTAGATAATTAAATTATTTTAATGTTATTCCCCTAGTGGTTCCCAGTGTGCCAACGGTTTGGGGGTAGGGAATGTTGGCAATGTCTGGAGACATTTTTTACTGTCATAACTAGGGGTAGGGATCAGGTACTGATACCTAGTGAGCAGAGGTCAAGGATGCTACTCAATATCCCATAATACACAAGACAATTTCCCACAACAAAGAATCGTGCAGCCCAAAATGTCGATAGTGCTGAGGTTTAGAAACCCTACTCTAGATGGAGAGATACTTTCTCTTTCTTCCTTGCCAATTAAAGTGTATTTATTTTTTTCATTATTAAAACTCACAAAAAATACTCCTAGAATATAGTAGTATTAGACACTAACATTTAGCCCTCAATGAAATAGATCATTAAATTAGCTATGTATAGGGCGCCTGGGTGGCTCAGTGGGTTAAAGCCTCTTCGGCTCAGGTCATGATATCAGGGTCCTGGGATCGAGCCCCTCATCGGGCTCTCTGCTTGGCAGGGGGCTTGCTTCCCCCTCTCTCTCTGCCTGCCTCTCTTCCTACTTGTGATCTCTCTCTCTCTGTCAAATAAATAAATAAAATCTTTAAAAAAAATTAGCTATGTATGGGGAATAAAATTGTAGCATCTGGTTAATGTGTGGATATAAAATTATAATACTGAAGTGTACCTAGAAAAAATTATAAATAGAGATTTGGTAAAAATTAGTTTGTGTTTTAAAGTTACATATTGCTGAAGCTGGAAGGGGTCTTAGTGGTCATCTAATTTGTTGGTTCTTTACTGAGGTAATGTATTGAGAGTTATCAATGTTTCAGAATTTTACTTGAGGAGATGTCTTGCTCAAAAAAAGAATGCTTAGAATCCTACTCTAATATTTTTTATAAGCTCTCTATTTTTATTTATTTATTTATTTATTTATTTATTTAGTGCTCACTCACTTTTTATTATTTTTTTTAAGATTTTATTTATTTATTTGACAGAGAGAAATCCCAAATAGGCAGAGAGGCAGGCAGAGAAAGAGGGCGAAGCAGGCTCCCTGCTGAGCAGAGAGCCGATGCGGGGCTGAATCCCAGGACCCCAAGATCATGACCTGATCTGAAGGCAGAGGCTTTAACCCACTGAGTCACCCAGGTGCCCCAACTCACTCACTTTTTAAAAGTGCTTTTTGGAGGTGGTTGTTATGACCTTACGCCATCTCCACGCCACTCCATCTTTGAGAACCATTGCTCTCTTCTACCCAGTATTGCATGGAGGCTCAAAGATGCTGACATCCCATTGGTGACATAGTGACTGCTCAATGGAAAACAGCCGATTATCATTTTTTTTCCTATTGCTTTAGTAGGCTTGCTTTTAAAGTGGTGAAATACTTTTCATTTATTACGTTCATTCTCCTTATACTAAGAGAACACCTCCTAGGTGTCTGCCAGGTCCAGTGCTAATGTGTGATGATACAGACATTGTCCTTGTCCTCCTGGAGCAGGAGAGAGAATAAAACAGATAAGCAATAAAAGCAAAGTAGGAGTGTGTAAAAATGAGGACAATAACATTGAACAGCAAGGCACCTACCTCACACTTGGATCATTTAAGACCCAAGAAGTCGAAGTGATTTACTCAAGGTCACCTTCAGCACATTGGAATGATAATGGAGATTGGAAGGAGGGCAGGGCCCTCTGTACAGGGCTCTGCTCTCCCACTCTGTGCTAGTGGACATGCAGGTTGGGGGCAGGGGCATCTTCTAACTCTGGAAGAATATGATGGAATATATTGAGTAGGAGTAGGTACTTGAAAGAGAAAGTGACCAGCCCTTCTTCCTTTCTTAAGAGGACCCAGCCTCGGCTGGGCTGGTTGGTATCCTTTGGAGGTCTGAAGAATGAAGAGTTCCTTCCTGAGCTGGTCCCCTCCCTTGTACTGGGCTCTGAGCAGTCAGTAGCTGCCCACATTGTCTCACGGCAAAGGGGAGGCATGGGAAGGTGGAAAAGGAGGGTTGTAATATTGCATGGGTAGAGCCAGGATGTAAGGGAGGAGAAGACACAAGGCTAATGGGATTAGAATGGAGAAGTCAAGAATATGTTTTCCATGTTGCCTACCCTTTCCTACCCTTGAACTTCAGAATGCACTTGCCCGTAGGCCACATTGTAATTGGGAATTTTGTTTCTAGACCAGTCTCCTCTTGCCTACTTCACCTATAATGCCTTTTTACTATAGCACTAACAGTCCTATGGTACCAGGTTTTTAATAAAACATTTTGAAATGGCGGATGTGAGGTGGGCAGTACGGCCATCAAGTTGATTTATTAAATGTATAAATGAGCGCCTAAAAATGACCACATAGATTTGGAAAAGGATTTTTAAAATATTTAAATTTTATGATCTGATACCTGAGATTATCGTATGGAAAAACACTTCAGTACAAACTAGATTCACTCTTCTCCATATGAGAAAAACATTTTCTTTTCCCCTTTGAATCATATCAGCTCTTAAGAATGCATAAAATTTTGTTCAGGAACATGCCGTGCCCTCCCCTTCCCGCACCCCTCATTTTTTTGTTAATTGTTGTTTGCTCTATTGTAAGTACTAAAAGCTGTACTTAGTTCCACTTAGTTCATCATTCTTTAATTTTTTTTTTTTCTTTCTAAATTGAGAACAGCCTGATTAAGGAGTACTGTGGCAGTAAAAATTCGCTAATTCATTGCCCCAGTATAGTGGCTCCTGTGTTCAGTACTCAGAACTAAAATGCTCTAAAGCAATTATCTCCTTCGCTCCTAAGAGAACTCCTGTTAACGAAAGCAAAGCAGGAAGTTATTTGAACCACGAAAAAGAGGCTGATTTAGAAGCCACGTGGAGATGCCACGAGAAGAGGTTTCACCTGTACTGGTGGAGTTTAGCGAGAGCAATTGTGATAAGCTGTCAAAACAGGTAAGAGGAAATTAGTAGCTTGTCAAGAAGCAATGAAACACAACTAGGGCTAGATATAGCATCTAGGGTCTTTTTCAAAATTTTGAGTACAAACCACCCACATTTGAATTAATAAACATCTATAGGAGATTTATTTATGCCGTATTCTGTGCTGGAAAGTTGGGAAGATAGAAAAGAAGGATTGGACACAGTTCCCAGCCCTAAGGACCTTTTGGAGAAGAGAGGACTGCCATGTTGTGGCCCGTGTGTATAAAGGACAGTAAGTTGATACCATCAGTGGGCTCAGAGGAGGTGAGAGAAGTTGTCGACCATCCAAAACTTATATTTGATCCCCTCACCCTTCCCACTGCCGTTGTCTCCCACACATCATTCGGGTCAAGCACCCATTCGTCTGCCTTTGCTTTTGCAGCTGTTACTAAGCATTTCCATTCCTTTTTGAGATGTCCTTGAGAACAAGGACCATGCCTTATTAGTCTTCTTATTCTAGTGCCTGTCAGTGCCTCGTAAACATATGTTAGATTTAATGACTGAGTGAGTATAGAATGGATTAATAGGTGAAGCTTTGTGAAAGCTTGTGAAATAGATGAGGAGGTAGGGTGATAGAAAGTTGAGGCTGGGAATGGAAAGTGGAGGAAATATTCCAAATCCCAACAAGGTCACCCTGATGAGCATGAGATGCTGGGAAGGTAATTAGGTGGTGCTAGATTTATATAATATATTGAACGCATGTCAGTACAGACTCAAGTCATAGGAACCCCAGCTCTGAGTGGATTAAATGTCCCAACATCAGTGACTTTGACTTTTCAAATGAGGAAATGGTCCATAGTTGGACCACTATGGAAATGGTCCATAGCTGTTAGTGAAAGCAAAGCAGGAATTATTTTGACACACATAGAATGCTGACTTAGTGAATACAGAGGCTCTTACTGCCCTACGTAACTGAATGGCCTGCAAATCTTCAGATATCGTTTGAACTAATCCAATGCTGTGACCAGGGCTGGTTGTTTTGCTCTCCTGGGTGCTGCCTTCCTACCTAGGTGGTTTTATTTTCATGACTAGAAAAATGGCTGTAGTAGCTCCAAACTTTATAAGACAACACCAATTCTCATGGTCTTGCCTGCTCCAATGTCTCTTGCATCTGTGCCAGAGATGCAGATCTTGTTAGCCGCACATCTCAAAACCAATCACTGCTTCCAGGGAGTTGGGATATGCCGTTTGGTTTTCTCCAGTGTGGTCTTAACCCATGAACCAGTATTTATCGACTGGCTGCATGTTCTTTTTGGTTCTGGGGATGGTGTTGAAATTACAGCTATACACTTCTGCTCTCACCCTGATACTCTGTGTTCCTTTTGTTTTTCTCCACTACACACGTTACCTTCTAATACAATATATATCTTACCCTGTAGTGACTGTTTAATCTCTCCTTATTGGAAGGTAAGCTTCATCAGGGCACATATTTTTGCCTGTTTTGGTCACTACTCTATCCCCTTTGTCCAGAATATGTAGAAACTCTATTAATATTTGTTGACATGAATGAAAGGATGGGGAGACAATGCCCTTACTTTCTTAAGCCTACATTCTTGTTGGAGGAGGACATCTATTAAATTAGTAAGTAAACAAGACAATATCAGGAAGTGATAAGGATGGTTAAAAATAAAACCTATCCCTGGGATGGCAAATGCAGGAGGCGTGGCTTAATTTGGCTGGCAATTCTGCCTTGATTGTATAGCTGATAACAGGAGAGACATGGGACATCCATGGACATGCCAGAAAGAGTCAAACCCATAGAGAGGTAACAGACATGATGTTCCTTACAAAGGCTGTCGAATGGCTTAATCAAATTAGGAATACAGTTATACCCTTTAGAGAAACCACTATTCTAGGATTTTTGCTGGTTTCTTCATGGCAAGTCTCATGAACTTCTGTCGACTTTTAACTCTGTGTCACTCATTTCTTTTGAAACTTTTTATCTCACTCAGTAAAATTTTGAGGTTATATGGTCTTAGTTATCCACATGTGAGTGACACATCTGCTGCCTTCCTTCCTTGTACCACCCTAGCGTCACGATAATAAACGTTTTATTAGGGCATGCAAGCCCATTTTGGTAGTGGTCTTAAAAATTAAAAATTAGGAAGGTAATTCTCTCTCTCTCTCTCTCTCTCTCACACACACACACACACTCACACACACACATACATCAGTGTTTAAAGTAATTTGAGGGTTATCTTCTGTTTTAGGTTCGTGAGTGGCAGTTAACCAAAAATTGGTATAGTGCTTGTGATATTTCTAAATGTGTAACTGGAGCCAAGTGATACTTGAATGAGACAAAATCATATTATAGAAGTCATATCATGACTTCATAGAAGTCATATTATTAGCTCATATTTGAAGATAGGGAGAGATTTTGTGTTGTAAATTAAAAGAAAGGTTTATAAAGCCTACATATATACATGTATGCTTATATATACAAAAGAAACAAGTGTGAAAAGATATGTACCAAATTATTACCAGTGCTTACATCAGAGAATGAGTTTTAGGAGTTGGGAGAATACTGATTTTACTTTAGACTCTAGAAGGTACATGCTTCAAATTTATTTGGAAGTATGCATTATTTATTTAATTCTAAAAACTACAAGAAAAATTTAAGAGCGTTTAGAAAATTGACCCCAGAGTAGTTTTAATACTTAAAATAATTACTGGATATTTTGTTTTACTTTGCTGTTCCTGATATTATAAATGGGTATGAACACTTTATAAGGCACTGAGGTGTTATAGTTACTAAGAAAATTGTTTACAACCCTTGACTCATTCCAAAGAAATAATTCAACTGAGAAAGGGAGCTATATTTCACAAAGTTGCTCATTGCAGGTTTAGTTAAAATGGGAGAAAAAAATTAGAAACATTTTAGATGTCCAACAAAAGAACAATGGGAATCATAATTGTCCACCCAAAACAAGAGTGATTCTACCAAAGCTTATTCTGTAAGAAGACAGGATAGAAATAAGTAAGGAAGTGAATAAATAGCTCCTTAAAATTTTGGAATATTATGGAATTTTTAATGAAGTCATAACTAGAAATATGGGAGGCATATGGAAATGTTATGATGAAATGTTAAGTGAAAATGCAGAATGGAAATTTATTATTTTTTAAAGATTTTATTCATTTATTTGACACAGAGAGAGAGAGAGATCACAAGTAGGCAGAGAGGCTGGCAGAGAGAGTGGGGAAGCGGGCTCCCCGCTGAGCAGAGAACCCAGTGCGGGGCTCGATCCCAGAACCCTGAGATCATGACCTGAGCCAAAGGTAGAGGCTTGGGGCGCCTGGGTGGCTCAGTCCTTAAGCATCTGCCTTGGGCTCAGGTCATGATCCCAGTGTCCTGGGATCCAGTTCAGCAGGAAGCCTGCTTTCTCCCTCTGCCACTTCCCCTGCTTGTGTTTCCTCTCTTGTTATATCTCTCTGTCAAATAAATAAATGAATGAAATCTTTAAAAAAACTAAACAAACAAACAAACAAAAAAACAAAGGTAGAGGCTTTAACCCACTAAGCCACCCAGGCGCCCCTAAAATGGAAAATTATAAAGGAACCGTGATTACAACTAACTATGCAATCAAAAGGTATTCTGATTTATAAAGATGAAGCAGATAAGCAAAATAAAAGTATCATATTTTAGTTTGGAACTATTTTGGCATACTTTATAAGTACATTTTAGTATAGATATATTTTAAATATAAAATCAGGTTGACATGAACTTTGTAATGGTGGTTTATAAAAGATAGCATTCCCATGTCATTTTTTGTAATTGAAACCATAAAGAAGGAGCTTTTTTTAATTCCTTTTATTGTATACAGTGCGAGTGACAGATAATTGTTGGTGACCCTCACTTTCAGAATTTCCTTTTTATAGCTAAGTTGAGAGGAAATGCCTCAAATCAAAAAGGGGAAGGAGGAGGGGACACAAGGCACTCCATTGTGTGTGTGTGTGTGTGTGTGTGTGTGTGTGTGTGTGTGTTCTAATAGTTTAAAGCATTGCCTCAACTTGGATTATTTCTATCCTCAGACCAGAGCATAAACATTTTTTGGAAAAAAACTAAAATGTTTAGACAGCTGCTTCCTTTATTTTTTTAAATATACAGATAATATTTTTACTACCTCCCAGACATTGTCATGCCATTGTAACTAGCAGGCTTTCAACTCCTGTAAACCCCTTAACTTTATTTCTGCATTTGGTGGCACTATCTAGATATCAATCTCCTCCACCTCCTCCTCCTTCCTTTTTAAAAATTGTTATCTATAAATTTGTTTGACCTTAGGGTGCCTGAAAATTAAAATGACCTAAGAGTAATTTCATGTTTTGTATCCTGTATTGTTGTTAATTTCATATTTAGTATTCTGTATTGACAGCCTTGCAGTCTTTTTGCTGGAATGGGGGGGAGTTAGCCATTATTTTACCTCAGTGAAATCAATGGCTTCTATGTGTAAACTAAGACATGTAAAAATGTAGAAAATTAATGTCTTTTACCTGCAACTCTGCAATACCAAATAATCCACTTACTTTAGTTTTTCAGCCTAACACCTGGCCATTTTAGGGATTTATTAATTTAACTGATTAATACGGTAGGAGTGGTTAGTTCTATCAAAGCCTTAAGCTTCTATCACCTCTTTCGCATTGTTGGCCGTCATGTAACTGTTGGCCTTACATGTGCTTTGCTTTCCCTGGACTCCTTAGGGTCCTATTTTTGTACCAGATTCTACTTTGGTTGCTGGCGTGACTTTAACCTGGCAGGGCAAGGGGCTTTCTTGAAGGTGACCTCAACCTGTCTGACTTCAACAGTCTGTGCAAGGAGGGGAAAAAACAGTATAAGGCAGCAGGAACTGGGTTGTTGGAAACTGTTGTTTTTATTTGCATTTTTTGAGATTGCACAGAGCTTCAGGTACAACCATTGATTAGCAAAATTCCTTTCAGGTTTGTCTTTGGACCAATTTACTGAAAAGACATTTAAGCGTTTTCTCCACATTCATTAATAAAGGGAGGCTAGTTAATAGACAACTAGCTACTATTATGTTTCCTTTTTCATGTCACATGATGCAAAGATCTCGAAAGGTTAAAAAAAAAAAAAAATTCTGTGCTCGTCTCATTGAAATGGTGCACGCTTTTCTTGCCCTGTATGTAGAATGAGTGGGTCCTTTAAACAGGCAGCTGCTACGTACTTGAGTGGAAGGCTGCCCAGAGCACCTGAGCTTCATAATCCAAGGCTGAAAGCTAGACCGTGGAGCTAAGAAAATGAAAGTGATTTGCCACTCTTTTGATGAGAACCTTGTGTTTCCATGCAGAATATTTTCAAAACCAGGTCTCTGTCATGAAGAAAAGGTCACCGTCATTTCTTTCCAAAGACTCTTCTATTTCTTTTGGTGGTACAGTGCTAAATGTATATATTAAAAGGAATTTGGATAAATAAGTGTGATTTTTCAGTTGTGTTTTTAATGCTGAAATATGTTTGAATGTGTTTGAAAGACTCAAAAGATATAAAGCTTATGGCTATTCCAAAAATTTTAAACGTCATTAAAACAAGATAAATGAGCTACGGTATTTCTGCTAGTAGCTATTTTGTTGTTGTTGTTGCAGTTGCTCAGTTTGAGAAATGAAGTACCGATTTGAGAATCCTCTTTTGGCTTAATCTTTAAACGTTTAGTAAACATAGCCTCAAAGTGCTTTTTTTGCCTTATTTTAAGAGAAAAGATATATTAATATTATATACACACATGCACGCACAATTTTTTCCTCCTGTGTGCAACCTAAAATCTCCTGGAAAAAATATATGTAGTTTCTACTAGAAAAAAAAAAATTACTGGGGGCGCCTGGGGGGCTCCGTGGGTTAAAGCCTCTGCCTTCGGCTCAGGTCATGATCTCAGGGTCCTGGGATCGAGCCCCGCATCGGGCTCTCTGCTCCGCGGGGAACCCTCTTCTCTCTCTCCGCCTGCCTCTCTGCCTACTGGTGATCTCTCTCTTTGTCAAATAAATAATAAAATCCTTTAAAAAAATTACTAACGACTTTTAAAAGCCTAAAAGTTCAAGTTTCAGCTGCCAGAAGTGATCCTGGGCTGCTGCAGCTAATGTACTCTCCTTAGAGAGGCCGGACCCAGCGGGTCACAGGCGAAGCGACCCACTTGCTCAAACCTTGTTAAAGGACCAGGTTCTTCCAAGTTCTCCCTAGATGGCCTGTCATCACCGGCCTGGGCGGCTAATGCTGAATCTCTTACACTTAGTGGGTTGTTGTTTTTTTATATTTATAGCTTTAGTGTAACTAGTCAGTATTGGAGTCATGGTTAAAATGAACGTTTGGCAAAATTCTGACTTATACAGCAGCTTGTAAGAGTATTTAGAGTTCCATTTCAAAATGAAGATAGGGCTCGTGAATGCTAGGAGTTTGGTTATACAGCCCTTTCCACGGTGTAAGGAAGTTTTTGTTTTTTAATCAGTGGTTTAACTTTTATTAAAATAATCAACTTCATAGCTTTCATTCATAAGACATTATGACTTTTCTACCTTCTTGATAACTTATTAGTATAGTAAATATTGTCAGGTGCTTTATGACTTAACTAATTTGGGATCCCCTGCGTGGTGTATGCGGATGTTTCAAAGGAGTCAGGTGTCTGGGTGAAAGCTATGCCAGAAGTGTGGTCGGCCTTTGTGCTCAGTTGGTTTAAGATCTGTTAATTGGCTTTTTCTCTAAAGAATAGATATGTTAACCATGCAGTTGAGGGTGGGAGCTTATGCTGTTTTGCTTTTTTGTTCTGTAATTTATCTGCCAGAACCTTTGCTGAAAAAGTACAGGTTCTTAGTCTGTGTTCTCAGGACTGCTTCTTGATGATTCACACCACCGTGATTAATGGCATGTTTCAGAGCAGCAGCCACTAAATTCAGGACTCCCTTTGTTGACTTTGTGGGTCATGCTTGGTAATCTTGGGAGAGGTGTTTCCTCAAGATAGGAATGGCCAACACCCTGTGTGTTAGAAAACTTTGCGACACGTGTGTGTGTGTGTGTGTCTATATAAACATATATGTGTATATATGTGTGTGTGTGAGGTGTTTGAAAGGGAAGGGAAAAGGAAAAAGACTTGGTTAATTCTTTGAAATGTATACCATTGTTTCAGTAGTTTTAGAACATTGGTTTATGTGATGTGATAGGAACAGGGGGAAATCTTTGCTCATTTACACTTAAGGAAAAGACACACAAAAATATGGGTCTGTAATGATTTATTACATGCAGAGATCATCACCATTTTACTCCATTTCATTACAAACCAGTCTGTAATGGTTGACGCAGATTAGATGCAGATCTGTATGGGGAAGACACAAGTTGTTTATCTTTAATGAAATAGATAGTTGGGAGGTCATAAACTCCTCTAACATTTGATGGCATTTGACTTCAAAGAAGCAATACACTATAAGGATTGTTTAAAAATAATTCCTTTCCAAAATAAAAAGTTTTAGAAGCTAAAAACAATTCTTTATGTCACAATTAATAGTGCACGAGTATTGAATTCTATGTTTACCTGAAAACAACCTGGAAGTGCTTTGCTAGGTGGATGGTCAGAGTTCACCCCAGTTAGGCCTGAGACTGCATATGACAGAGGGTTAGAATCCTTGTTTATTGTTAGTGTTTGGATTTGTGTTGTACTTTTTTTTTGTTTGTTTAAAGATAACACATTGCTTTATGAAGATACTGAGAGAGCTTGCTTTAGCAAGTTTAAATCTACTGATGCAATAGGTAGTACACTTTAATCCACATATTTTAAATGATGTTTGGTTACTATTTGTTTAAAAGCAATGGAATAAAAACATCTCTCGCTATCCAGATTCCAATCTGTACAGATGACTAATCATGTGGCAGATTTGAACATAAAGGTTCTAGTGAAAAATATAAAATTACAATAAAAGTGTATTTGCTCCCTGATTTGAAAGTACAGAGTGTTTTCTGTGCCTTTTAGATATGGGGAACTACGACACTGAAAACAATGGTAACCATGGCGAAAGTACCTTACAAAATAAATGAAAAAAAAAAAGAGCAAGAGCGAGAGAGAGAGATGTGGGGGAAGAGTAGGAAGCAGTTGGTGTAGTAACAGGCCGGTGGGTAAATAAATATTTAAACTTTTATGCCTAGTTAATCATGAGATTATTAGATATTTAATCAAGTTTTCCTAAATTCTTAAATTCTGTGATTCTCTGACCCAGGAGGAGTCCAGGAGTGATGTGAGTGAATTTTTAAGTTTCGAAGGGATATTAACTCCAAGACTTTGAACCCTTGAGAGTACCCAGAAATCCTTAGTGAGATTTCCGGACAGTTAACATTATGCCTCCTGTTAACCTCCTGTGAAGACTTAATCTATGCCGTGCAAGTATAAAACAGACGAGCAAAACACACACACACACACACACACACACACACACACACGCACCCCAAATCCTGATCCTAGAAGCTTAAGCAAAGAGGATGTTTGTTAGAAATGTCCAGGGCAGCATTATTCAAAAGAACTTTCTCTGATGACAGAAATGTCCTCTAAACCTGGGCTGTCCCCTGTGGTAGCCAATAGACGCACATGACGATTGAGCACTTGAAATATGACTAAACTTGAGGAACTGGATTTTTAATTTTATTTAGTGTTAATTAATGTAGATGTGAATTTTTTCAATATGTAAAGGAATCCTGGGAATAATTCAGCCATCAGTCTTGATAACAGTAAGAAGGCGGGGTGACCCTGGGGACTCGGGACTGCTTTGGGATCGTTAGAAGCAGGGGTGATGGGCTCCTTAGAATTACAGTTACCGTGACTCAGATACTCGTGGCTCCGAGCCTGTGTTTATATGATCCAAAGGACAACTTCCAGGGAGTGCCAACCTGATTGTCTGAGCTCGGGTCTGGCGTCAACCCCCAAATCAATCAACTGTGGGTTGGGTTACGGAATGACGTCGTTGTTTTGGGAGTGCTGATGACAGTTCTCAGGGGAGGAGGAAGTGCTTTCCAAGCAGCCATATCCAGAGTTGTCTACCACATTACTTAAATCTTTTCTCCTTGCAGGCACTGAATTTTTGAAATTAAAAATACTATGAATTTTGTTAATTCACTTGTGTTGCACCTGACATATTTATCTTTTTGTTGCAAATTAAAATAGTTCTGTATTTTTTTTAAAGATTTTATTTATTTATTTGACAGATCATAAGTAGGCAGAGAGGCAGGTGGTGGGGGGGTGGTGGGAAGCAGCTCCCCACCAAGCAGAGAGCCCAATGTGGGGCTTGATCCCAGGACACTGAGATCATGACCTGAGCTGAAGGCAGAGGCTTTAACTTCCTGAGCCACCCAGGCGCCCCACTTCTGCTGTATGTTGATAAAACTTTGCTAACCCGAGAGACCAATGATTTGTAAAGTCATGTGGAAGAAAATCATAGATAGCTATTACAGCTAAAGGCAACAACAATGTGAGTCATAGGAGTCAATGCTCTTTTTTTCTAGATGAGGAAAGGCTTAGGTGTGCTCCCTCAAGTTACAGAATTAGTTGCCACATTAGGGCCAGATGCTTACTTTCATCTGAACTCTTGCTGTTGACCAATTCAACGATAAAACCAACTGTTTGAAAACCATCTTGTGGAAATTCGGGTCTTTCCTGTACATTCTTTTTTGGTAAAATGCTAATGTGAAGAATTTGTGAGAAAGCAGAGTCATGCACGTTTTGAATTTTCATGGTTTTCCTTTTTTAGTTTTTTTTTTTAAAGCACGAAGAAAGTCGTCATTAAAATGTGGTGTGTCATGTGCACTTATAAAATCGCCTCTTCGTACTTAATACGTTTGAACCAAGTATTACTTGTCTCAGGTAAGTTAGGAACATCTAGAAAGGAAAGGTACCCACTTACGGTGGGTGCTAATTTTTTTGGAAGTTGGAGTTTGAATAGCTGTTTCAAAGCCCATGATACGTGAGTTGAGGACTTCTCTGGGAAGAGGTTGTCCTCTCTGTGCATCAGCTGTATTTCTGTAGTGAGGGGGATGAGAGCCTTGCTTTGCTCTCTGCACCTCCTCAGGCCCAGGAAGTGAAACTTACTAAGACGTGGAGCACCTACATCTATTGTATTAAATTATGTTAACTGCAGCCATTGGCTATCAGTGCTCAGACTGTCAAAAACACCCTTATTCTAAGTAGGTTTTAGCAGTTAAGTCAGATCTGAATTGTATTGGTAGTGGGATTATCTATGCCCGTATGCAATAACTGCAAACCACTTTTAAACTATTCTTTAAAATATTCTTGTTATCTCGAGTAGCTCTTCTCAGGAAAAGATATGGGGCGCGGGCTATCAAAGTTAAATATCAGTTATTGTAGCTACAGAAAGCTCCGTGAAGATGTACTTACAGGCTAAGATCTGAGAGTGTATTGAATGCAAGTTCTCCTGTGGTTCCCCTCTCTCCTGGTTTGTTATTTGTCGTTTGGGAACCTAGTACAGGAAGAGACACTCTTGATAATTAGCAAGCCTGCCTTGGTTATATTAAGTCAAGCATTTTCACTAACTGAGCCAAAGATTATTATTTTACTACAGAAAAAGAAGAAAAAAGGAAAAGAAATTGAAAGACAAACAGTAGTTGTTTTTCCTATCTGAGTTGGACACTGTGTGTTTTACCACATTCTGATTATTACATTTAATTCACTTAAAACCCAGCTGGGTATATCACTTAAGAATTTCAGACAGTCGTGGCACATTCTTTTTGACACAGTCTCATTCATAGCCAACATAATTTCGTTAAAAAAAAAAAAAAACAAAAAAACCTAAACAAACCAAATAACTCTGAAGCCTGCATACATTCAAGACGAGGGAAGAGCCAGTCTTCTTCACTAGATCCCACCCCCCCTTTGCCTATTTGAGGGCATTGCCCCCAGCAAGTCTTTCTCCTCTGCTTCATTTTCCCTCCTTACTGGATCGTTCCCATTAGCAGAAACACATACTATAATTTTTTGGTCCTAAAATAACACACCATCTCCTGAGCCCACATTGTTAACCAGCTATGAGCAGAACTTCTCAAAAGAGTTGTGTACATTCACTGTCCTCAGAAGGCTCTCTCCTACTATGCTCTGGATCCCTCTCAAATGCTTTTCCTCTCACTCTGCTCGGAACCTGATCCTGTTCTACTAGGTTTCTACTAACCTCCGTGTTGTCAAGGCCAATGGTAGGCCCGGCTAACTTGACATGGCAGCAGCCTTACGCAGTTGATCATCCCATGTCCCACGGAGAACTTTATTTGGTAGAGTCCCAAAGCATCAAACGCTCTTATTTTCCTCCTGCCTTTTAGACTATTCTCTCTCAAGTCTTTTTTTTTTTTTTTTTTTCCTGGTTCTTTGTCCTTTGTCCAGCCTCTAATCGTTGGGACGTCCCTCTTCTCTTCGCTCTCTATATGCACCGGTGGGGCACAGGTCGTTGTTTGAACATCACCACGTGTGCACTGATGGTTCCTAATTTTTTTTACTGTTTGACTCTTTTCCCAGAGCCTCCAGTCTCATGTAGCCAAATACCTGCTTGAACTTGCTTTCTGAATTAACTTGTTCACAAACAGACTCCTGCTTCCCTTTCTTCCTTCTGACTGGCAGCACTGGCCTTCTTGATGTTCCTTCAACCCAGAAAACACACTCCCCGCTCAAGGCTTCTGCATCTGCTGTTGTCTTTGCCCACCATGCCCTTCTTCCAGACGTGCACACAGCTTGTCTCCATACCTCCATTTGTCTTTGCTCATATATCACATACTCTCAACCCCACCTCTTTCTCTTCTCTGTGTTTCCTGTAATCCCCATTTGACATGCTGTATATTTATTAGTTTCCATTCTGAGAATATATGCTCTACGAGGGCCCTGACTTTTGTCCACTTTATTCACTATCGTATTCCCCATTCCTAGGGCAGGGCCCGATCCCTAGTAGGTGTTCAATTAATCTATGTTGAGTGAGAGACTACAGTAATACTATAACCATGATGATACTACAGATTGCTTCAGTTCCAGGAACTAAAAATCTGAAATAACTTAAATCGGGTTCTCCTTTGAGGCTTTACTTTGGATAATTTGGGTCTTTGGGAGAGAGCAGCGCCTTGCTCATAAAGGACGATTTCCATCGTGTGCCTTTTTCTTCTGCAGCTGTCTCTGAGCAAATCGCTCATCCTAGCTTCTTCTTGGAATGAATCTCTCCTCCTCTGAACTTCACTTGGGCTCTTCCCTCGTCCAGCTTGGCTTCTGTTCGTGGAGCTTAGTTTTGCTTCCTGACCTCACAGAGCCTGCCCTTTTTATAGTAAAAAGCCTATGGTGACGTCATGGGCTCAGCTGGTTTCAATCAGGTTTCAGGCTGAGCACAACTGGAGCTGGTGAATGACTCTGCAAGTTATCTTTTACTGGGCCAGACTCATTCTGACACAAAACATTACGGTATATACAGCACTAACCCTTTAGCAATCATCACACAGAATGTCACGGGAAAGGATTTCTTCACTCCTTACTAATGGAAAGTCAAAATGATTGTTGGCTCTCTATACAAATGCAGGATGGTCAGGGAGCTAATGCTGCTGGTCATCTGGTCATCTGCTTACGGGCTCTCTCTCTGCTCCCACCCCTCTAGTACCTCCTAATGCATGGTTGTTGCCCTGACTTCGTTCCTTTGTTCCGTTTTCTAAATATCATTTGTCAGACCCTTAATTAAGCTACCCAAAACTCATTTCCCACCTTGTTCTTACTCATCACTCTGCTGCTTCTGGATTTTTTTTTTCCTTTTTGGCCTTGTCATCTGTAAAATGAAATTGAATTGTGTGTTTTCTGCCCAAACCTACTCCTTTTTACAAATTGGCTTGAATTCTAGGTGCTCATCTCTACTATTAAGCTTGGATTCCTGACAATAATTCCTATTTTCACTTTAGGACATTGGTCAAACTTTTCTTAGTGAGAAGGTGATTGGCTTGAGATTCTTTTATTCAAGAAGAATATCATACTCCTAAGTCTGATACAAGACCTTTTCATTGCATTTTTTAGTGGGGAGAAATGCTTTATTAGGAAACTACTCAAGTTTCTTAGAAACAAATCTGTCATATTTAAGAACAGTCTTGTATAGAATATAGTGTGTATAAAAAATAGTAGCTGTAGAATTCTTGTACTCAGAACTCTGGAAGTTTTGATAGCCAGTGGCAGGAAGGGAATAGGCATCAACAGAGGTGTTTGTTTAAAGTTTGAGAATATGTAAAATGAATGGGTAGAGGGGGAGAAAGTGCTTATGACCAGGGTGATCGCCTAATTTGTTGTCTAAATTGGGGTACTTTGAAGATGCAAGTACAACAGGCAAAAACTGGGACTGCCTTATACAAATCCGACTATGACATTGTTAATGCGTGTCAACTTATGGGTAGCCCTGGGTGGCTTTCAGGATCTCAGGACTCAGTGGAGCTGATAGCCCATCTTTAGGGCCACCTTCATGATCTACTTTACAACACTACCCACTACCTTATAACAAAGACCGAAACTCTGGAAACATGTGGTTCAAGAGCCAGTATGGAGAGATCTGTTTTTGAGCAGGAGCTTCGTTTTTAAACCACAGCAGATGGGAACTTGGTGGAGAGAGTGCGTCTAGTTTCTCTTTGGGTAGTTAATGGACCTAATTCTGAGAGCTAGCAAGAGACAAAATTTGGAGTGATGGAGTAATAGCGAAGGGCTGACAAATGGCAGGAAGACCAACAAACAAAATACTTTTAAATTAAATAGAATATGTGAAAAATATGCTGACCTCATTATAAGCTTATAGTTCTTTTTAAATTGTAGAAGATAAAATAAATTCAGTGTTAAATTTGTTCTGAAACACTGAATATTACAGTCATAATTAAAAGAACTGGTCTTAATTTTTCAGTAATGGCTCTTACTTATTATTCATTTTTTATGTTTGTTGCCATGTTAGAATAAAGAAGTGGCTCTCTCTACATATTAAAAATGTCTTTTCAATATACTAGGCAAGTTCCACATTGTGACTTGGATCCTGAAATTAAGAAGAGAACTTAAAAGACTGCAATAGAGTCTCTTAGTATTATGACTAACTGCTTCAGTTTTCATGGAAATTTCTGTTTAGGGAGAGCATTCCATGTCATTGAAATAGAATTCTGAATACTCTTAAGCCACTAAGCAGCAAAAATTAGAGATCAAGTTCGCAGTCAGCCAATGACTTGTAATAGTAGACACTTAGATAATTAATAAATATTGTGGACTTGATTTGGCTGAGGGTTGTCATTGGAAAACATTTATCAATCATTTTAATTTTTGGTGAACATTTTTGCAAGGCTATCTACATCTCTATGGATGCAGTGGCTGATTTTTTTTTTTTTTTTGTCTAATAGGAATTGTGTGCATGTGTGAATTGAATGTGTACCCCACTGTGTCCTGGAGTGGATAGGAAGTGCAAGAACTTCTGAGGAGACAAAAGCCATTAGAAACTCTCGCATACTTAGCTATCTAAATATTGATAAATGAATGCAAGTGGAAGAGAGAGCCCTATGAAAGTAGGAATTTTTTTAAAAAGTAGGCATTAGGTTTGTTACTAAAAAAAAAGTAATGAAATAAAAAAATACAACTATGCTTCTTGATATTTACCAAAATGAGTTGGAAACCTCCGTCCACGTAAAAGCCTGTGCACAAATATTCAAAGCAGCTTTATTCCTGATTAATGATTGCCAAAACATGGAAGCAACCAAGATGTCCTTCAGTAAGTAAATGGATAAACAAATTAGTACATGTGTAACAATGGGGTATTATTCAGAGATAAAAATAAATGAGCGATCAAGCTACAAAAAGAAATGAAGCAACCTTAAGTGCTGATTGTAGAGTGAAAGGAGCCAATGTGGAAAGTTTGTTCTCTATGATTCCAACTATACGAATTTATTGACAAGGCAAAAATGTAGAGGTATCAAGAGCACCAGTGATCCTCAGGGAATCCAGGAAAGCGTGGAAGAGCGGGAAGGAGGAATTGGTAAAGCACTGAGTGTTTTCAGGTCTTTGGAACTATTCTGTATGATATTGTAGTGGTGGATACATGACATTATGGATTTGTCAAAACTCACAGAAGTATAAAATATCAAATGTAAGTCCTAAATTAAGTGTAGACTTTAGTTACTGTGTCCATGTCAGTTCAACAGTAACAAATATATCACACTAATGGAAGATGTTAATAATAGGGAGAACTGTGGAGGGTCGTCAGGAGGTAGATGGGAACTTGTACTTTCTGTTCAATTTTTTGTAGAGCTAGAATTGCTCTAAAAACGAAAGTCTATTAATCTGTTTTTAAAAAGGGCAAATCCCATCTTCTAGTCCACAGTGCGTGTTTAGTTACAATATGAGTGCATGATGGGGTGAATGAAGTAATGAACCAAGTGATAACGGATGTGGAAGTACCATGTAAATTATAAACAACTTCACAAATGCAAGAGAAAGATAAAAAAGAAAAATGAAAAAAAATGTAATTGTGGAAAAGCCTCAGTGGAAAAGATTGAGCTAGTATGGGAGGAATTGCAATTTGATTGAAAGACTGAAACTATTATAAAAAGGTCTATCTTCAGAAAAAATAATGAGGACAGTTTCCTTTAGATAAAGGCTGATAGCTATGCTTCTGGATTCTGTGAAGTAGAGGAACCCTCGTGACTGCTTCTAAGGGTGTTCTAAGGGTGTGTTCTGAGGGTTTCTAGTTACAAGTTTCAGGGGGCACTTCTCTGGAGGTATTTTTTGTTTTCTTCATTGTTTAATGTGGTCAGGTTTCCATAACCATGATACAAAACCTTGATAAGATGTAAATGTAACCTCTTTACATAATCAGCTTCCCCCAAAGAAGCTTGAAAGGGAACTAAAAAAAAAAAAAGAGAGAGGCGGACTATCATTTGCATCATATCTTATAATTTTGGGTCTTTGATCTAAAGAAAACTTATAACATCTGGGTAAATTTGGGAAAGACCTTGGTTTTTTAGTTTTACCTTTGAGAATATCAAGTGCAAATATGTTGAAGGTGTACTGCTGTTTTTCTCAAATCAGCCTCTTGTTGCCTTTGAAAATAATTGTGGCAGTCACTTTGGAATGATTTCTCGTTGGCAGAAATGTATTTTCCCCAGCCTGAAGTCTTCTTTGCAGTGGTCCATAAGCATGTGGGTGGTGAAAGGTGGTAACATGTTGCCAGTCATATTTCTGCAGGATTGGCCAGGAAAGGCGGTCTGACTTTCTGTGGGCTATTACAGAGCCCAGTGACCTGCTGTAGGGGCAGAGGGCCGATGCTTCCCTGCAGCCCCGAGGAGTCAGGAAAGGTGTCCTGTGGAAAGTGACAGGGCCTGAGAAACGGGTGGTAGTTAGCTGAGTGAGGAGCTGCTGCTCGGAGAGAAAGGGCTGCAGGTGAGGGACGAGCCAGCCCATGCAGAGGGTTATGTCAGTCAAGGCAGAGGAGCGTCTGAAGAACAGAAAGATGTGCTTAGTGGCTGGAATATATACCGTTAAGTGAGGGGTTATGAAGAAATAAGGAGGCTAATGAGGAAGTGGGGTCAGAGGCAAGGCCTGCAAACCGTGTTAAGTAATTAACCTGTGGAGCCCAATCAATGAAAACCATTCAGTTTTATTTTTGAACTTCTGAACATCTTGTGATTAAGAAATAAAAATTATATATTAATGATTGATTTTTTAAAGGCTTTAAATGCTATTATTCACACATCTTACCTGATACTAATTATCTTATTACTCGATATGGCTCGGAATATAATAAATTACCTGTTAGATTTGTAATAATCTAAATGAACCTTCACTTTAACTTCATTAAAGTGTTTTATGAAGTGAAACATTAAATGAATTATATAGACTAGACTTGTGGGAAGGAGGGCCTTCTCTAAAGGCAGAGAAAGTCCCAAAGATTTTACTGATGTGGAAATGCTTCAGGTGTTCTTTTTATGTGATCCATGATTTTCATGCCATAATATAGTAAATGAAATGATAAAGTAAAGGAGGCATACTTGTGAACCGGACGTGTCTCATTTCTTTAGAGAAATTGGGAAATCAGAAATTAATGTTGGTTTAGCATTCGTGCAGAATAAATTTTGTCCTGAATCACTAAATAATTCAACAGATTGTCAGCCTCATTAGTTGAAATAAAGTAATTGAAGAGTTTAGAAGTTGTAGCAAAGTGATAGCTGGGATGATTTTTTATGATTTCTTTTTTTTTTCAAAATTTTATTTATTTTTTTATCAGAGAGAGAGAGAAAGAGCACAAGCAGGGGGAGCAGCAGACAGAGGGAGAAGCAGACCCCCTGCTGAGCAGGGATCCTGATGTGGAGCTCCATCACAGGACCCTAGGATCATAACCTGAGCCGAAGGCAGATGCCCAACTGAATGAGCCACCCAGGCGCCCCAATAGCTGGGATGTCTTCCAATAGCAATTGAGAAAAGACTGTAAAACAGACTGAAATTTAAATATAATTTTTCATCTATAATATTTTCTTTTAATCTACTGTTTATTTAGAGAGTTATTCTGTAGTTTCTTTATATAAAGCTTTTTACAGGTGTCTATTTACTCAAATAAATTTTAAAAAATTTAGGTTATGGGCCCCTGGGTGGCGCAGTTGGTTGAGCGACTGCCTTCGGCTCAGGTTATGATCCCGGAGTCCCGAGATCGAGTCCCACATCGGGCTCCCAGCTCTATGGGGAGTCCGCTTCTCACTCTGACCTGCTCTCTCTCTCTCTCTCTTTCCTAATAAATAAATAAATAAAATCTTAAAAAAAAATTAAAAAAAAATTTAGGTTATAATAGTCAACTTTCTATTCCTTTTTGGTCCAGCATGTTTTCCTATTTCATCTTTCTTTTTCCTTTTAGTCTGAAGATATTGTCATTCTTGTATGGGTAGAAGCACCCTTAGCCATCTTTCTGAAGGAATTCTTCCATTCCATTCCTTCGCTCTTTCTGACCCTACGTTTGATATATATATATATATTTTTTTTTTTTTTAAAGATTTTATTTATTCATTTAACAGAGAGAGAGAACATAGGCAGGCAGAGAGGCAGGCAGAGGCAGAGAGAGGAGCAGGCTCCCTGCGGAGCAAGGAGCCCGATGTGGGACTTGATCCCAAGACGCTGGGATCATGACCCGAGCCAAAGGCAGTTGCTCAACCAACTGAGCCACCCAGGTGTCCCTACGTTTGATATATATTGAAACTTATTTTTAAATAGAGGGGAAATAAAACTACTAATATCCGGGATTCAGGTTTATAAATGTGAGGTGTCTTAATAAAATGAGTAGTTTTAATGATTATTATGCTCTATTCAAAATAGAATCTAGGAATGAAGAAATTATGCTCATTAATTCAAGAAGAACAGAAACCCTTGCACAGGTGTTGGGAAGTTACAAACAACTAACCTTGATTTAGGAAGTAACACGTACCAGTTTGTATTTTCAAAATATCAACTAATGTATACCATTCTTAAATTGATCGTTATTCTACCACTTGGAGGATCATAATCAAACTTACAAAATTCACCTACTCTGAAGTACAGATGATCTTAAGTTCTGATACTACTTCAAATGATTTAAAATCGACCTGGAAAAAGTTATTTAGGAGAAGGTCTGAAGCCATTTTAGTCTCTCTTCCGCTATCGTTTCACTCCAGCTGCTGGCTCTTCATTCCTACCTGGAAATAGTTTGCTCTTTGTCCACCCTGTCAACTAGAACCCTTACCCTAAGGGAATGTTTAACAGTATTTGTGTTACAAGGTGTTTCTCTCTAAATAAAGTACATGTTGTGCTGTCAACAGAGTTTGCCATTAAGTGGGTTTTTACGGTCTACCCGGTCTACCCGTGGAGAGTACTTTTGTTTAACAAACACTTACCTAGTCCTTGACTCGTCCAGGTACTATTTCAAGTGCTTACAAATCCCAGCTCGCTTAGTCTTATGAGGTAGATTGGTGTTATTATTAACCACCTTGTGCAGGTGGGGAAACTGAGGCACTAGCTGTTGGATTGTGTGTGCTTTGTCCTGTTGCCTTTAAGTGTAAGAGAAGTATCAGAGGTACTAAAGAGAAATATGCCGATGGTGAGTAATGTTGGGAACATCTTTCTTGTATAAGTTTGTATTGAATAGATAAATGAGTCTTAATATGATTACCTTATTATACTATATAATATCCTGTACTTCTTGTGCATTATAGGATGAGACAGTCCATCTCTGGAAGGTACCCAAGAACTGGGTTTCAGTCCTGACCTCTGCTTATAATTTGTATAAATTATAAGTTATAATTCATATAAATATTTATAATGGGTAGATATTTTTGAATACAAAATGGAACTAAATATTGCATAAAGTAATTATGGTATTAAATGAGATAATGAATGTAATAGGCCAACTATATTGAAAGCATTTACTAAACAATAAAGCATTATTAAATGCTGTAACTAGAATGATAGAGCTGGAAGACATAGAGTAGAGGAGATAAATCTCAAAACAGAGTTTCAGGATTATGTTATTGACTAAGGGTGGTGAATGAAGTGTCCACAAGCAGGGGTCATATTACCTAACCTAACTTACAGGTGTGGGGAGTAGGGTGTCAGGGAAGTCTTTTTGAAGGAAATTAGGCCCAACTACTAATTGAAAAAATGGTATTATTCACAATTATTAAATGAATTAAAGGAGTTACATCATTATATTATTATTAGGAACGACTAAGATAATAGTAGTATGTCGTATTTTAGATTGTTTTAAAAAGGTGAATTGCATCAAAGATTGACATTTGTTTAGCAATGGGATTTTTGTTATCTGTGTGTGTGTGTGTGTTTAATTTTTCCCACCATGTTTTGAGTGTATCTTCTACCCCTGTTTGTGATCTAGCTACATTGTGTCATCTCATTGGGAAAGACTTTACCTTTTAATGAGCAGGAAGAAGCTGTCCATTTCTGGTGGTGCTTACTCACAGAGTAACAAGAAGAAAATAATGTCTGAAGAGGAGAGGGGGATGAGAAGATAAGATCCCCTTTCCCCAAAAGGAGCCAAATTCAAGCCAGAATTAAAAGTAACATGTGTGATAGATAAATAAGCCATAGATCAGAAGTTTTGTCCTTATTTATTGCATTTTTCTTTGTGTTTCATTCTTGCTCCATTGGCTCACCAATGAGTAAACAATTGCCAATGCATACTGCCTTTTAAATTTATGGTTGTTTTCTCCAATTAGAAGGTGAAAAGAGAATATCATATTCACACTTCTAATTGCTGGTATGTATATGTGGGAAAATAGAGAGCTAGCGTTTATCAATTATGCTCTGCACCAATAAATTGTTATTGGTTGAATGAAAGAATTGTTGAATGGATTTTAATTACATTAGATATAACTGTCTAGCTGAATGCATGAATTGTTCGTATTTCTAATGAATTGATGATTAAATGCTGCTTTTTACTTAAGATGATTTAGAAAACATGTGGAGTCCTATAAAGAGAAACCCAGAGGACTTGGAAAGGTAGGTGGGGAGCACAGGTATTTGGAGACTAGCATCTGTGTAACATTAGGACTTTGAGGAGCACATATATGAAGTGGGAGGTATATTTGTCAGGAGCTAAAACTGGTCACCATCCCTAATCCTGAGAGAATCATCCCTATCCGCATATCTTTCAGGTACAGAATTTGTTCTGTTTTCTTTGTTCGAATTTATAATATAATGCACATTATATTTTATAAATTCAGTTACAAAATAATGTCTTATAGAAGGAAGTGTGACTTGACGTAGGTAAAATGAGTAAGTTTATAGGAACTTGATAGGATCACAGGTCTTGCTTGTTTTGGAAGCCAGAAAGTTGGCATTCCATGTAATGCGGTAGACTAACAAAAAATTGTTAGAATGATTTCCACATGTAGATTATGGAGCTATTCTTAAAAGTTCATAGAATCACACTAAATTTAGTCTACTTTGGAGTAAAAAATTCCAACGAGGACTTCTACACCATGATTTACTTGAATGCAAATGATGATGATACTGGTAATTAAAAATAGATCTTATCCAGTTGCCAAAGCTTATGTAGACAATTGGGGTTTGGACCAACCATTCTGTAAATTAAGAAATAAAAACTATTCCAGTTAAATGAAGTTACTATAGAGGAAGTTAGATGGCTCCTTTTTGCCCGTATACCCTTGTGCCATTTCTAGGAGATATTCCTCATTAGAACCATTTATATAGATCAGAAAGGTCTATGTGAAAACAGCTTTTGGTACCTCATTTCCTGTAGCATAGTGCATCTCAAATAGCTGGTAAGCAGTCGTTTTGTTTCTCTGAACAAACTTTAAGGAACTCGCAGTATTAATGCAGTGAACCTTTCCTTTGTAGCTCAATGTTTGAAGTCAGCTTAGTTTGAACAGCCTTATCTGTTACTTGAAGTTAGACATGCCTCCATGTCTTGGGATGAAACAGTAGTCTGGGATACATATTTAGAACTAAGAAAGTTTTACTTTTAGAACATGTGGTGGCATGGGTGCATATGTACATGTGTGAATGGATCTCATAGATGCTTCCTTTTATGCAATAGCTAGGCCATTTAAAAGTTACTGATGTGGGCGCCTGGGTGGCTCAGTTGGTTAAGCAGCTGACTTTGGCTCAGGTTGTGATCCCAGAGTCCTGGGATGGAGTCCCACGTCAGGCTCCCAACTCCATGGGGAGTCTGCTTCTCCCTCTGACCTTCTCCCCTCTCATGCTCTCTCTCACTGTCTCTATCTCAAATAAATAAATAAAAAAAATCTTAAAAAAAAAAGTTACTGATGTTAGGAATTAAAAATGCTATAAACTCAGCACCTTCTTTTTCATTTTGCCATCTTGGAAATTGCTGTTTTTGTGTAATATTCTCAAGAACTTGACTGTAATGTAGCACTTTGAAGCATGTGAAATGTATTCTCATTACTATCTCATATGTTATGTGCCTTAAAGTCCATTTGTAAGAACTCCTCCTAGCATTTCATGAAATCCCTTGCAGACCATCTCTGCCATGGAGATTACCATGGGAAAAACGAAAATTGATGAAATGTTTTCATGTTCCAGGAGAGACTTAGGCCACCTTATGGAGGCTGGCTAAGTAAAGGCCTTCCTTCTGCTAATACTACATTTCTGGAGAACTGCCACATTTGGACTCTTATCTTACAAATACTTGTATGTTATCTTTCCCATGATGTTCACATTTAAGTGCTTAATTATGACAGCAGTTCACTTTCAGTGTTTCACAGCTGTAAAACAAAGTGGATAGCACCACGGCAGGCTTATGTTTCTAACAATCTCACTTAATGAGCTCCTGTTTTGGGTTTTTTGTTTATTTGTTTTTTAATTTTTTAAATGAGTGCCTGTTAATACCAGGAGATATTCTGATATTAACCAGGTTATTCTGGTTAATATTCTGGTTAATATCAGGAGATAAAGCAGTTAAACATGCACGCACGCGCGCGCACACACACACACACACACACACACACTTCCCTCTTTGCATGGAGCTTATATTCTTTTTTCCCCCTTTTGATCAGGCTGTTAATTCAATGGATAGTCCATTGGATGATTATTATTCAACACTTTTTTGGAATAGTGACACTTCTGTGTGTGACAGGGGTTGGGAAAATAGCATTTTATCCCTGCTTTCATGGACGAGAATAACAATATTGTTTATTTGAATTCTAGAATATGAGTTAGAGAGAAATAGATTTGGGGCCATTCTGTGCAAAGCCTTGAGTAACAAACTAAAATGATTGCATTTATTTCACTTGTAAATGTGGAGCTGGTAAAGATGTAGAACCAGATAGTGGCATGACTGCTGCTGGGCTTTGGAAGAATATTCTGCAATCAGGGTATGTAGGAATTTATAGTCTAAATTGTAAGTAAGGCATGGTCAGGTTTATGTCTGGAAAAGTTTACTATAGCCTCTTGTAGGCAACAGATTGGTAAAGGTGGATAGACCAGTTAGTGAGGGTGACACCGTGTTTTAGGTGGAAGTAGAAATTACCTAAAGAATATATTGGCACTGAGGGATATAGTTGAGAGAAATGGTAGAAATACCATCCAAATATGAGACCTTAGTAAGTAATTGCCTGTAGGAGGTGACAACTGATTGGGTCTTGGGTGACCCCAGATTTCCACTCAGCAGTTAGAGTAGTGGGCGTATAGGAAAATAGGGATGCCAGGCTTTGGGAGAAGGATTTAAACAAACTGGTGTAGGAGTGTGAGGTGGTGGGCAGGAAGAGAGGAATCAGAGCAGGCTGGGTCAGTCTGCGTTTTCAAGGCATTTGTAGAGGAGGGTAAGTGATCACAATGGTATTATGCTGAGAGGGAACAGGATCAGTGGACAGGTTTTTTCCTTCCTTCCTTCCTTCCTTCCTTCCTTCCTTCCTTCCTTCCTTCCTTCCTTCCCTGCCTCCTTTCCCCCTTCCCCCTTCTTTCCCTGCCTCCTTCACCCCTTCCCCTACTTTTCCTTCCTTTCCTTTCCTTTCCTTTCCTTTCCTTTCCTTTCCTTTCCTTTCCTTTCCTTTCCTTTCCTTTCCTTTCCTTTCCTTTCCTTTCCTTTCCTTTCCTCTCCTTTCTTTCTTTCTAGAAGAGACTTGAGAAGTTTTGTACAAAGAATAAAAAAGAGTCAATGCCCAGGGAGAATCTGAAAATGTAAGAAAACTATTCTGCATAATTGATGAAATAGTGGCCTAGACTGGGCAAAGAAGTACTTTTAAGAAAATGAGTGGAAGATTCCATTGGCAAAGAGGAGGGATGCTTAGAACTCAGAGAAAGGAGTAAAGGGAGATGGAATGAGGGGGCAGAGATTGAGTTGGTGAGGACTGTGTCTGTCGAATCTCGGGGGTGGGGGACTCAAATGTCTTGGCAAAGCTATTAAAGACAGAATACAGCATTGCTAAAAACCAACAGCAAAAATGAGAAATGTTGACTAATTTGGTAGCAGTAAACATAGTAAGTAAATTTGGTGACTGCCTTCTATAATTTTTATGGCAGTTTTGTCCTGGGTTGAACAAACGATATTTATGAACTTTGGGCAGCCAATATTTAGTGCCAGTCCCATGAGCCAACTGAGTTAAAAGAATCAAATGCCAAGATATCAGATTCATGGACATGACATAGAAATCAAATTATGATAATGTCCTTGGCTTTTTTCCGTGAAGCTGCTAAGGAAGATACTTTGGATACATGTAAGTCTCAGACATTTGGCTCACAGGTATGTTACTTACATGTGTGGCTAATGCGTTAGACCTAGCATGTCTCAGCACATTTGCGTAAATGACATGCTATTAGGATATTATGGGATTTGAGTCTTCCTTAAGTTTGTCTGGCTATGGAGGTGAGGTAAAGCTGAAATTTTATTATCTTTGGGCCAGGTAGTAGTTAAATGACCTCAATGCTACTTCATGTTATTGACTCTGACTTGTAGCTCTTCATAGTGATTCTGACGTATCCAGGGTACTATTCTAGATGAAGATGGTTCTGTGTGTTCCAGTTGATTCTGGCCTTGTGGTCGAGTCGCTCTGGAGCCAGAGAAAGAACCAACCGAACAGATTTCTCCCCTGCGATTGCTGAAATCCCGTTGATCAGTATGCATCAACTGAAGAATGTGATCACAAAAATGTGATCTTTTTTTACCTTCTTGTCTCAGATTTCTTCCACTGATGATTAACTGTGTACAGATATTTTTGTAGAAAATGAATAATATCTCTTTCCCATTTGCCTTAGTTGAAAATAGACTAATTATGAGAACGTGTAGATTTTTTTCCTCCATATTGTTTTTAATCCAGGCCATTTGGTGTATCCTTGAAAAAGAGGAAATTATTTATTTAAACTGGAAAAGTTAACAAGAACCTTGAAAGTGCCCTTATACAATTTTAGTTTCTCCTGCACACTTGTCTATGGATATGGTCAGTTTTCTCATTCAACTTGTCAGTCTTCAGTTTACAGTATTTCGGTTGTTCCACATTAGTGGCTGAATTAATTTCAAGGCATTTAGTCTCCTTTTTCACCTTCCCATTTTTGTTTAAGATTTTATTTATTTGCTTAACAGAGAGAGAGAGAGAGAGAGAGAGAGACAGAGAGAGAGAGAAAATGTGCGCACAAGCAGGGGGGAGGGGGAGAGAGAAGCAGGCTCCCCACTGAGTAGGGAGCCCAATGCAGGACTCATTCCCAGGACCCTGGGCTCATGACCTGAGCCAAAGGCAGACACTTCACTAACTGAGCCACCCAGGCGCCCCTACCACCTTATCATCTTTTGTGTTAAGTTTTTTTTTTTTTTTAAGATTCTATTTATTTATTTGACAGAGAGAGAGAGAGATCACAAGTAGGCAGAGAGAGAGGGGGAATTAGTCTCTCCACTGAGCAGAGAGCCTGATGCGGGGCTCGATCCCAGGACCCCGAGATCATGACCTGAGCCAGAAGCAGAGGTTTTAACCCACTGAGCCATCCAGGCGCCCCTGTGCTAAGTTTTTTTTTTTTTGAGACTGAAATCCTATTACACTCAGAAGGGGGCTCAATCATTTGTTTTCCAGAGCATACCATGCGCTTTCCCCGTTCCTATTTCTGTGCCCTTCTTTACCCTGACTGCCCACCCCATCCCCCTTCTCAA